>JALGBA010000721.1:0-600000 GCA_023970755.1 Azemiops feae | reverse complement strand
CAACTGCGATGCACGTAAAAGGAGGAGGGGCTTCAACGGCTGAGTTTCAACCACCAAGGGCAAGTGATAAACATCTGCCCAGAAAATCCACTCTCTGCCTTAGGGTAAAACAGTAAGGCCAAGGATGCTGAACTGCGACCCGTCTCCAAGATCAGACACACAGCTAGACTTCCCCTTCTGATGTTGGAGTGGTGACTTCTCCTTCCTGCCAACATCTCCACCAGCTTCACAAAGTATAGGTAGTCCTTGACTTACCACCATAATTGAGCCCAAATTTTCTGTTGCTAAGCGAGACAGTTGTTAAGTGAGTTTTGCCCCATTTTACCACCTTTATGGCCTTAGTTGTTAAATGAATCACTCTGATTGTTGAGTTAGTAACACGGTTGTTAAGTGAATCTGGCTTCCCCATTGACTTTGTATGTCAGAAGGTCGCAAAAGGGGACCGCGTGACCCCCAGGGACCCTGCAATGGTCATGAATCAGTAGTCAAGCATCTGAACTTTGATCACATGACCCACGTGGGGATGCTGTAACGGTTGCAAGTTTGAAAAAACGAGTTCATTTTTTTTAGTGCTGTTGTAACTTTAAACAGTCACTAAACAAACTGTTGTAAGCCGAGGACTGCCTGTAGTTCTTCCTGAAGTGATGGAACTTCATTCTTGCCAACCCAGAAGGAGATATGGGAGAAGGTCGATGGGGACATGACAACCGAGGGATAGGAATTGGGGTGTTCAAGGCACTTACGGGCTCCATCCAAGGGGGAAAATAAGGGGGGGGGAGCAGAAGAACAACACCTCGTTCTTTTCCCCCTTTCCAGCCCTCCAAGGGAGCGCTTGACTTCACCAGGGACCGAGCAGCTCTGACCCGCAGAAGCCCCTCTGTTTTCTTCCTGAAGCCGTGTCAAGCCGGTTTTGGGGCGGTTTCCTCATTTGCGAGGCTGTCGGGGACCCCCCTCCTCCCCCCCTTCCCTGATGCAGAACTACGGAGAGGGTGGGGGGGAGAGAGGTGCCCTCCCAGCAGGAAAACCCTCCTCCTGCAGCCGGTGGATGCAGCTCCTCGTCATTCTGCTCCAGGAAAACAAATACAAGCGAGAAAATTGTGGTTGACAGGAATAGCAACCCTGGCCTGAGCCTCTGCCCCACCCGAGCTTGGCAAGGATCTCGAGCTGCCTGAGCAGCTGCCAGCCCCCCGAGGCTTCCACCTGCTTTCGGTGCATGTTAAGACACCTCAGGATCATCCTCTTAAGCCCAGCCGTCTCTGGCGAGGGCCGTTCCTCTCCCTAATGTGCCCAGGAGGAGCCTTGCGGTAAGTAGGCGGCCTCTTCCTAAAAAAGCAACTCTGCTTCCACTGGATTACCATAAAAACCAGCATTTTGGGAAGAATGCACAGCGGCAGCCTCTTTCCACATCTGGAAAGAAGGCAGTTCGGGGCAGAGAGGCGATTTTGGGAGTTTTTAATGCAGAAAAGGCAACGACTTGAGATCTCCTCCAGGTGAGCTCGGTGCTGCCGTATATTCCCTTGGCAATAAGGCGGAAGGGGCTCGATGAACCTTTTGTGGGATATTTTTTAATTTCTCAAAATAGCCTAGAGCCCAGGATTTGAGTGAGCCACTTTTGTTTGTGAAGGCACCAGGCTAGAAACCTGGAGACGGTGAGTTCTAATCCCACCTTAGCCATGAAGAAGAAGGAGAAGAAGGCAAGGGCAAACCACTTCTGAAATCTGGCCAAGAAAATTGCAGGGATTAGACCAGGGGTTCCCAACCAGGGGTGCGAGACGATAGCCCAGGGGGTGCGAAAACCTGGGTTTAGAAGTTTCAAAATTATAGTGTATATGCATAATTCGTCGCCATTATTTCGAACCTTTGTAAGGGGTGCCGGAATATATCAGAAGCGTTCTAGGGGCGCGGGGTAAAGAAAAGGTTGGGAGCCGCTGGATTAGACTGACTCAAAGGTACACATACACACATACTGAGCCACCCTAAGCTTCACCAAAGACGCACCAGCTTTGTTCCAGTAGTAAATAAACCAGAGTTGAGCCAGAGAACAATTTTCTGACAATTTTCAGACCACCAATGTCTTGTGATCACACGAACCCAGAACTATTTTGAAACTCTCTGGTGCAAGGACTCCTGTTTTGAACACAACTTCGGGCAATCGTGACCTGGTCTCCCAGTGCTGGCCAAAGCGATTCCAGGCTGGGCACCTTTGGAGAGTCCTGTAGGGCTCAAACTGTGCCAGAGTTGCCCAAGGGTGAGTCAGTGGAGGGTTGTAAACATGGGGCTGAACCCCACCCCTCTTTAATGTGCATTGAATATGCACATCACATCACCTGATTTGCATAGGTGAAACACATAATGTGAGTGGCTGAGCTCACCTGTCCTTGAGCACTAGGTGGGACGGGGCTCAGGCTGGGAGAACACCAGGACCCTCCAGGGTGGTAGAGTGGGAAGTAAAACACATAAAAGCCACAAACTCTTTGCTGTTACTACTACCAAATGTGGTCCAGGAGAGGCCCAACAAAGGAGACAAGCTTGACTCAAGAGAGGCCTTAATATTTACAGGTAGTCCTCAACATACAAGAGTTCGTTTAGTGACCGTCCAAAGTTACAACAGCACTGAAAAAAAATGATTTATGACCGTTTTTCACACTTAGGACTGCTACCGCATCCCCAGGGTCAGCTGATTAAAATTTGGATGCTTGGCAACTAGTTCATGTTTATGACGGTCGCAGCGTCCCAGCATCACGTGGTCCCCCTTTTGTGACCTTCTGACAAGCAAAGTCAATGAGGAAGCCAGATTCACTTAATAACCGGGTTGCTAACTTATCCACTGCAGTGATTCACTTAACAACTAAGAAAAGTCGTAAAATGGGGCAAAATTCACTTAGCAACTTAGTAACCAAAATTTTGGGCTCAACTGTGGTTGTAAGTGGGGGATTGCCTATATACGCCATGAATCTTCGTAGGGATACAACTAAACAGAAACAAATTACTGTACTATTGTAGGTTGAGATGTTTCCTTTTCTGATGTGCAAGATATCCGAGGTTTCGGGGGGGGTGTCCTAACATTTTTGGAGGGTCCCTGGGAGCCTGGCCAGCCTCGGGCTCTGCACCTGAAGTGCCACCAGGATAATCCAGCTTTGGTCAAGGGGGAGGACGGCACCGCTTCAGGCTGTGACTAGAACTACTTTTCTAGTGATGCTCCCCAGCCTCAAACACCTTCCTAATCCTTCAAAAAAATAGATTGCAGCTATGTTGGGTCGTACATTGGTCCATGGCCATGACACAAATTGATCTGATATGTCAGTTCTTTCTTCAGCTGGCTGATTTATTTTAAACTAGAGTAAAATAAACTGATTTATTTTAAACTTCCCTCACATCAACAGTCCCACATGTAAAACAGAGCTGGGGCTTCAATTATGCTGCTCTGCCTCCATTTTAACTTCCCCTCAGGTGCCTTTGCAGTGTGCGGCCATGAAAGTGTCATTTTGGGGGGGGGGCTCAATTCTCCAAGGAAAAGTTGAGCCGTGGGTCCTTTCCCCCCCCTTCCCGCCCTTCCACCTGCTAAACGAGCTTGCAACCTTAATCCTCTAACTAGGGATGCCCCATTTCTTCTGCCTGGGTAGCCTCCAGACACCCCAGCCCCAGCCATCATGTGCTCAGTGGGGGGCCGCCTTTGAAGATTATCCCCCACTCCAGCTGGGCCATAATCCACATGGATTTCCCAAGGGGACGGGACACCCACCGCCTCGGGCCACACACCTCTCAGCTGGAGTTAAATGGGCCGCCTTTAACTTGGGGGTCCTTACTGTGAGATATTCTAGCTGTCCCCCTGCGCCGTGCATCATTTCCATATATATATATATATACTTGTTCTTCCTGGAACCTGGCTGCACCTCCAGAAGGTGCACGTGCCAGATACAGTAGCCCCACTTTGACTGCAAATGAAGCTTGAAAGGAACAATATTTGAGGCAGCAATACCTGCTCAGCTGGACTACAAAGAAAGTCCTCTTCTTTCTCCCTCTTTTTTTGGAGAAATAAAACAGCAAGAAGCTGACTGAACAAGGAATCTGGTCTGTTGATATGAAACTTGACGCAGTCCATGCACCCTGAATAACTGGTAAATCAATCAACAACTGATACAAAAAAAATATTTGGGAAGGAGATTTTCTTTTCCTTCTTAAAAAAACAGATTTGTCAACCATTTGACTTGTCCCTTATTTCTTTCTTCTTTTTCTCCCCAGTTTGGATGAAGTTGCCAGTTAAGCAGAGGGAGGAGGTGTCTTCCTTTCATTTGCACCAACAATGTTGTGTCCTACAACTTGGGAAAGCTCTAAGACAACAGATGACATTCCACCAGCAGCCAGCTTCTGCTCTCCGGTAGCCTGTTTCGTAGCTTCTTTTTCTGCTTGAGGTTTCCCCATAAAACTACCATTCTCGGGCATAATCTGGTGGCTACATTATGAAACCGGTTGACATGAGATGTACTGAATTGCCCTGAAATAGTCAGGAGGGACCTAAGATACAGGCTGGATAAGGCAAGGGTCTCTCTGGAAACATCACCTTGAGGGAAGACAGCAGAAGACTGAAACATGCTGACACTTTGCCCAGGGTGGGGAGAGAAGGACGGGACTCTGCTTTAGGCAGAACAGACGTGTTCAGAAGAAGAGGGACCTTAAGGAATGCAGTCCGGCTAGAGAAACCAAAATACTAGAGAACTGACTTGAGTTTAGCTATGTAAAACTGAAGTCTCTGAAAAGTCCCTTCTCTTTTGGCCAGCAAGATGCAATCTCTTCAGTAATAAATTCTAAAAATTAAGCCCTGAAATATTATTGGGATGATGTTTGGCTGCCAAGAACCCTCCTCTTTCTAGGCAGTGCTAACAAAAGTCAATAAGGAAGCTTCCCTCAACGTGGTTACATTCAGAGGTATTTGCAAGCGGGCTGAAAAAACTCAGGATGAGGGCTGCAATTGCATGATCAAAACCCCACTGGGCAAGTGAAGCCCCCCCCAGTACATTGTGTGTAAAATCACAGCTGGTGTAGCACAGCAGAGTTATCCAGATGCAGGTAGCCATCAACTTACGACAACTGGGGCTTGAATTTCTCTTGTTAAGCAAGGCAGTTGTTAAGTGAGTTGCACCCAGTTTATGAATCACTGCGGTTGTTAAGTGAATGATACGGTCATTAAGTAAATCCAGCTTTCCGAATTGACTTTGCTTGTCGGAAGCCAGCTGGGAAGGTCGCAAATGGTGATCACGAGACCCCAAGATTTTTGGTCACAATTCTTCATCACATGGCAATTTAAAGTGTGAGTACTAGTCGTAAGTCACTTTTTTCAGTGTCATTGTAACTTTGAATGGTTGCTAAATGAATGATTGTAAGTCAAGCACTACCTGTACAATGGAATCTGCTGGGATCTGAAACAGATAGAGAGACAGTGGGCATTATATCCTTGCAAGGAATTTGTTTGGGATTCTCAGGGACTTCACATTTTTAGTAACAGGTTGTTGCAGACATTAGAACAACAGGGGCACAGACAGGCTGCAGATATTTCCCAGATAGCTGCCCCTTCATAAACTTTAGCTTCTGAACCAAGGATATGAAAACCTTTTTTTGATGTGTACGGATGTTATAAGCAGAACAGACAAATTTGGGAATTCCACAAGCGTCTTCTCTTATTTTAGATGTAACGGCAGGAACACAATCATAATATCTCCACTTTAAACCAGGTCTTGTAGCCTTGAACCTCCCTTCAAGTGGATCAAACTAATGCTTGAGTGAATTACACATGCAGTAAGATCAGGAGGTCAGAGGTTCTGCCCCTTAACCAGGCCTGTTCCCCCTTGTGACAAATCTATTCAAATGTCAGAGAAAGCTTTGTGGTGAACTGGCCACCCAATCAGTGGGTCAACCTCAAAATTCCACTTATTTTGGAAATTTGACATGAGACTAAAATCCGCCTGGATGTTGGGGGCAGGAGAAAGATTAGGGTGGGATTTGCTTGCTGGAAGATCTCGTCCTAAATTTCCCTTTCAGTATAGCTTCCTGTGAATTTATCGCTAAAGCATTGTGCACTGCCCACTTGACCGTCTGTACCTTTGAAGGGTTAAAAATAGACTAAAATGTTTAAGGCAAATACTGTTAGGGTGGGATTAGGATGGACTTGCTGCAGATTGAAATCAATGCATAAATTTAGCAACCAACTTCAGTAAATCAAGCACATTTTTCAGGAGATATACCCCAAGGACCAAGTGAAATTGTTTTATGACTTACAAGGAACAAGTGTAAGAACGAATGCCTGTCAAAAGAGCTCAGGGTGAAAACTGTAGGACAGCCATGTTAGTCTATGGCAGGGGTCTTCAAACTTGGCCCTTTTATGACTTGTGGACTTCAACTCCCAGAATTCCTCAGCCAGGCAGGAATTCTGGGAGTTGAAGTCCACAAGTCATAAAAGGGCCAGGTTTGAAGACCCCTGGTCTATGGTAACCAAAATTCAGAAGCAGATTCATAGCACCGTTTCAGACTAATACATTCTATTGTAAGGCTAAGTGTTTATCTTTAACAAAAATTTGTTTCTCTGATGCTACCAGATTCCTTTGGATCCTACGAGTAGTAACAGAGCAGAGAACAGGCCCTACCTAGTGAAACAAGCTTCTGGTTTGATACACTAGACTTAACTCAGCGTGAGCCAGAAGACATTTCGGTGCACAGGAGTCAAATCTGGCAGCAAGCAAAGCAGAGCAGCTGAACAGGGAGTTTCCCAGAAGCCAGTAGAAAAAGAACGGAGGCAGACACTTTGGATCTATGCACTTACAGGTCGTTACTGAGAGTGCTGTGACCCGCAAGAAGGACCAAAGAATGGAGCAAAGAATGGCTGACTACTGCCTTGAAGGGAGGGGAGTAAGAAAAATTCACATCGTCTTGGCTGGGGATGGAAGCAGATGATGAAGCTGGAAGAAGTCCACTCTGCTTGGCCAGGTTGAAGGCAGCACAAGAAAGGAATGGAAAATGGGCAAGGCAGTTGGACAAGTTCCAGGAGATCCCTGGAATGACCTCAGAGAGATTATTGCCAGAGATAGGCCAAGATGATGGACATCTGTCCATGAAGTGGCTGAGAGTCAAGTCTAATACAGTGGCACCTAACTGATTGGGAGAAGACCAACTTGAAGGATAACACTCAGAAAAATAAAGGGAGAGCTCAACTTAGAAAACTAGGCTTAGGGTGGGCGTGTATATATAGTGAGACCACCTCTCAAAAGAATCTGCTTGGGGTTATAGCTATTCTTGTAGCTAAAAAACAGTTTTCCTTCTGTTCTGTTTTATACGTAGATTAGCTTCTAGAGGGGATCTTAGCAAGTCATTTCACTTGAACTGTGGCTTTTTTTTTTCATATATTCATTAGGGATTTCTCCGTCATTTTTCTAAACAATTATTTTTCAGGGTTGCTTGCAGTGAATATATCATGACAACCTTTAAGCCCTCTACCACAAACACTTCAAATATGGTGTTAACATGCAATCCAAGCAGCTAAAACCATATTGAAAAGCTAGTTACCGTGTCTCAGATTTTGACTCAAATACTCCACCCTTCCCCCCAATTTCCCATTGCTCCCTATTTCTTAGTCTCCGGATCTCAGCCTCCAGGCACCAGGCAAGGCCCTGACGTGAGAACAGTGGCGTGCATCAAGCTGTCAACTAACCGCATTGCGCAACCTGGCCTTCAGCAAAAGGTTTTGCCCAGCTCCATCCCACAAGCTTTTCTACTTCTTGAGCACCTTAACGAGAACTATTCCAAGAATGTTTTAATGATCAGTGTTTGATCTGAAGGAAATAAATGCAGTAGGTGTTCCCCGTATTTATTTGTTCAGGAAGTAACATTAGCAAATAAAAGCAAATGTTTGGAATACTTGCACTGAAAGGGCGTTATGAAACAGTATCGTCATGCTGCCCTCAAAAAGTATTGTTAGGAGTGCTCTGTGAAATAATCTTCTTGGGTTTATCATGCTTCGCTATTTCACCCATCCCTGGGGGGTGGAGGGAAAAATTCCACAGCATTCTCACTGCGTTGCATAAGGGGCAGATTAAGGGACCCGCTCAGCTTGGCTCAATCGTTGTTTTGCTTGAGAAACAACAGGTTCCTGGAGGATCTGATAACTAATCCATTTCTCTGGATTATTTTACTTGGCTAAGGCAACCTAAACACTGCAGATCAATACACGCAGGACAGACTCAGTCTTGGGTTGCAGAACCACGATGGACTCCCATCAAAATCTACCTTTTGGAATTGGGAGTGTCTTTCTAGTGGGAAGCTTCTGCATCGCTGATGAATTCTGTGGTTGATTCATCCAATGATATTCTTGGGATGGGAGATGAAAATCTCTCATGAAATGTTTGTGCTTGTGGCATGGACAACAAGCCACATGACGGAGTTCATCAACAGTCTGGGAAAATCCTGCGTTCTCTGCCTACCTGAACATTCACATTGTTAATCTAGTCTTTGTTTTTATTTTATTTTTTTAACTTCCTTTGGCAGTCCATCAGGGCAGAATTCTGATCACAGAGTCACAAGGCAACAGCACATCCACAGCTTTTCCCTCTAGGCTTCTGTGGTGCTGACAATCAAGCTTAATGCACAATGCCTCCAGCACAGATAACAAACCTCAGATTGATACAAATGACTTCGAGATTTATTGAAAAATCAACATTTTCAAACACATAAGCAAAAGATGGATACAGAATTTAGGAAAGGGACTGGAGGCATTGGCTAAAATAATTAATGAAGAGAAGGATGAGGGGTGACAGGATAGCAGCCTTCCAGTATCTCAGGGGCTGCCCCAAAGAAGAGGGAGTCAAGCTATTCTCCAAAGCGCCTGAAGGGAGGACAAGAAGCAACGGATGGAAACTAACCAAAGAGAGAAGCAACCTAGAACTAAGGAGAAACTTCCTGACAGTGAGAACAATTAACCTGTGGAACTGCCTGCCTCCAGAAGCTGTGAATGCTCCAACACTGGAAGTTTTTAAGAAGAGACTGGACAGCCATTTGTCCGAAATGGTATAGGGTTTCCTGCCTGAGCAGGGGGTTGGACTAGATGACCTCCAAGGTCCCTTCCAACTTTATTATTATTATTAATTGTGATAAATCCATGATAAATCTTGATCACCACCTTGGAGTTGCGTGATATTTAATGAAATAAATAAAAATATAAAAATAAAATGCCTTCTGAAGTATTTTTAACCTCCAAACTGGGATGTTCTTTGGGGAGAGGTGTGGAATAACAAAAGTCAAGATGATGGCTGTGCACCCTATAATAGAAGGTTACTCTTTAATTGTGCAACTTTTTATTATATTTGATTTACTGAATTCATAGCTGTTTATCATAGCTGATTTTATGATTTTAATCAGAAAAGGAGCTTACTTTGGGCTATGAATTGTAACAAGTTCTTTAGTGACCGATTCATAGAAGGCAAGAACTACTTAGAGTGAGTCCATGGAGTGAGCTAATTACGACAAATCACTACGGTAGCAATACCCTAGAATGAATGGCTTTATACAAATCTAAATTAAAATGGCTTGCAAAGCAGCACAAAGAAAACTTTTTTAGAGACAAGGGGGGAAAAGCACAGTTATATGATTGGCACAAGGCTGAATTATGACAGGAAATTTTCTACTTGGTTTTTAAATTAATGTCATTAGTTCATTAGAAGTCCCATTAAAATGTTATTTGAAATTAACATGCCATTAAGCCAAAATGTATGCTTGATTTGTATCAGGCTTGATTTGTATCAGGTTGAGAGTTTTTATTTATTTATGGCTAACTCTCATGTGTGGAATCTAGCCAGCTGAGTTTTTCAACAAGCCATGAACAAAATAATAGACTATGATTTCAAACAAAAGATTCCATATAGCAGAGTTGAGAATCTGGAATAGAAGCATCCTCAACCGAGAAGCAGCGAAGTTATGACAGATGCCGCCCCCTCCCCCAAAGGTACTTATGAAATGGTTCCAAAGTTCTGACAGTCACACACACACACACAGACACACACAGAGAGACCATGATCACAAGACTGCATTTTGGGCAGTCATTACAGCCATTTGTAGCATTCCACAGTCGTGATGGCAATTTACATTTTTGCCAGAAACCAATATTTACTTTCAGTTTCTGACAAAAACTGCCCATCATGATCAGTAGATTCGCTTAATGACTGGCGCAAAAAAAGTTGTAAAATTGGGTCAGTCACATGATGACCCACTTTATGACCATAATGATTTATGACCATAATTGTCAGGCTCAATTATGGTTGTAAGTCAAGAACTACCTGTATGCTGGCATGAATATTCAATGGTTGGGTTTTTTTAGTTTATATGAATATATCATTATATGTAAATTTAACTCAAAGATACAATCAAATTTTTCCAAGCTATAACAAAGTTCTGCACGTTTCCTTAAAATCCCAAATGTGCATAGTTCTTTACCAAGACTAGGCCCATTAACTTGCATTAATGAGTACGCAATGTGCATGACAATTAATAGCGCAAAATCTGGCTTTGCTGCTGAGTATCAAAATGTAGGTCTGATAGACGACAAAACAGTAGTGTTGTGGCTTCCTCCTTAGCAAGCTCTGTAACAAGTATACAAAATCAATGTCACTTGAATATCTCTAAAAGGTGACAATCTTTGAAATGCACAGTGAAGCTTCCGTGCTGCAAGGTAAATAAAACTCACACCTTTTTGTTGATCTATGCCGAATATCCATTGTTCCTTAGTTCTTTTGGCATTTTTAGATCTGAGAATTACAACAAATTCAAAGACAGGAGCTTTTTCTCCAGATTTCTCTTCTAAATATGATCTAAAGATGGGCTTCAGCTGGAGGCATAGCAAATTGAACATGTCTCCATGTAGAATGGAGACAATGACTGAAGAACCGGTGAGTATTGTAGTCCAGTCCCTCAGAATCTCTCTGGAGAAGGAGAGGATGGAAGATCACCCACATGTACTCTGGATGGCTGCTTCTCAAAAGGAGATCACAAAACAGCCCTCTTTTGTGGGTTTGCACACTGGAAGATGAAGGGATCAGCCATCTTGCTTCAAACAGAGCCTTTAAAAAGTGTTTTCCAACCTCGGCAAATAGAAGGTGAATGGACTTCAACTCCCAGAACTCTCAGTAATGGCTATGCTGGCTGTGGAATTCTAGGAGTTGAAGTCCATTTATCTGGAAATTGCCAAGGTTGGGAAGCTCTGTTTTTAAAGGACACTAAGTTTGCTAGCCTTGTTTTTAATCACTTTCAGAAATTGCTTATCTAACCATCTTATAGCTACTAGAGAACTTCAAAATGACAAGTTTGAAAAATCACTTGGTGAGTCTCTTTATTTCCGAACAAAAGAAAAATTAACTAAAAGTTTAAGAACCTACAGAATTTGAAATAAACAGCAAAAAAGTAAGTAAATACGATTTCGAACTAAGAAAAAAACAAATTAAGGGTCCATACAAATTTGGAATACTGAAACTTTTAACATAAGATTTTGGAGTTAATTATATAAAATAAGCTTTTAATGGGAACCAAAATTATTTTATCTATTATCAGTCATATCAGTAAATATTAGACCTTATGATTTCAATTGGATGTTAGTGGGGACTGAATGTTCTAGTCAAAAAGAAAAAAAAACCCAATGCCTATGGTTTTGATTAGGATTGGGATTTACAAAATTACACAATATACTATAACATTTGAAATATCAGAGGAGATCTTTGAAGAAGGGAGCAGAAATTAATAGCTATTTTATTGCCCATATTAATAGTGATGTCTGCTTCTTTATGGGTAGAAAAATAAGAAAACAATAAGGTAAGAATCATCTTTATATGGAAACAATAAAACAGATAAGAAAACAATCAAGAAACTTTCCCTTTGACAAGCACAGCACAGATTTCATACCCAGGGACAGCTGGTGTCTTTTTCCAGCAAGACAATGCAAAATTAGATTTTGTGCCGAAATTGCTCATTTTACCCCACTTCAGCCTTTAGGATATTGTCCGTGCCTAACCAATCCAATAATTTCAACATAGAACTCTAGAATTAGAAGTTTACTGATGGATTGATGATCTATAATTTGCAGGATTTTATTTCCATCACTTTACTGGATGATAATCACATACCCCTATGCTCTGGGAAACATATACGCAATAGATGCATGTTGCAATGTGCAGAGATGTCTGCAGGACATGGACAAAACAGTCAAGGCAGCAGCCATGTTGGTGCAACTGAAGCTCATTTTTTTATCTGTGACATACCTTCATGGCTGCCATCTAAATATTTGTAACCACATCCTGTGGACATCCCAGTACATTTCCATGTTACCTTTCAACATCCATGTTTGTGCACGCGTCTGCCTGCCTGCCTGCCTGTAGCCCTCCTTCCCTTGTCTTCCTAGATCTCAGTTTCAGAAGCCATGACCAAGGGTCAGTCTGAACAAACAGGGAACCTGGCTCAGGTTGTGACATGTTTCCAAACACTGACAGCTACCAGCGTTTCTCAGCCTTGGCAGTTTGAAGATGTGTGGACTTCAACTCCCAGAATTCCCCAGCCAGCTGTACTGTGTTGAAGTCCACACATCTTCAAACTGCCAAGGCTGAGAAACACTGAAATTGGCAGTTGTCAATGGCTGATCGAGTGATGTACATATATATAGAAATGATTCATGAAGGAAGAAAATCAGAAATCTCTCCAGTTGCAAACTAGTTATAATCTAGGCATTAACAGCTCTTCTATTCTGCTTTCCGTTCTTCCTCAATGTAGCTTATTCTGTCAATCTACAGTGTAAGTACAGGTAGTCCTCTACTTATGACCACAATTGAGATCCAAATTTCCATTGCTAGGCAAGACAGTTGTTAAGTGAATTTTGCCCTATTTTACCACTTATTTTTGCCACAGTTGCCAGGTCAATCACTGCAGCTGTTAAGTTAATAACACGGTCGCTAAGTGAATCTGGCTCCCCCATTGACTTTGCTTGTCAGAAGGTCGCAAAAGAGGATCACGTGACCCCCCAGGAGACTGCAACCGTCATAAGTACATGCCAGTTGCCAAGTGTCTGAATTCTGATTGCGTGACTGGAGACGCTACAGCGGTCGTAAGCATGAAAAACAGTCATAAGTCTTTTTTTTCAGTGCCGTTGTAACTTCAAACAGTCACTAAACAAAAGTTTGTAAGTCGAGCGCTACCTATAGAAGATTTTAAAAACCTTTCTGGGCATTTCACTGTCCCCCCCCCCTTTTCAGCCTTCACTTTGTTCACACCGTTTCAGCGTTGCCTGAAGTGACCAGAATCTGGTTCCTTCTTTCAGCCTGCAGGAAAGTCACTCTGTGTGTGCTCTAAATGCCTTTGCCAGGAAATAAAGGCCAGGCCGGAACAAGGAAGCTGGGATGGTTTTTTGCAAACGTGCTCTTCTCTGCAGAAAAAACCTGCCTCCCTTCGTGAAGTCACCGGGACGGCTGCTGCCAACATCCTGAGGTAAATTTTAGGGTGCTCCATTACTTCAATGGGTGCCAGTACAGGTCATCCTCAAGTTACAACAGTTCATTTAGTGACTGTTCGAAGTTACAATAGCACCAAAAAAAAGGAACTTAAGGACGTTTTTCAAACTTGTAACCGTCACAGCCTCCCCTCGTGGGTCACGTGATCGAAGTTCAGGCCCCCCCAACCACTGCAGGGCCCCAGAGGGGTCAGGTGATCCCCTTTTGCCACCTTCTGACCAATGGGCAGGCCAGATTCACTTAACAACCATGTGACTCACTTAACAACTGCAGTGATTCACTTAATAACCGTGGCAAGAAAGGTCGTAAAATGGAGCAAAACTCATTTAACAGATGTCTCACAACAATGGAAATTTTGGGCTCAGTTGCGGTCGTAGGCTGAGGACTGCCCCTGCTCGTTTCCTCCTGCACCTTCTCCAAGACCGACGAAATTAAAATTGGAGGTGGATAAAATAATCTCAAGTAAACCCATTTAATTGTGAATATTTTCATAGTCTTTTTTTGGGGGGGGGGTCCCTCTTGTTTTCAAAGGGAAGGAAACTTGGGGAAAACCCTTCTGAGTCACAGCATCAACCTCCGGATCACGGACATTCAATACACACCACAACAATATCACATACATCATTATGTTGCCATGCCAACAAAACTGAAATTTCTTTATTACAGACCAGCATTACAAATAAGAAAGAGAAATAAAAAGGATTGGTACAGAAAGCCAATTATGGAAAAAATGTCCATCCAACAACACATCTAACCCAAAGCTCTGAGCAATTTTATAGCTCGGCAAAGGTACTTTGCAATCTGAGGTGAAGGGCTAACGTCCCCCTCAATGGTGGAGCTAAATGGGGAGAGTAGAGTGCGTCTCGGGACAGTTCAGGAGGGAGCCCAGAGAGGGAGGTGGGCAAGAGTTTCTGCCTCCCAGGAGCCACAGGGGGAGAAGAAGAAAGAAGAAAGAAGAAAGAAGAAAGAAGAAAGAAGAAAGAAGAAGAAAGAAGAAGAAGAAGAAGAAGAAGAAGAAGAAGAAGAAGAAGAAGAAGAAGAAGAAGAAGAAGAAGAAGAAGAAGAAGAAGAAGAAGAAGAAGAAGAAGAAGAAGAAGAAGAAGAAGAAGAAGAAGATGATGATTCTAGCCACATGACCGCAAGGTAACAGCACTCTGTGATATCATGCTGGCCACACGTCTTCGGACAGCGCTGGCTCAATGGCCTTGAAATGGAGATGAGCATCACCTCCTAGAACTGGCAATGATGAGTGGAGTAAAGTCCGCAGAGTCTGCTTTCTCTGACATATTCGTCCTCCCGATGTTCTAGCACTAGGCAATGGTTGGAATGCCACTTGCTCGGTGTCAGTTATTCACCCACCCACCAGCTGGTACAGAGTTTGGCACATGGATAAATGCCATACAACCTGTTAATGATGCTCAATAGGTTAATTGGCCTGTTGCCAATTTGCCAGGTCATTCCTCTTGCCCTTTTTATACCAGGGAACACATATCACTACCCAGCAGTCCTTTTGAGTTTTTAGCTATAGGTGTAATATATCAAAAGAAAGAGGCCAAAACTGATGCCCAATTACTTAGCTTGGGATGAATACAATCAGTGCCAGAAGCCTTACACCACATCTAGGCAAGCTGGTAACTTTTCTACTCCTTGCACATCATGCAAATGGTTACATCCTTCATATTATCTGCCTGATGACAACATCGTGACATGCTCCACGTTTCCTGAAGAAGCCCGTTTTGGATCTTCAGTCTGATGCCGAGTCTTTGTTCTAGCGGATTCCTCTTTTGCACGGATTTGGTTTTTAGGCTTCCCATTGTGCAAAACTAGCGGTCTCAATTTATTGCATTGTATCTGTTTTTCCTGGGTCTGGTGGAACTAACTGAAAGCACCAAGGGTGTCTGCACGGTGTGTGAAAAAACTCAAAATTGTGGTCAATGCTTTGCCTGAGTTTCATGTGTATTGCATCAATATTATTTTCATTCTGTTCCTAAACTTGAAAGCCTTGCAAGCCAAAGCATAGAAGCGGTGAAGGTGTTGAATTGGGAGTAGGAAGACCCAGGTCCATACTCAGCTACGCAAGTTAGTTGTCTGTGAATTTGCCTGTCCCATTTCCTTTCCTTGCCTGTATATCCACTCCAGGCCATAATTTCCATCAAAATAAATGGGTGTTAAAGCAATTTTACATACCTTCAAACTGTCAGTGGAAATTCCTAAGCCCTCTGAAACAGGTGTGGAAAAATATGGAAAGCCACCAGCAGGATGTGTGTGCAGAAGTGGGAGACACTTTGGGTTCCTATCAAAATGCTGAGCCTTGTGAACATTCATTGTTGTACTAGTAAAAATAAATCTCACAATCAGCATCTTCCCGTTTTCTTTTGGGGCTTTAAGGATCTGATCGGACACAACTTGCCATTTATAAGCAGGATGCGGTCTTCAGTAAACTGCAATATGAAGTCATCCTTTAGTGGTTTGCTTAGAAGCTCTGAAATATTGCTTTTTGCAGGAAATACCATTTCCAAACAATTTCATTTCGGGATTAGTTTGTTTACGTGCAATAAAAACACTGGAAATACCAAATTGATAAAACAGAGTTTAGGCAGACAGGCAAAGAGGAGAAACTCAGCAAAGGTCTTGAAGACACTGGATTTCCCCGTTCTCAAACATTTGCATTTTGCAAACAGATGGGATTCCCACAAGCAATTTGAGAGATGACACATAGCCCTGCTTTTCAAAGGTAAGGCAAAAGACAAAAAAAAAAAAAAAATCCTATTGAAGCCACTGAGATGAAGTGGAACTTGGAATCTAAGAGCCTTTCCCCATGGCCGGCCCATCATTAGGTAAGCAGAAACCAAGACCAGCATCCATTTGGCCCATTCCTCAATGCTTTTCGGTCTTTATTGCTTCTGTTTTCAGACCTTTTCCATCTCCTGATTTCCCTCAAAGGCACGGGGGATGAATTTTAAGAGATGTGAGACCCCTTCCAGCTGCCCTTGAACGGTGGGGATCCAAAAGAGAAACTGAATGTCCTTTAATGCTGGTACCACTAAAGATGATTTCAAATGCAGAACATAGAATAACAGGTTGGAAGGGACCTTGGAGGTCTTCTAGTCCAACCCCCTGCTCAAGCAGGAGACCCTATTCCATTCTATACCAATGGCTGTCCAATCTCTTCTTAAAACACTCCAGTGATGGAGCACCCACAACTTTTGAAGGCAAGCGGATTAATCGTTCTCATTATCAGAAAATTTCTCCTTAGTTCTAGGTTGGACCTCTGTTTAATGAGTTTCCACCCATTCTTTCTTGTCCCACCTTCAGGTGCTTTGGAGAATGGGTTGACGCCCTCTTCTCTGTGGCAGCCCCTCAAATATTGGAGGACTGCTATCCTGTCGCCCCTGGTCCTTCTCTTCGCCTGACATGCCTAGTTCCCTCCATTTTTCATCCTGTGATTCGGCCTCCAGCCTCCTTATCATCTTCGTTGCTCTTCTCCGCACTCTTTCGGGGGCTTCAGCATCTTTTCTACACCATAGTGTGTCTCCTTTGAGGGACAAGAGGGAGGCGAGGTCATCACGGCCAGGGCATCCAGAGGGAGCTCAAACTCTGCAAGATGGGGATCCTGCGCCTTCTTGCGCAGACTTTTTGTAAAAAAAAGCAGGAAAAAATGGACAGGGCACATTTCTGCTATTTTTACAAATACGTAGAGAAGAATCTGTAGCTTTTCATTTTGCTTTATGATCACCTTTGTTGCATTTGTGTGCAATTTCAAAGTCCTACCTCTTAATTTTCAGTGTCCAGTAATTCTGCTTCTTTTCCTAGGTTTTGGAGGGGGGGGGGTTCTGAAAAAAACCCATGTTAAGTCTTTGGGAGGGGTGATTCCATTATAATTTTTGTGTTCTCTGTGCAGGACTTTCCATTTTAAAGTCTCCCTTAAATGGCTGGAATTTTGAATAATAATAATTGCGGGGTTCCATGGCCCACAAAAACAAAATTGAAGAGGGGCGTCCATGGAGAGGCAGTCAAAAAGTGGAGATGAAATAGGAGCCTCTCCCCTTTTATGTTTCACTTACAATTAAGCTGAAATTAAAAGAGTGGGGCTTTGATCACACCCTCGCAGCTACCATTCTGACTTTCTTTTAGCCCTCTCCCGTGATACTTTTATCATATCAAAGGGCATTTGCCAACTTGCTTTACAAGACGGAGAAGTAAAGACTGTATGAAAATCACCTGGTTTAGAGACAGTCCAGCAAAACCATGGCAGATGTTAGTGAAAAGAAGCAATTCCATCTGAAAACCTTGATAACCTGCATAGCCCTCTCTTGCAAAACTAGAACTGCTAAGGAGAACTTTTTTTAGCATTCTCAAAAAACTCACCTAAGGTAGAATTTGCTTTTGGGCAAAAGACTCCTTTGGCTCTTGGACAGCTTCAAGATAAAATGGGTGACTATATCAGATAGATAAATAGATAGATAGATAGATTGAATTAGATAGATAGATAGATAGATAGATAGATAGATAGATAGATAGATAGATAGATAGATAGATAGATAGATAGATAGATAGATAGATAGATAGATAGATAGATAGATAGATAGATAGATAGATAGATAGATAGATAGATAGATAGATAGAAGATAGATAGATAGATAGATAGATAGATAGATAGATAGATAGATAGACAGACAGACAGACAGACAGACAGACAGACAGACAGACAGACAGCAATAGCACTTAAGACTTATATACCACCTCAAAGTGCTTTACAGTCCTCTCTAAGCAGTTTACAGAGCCAGCATCTTGCCCCCAACAATCGGGGTCAGAGAGAGAGAGAGAGAGAGAGAGAGAGAAGGAACTCTTAATCAAATGTTCTCATAAATCTATGTGGACTTTCTTTGGCCGAGGGCTTCTCCCAAGGTCAGCCTTTGGGAAGGACACACCGTTGGCCTTTCCCTGCCTCCCTGATCCTTCTTCCTCCCTGGCCAAGGGGTCTCTGGGGAGGGAGGGAGGCCAGGTCAGTCTTGCCAGAGCCCTTCTGAAATTAGCTTAGGAGGGCATGAAGTTTCGCCAAGCGATGCATGTGGCCTGGACCACAGGTTCCTTGCGTCATAAACGCTACATTTTCCTGGAACTGCTCGGGATATTTGCAATTTTTAAAAGTTAATGGAGATGAGCCAGACGGAATACCAGTAACAATGGTTCTTTCTGAAAACTCTGGGAGGTGATCAAATTATCCTCACGTTCTCCTCGCGTTTCCCGGGGATAAAATAAAGCTTTGTCGTTTGCCCAGAAAACCCCAGGTAAACAACATGAAAAACAAATAAATGGTTTAGGCCTCATTCGTGGTTCGGTTTTAGCTTAATTCTCCTGATATGAAATGAAGGATGAAATTTATAAAATATATCATCTTATCCACAGGAATGTTTTGCATCATTTATAATTCACTGGGATAAATATTACCCACATATATTTCAGTCTGTATATTTGGGGGCAAATAAAAAAAGGCTACTTATAAGTAACTATTATTATAAGTAAATTTTAGAAATCCTGAGATTGTTATTAAAAGCAATAATGCAATAAAACTAATACTTTTTTAAAGTTAATGTATCATTGGAACAATTGCAAGCGATACCAGCTTAGTTTAAGTACACAAGGACAAAATATAGTGGGGGAAAATAGCTTTTTAAAATAATCCTTCTAAGAATATAAAGAATATCTTCCAAAAACAAAAAGTGCCTCTGGATGTCGGCGATCTTACCTATTTCATTTTTGCTAACTTTTAATATTTGAAGTTTTGTGGTTTTCCTTCTAGGGTGGTGTAAGCTGCCGAGAGTCGCCTAACGATGAGATAGATGGGAGGCATATAAATTTAATAAATAAATACTGTAAATAAATAAAGAAATAAATAAATCTTCTCATGGCCTTTTGCGAGTCAAAACCTGAGAAGGACTTCCATGTCCATTATCACAGCCAGCATGACTTGTCCTTCAAATCCTCTGGAGAACCATCAAGTGACTTCTCTTCTGCACCAAAATTGGTAGAGGTTCTCCTTTCCTTCTCAGATACTGATTGTCCTCCTCTCGTTTATGGACTCCTTCAGCCCATAGCTTCATATTCACCCCATTACCTTCCCACCGGTACCTCCGGTTTCTGCCTTCTTTCCCTCAAATGCTGCTTCCAGCCCTTCTTCCATCTTCCATCTTTACCCAGCAGGGTGGTGACGGTGGATGCATGACACAACGGCGTTGGGGATTTTAAAACAGCCAATCCCCGTGGAAGATGGAAGCTGAGCCACCCTCCCTTTAGACAGAGTATCCTCTACCCACAAAGTTCACGATGGTTGGCAGACAGAAACCAGGATACCTTACTACATGTGTGCATCCCCGATAACATTGTCCTAGTTACTTTACTTGCATCGAATGCTCTTCCCCCCCTTTCTTTCCAGTTGCATCCTAATCTATTCAAGTAGAACTTCTAAATGTAGCTGAGACTACCATCCTGCAGGAAAAATCTCATTCCCAGTGAGATCTGAGACATACAGCATGCTAATTTTGAGCCACAGAGCTGTTATTAAATCTCCGAGTCACCATGCTTGCTGTGGTTTAACTTCTAACACACAGGCAATTAGCAGAGGAGGAGAGCATATATTTTATATAAGGAGAAGATTTTTTTTTCCCCACAGCATCAGTTCACAAGGCAGCTGGAGGAATGCTTGTGAAACTTAGTCAAAAGTACCAGAAGCCCAAAGCAGCTGAAACCTTTCCAGCCCCTTGAATGGCTTTTAGATCAAATAGATCACACACAGATGTCCACACCACAGAGTATCGAGAAAAGAGCACAGATCCATACAGCGTCATTACTATTTAATAAGTTTATCGCACTGAAAGCTCCTATTTTGCAAAGTTCCTGCAAAGAATGAGATGCAAATTCACTTGAAATAAAAGCTTTCAAATAAAAAGGGGTATTCTTGTTTGAAGTTTGTTACGGAACCTCTACCTATGAATCACATTTAACCTATCCTATGTGGCTTAGTGTGGCAACATGCTCTGAGGCTTTACTGTGTTATTTTTCAGAAGATGGGGAACAATGTAAAATTTGACACTAGAAACGAGGGATCTAACAGTGCACACTCAGCAGTTTAACAGGACAATGGCAAACTCTCACGTTAAACAGGAGCAACTGTGGGCATCTCTGAATGGTATGCGCCAAGGGTTATTCGCAGGATGCCAAACCACATTCAGCCTTGGTGTCAGCTAAATCAATTGTTTCGTATCAGGGTCAAAGACTGAAACCCCACATTGTTGTCAAGCCACTGCTAGCTGGGGCCAAGGCAAACTGCTTGGGTTGCAAACAGGGGCATCCACCGGAGGGAGGGGGGGGTCATATATTCAAGATGGTCAGACTGAACCCCTTTCCCCTTTTTCTACATGTGGCACACGCATGATGCTTGTCAAAAGGAGGCGGGGCTTTGATCATGTGGTCGCAGCTGCCATCTTGATTTTTTTGGACACCCATCACGGCCATCCCCGCCTGCAAAGGATCAGATATTAACAAAACATTCCAGAGTTTCTCAGTTATTTCTAGAGGAAATATGCTTATGTGAGTTTATATATCCAGAATAACAAAAGAGTGACAGAAAGCCATGCTTGCCACAAGCCTTCTGAAATTCACTTGTGGCTTTGCCCTTCACAAGCACGAGCCTGTATGTAATGTGATTATGTGGCCACATAATTGTAGATTATTTGCAAATTACTGCATAATTAGGCTGTAAGGCTCTCTAAGGGTTCACTGCCATGAAACATGGGTCAGGCCCATTTCAATGGGAAAAGCACATCGCCAAAGCAGGGATGGCTTCACTCTGGCACACCCTTTTCCATCGGCTGGTCAGAGGGTCTTGCCATTCTTCTGTGCCCAAGGAAAGACCCCGGAGGAAATGCTTACACGTAGCTTTTTCCCATGCCGGGAGGATATGGAAGTACAGATGACAGGGAGCGTGATAACGTTGTTTTAAAAGCCATGGAAAATAGATTAAAAAATCAGAATTCCTAAGAGAAGAATATAAAACTAGGATACCTCAGAAATCTACATGTAAAAGTAGAAGTAACACTGATATTAAGACTATGCAAATACGTAGATTGTAGCATGCTATCAACTATATAACTATATAGCAGAAAAAAAGGGACCTTGGAGGTCTTCCAGTTCAATCCCCTGCACAAACAGGGGACCCTATCACCATTGATATAATGATATAAAAGCAATTTTACATTGCTGTGGTTGCATTGATATACAGGCACTCTCAGTAAAAGCCACGAGGCTAAACAACTACGGTAGAAATACATCAACAGCAATACACATTTAACGGTTAGGGTTAGAACGGAGCCATCCCCATTCCGGCCCATTCCCCTGCCTGGTATTATTCCAGCTGTTCCAGATCAACTTTGCACCCATGACAAAGTCTCACTTTGCACGAGTCCTGCAACTCCTTGCATTTAGCTTCAGCAGATGGACCTTAAATTCTATCTCTGGGCTCGATGGATGGGAAAGGATGGCTGGGGAAATACCCGTCCCTCCGCCAGGGTTGATTTTTATATCCTTCCTCCTGCTTTTCCCCTTCAATTCCTTTGAGCCCAGCTAAAGGGCCCCGGCTGCCGTCGTTTTCCCTCTTGGGGGAGCTGATCCACCCCCCACCCCACCCCAGTCGTGTTGATGGTCCTCTTTCTCATCTTTTCCAGCTCTAGGACTTTCTTCAAGTAGACGGTAATCCAAAACTTCTTAGTCGTATTAAAACAGCACCACCACGTCTGAACTGGCCCCGAGACAAGCCTCTTAAAATTGGTGAACGATTTAGCAAATCTGAAGGCTCACTAAGCAGAAAGTTCTTACATCTATATCCCCCGCACTTATAAGAGAATTCTAGACCAGCTTCCTCCCAATGCAGACAGTCCTCGACTTATAACCATTTGTTAAGTGGCACTGGAAAAAGTGAATTACGACTGGTCCTCACACTTATGACCATCGAAGCATCCCCAGGGTTTCGTGATCCAAATTCGGGCGCTTGGCCACCGGCATGTACCTGCGATGGTTGCAGGTCCCGGGGTCACGTGACCACCATCTGCAGCCTTCCCAGCTGGTTTTTCTTTTTAAAAAAGGGTAGTAAAACCAGGCATGACTCACTTAACAAGAGCCCTGCTTAGCAACAAAAATTCTGATCCCAGTTGTGGTCACAAGCCAAGGACTGCCTGTATGTACATTTCCACTATGTGAGAACATATTTTCTCTGCTCCATCTAATGGGAACCATGTGTCAGGCGCAAGAAACCAGGAGCCAGGGTTAGGTCCAAAACGAATACAAGTTTATGAAACAGGAATCTGAACTACTAACGGTCAAGGCAAATTACGGGAGTCAGCAGAAGTCAAGGTGGGCTGGACTAGGATCTCTTGGGGGTACAAAGGGACTCGAGACTGATGACCTGGCTGGCTCAGGAATTCTGGGAGTTGAAGTCCACAAGTCATAAAAGAGCCAAGGTTGCCTACCTCTGATCTAGATCATCCAGTTCTTGATCTGGATCTAGATCATCCAACACTGATACAATCAATCATTATCCCGTGCCCTCCAAGAATTTATTTCCCTGTGCTTTTTCAATCTTTAAAAGATGAGCCTGGGGCACTGTATTTAGGTTGGCATCAAAGGAATCCCATTTGGGGTGCTTTATTTTAATAGAGTTATGCATAGAAGGCCGATAATAGCATCTTAGAGATATTGGGAAAATAATACAGTACTATGTTGCTCAGTACTAACAGGTTAATACGTTTCCCTTCCCCTTCCCACTCTTGTCTATGTGTCTGTGAGTATGTGTTATGCACTGGAGGAAGGAGTGAAAGAAACACAGTGAAGGGCAGGGGAGAACAGATAGCAGAAGAAATATAAAACACTTTTCAGTCAAAGCATAACAACAATGAATTGTGTTCTCTGGGATGACAACATCCCAGGTTTTAGTATTTTTTTTAATCACTTGCCTATCTTCTCCCAGGCATACCTGTAAACTTTGGCGCTATAGACATTAAGCCCTTAATTCAACCTTGACAGACATGGCAGAAAAGCTTATAGACGTGATTCGGCCAAACTAGTTACAGTAATCAAGAAAGACACCGTGTTCACCCAGAAGATTTGCCGATCGCATTACCGGGAGATAAAGCACACGTCTGCTCTATACTCCGGGGTTTGAATACTTGGCCTTTTTTGTCAAGTTTTTCAAGTCAACAGGAATTTGGTTGTCCTTTCTTTCCATATCCGTGAGATTGGAGGGCAGCTGGCTAAAGGTTGCCATAACAGGACTGGCTGGCTGGAGAATCTCTGGCTGGAGCCTCACCAGCCAGGGGCCTCCACAGAGGATGGTGTGTCAGAACAGGCAATAATGTAGAAGATGGAGTTGTGATTCAAGTTGTCTCCCCCGAGGATGAGTTTGGATCACAACACCATGGCTGGAGGCGCGCCTTGTGACTCCACCCTGTGGACGTCGCTTTTCGAATTTAAGGTTGCTGCTTGTGAGAAGTAACAAGCTGTGAAGCAGAGATTTGTTGCCCCAGAGATCAGTCTCATCCAGTGTTTTACAAAGTTGACAACTTTAAGATGTGCGGACATTAACTCCCAGTATTCCCCAGCCAGTATGGCTGGCTGGGGAATTCTGGGAGTTGGGGTCCACACATCTTAAAGTGGTCAACTTTGTAAACACTAGTCTCATCCAATTGTTTTCAAAGCAGAAAGGCACATAATCTCTGGCGGGATCTTGAGATGTTCCAGGGCGGGTCTCACATCAAGCAGCCCCCACAGAATGAGGCAGAAAGTCAGGCTAAGACAGCAGCTCTCTCTTCCTTCTGATCTCTTTCTGGGCTGACAGGGTTTTGGAGAGAAGTCTGCAAAGTCACTCTTTCAATGCTTCTGGGCAATATTCCACAGATCTTTACACAGGGAACAGAAGCTTGTATATGCACAGCTCTCTCTGTTGTGCGAAGGCTTTGTGTGCTGAAAAGATAGCAGGAGCTCACGCGGTAATGGAGAAAGCCAGCAGAATTCAAAACAATCTGGGAAATGCCGATAAATTCTTTTTAAATAGAAAACAAAAAAAATCCCTTGTTGGCTGGAGGGTCATCCCCATCTCTTTCGGTCACACATATATGCCGGCGGGCGCAGGAATGTCAATAAAAAGTGGGCAATTGGGGTTAATTTAGATAACGTCTTTTTAAAAAACCTCCCAGGTTACCTTATGAATAGCGCATTGATGGTGTATTGAGGCCGCAATGAAATACAGTAGCTATTTTGTTGGGGAAAGGTTTGTTGGCCATCGTGGCTTTATTCATATTCCGAAACTAGAGCCTGTTCAGTCAAAGAAAGAATGTGAGTCAGAACACTGAAAGCGGGGGAGGGGGGAGGATGGGGGGGGGCTGGCTTGGAAAGGCCTAGAAATCCCATCAAAGAACAGTTACTTTGCAGAGGCAAAAGTCTAAACTGACCGGACAAGCCTGAGTCACAGGAATCGCGTTTAAAAATAATAATTCACGCCATCTTATCCCTCTCTCTCTCTCTTTTTTTTGGTTATTTTTTGGTAAGTGAGGTTTAGGCCTCTACACGTTGTGCCTGAAGCATGTATTAAATCAGATGCCCACTGTCCATGCATAGAGTGTTCACAGCTGAGAAGGCCGCAAACGGCGATTCCATGACCCCGATATGCGGCAGTTGTTATAAACACACGGTGCTTGCCAAGCATCTGGTTTTGATCATGTGACCAGGGAGATGCAGCAATGGCTGACCAAGACCAATTTTGGGTCAAGAACCTAAAAATATCAAGCCTAGAGGTGCCAAGCAATTATTATCTAGAGGTAGTAGCTAAGTAGCTAACCTAAAGACTCGCTCTTTTGACTATGTTGGTGAGCAAGAAGAGACTTTCTCCTGCAAATGACATAAGGTGGTCGCGTGCAGAAGACTCCAACTTGCAGATCATATACCCCGTATGGAGAATAACTGAATTCCCACGATGGCAATGAGATGGACACCCCCCCACCCCCCCTGATGCCAAAGGACACCCTTGAAATACACGGCAAAGAACGTTCATAGACGATTTAAAGACCTTAAACATCACGTGGGAAGACACTGAAGTATTTCCCCCAAACTGAAAATACCAGGGATCCCTTGCTGCCCGCTGTGCTTTGAATGCTAAGTGGAACCATCCCATTAATGTGTGCATGTAAACCTTGGCCAGAAAGCCCAACACATTTGAAGAATATACAGCGGTGGCTATCTAGCTGGCCCATCCACACCTTTTGCTCTTCCTCTGGCATCCCACGTCAGCCTGGGCCCTCTGCGACTCAGTGTAACTCCTCACTCGAGCGTGGGCCCCACTTTGCTTCCAGCTTCTCCCACTCTCCTATTTTTCCAGCGCAGTCTCCACTCCTCAGGTTTTCCTTTCTCAGGGCTCCATTACAGCTGACCACAGAGACAGGCATGACCTAAGTCTGTCTGTCTGTGACAATGTGCGGGAAATATGGACTTTGCCCTAGCCGGAAACAACCTCTTCCCCTCACTGAGATATCATCTTCCTTGTGGCCAAACTCAACTGGGTCAACAATGTACATCATCTCCTTGCTTGGGGATGGTTTCTGACATCTATACAATCCAAATATTTCAGCTTGGGAGAACCTTACACCTACAGAGCTAACTCATGCTCTTGGAATAGTACATGAAAGAGAATTTTAAGACAATATAATGTGGTTTTATTCCTTTTCCGTTAAAAAGTATTCTGGGAAACCAAATTGTTTGAGGGATTCTCATTGGATTCTGGAAACTTTCATTATTGATCAAAACACGGTTCAAGTCAGTAGTGACCATAAAGGAGGGGGGGAGTTAACATTTGGCAGATGTTTTGTGGCCAAAGGGATTATGAATCTGTCGGTGATCTTAATCCAGTTCCCAGTGGGCAACTGGCCACATCA
The DNA here is from genome assembly GCA_023970755.1 of Azemiops feae. NCBI lineage: Eukaryota > Metazoa > Chordata > Lepidosauria > Squamata > Viperidae > Azemiops > Azemiops feae. Next base: position 573,497 of record JALGBA010000721.1, on the reverse strand, counting down.
CAAAAACCACCACCACAATTGGCAAACCGATTGTCAGCTAGATCAAATTGGCCAAGTTTGGAATAAGTACAGGGAGAGAAGAACAGCCCACTCAGGCTAGAGGTTGCCCAAACAGGTCATGGCGAAGACCCAAAAAAGCCGGGACTGGCATGGAAAATCCACACTGCATTGTGGATGGAAAACGTTTATCTCCAGAATACTCAAACCGTATGCAGCAGGATGCAATACACTGCATGTTATTCAAATATTACAAATGTTAACATGACTTCAGCATGGAAATAAAACGCATGTTAATGGTTTGGAGTCAAGTAGGCAGTGCCTGCCCTCGGTGGATTTTAAACCCAAGACCCAGCTTTTCTGATTGCTACATTCAACTTTTCACTTGGAGTGGAACGTCTTGATCTTGAAGAAATGCATCCCTATCAAGAAGTTAGCAAATGCCCCGTGATCCAAAATAGCCATTCTCCTCCAGGTAGGTGAAAAGGAATGGCGAGATCTACCAGAGGATGAATTTGGGGGCTGTCAGCTCAGTGATGGAAGAATGAGGACCAGCTGTGAAGGCCGAAGAGAGCCAAACTTGGAATAGAAAAGAGTCTCTTGGAACAAGGAGGACCAATTTCAGAACTCTCCCACTGCTCTCCATGGATGACGATACCACCTGTGCGCTCTGTGGTATTGCCAAAAGGGGCTCTGTGCTTACTAGGTCAACCATACACGACACAGAAGAAGGTGCAGATTGCCATTTACCAAGTAAGGGTGGACCCCTTAATAAAAGATGGAATGATCACAGTTCTGTTTCTGCTCCCAATTAATTCTAGGAGAGAGAGAAATATTGGAAGAAGTTCCCCCTTGGCAAAGTAACACGGTAGGGATTTTTCCAAAACCACATGCATGTCATCGTACCTTGAAAGCTGATAAGTGGAAGCTTGCAATTACGCTCAACCTAGCAGCTTGCAGGACTCAAAAAGGAAAACATATATTCAGCAACTATTATTAAAGGAGAGCTGCTATTCAACACTGGGGTAATCTATTGGACTTTGAGCCAATTCTGCTGAACGTAGGATTCCTTTTTGAGAAGATCTATCAAACAATGGACCAGCTTCCCTGAAGCTCATTGTGGTTAATTTCTTTCCCCCAAAAATGTGAGAGTGCGGTGATGTGCTCAAGCCAAACAGGAGGTTTGGTAAGTGAATTCACATATGTGATAAATTTTCACAATAACCCCCTGGGGCTCCATAGATTTCAGCGGTACCTTAATGCAGTCAAACTATCAATGTGCCATATTGTTGTTAGGGAACTAGCAGCTAAAGAGGAGGTTGGAAAGCTTATAAACTGTGAGATTTTCAGGGATTTTCTTCTGCCATGACAGTGGGGGTCTCAAGGAGGGGGGAGGAGAGAAATTAGGGGCATTTTCAGTGCAGGTAAAAAAAGACAAAATGGCAGCCACACCCTCCAGATTGAGTGGGACAACAATCACAAAAAAGGTGGAGCTTCAAGTGCTCCAACACTGGAGGTTTTCAAGAAGAGACTGGACAGCCATTTGTCTGAAATGGTATAGGGTTTCCTGCCTGCGCAGGGGGTTGGACTAGAAGACCTCCAAAGTCCCTTCCAACTCTGCTATTCTGTTATTCTACTCTATTCTAATTGCGGGGGGCGGAAGGCCAACTGGGCATCTTTGAGACACACTCACAGAATCTCTGCCTGGAATGTAGATAGCAACAGGGTTCACCCAGCTAATGAACTGGCTGGCTCTCAGGTCACACGGAGCAAAACCAGCTCAAAACCAGTTCACACCTGCGCAACCTGACTGTGTCTTCGGGAAGGCTTTGCAAAAGGATTGGCAGGGATTGTGTGGCAAGCACGTCAGCCTGGAAAGGGTTCCCTGCAGCTACAGAGTCTGAGAGGAGGCTGCTGTGATTAACCGAAGTCCATGGAAAGATGCCAGGGCTGAATTTGGCACAAGCCACCTCTAATTGTTCCCAGTACAAGTTGAGATAAATTCTTTCACGGCGTTAAGTAGCATCAGTCATCACTTCAATTATCTCCTGAGATGGTTTGCAGGGAAGGCAGCCTGGGACATGGAGGCAAAGGCAAGGAACAAGGGCGGCTGAAGAGGTCTCAGGCAGGCAAAGAGAATGGCGTCCTTGGAAAATATCTGACGCCATATTCAGAAAAGCAGAAGAGGGGGTTAGGTTACGTGCAGTAACAAAGGGTTATTGGGAGCATTCAAAAGAGGGTGCCTTCATTTGGGCTCTGGAGACAGAAAAATGAGGCAATTCCAAAGAAGGATCCTCTTTAAGAGTCTCGTCTTCCAGTTATCCACTGGGATATAATACTGCGTGAAATCAAATGGTCAAATCTGTTCAGAGTCTCCTTTTGATAAAAATGCACGGGCAATTGCACAAAGCCCCATCAGGTCTTCAAGTTAATGCCCGTTGGTCCAATGCATTAAACTGACCCAAGGCAATTGCTAAATGATTCCGTCCAAAGAAAGAGATCGATCCGATTGCCGTCTAATCAAATCTTGAAAGTGTTAGTCCCATAGCTTTCAGGACCATGTTCTCAGGGTTTTTCTTCCTATTTTATTTCACGATGAAAGCCTAAGAAAAACCTGAACACACAGAACAGAGTCATTGGGATCAAGGCTGGAATCTGCAAAGGAGAAAGCTATGGACACCTTACACGGATTACGTGATTAACTATTGGTTGCTACCGGTAGCATGATGTCTCCTATCTCATAAAGTCTTCTGCATCTTAGTGGCTTGGTGAGCTAAGTAATTTGACAGCTGCTATTCCTTTTCCTAGCAGAATAAGAAAACTAGAAACTGGCCGTGCAAATTCAATGTCCAGTGTCTGTTCTCTATTCTGAATGTTCTCCAGTGAAAGTCTTCCTTCACCTGTTTTCCCCACTCGCTCCCCAAGCCCAAAAGGGCCTATTCTTTTTGTTATTCTTAACCCCAATTTTAGAGGAAGGTATCAACCACAGCTATTAGTAGGAATGACTTCAGTTGGCAAGCTCAGCCCTACTCTGGATTGCAATCAATTCGCTTCCTCCTTGGACTCCTCACCAAACAGCAGGCTACATCAGAAGTCCCACTGTTACAGCAGAGAATGGAATCTGCATTTCTCCAAGTCTTTAGAAACAGCAGGGGCAGAAGCTGAGGAACAGCGAGTTGGCCAAGCCACACAAGAAGACAAGACTTTGAAGTGAGCCCTCCTAGCTCCAAGGACAACACGGTCTCTCCTGGAACCTTCTCAGAAGGCTTCCACATCAGTTCTCTTGCTGTCCAGATAAATGTCTACGCACGGCAGGCCTTCCATTTAATGTAAGAGTATCTTTGCACTATTAAGAACATGATCTAGCCGAGGGAGACATCTAACAGTACTGCACTTATCCATGAAAATCAGAAGCATTTAGGTGAAGTGTTTAATCTTCCACATTTTGTTCCAACCAACCTAGCCAACTGTGAAGTCTCTTCCATCATACAAGTACTCTTCAAAGCATGTAAGACTGAAAAATAAGCACCTCTCTTCTTAAAGAACTGCATACTTCTTGGGAAATGTCTTTTTATTAGGCAGTTATTAAGAAAGGGATGGAAAATTAAAACTTGCAACTCTACAATGCTTTTATTCAAATCTACAATGTCCTCCCACTTGGATTAGTACAGTTGCTTCAAACTTGGTGACTTTAAGATGTGTGGACATGCTGGCTGGGGGATTCTGAGAGCTGAAGTCTACACCTCTTTGAAAAACACGGGATTAGTGTATACACTTTTCTTCTCCATCCTTAAATGTACAGCGCTGACTGAAAAATTAATGCAACAACAAAGAGTATTGAAGAAATTCTCAGTTAAGGACTGTTTTATTCAAATGTCTATGGAGATTCTCAGTCATCCAGATCATGGTTGTCCCAAAGGTGCTTTTTCAAAAGGCAACTGGACTTTCTTTGTTTTTCCTTGAAGACATTTTGCTTTTCATCCAAGAAGCTTCTTCAGTTTTGAAAAAAGCACCTTTGGGACGTTTTATTCAAATGTAATTTCCATTTTTTTGTGATTAAACTATATATTTCTTAGCAGGTTAACTTTATATATTTTAGGCAGAACTACCAAAGATGGCTACGTAACACTTTGCAGATTTTTCATGTTTACTTTTGATTCTTTTGTTTTTCTGCCTTTCCTTTAAGATTAAGGAAAGATTTGCCATCTCCTCCTTCCTAGGGCTGACAGACAATGACCGGCCCAAAGTCCCCCGGCTGGCTTCTTGACTAAGGCAGGACTGGAATTCACAGTCTCCCAGCTTCTAGCCTCATGTGTCAACCTCTGCACCAAACTGGCTCTCATCCACTTTACACACAACGGCGTTTCCACTCTTAATTTCAATTGCTGGAAATTTTCATTACTGTTGCCCTTTCGAACGACCGGTTTCTAAAGGCACCAAAGGCAGTGGTGAAATTTCTACCTGTAGTTTTAGCTTAGAGGAATCATCAGTGCCTTGGTCACAATTTTTTATTCTTTTCTTTCATTGCTTGCTTTTATGTGATATACATGAATTGTAACTGTTAAATATATTTTAATATTATTGGCGCTGTCTTGGACCATAAATTAATAAATAATAATAAAGGTCCATGCTTTGTCTTATAACACAACTGTATGCACATCTAACCAGATCTCAGTACTAAGAGAGGCAGAATTGGGACTTTAATTTCTAGTATGTTCCTTCCATTCTTTTTCACATCACATTGACAAGTTTTAGCTTTTGTTGACAATAATTATGCTTTTTCTCCGGTTCTGTTGTACTTTGTTTTGGGCTTTTCCCTTTCTTTATCAGAAATATCTGTGTTTAAAATGAAGTTTTTGTTGGGAAGTACGCAGCCTGGCAGGGAGAAGGGAAGTGCACAGTTAGCCCGGAGTCACTAAACACTAATTGTTCCCAAGAGAAAGCTGCCAGACTGGGGAGATTCCTGTATTATAGGCAGAACATAATAAAGTAGTTAGCTTGAACTCTGCACGCCTGACATTATTACTTCCTTTACAGGCTCTTTCACGCCATACAAAAACCACACAGGGACCTTCTTTCTCTCATCCTCTCCCGCAAACACCCACTTGCTGATTTGTGATAGTCCATCATTATGAAACCACTCTACTGAATCTTGGTGACAAAATTGTCATATTTCAATGGCCTAATTTTAAGTCCATTGGGGATTTTAAGTGATTTTAAGTCTGAGAATCGAGGCAATTTGTCCCAGGGTGGTTTCCCCCTCACATCCCCAGTCTTAACAACAGAAACAATCACTGGAAGACACCACCCCCACATTGAGTCCAGGTCTTCCAATGGCCTCACAGGATCACTGGGCAGCTAAATCTATTCTCCACTAATGAACTCAGCACAAATATCCATACAAAAATTGTCACAATTTTGAAAGAGAAAGATTTTCTGACAGGCTATGATGATAGCCAGGGAAAGGTGGAAAATCAAAACCTTGAATTACAAGGTATCTATACGTCAACTGAATGTGGTCTTTCAGCATCAAGTGATAAAGGACAAGGAAAGCTAACAATCAGAAGGCGAAAAAACAAGACAAGAGATTTTTAAGACAATTTCCTATGAATATTCAAGCTGAAGGAGTAATACGTTTGCTAATAGTAAACCATTTTTTTCTGAATGTCTGTTTACATGTAGCTTTCTATTATTTCATTTTCATCGCTCATGCTGTGTATGCCACCAAGTCGTAACCATGTAAATAAATAAAATGGTGCCTGACAGCATGTGACTGAAGCCCTGCCCCTTTTTATGGGCATGCAACACACGTAAATAACATTTGGGGCTACACAAATGCTGCTGCGGCCACTGTCTTGAAATGCTCGAGACCCCCGCCCACAGATCCCCTTGTCCGTTTCATCCGCCTGGAGGCTTTCAAAAGACGCAGGCCCCGGGAACGCAATTCCCAGCAGGAGGTAGGGCCAAAACTGAAGGAGGCCACAGGTCACTCAGGAGCTGAGGAAGTTTATAATTATATTATTCAACTAATCTCTATGCATGATTGCACTGTAAGGAAATATTTTGCATTCTTCCATGATTAAGTGTCCAGAAGTGGCTGAGTCAAAATCTGCATTTCTTACCTGCGGGCAAACACACCCAAGGACAAGCCCTTTAAAGACTGGCACACGCCCCTCCTCCCAGCCCTCCTTTTTCCCTCACAGAAAAATTCTGTGGATTCTGGTGGATTCCAGAGAATCCAAAAGTCTTCTAAAGGCGCCAAAGGCACCTTCGCAACTCCCTCCCTTCTTTTCATTTCTTTATTAATCCATGGTCAATGGCCAAATGACATCACCCTCTCTTCCAATGTTTCCCCACAGTTCTAGTATCCCAAGTCTTCTCGGGGGGGGGGGGCATGTGTGGAAAGGAGGCCTGCAGGGAGAATGAGGAGGACAGGTGCCTGGTCTCCTCCAGGGACTCCTCGAGGGCGATGGAGGCGTTGTTTGCGGTGGAACTCATGCAGAGAATAAAATGTCCCACAGGCACCATTCAGAGTCCAGATCTTGTATATACAGGAAAGGAGAGAGGTGGATGGCAAAGTTTACGATAGACTTTCCTTACCTAATCTTCTCCTTGGTTGATTTGGGACTGAAGGATGAAACTCAAAACCAGATCTTTAAGAGTCTGCTTTTAGTTAGCACCAAGCTAACATTAATTCAGAGATGGCTGCATTCCACAACCTATCTCTATCTGTCTATCATCTATCTATCTATCTATCTATCTATCTATCTATCTATCTATCTATCTATCTATCTATCTATCTATCTATCTATCTATCTATCTATCTATCTATCTATCTATCTATCTAATCTATCTATCTAATCTCTATTTATTAAATTTGTTTGCCGCTCATGTTGTCACAAGACGACTCTGGGCAGCTTACCACATTAAAATATGTCCATAAATATAAATATACTTATCCATAAGTATAAATATATAAAATCACATTAAAATTACGATAAAATAATAATAAAAAAATTTAAAATAAATAAAATAAAATAAAATACCCCTGTCTAGGAAAAAAACCCTAAGCAGTAACAAATGCCTCCCCAGTTCTGGTGCATTTCCCATGATTCCCTTACCTGGAATATGCACACTGCAAAATGCAGATATCTCTTCTGGCTGTTTATCTGCATGGCAATTTCATGTGAGTGGAGAAAAGACTCCTTTTTAAAAAAGCAATTTCTTACTCCATTTCATATCTCCCCAGTGATACCTTCAGGACAGTCCAAAGAGAGAAAACAGATGTCTCTGAATCTCTCTCCTATCATCTGGGACAAGGGTGGGCAACTGTGGCCCCTTTATGACCTGGCTCAGGAATTCTGGGAGTTGAAGTCCACAGGTCATAAAAGGGCCACAGGTGCTCACCCCTGGTCTGGGAGATGCTTCCACGTGCATTGCAGCCTCCCAGCCTTTCTCTACTCATTGAGTGGGTTTGGGGGTCCCCAGACCCTTCTTTTCTGTTTATGAACCATGTCTTGATGTCCACCCACTTCTACAACACCCTCTATGAAAAAAGGTATACAGCCAGCCTTCTATTTTGAGCTGTTTTACCGCCATTCTCTGGGGATTTCTCCAGAAATCCACAATTATGTGACAAAGAAGAAATGACAGGAAGGGTCTAAATTACACCTTAGCTAACACCTTTCCACACACTCGCTTTTCTCCTTGGAATCTTATTCGGCATGGAGATACAAAAGAGAAGTAAGGAAAAAAATTCCGCCCTCCTTCAATTCCTCCCTAACCTCTTTACTTGAATCTCACTTCAATGCTAAAGCCTTAATTCATCTTATTGTTAATCCTGGTCAGGCTCAAAGCATCAAATCCGGATTTGTTAAGCATCCAACAAGTTCATTTTTGTAGCTGCCTGTGTGATTTGCCTGATTTATGGCATACTTTGCAGTTTACAGTTACTATTTGCAGAGATTCAGCTAATGAAATCCTTATGAGAATCTGAATACTGAATGCCCCCAAGCAGGAGGGATCTTGTCTCGTGCAGCCATTCTAGCTGAAAGTCTCAGGCCAACATTCGGGAAATCCCATCCAAAACTCGATCTACTCCAAGAACAATCTAAAAATAATCCAAGGATATCTAATATCTAATCCAAGAATAATCTTATCCAGCTCAGATCACTTCAGAGGCAGTCCACTTTAACTCTCTAGACTTAGGAAAACAGAAATCTATTCTCATAGCACCTCACAAGAGAAAACTAAACATAAATGAACTATTTGCTGGAATCGTATGAAATTTGCAAGGAAAACAAATGTTTATGAAACATACCCCAATTTCTTAGAAATATTCACCTTTACATTTTTTTTTTTAAAAAGTCTGCAATGTTGCTTTCTGTCCGAATGTGATTGAATCTGCAGAGTTATCATCGCTATCCCAATGACAGCAACAAGCCGTGCCAAATTTCAGACAGGAGAGGTCAAAAGCAATGTTTTTATGTGTATGTTTGTTTGTGTATGTGTGCGTCTGTGTGCATGTGTGTGTGCGCATGCACATGTGCAAAAGAAAAATTATATTATACATGGGATCTACTGATGGATGTTTCTGAATGTCTCTTTCAAGGGTTAAGGCAGAAATACAACAGATTAATTTAATTAATTACTTATTTGTAACTTCTAAAAACAAATCCTAGGCTAGACCAAGTTCATTAACCAATACTACATCCAAGCCATCAGCTCATGACTGTTGATTCAGGCTGAGAGGTGGGCAACAAAGCAGCCATTTAATCATTGTATCCAACCAACTCACAACTGCGTTGTTAATAAGGGTCCACTTGCTGCTGCTGCTGAGAACCTAACACACATCCACCACTTTTTAAATTATTTGTTGAGCTGGATATGACAAGGAGTTGACGTGGATCGAATATATTTCTATCTCACATCTGTGCAATTGCATCTGGCCACATGCACAGACTCACTGTGTGGTTCCTGGATCCAGGCTCCCTTTTTTGCAAGCCTTCTGGCCTCAACTGATCTACTGAAACTCCATCTTTTTTGTAAGCATGTCGGAAAAGGGACAAGGCTCTGATCATGCCATCATGCCACCATCTTGACTTTTTGAACCTCCCTCCCTCCGCTCCCAAAGTGTTCCTTTTTTTTTCCCCTTCTCTTTCAGTATTTCCAACTCGGTCAAATTTAGATTGCAGGTTATCAGTTATCGCTAAATAAAGAAATACTGATTTGCGTTGCCTGTGAATTCCTAAGCCCGCTGATCATAATACTCCATTAACAGAGGAAACAAAACTCCTTCCTGGCTTTAGGTTCACATGTGCAAGAAAAGTCAGATTTGCATTTTGTAGGAGATAAGGCTAAAACGGAGCACTTGTTCCTCATTCCGAGGCAAGCAGCGCGGAGAGACAGGGAGAAGGCAGCATGCCACGTTCATAACCAAAGAAAGCAGCGCATTAGAGCAGTGGGCTTAGGCAGCGCCCGTCCTTCGTAGATTTTATGAGTTAGGTTACCCCTCTCACTGTGCAATATTAATGCACAACATTATAGGCAGAATAAAAAAATATTCTGTGCAACTGTGTAGCTGTGACCATTCAGAGGCATCTGGGTCATGCACAAGAAATAAGCTGAGCTCCGACTGCAACCTGCAGCGCGTATCTCAATTTTTGTGGCCCACGTTCCATGGACATTCCTGCAAACATCCGTTAATATTCATCCCCAACATTTAATTTTTCACCTCTCCAGGAAGGCTACACTAAATTCCTTTTATACAGGTAGTCCTCCACTTATGACCACAATCAAGCCCAAAATTGCTGTTGCTATAAGGGAGAGATTCGTTAGGTGAATTTTACTCCATTTTATGACCTTTCTTGCCACGGTTGTTAAGCGAATCACTGCAGTGATTAAAATAATGACATGATCGTTAAATGAATCTGCCTTCCTCCTACTGACTTTGCTTGTCTGAAGGTCGCAAAAAGGAACCACATGACCCCGGGACACCGCAACAGTCATAAATGTGAGTCAGTGGCCAAGGGCCTGGATTTTGATCACGTGACCTGCAACTTGATCACTGACGCTGCAATGGTCGTAAGTGTGAAAAATGGCCGTAAGTCACTTTTTTCAGTGCCGTTGTAACTGCAAAGGGCCACTAAACGGACGGTTGTGAGTCTGCCTGTGTCCACAGGAGTTGCCACCTCCCAGGGCCTGGCCATCCCCACTTCCGGCCTTTCCAGCCACTTCCAAAAAACAAAGTCATTGGGGGAAGTCAGATTCGCTTCCTGGTTGACTCACTTAACAACTGCAGCGATTCGCTTAACAACCATAGCAAAAAGCTCATAAATTGGGTGCAACTCACTTCACCGTAGCCTTGCTTAGTGACAGAACCTCTGGTCCCAATTACAGTCTGTACTCTCTCTTCTCCTTTCCCGGAACAACAGCCCTGTGAGGAGCCCCCCCGAGGGATTTCTGTGAGGGAGAGCGGTCTCAAACCTGGGTCCCCCCACCCCTAGGGCCTAGGCCAAGCCTTCACCACCGCACCCTCCTTTCTTATAAGAGGGTAGGGTTTCAAATTTAGGAATAATTATCCTACTCATAAGCCAGCGTGCAGTAACAATAAGTGAAAAAAAATCACTCCCAAAGAAAATATATTATTACACCCTCATTTATTACTCAGAAATTACACATTACCTTTCTCGTGTAGATTAAAAAAATAAAAATCAGAATGACTAGAAAAATACAAATAAAAACAAGCTGCAAACCCATTCAGGCTTTCTGTCTAACAACGGGGAAGCCTTCGTTTCCTTTCAGAAAACTACATTTCTCTCTGAAAAGGACCCTGAAAAGAAACAGGGAGTCTCTGCCAAGTTTTAATCTTCAAAGGTTGCCATTAGTTAACCAGGAAAAGTACAGTTGCCCACAACACACATATACACACATACACCACAAGTTCAGTAGGGTACTTTCCATTAGACATGGAAATAATGTACGAGGAATCTGGGCCAGAGAATTGCATCAGTTTTCAGAATGGAACCGTGTGCTTTGTAAAAATATATGGCATTAATCCAATCACTCTTGCTGGAGTGTTTATATTCAGTGCAATGGAAAGGTTACATACATCTCATAAATGTTCGTAAAATTAAGTATGGATAAACAGATCATACTAAATAAGCCTTGTGTTTCTAAGGTCGCATAATTAAACCCGGAAAATATTAAGCCTATATTTTACTTTCCAGATGAAATCTATGGTTTTATGGCTGCAATTCTGATCAGCCAAAAAAAAAAAGCCCTTTCTGGATATGAAGGACTTGTGTTGAAATGAACCTGGCAATGAGAAACCAATAACCTCCCCAGCTACCCGTAACTAATTCAACAATTGACATTTATATGCCACAAAAAGTGGCTCTTTGGTCAGGCCACACTTCAAGTCCTGTGTCCAGTTCTGGACATCACTGTTTAAGAAGGAAGCAGAGGAATTGGGACAGATCCAGAGAAAGGAACAAGGGTCAGAGGACTAGAAACAAAATCCTAGGAAGAAGGAAAAGGAAAGGAGCTGGACACAACATTTTGCCTTGAGAAGGCTGAAAGGTTGTAACACAGAAGTCCTACTCTCTGTGTGTGTGTGTGTGTGTGTGTGTGTCTCACACAAACACACAAAAACAAATGGGGGGGTTTCAACTTGTAGGACGTGGAATAATGGGTTTAGGGTACGAAGAAACTGGATTCTGGCTGATTTTGAGGAGCCAAAACTCCCTAGCGGAAATGTTCAAGGCTAGACCCAATCACTCAAAGAAATCATCTTCCGGGCATCTGTTCCTACTTTTCAAAAGCCACTTTTTTGCCTATGAATGACCAGATTTCATTTTGGAGGAATGGACCTGACAAACAGCAAAGCAACGGCATCTCATTTTTGGGCTTTCTACTTGCCGGATGTAATATTATCCTCATGATGTACAAGCTTCAAATCTCTTTATAATCTCCAGATTTGCTCACTTCTAAGGATGAGTTTTTGTTTTGTTTTTTAAAGTTTTTTCATATCTATTTTGAAAAACTTCATAACTGTAAAGAACTTATGTCCACTAACCAGTTAAAAGCACCATTGGCTCCAACTAAGATGCAGTATATTTAATTGTAATTTATTTTGATGGGAGATGTTTAAAGCCCAGTGATGCAAGCCTAGGCGGTCACTAACAGAAAGAATACCCTTCTTGGGGCATTTACCGACAATCTGCAAGATTCCTGAGGGAACCTTTTTCTCTGACTGTGAGAGACATTATGCAACAGTGTAGGAGCGAACTAACCAGAACTGAGTAAAAAATAATTAGTATTTAAACGGCTCATTATAAAAGCCATTCTTGTAGCCATACCTCAAAATACGCGAATTGCATTTGGTGCTGATTATTAAGGAAACTCGGAAACTTCACCTACGCCGGCTAAACCCGCCGAACAGAGCCGGGGGAAAGAGACACGTTAGCTGCACTCATCCGCCCCCGAAGTCTCACCGGGCGGGACACAGACGGGGCAGGTGAAGCGACGCCGCCCCAGAGACCCGGGCTCCGGAGCCAGCCCTCCCCGGATCTGCCCCAAGTCCAAGCGGCCTTGGGAGGATTATTCCACTTCTGGAGCTTTTTTGCCTTCGGACCGTATAATTATGTCACACGGCAAGGAAAGCCGCCAGCATCTGGGCTGCGGTCGGGAGAACTTTTGTTTCAAGACCCGCAGCTATTTATAGCAGGGGAAACCGGGGAAGGAGAGCCGTTTCCTCCCCTCCCTCAGGGAAACGCGGGCCGGGGGCTCTGGGGGGAGGGGGCGCGCGGGCCCCTGCCCAGATGAAGTCAATTCCCCCCCCCGGGTCCTGCGGAGGCGGCCAGCGCCGGGGGAGAGGCGGCGTCGGGGGCGTCGGGGGCGCCGGCTGCAGGGAGCCCGCCGCTACCCAGGCGGAGTCCGGCGCGGGTCCCGGGCGGCCGCTCCTCCTCCGAGGCCGGGGCGCTTCCATAGCGCGAAGGCGGGGAAAGAGGCGCGGCCGGGAGGGGCGCGGCGGGCGCGCCCGAGCCGAAAACCGGCGCCCTGGACGGCGGGGGGGAAGCGAGGGCGCGCCGAGGCTCCGGGCTCCCCGGCCGAGTTCCGCCGCCGTTGGGAAGGCTGCCTCGACGGCCCGCCGGGAGCGCCCCAGGCCGCAGCCCCGGCCCGTGGGCCCCTCCGCCCCCGCCCTTCCTCCCTCCAGGCCAGGCTGGGAGCCCCCGCGCGCCACCTGCTAAGCGGCCGCCCCGCGGGTTCGCCTCCCAGCGCATTTCCTTGGGGGAATCCGGCAGAGACCCGGACTGCGGGTCGCGGGGAAGGCGGGCGGGCGGGCGGGGAAGCTTTGCGGGAAGCCCGCCTCCCCGAGGCCAACCGGGCCGGTCTCGACCCGGAGCGCCCGCTCCTCTCCGGAGGTCCCCGCGGCCGAGCCAGCCTCGACGGCGGCCGCCGACAGCCCGCCCGAGGCCGGCGGACAGGAGGGCGGGCGAGCCGCGGCTCCGCGGAAAGCACTGGAGGGCCCGGGGCCCCGCTCGGCGGCATCGCCGGCCGGCGCCCCAGGCCGGGCACGGGGACAGGGGGACCCCGTCCGCCTGCCTGCAGCGCCGCCGCCCCCGCCGCCCCCGCCGCCCCTCCCCGCCTGAGGCGCACCGAGCGGCGGGTCCCCCGGCCCAGCCCCCTCCGCGCCGCCGACTCACAGGCAGCTGCCGCTGGTCAGCAGGAGGAAGAGCTGCGGGCCACAGACGGCCAGGCAGAGGCGGCGGCGGCGAGGGGCCAGCAGGAGCATCGTGGGGCGGCCGGGCGCCGGCGGAGTCTTCCTCGGGCCGGGGCGCCCCGCCGGCGGGCTCTGAGCCGCCGCCCCCTCCGCCTCCTCCTCCTCCTCCGGGAAGGCGGGCGAGGAGCGGCGCGCTGGCCGCGGGCGGGCTGGCGGGGCCGCCTCTAGGGCCTGGCCGGGAGCTGCCGGGCCCCCGCCGCCGCCGCCTGCGGCATCTGCCTGGCTTCTCCCGGAGAGGCGCCCCCGCCGCTCGCCTCCCCTCTCGGGCCGCGGCTGTCATTGGGCGAGCCGCCCCCCCCGCCTCCTCCCCCCCCCAGCCGGGCCTGAGCCGGAGTGGCCGCGCCGGGCGCGCAGCTGAAGCGCGGGGAACCGTCGGAGCGGTGCTCCCCCCCCCCGGTCGCCGCGCCCGCAGCCCGGCTGGAGGGAGGGGGCTGGGCGAGCCCCGCGCAGGAGCCGAGCGGCGAGCTTCCCGGGGCTGCCCCGACGCCGACACCGCCCCCGCTTGTGTAAGGCGTGCAGAGCCCCCCCGCAGAAGCACCCGGGGCGCCTTCTCCGGTTCCAGGGTGCGCACGTGCATTTGCCCCCCCATAAACCCGCCCCCCCGCCCGAAGCACCCCCAAAAGGAAGACGGGCCCGTCTGGGCGGCTTCCGTGCCTTCCTCCCAGGCGGCCGCCCGGATTGTCCCGTGGCGGCCAAGCGGGCGGGGGCTCCGTCCTGGCGCAGAAGCCCCCCGACGGCGCTCCAGGGCGGACGAACCGGGCTTTCCGAGGGGAAGATCCGTCTAGGAGGGGGGGGAGGAGGAGGAACCGGCCGTAGCGTTGCTCTGCTGTAATTCAGCAAAATTCAGAAAGGCCCCCCGGGGGACCCGGAGACTCGCCCCCGAGGGCAGAGCTGGAGATCTCCCGATCAGATCAGATCACGACAGATCCGAGACAAACCAGCCTTTGCTCCCGGGAAAGCCCGGCGCCCACCGGCTACGGCTACCTCCCCGGGCGCGGGGTGACCGGGCCGGGTCTACCTGGCGCAGGTGAGGCCCGCGCAAATGCGCCGCCCCGGACCTTTTCCGCCAAATGAGAGGGGAGGGTCTTTCCGAGCAAAATGCCCCCCCAGAAGCTTGCAAAAAACGAATGCGAAGTGGGGAAGGCAATGCCCTCGTCCATCAGGAGCCGGAAGCTGGCATCAGCTCGCCCGGTGGCAGCCCAGATCCTCAACTTCGCGTCCCATCATCCCCAAGCAGCGTGGCAGACTAGCGGGCCCAGAAAGCGGTTGCTTGGGACATTCACACGTGTCCTTTTTAAGGCAGTCGGACTTGTGAAGTGGCCCACTCTAGAGAAAGAAGGTCCGGCGGGAAAGTTCGCATCAAATGTCTCTCCTTCTGCCTCGGTTTTCACACCGGGCCCCGCCGCGCGTTGAACGCCCTCGCCCCGAAAGAGCCCCCGCCGCTTCTCCGGACTCTCCGCCCAGGAGGAGCCAATGCTGGAGCGGAGAAACGACTCTTTTCCGACTTGCGGGTCTGGACGATTTCTGCAAGGACCCCAGCCGAGGGGAGGGGAAAAGTAGAGCCGGTCCCCGGGCCGGGAGATGCGTTTGGAAGGCCGCTTGCCTTCCCAACGCATCTCTGCTTTAGCTTTTGGTTCAGTTCTCAAAAGAAAACCGGCCGCGTTCACACAACTAGGTCGGTGAAAACCACTGCAGTAGCCTCTCCTAAATCTGAATTACTGGAGCTAACCTTGGTTGGGGTTAGGAAGCAGCAGAACGTGAACCTGTCCCGCCACCCAGCCCCTTAAGTCGTCCCTCTGTCCCATACATCGTCTGAATCGAGAAAAGGGGTTCAGACGGAAGCCAAGGCTGGTTTACACGTAAGTCACATATATTCTAGGGCTACGCTGTAATAGATGGAAGCAGTTCCGGAGTCCGCCCAGCCGCAACGCCCGGCTTTCCGCTCAGCGCGCCCGATCGAAACCGGGCCCGGCTCTGCGCATCGTGTGAACGGGCACGCGAGTCCTTTCCTCGGCTTTGCTTCGGAGTGAAGGAGCGTTTTCCTGCGGTCCCTTCCGCATCGTCCCTCCGGAGGGAGGGCGAGGAAAATCCGCCTTCGCAAGCAATGAATCGCACCTAACTGTCCAGTTTTGTTTCGTTTAAGTCTTAATGGAAAATAGCCTTCGGTTCGCTCCCCGCAGGGTCCGTTTGGGGTGCGGAAGGAGCTCCCCCCTCTTCCAGGGACCGCTCGGGCCATTTTCATTACGATTTCGATTTATTTTTAATATATTTATTGTAAGCCGCCCAGAAGCATTTGGGCGAGATGGGCGCTTTGTAAATAAATACAAAAAAATGTTGCCCTTTATTTTATGGACGTGCTTTTTCTACAAGGTGCTTTTCTACAAGGGTCCTTCGAAGGAATTCCGCCAGAGAGAAGCAGCCGGCAGGTGGGCGAAAGGGAGGCCCCTGCGAGGCGCCCAGGATTTCTGGACGAGCGGAGTCTCTCGGCTTAGCCGCCTCCTTTCGGGGAAGGGGGCGAGTTACGGGGCTGGGGAGGGGGCGGCAAGTCCATTCGCACGAAGAACGGCGCGTACCTGCTCGAAAGGGGGTCAATGTCTTCAAAACACCTCAAGAGGAAAAGAGAAGGAAACAGAGGAAAACAGATAAAAATAGAGGAGGCACAGAGGAAAAAATAAATTAAAAATAGAGGGGGACAAATAGAGGGGAAAAGAGGAGCTAAAGAGGGAGCCCAGCCGCATCTCCGTTCCGAACCGAGGCTTCGAAAGACGGGGCTTCTCTCCCAAGACCGGAGCCCCCTGAATGAACGCGCCCCCCATCATTCCCAGCCAGCGCCCGACTGTGGCTTAACTGCGCAGCTGTCTTCCCCCGAATCGGGCAGGCCCTCCCTCCAGTTGCGGACTTCTTTTGGGGGGGAGCAGCCCTCCCGACTGCCTAAGGCCAATCTAACGGGACACTGTCCACGTGGGCCGCGCGACGAAATCCCGCGCGACCTTCACCCAGCATCTTTTTCGGTTCCTGCATCACCGGGCCTCCCCCCACCCCACCCCACCCCTCGGGGCTCTTGCCTGGAGGGACTTCCGTGCCCCCCTTCGAAGCGGGCCGTGGTCCCACAGCCCCCGGCTCGTGCACGACGACCCTGCTGGACCTTGTGGTGGGAAAGCCCAGCTCTTCCGGCGAGTTTGCCACCCCGTCCGTCTATCCACGCGAGCCCGGCAAATGCCTCAGTGCAGGGAACCCCCGGCGCGCTGGATGCCATAGAAGGGAGAGCCCTCGGGGATGGATCTGGTCATCTCCGGACTGGCCCTGCGCGCTTCCTGCAGCCCAGGGAAGCGCGGGATAGAAGGCCGCGGCCTCCGAGGGCTCAGCCCCGAGGCAAAGGCTCCGGAACCGGAGAAGAGGGCCTGCCCGGCAGGTGGGAAAGGTGCGGCGGGGCCTTGGCCGAGGGAGCGAGGCTCTTGCGTGCCCTGGGGGGGGGTCCTTTGGGAGCTGCAGAAACCCCACTGGGGACCCTCTGGCTTGCGTGGGATGGGCAGGAGACGGTCGACGACTTGGCTGCTCCAGACCCTGCGCGAAAGCCTCCCGGCTTGGGCTTGACCGACCCGGCCTGGGAACCTGCTCTAACGGCCCTGCCGTCGTGGCTCTGGCCGCCGGGGCTCGGCGCGGCGGGTGGATCCAGCGCGCGGTGGTCTTCCGAGTCGCCGCACTTCGGGCCCCCTTCTTTTTCCGCGGGAAGAAGACGCGCCCCTCCGACGCTGGCCGTCTTTGGGAGACAGAGCGACCCCGCCATCTGCCAGGGACCCCCCTCCCCTGCTCCTGCCTTTCCTCACCAGGGGCTTCCAGGGCTGCGTCCATCTTTACTGGCCTCGTTCCGCCACGGTGGCTTTTCCGATGTCTGAGTTGGGCTTTCATTTCCAGCAGGGAAAGGGAGAGTGCCGGCTCCTTTTGCCCTGAGAAAAGGGTGGGAGGCCACCAGGAGATCCCGAGGGGGCAGGCGAAGTTCAAAACCCACCCCGGAGAAAGACAGTGGCAAACCACTTGCTCCTTTCAATTGGATCGATATCACATCTTTCGGTTCGGGAACATGATCCCATATCCCGCGTTCCCTTCCCCGGTTTTGCTTATGACAATCAGCCTGTGGGGAAGGTTGGGCCGAGAGAGGCAATTGGTCCCAACTCAGGGCAGCTAAAAAGCACGCAGATGTAAAAGACATTATAGGCAGCGGTTTGAGAGGAGGAGGGAGGGAGGGAGGCTACTTATCATTTATTTATTAAACAAATTTAAATGGCTTCCCAACTTTCTCCCAACTGCCTGCGGGCGGCTTACAATATTAAAAACAACCTTAAAACCCACAACTTAAAGACCTATAAAAGCCAAGCTAGCTAGCTAGCTTGCTAGACAGACCGAAGATGGACGAACGGATGGATCAGGAGCCTGAGCCCCATGCAAGCAGCGAAGGCCATAAGGGGACCGTTCCGATCCCTCCCTGCAAGGGGCTATTTCAGACGGCGGGCTGGCTGGCGGACGTGCCGCCCCTCGTCTGGATATAACATTCCGGGCCGCACCGTCTCCCTCGTGGCCGCCGCCGGGAAGGGGCGAGCGGGAGGGCGGGGAGCCTGGAGCCAGCGCGGGAAGGGTCCCGCCCGGCTGCGGAAGGGATGCTCCAGTCCGGGACTCGCCCAGTCGCCCAGCAGGTGCTTGGCGGCCGATCCCTCGGCAGCGATCGCGTGGGATCGTTTCCTTCCAGTTGTCCTTCCAGGGAGCACCGTAGAAAAATGTCCCTCCTATTGCAACACAACGCTTCACAACTCACAATGCCAAGCTAGACCGACTAAAAAGCTCAGGGCTCCCTCGAGGATCCGCAGAACCACCGCAAATCCGGAACCCCCTCCTCCTCCCTGCCCTAGAGCCAGGAGCGGGCCAGATCGCTCTCCCCGGGCCTTTCAAAGGCCAGTGATCCCGGAAAAGGTGGCGAGAGTTGAGTGGTTTAAAACCTCGGCTTCTTCTTTTTAAGGCTAGGATGCCAGCCACCCAAGGGCGGGGGTCTCCTTGGCACAGTTGTGGCGCCATCTTGACTGTTTTGACCGCCCTCCCTCTCCCCCCCCCCAAGACATCCCTGACAATTCAGAAAAAGGTGGAAACACATTTAATCCTAGATTGCTTTGGTTGTTTTTTTTTTTTTAAAGTTGGGTTTTAACCAATCAGAGGGGAGAGACACAAATAGAGAAATCATTGTGCAAAATGATTTTTGGAAAGCAGATAATGGTGCAGTTGTGAGAAGTAGCTTCTCAAAACAAACCAAGAGATCTGAACACCCTTCACCTCTGTCTTTGCAGGAAGGAGAAGAAGAGAAACCCAATAAACTAAAAAACAAAACTCAGTTCACAGAAGACAGGAAAAGACCTAGAGCAGAGCTTCTCAACTCGGACACGTTCACACTTGTGGGCTTCAACCCCCTGCTGGCTGGGGGATTCTGGGAGTTGAAATCCGCTCATCTTAAAGCTGCCAAGGTTGGGAAACCTGACAGAGACTAGCTCTGAGTACAGACACCTCCCGGCTCTTGCTGAATCTGCCCTGAAAAGCTTGGGATCCGCCTGCTACGTGGCTCCCCTTGACGTGCCACAGGTTGCACCCAAGTCTCTCACTCCAGGTGCGCCTGGCAGCTACTTGACAGGAGGAGCAGAAGAGACTCTAACCTGTGCTGGGTTCTGGTTCTGGGCCAAATGCACACACACGGACGACAACAAAGACCTCTGTAACTTTCAGAGACAACCTCAGTGATGAAACCTTAATTGCTCGATTAATTGCCCCAGGAATGGTTGGGTGCCACAGGGGATCTTTCGGTCTGGAAACGGGTCTGGATCGTTTGGGGAGTCAGTCTCACGCGGTAAACGTGGATCTCCAGCAGCGGGTCGCCCACAAAGACTCACAGGCCGAGCCAGCCGTGTGTTCCAGGGTGCCCTGTCCTTAAGACTGCGGTGCGCACCTGAACGCAACACACACCCAGACAAAGAGGAAAGCCGCCCCGAGTGTGGCTCTTCAGACGGAAATCTTCAATTCATACATCGAGGCCGATTAACACACCCACAAACTGGGTGAGTCACTAGATACACAAATGAAAGGAAGGAGGGTCCATTTATAGGTAGTCCTCAACTTACGACCAGAATTTATGTTGCTAAGTGAGGTTTTGCCCCATTTTATGACTTTCCTTGCCGCATTTGTTAAGTGAATCACTGCAGTGATTAAGTTAGTAACACGGTCGTTAAGCGAATCCGGCCTCCCCATTGACTTTGCTTGTCAGAAGGTCACAAAAGGGGATCACGTGACCCTGGGATGCTGCGACCGTCATAAATATGAGACGACTGCCAATCGTCTGAATGTAGATCACATGACCATGAAGATGCGGCAACAGCCATAAGTGTGGAAAATGGCCATAAGTTCCTTTTTTCAGCGCCATTGTAACTTCAAACGGTCACTAAACGAACTGTCGTAAGTCGGAGATTACCTGTATTTTCATATTTCTCAGAACAACCATCTATAAATGTTATTGTGTTAGATCTGCCCTAGTTGGGCAATTTGGTTTATTTATTGGTTAATTGGGGTTTCCGTCTGCCGTGCCCCCTCCCCCTCTTTTCCCTGCAGGCGCCTGAGGAGTTCCTGCTGCACGGAAGGGGAGGGTTTAAAAAAGGTCGAGAGGTCGGCTGCCATTCTGTATACAATGGCATTCTGTAGTCCTCGATTTACAACCACAATTTTTGTCGTCAAGAAAAGCAGCTGTTACGTGAGTCTCACCCAATTTTGCCATGGATGTTAAGCCAAACGGCAGCTGTTAATCAAAATGTATTTGTCCACATAATGTGTCGCTCTTGATGTCCGTCTCGGGGGTTCCGCCCTCCTTCAAAAAGGGCACCAGGCCCATCTTTTAAACAGGTGCTCAGCCGAGAAGAGGCTCAGGGGTCACTATGGCAAGGTTCCCCAGCCTTGATGACTGGCTGGCTGGGGAATTCTGGGAGTTGAAGTCCACGCTGGGAGACCTTGCACTACAGGGTGCGTTGTGGGCTCTCTGCTGTTTCCACTAACATGGTGTTTATGGAATTGTGGGGTGGGTTATTTTTACTGTTTTTATTTTGCCAGCTCTATTCTGACTCCGGGTGCTGCCAGCCGCGAGGAGAGAATCGGCCTTGCTGCCAGTATTTCCATGCGGCTGTGGGTGCAACTCACTCCGTTTGGGGTCCCGCTACACCCTCCAGCCCTCCTCTGCATTTACAAGCCTGGTCTGAAGAACGGCTTGGGTGAAAAGGCAAAAGCACAGAGCATCTTCACAACTATGTCGTGCGAGTGCGGCAGCCGGATGGGTGGCTGAACACAGTGGCCGAAGCACTGCCCACCTTCGCCCAACCCTGGGTTAGGGAGAGCGGCTGGTGATTGTTTTGCCCTCTGAAAGGGCAAGTGGTGTCGGGGGGGGGGGAGAAGGGTGACTAAAGCAGAACCGTGATGTTGTGATGGAAGCATAATTAGGGGCATCACCAAGAGTCCTGGTGGTGCAGTGGTTAGAGTGCAGTATTATCGCAGGCTGACTCTGCCCATTGCCAGCAGTTCGATCCTGACCGGGTCAAGGTTGACTCAGCCTACCGTCCTTCTGAGGTCGGTAAAAGGAGGACCCCGATTGTTGGGGGGCAACAGGCTGACTCTGTAAACCGCTTAGAGGGGGCTGTAGAAGCATTGTGAAGTGGTACAGGTACTCCTCAACTTACAACAGTTCATTTAGTGACTGTTCAGTGTTACAACAGCACTGAAAAAAGCGACTTATGACCATTTCAGCGTCCCCGTGGTCACGTGGTCAAAATTTGGATGCTTAGCAACTGGCACGTATTTGTGACGGTCGCAGTGTCCCGGGGTCACGTGATTCCTCCTTTTGCGACCTTCTGACAAACAAAGTCAATGGGAAAGCCAGATTCACTTAACAACCGTGTTACAAACTTAGCAACTGCAATGATTCCCTTAACAACGGTGGCAAGAAAGGTCGTAAAATGGGGCAAGATTCACTTAGCAAATGCTTCACTTAGCCACAGAAATCTTGGGCTCAATTGTGGTCGTAACGCGAGGACTTCTTGCATACAAGTCCAGGTGCTCCTGCTCCGACGCTCAGAGAGGCTGGGCAGGGGCCGGGCAGGGGCTCCCCTGCCGCTTAATTTCCTTCCGGCGAGTGCAACGGCCCTGCAGAAGATCTCGGCAGAGGTGATGCCTGGGGGAAGAAGCGACAGAGCGAAGGGGGTCCCCCCCTCTTGCTTTCCTTCCTCAACTCGTCCTGGGTTCAAAGGGTGAGGCCAGGGATTGTGAGGATGTGGTCAGGGCAGCAAAGCTTGCAAGCTTATTTACTCTCGCGCATCCTCTGAGACCAGGAAGGGAACCAGGCCATCTCTGGCAGCCTGAGAGTTTTGGGTGAGCATTTTTAGGGAGGGGGGGGGGTTCCAAGCCAGGCAGGGTTTCCGCAGGGGGCGGGGGTCCACAAAGTCAAGTTGTTGGCCAGAACACGACCAAAGCATCCCCCACCATTGAAACACACCTCGAAAATAGGCAGAACTCTGGTTACACCGCTGTGTCCGCCATCTTGCCTTTTTTGACCTTGTTCTGCAGAGCCCCCTCGTGGCTGAGGTTGGAATAAGGCAGGCATTGTCACTTTACCAGCAGTTTGCAGCCAGGCCAGGCTAGGGAGGGGGGGGTCGTCGGTTGTCAAACAGCCCTTGCAGCCTCCCGGGTCCCTGGATGTCTGGGGGGGAGAGGACACCCACCTAATCCCCCGCCTGCCAAAAAGGGGCTGCGGGGAGGGGGGGCGGAGGAGGAGGAGGAGGAGAGGCAGGGATCTCAGGAGCTCTACAGGTAGGAACTCGGCTGCCGCGAAGGAATGTGGAAATTCAACTAAGGCGGGCAGGCGAGTGCGCCGAGCCAGCTGGCGAGGGCGCGAGGAAGGGGAAGAGGGAGCCAACGGCGGCCCGCACCGCTCCGGGCGCCAGAGGCCGAAGCGCCGGCAGCCCTCCGCTCCGGGCCAGGGCGGCCTCCGGGGGACCACCGCTCGCCCGGGGCCGCCCTCCAGGCGGCAGCCGGGGGAGGCGCTCAGCTGGTCGCGCCTTCCCGGCAGGGCGTCTCCCCCCCCCCTTCACCGCTTTGGCAGGTTGATTTGGAGGCGCTCGGGTGGCGCGGGGGACCCCCCCCGTTCCCCAAAGCAGCCCGGGGGCGCCCCGCGGAGCCTGGAGGGGGCTGACGGGATCCGCGGCCCCCGGGGCGCACCTGCCGCCGGACGACCGGCTGAGCGACCGGGACACCCCACCCCAAACAACCCCCGCCGCCTTCCGCGGGGGCTCAGGCGGGGGCGCCTCTCCCGGCCCCTCCGCTCGGACGGGAGGCGCGCCGCGGCCGCTTTCCACGGGGGGCGGGGGGGTCTCCTTTCCTAGCGAGGGGGGGCTCCGGAGCGCCTTTCCTCGGAAGGCAGAGACGCCGCCGACCGCCCGGCTCGCTCTGGCCGGGAAGCCGCGATTCCCCGCCCGCTTTCGTGGCCCGAGAAGCCTCGTGGCCGAGAGGCGACCTTCCCGCAGCACCCGGCGCCCTCGCAGGATAGGGAAGCGGAGCGGCTGGATCGCGCGCAAAGCTGGGGGCTCCGAAGCTGCGCGCCCCGGCGCCCCTCTCTGCCCCCGAGGCCCCCTCCCCCGGCCGCCTTTCTTCCAAGGCGAGTCCCGCTGCTTCCGGGGGGAACGGAGCCTTTAGGATCCCGTCAAGTGTTAGGAAGCCGCGCAACGCCGCAATACAGCCGCCTCGCGCCGCCTTCCCAGGACTGTTTTACGGCGCCCCTTTGGGAAGCTCGGCGGAGCCGCTCCTGGCCGCAGGCAGGTCGCCCCTTCGGTTCCCCTCCGCTCCGTTCCCCGGGGGGCGACCCTCCCTCTCTCACCCAACTGGGCCGGACTCCCGAAGCTCCCCGGTGCCCGGTCCCTTCTCCTCCGCGCCCCCCCCAACCACCCAACGCCGGGCGCCCGGGCTGCGGAGCCCCGCCGGGGACTCACCCGAGTTTGACGTAGAGGACTCCGAAGCAGAGAAAGACGTAGAAGATCCACCGGCGGGAGTTTCTGTGCATGTTCCGGGAGGGCGGGGGGGCCACACCGACCGGAATCGCGCGCCGGGGCTGCGGGGCGGGCGGCGGGCAGGAGCGGCGGCGGCCTCGGCCGATTAAACGCCGGCCAGGCGCCTCTGGGGAGCGGCTGCCCCGGGGGAGCCGAGCGGGAGCCCCGCAGCCTCCGCGCAGCGCCGGCCGGGCCCGACCATGCTGCCCCCTCCCGAGCCGAGGCGGACGCCCCAAGTCGGGGCCGGCGGCGGGCTGGGCTGGGCGGTGCGCGGCGGGCGGCGGCTCCGGCAGGTAACGCAGCGCGCCTCTCGCGACCTGCAGCGCCAGGTAGGAAGCGCGCGCCCGCGCCCCGCCTCGCCCCCGCGCGCCCCCTCCGCCCGCCCCCCCGCCGACACACCGCGCCCGCCCCGCTCCCGTCCCTCCCGGGAGAGCTGCTCCGCCGGCGCTCGGCGTCCCAGACCCGGGGGGGGGGCGGCTCGGAACCAGCCCAGCCCCCCCGCGCCGCGCCCTTTTCCCCTGCAGCCCCCCCCCCCGGGCCGGAGCCCCGAGCGGAGAGCCGGAGCGCGATTGATGGATCGGCTCCCTCGATACATACAGGGCGCCCCCCCCCCAGTCCCGCCTCGGTGACTCTGGGCGCCTCGCACAGTTAAAACAACAGAAAGCAAATACAGCAAATGAGCAGAAAAGCAGCAACAGCAGAGATTAAAGAAATTGCAACCCTGAAACTCAGCTCCAGGAGAGGATTCTCCACATCTGCAAAAAGATAGTAAGGGCCACCGATTTTCAGACCACCTTGCATAGCCTTAGGCTGGCTGTCCCCCCACCCCACCACCCCACCAGTAAACTTGATGGGGCTTGCTCATGAGGAAGTGGCCAAAGGTGCAAGCATAATATTAGGGGAATGGGTAGGAGTTGATAAATTAATTGCATTTGTTTCTTTCTTGTTGATTTCGTGAGTTATACATTTATAGAGAATTGCCTGGGACAAGCTCACTTAAGTAACCAGGATTTGTGTCCAAGTAGCTGTTATAAAGTACCACATTTCATATTTGTATCCAGACTGCATCTTTACAGGGGGGGGTGGGGGTGGGAGGACAGTGCTCCCGTGGTTTCCATAGCTATGGTTCAATAAGCCAGATCTGGCCAAAAATAAGCCATAGATCATGGTTTACAACCAATGAGTTGTAAGCCAGATTCATAGTTAATATGTTTGGAAATCCAACTTTTCCAACAGCAACTTATTGTTCAACAAACCATGATTTAGCATGGTATTTATACTCAAACAATAAGCCAAAAGCAAATCTCATTGTGGTCTAGCTAAGCCAGCTTCCTTTTTGAAAGCAGATGGGGAGAATTGGAAAGCATGCATTTAGAACAGCTGAGGTGATATCAGTCCTAAAAAGGGGTTTACACCTTCTCCCCATTAACCAGAGCCTTTTTAAAAAAATCAACCAAAAGGTCTTTCCTGGAATATTGCCATCTAATAAATTAATGGACTAAGCTTTGTGAATCCTAGTTATTGTTCTAATCAAATAACGGCAGTGCAGCTCAGCAAGTTAGAAATGTGCGATTGTGACCACATGAGTCAGTTCTCATCCTATGGAATTAATGCATGTGCATATATGTGGGGAAGAGGCATCAGGCGGGGGGGGGATCAAGAAGGCGGCTGCACTCCTGCAGCCAAAGCACAACACAAAGCTGCTATTTGGACTTTGGGAGCTTCTTCACGCCTGTGTCTCTTGTTCCACCCAGCAGCTGTTTTGTTCTGCCAGTGTAATTATATACACAGTCACCTGAGGTCCACTGTCCTTCCTTCATCAGGCCTGAGCCTTCGTATGCACTGAGTTCTTCCCGAGGATCTGGGATGCTGGGATATATATTGGCATTGTGGCCCCTGGCAATGGACACGGGGGCGTCTTGTCAATGCACAGATTTTCTGAGTGTCATCCAAGATGTTCCAGTCTGGTGCCCAGTGTGCCAACAGCCCCTGGGGCCACCTCCGCCCGTTTATGCTGGAATCTTTCAACTTCGGTGTTTAGTTCTTGATACTTTGTGATCTTCTCCAATTCTTTTATCTGCTGTCCTTCTGTCCTCATCAATTGTCCACACTTTCATCTTTTCAACCACAATTAAATCTGGTGTGTGATGTGTTCAGAAATCCCATAATATTTTAACCTGCTCGTTGTCGACTCATTTTTCCACTGTACAGAGTGTTCCTACCTGTTGTTCATTACTGGCACATGGTCATTTTTACAGATTTTCCAGTGAATCATTTTGGCGAGTGTGTTACATTGTTCTTTGTAATCAATTCATGCAATCCTCTTGCACCAGCTGGTGTATCTGTTCTACCGTTTCTCCTGCTTTTTTGCACAATCTGCCCTTTGAATGCTTTGATGATTGCTCTTACGGCCTTCTTCCCCAGACCACAGTGAACAGATGACCAGGGCACCTCCGTTTCGCCTCCTCTCGCTACTCCTTGGGGAAAGGGCCTGTCTGCTTCTTCCCAATAAAAGGGCCAAAACCATCTGCCTTCTCGATTAACAGGAAGCATCTTATCCATCGGCCAATAAGGTGCAATCTACAGCCATCCATCCCCTCTTTGCAAACCACCCGGTGGCCGTGTGTAAACAGTGTTGATGCTAATAAAGATAGTTGCCTACTCTGGCTCCCTTTTTCATCTTCCAGTGGTGCCCTGTGAGCTAAGTGTGAATAGCGATGAAAAAACATCCTGGAGCCAAGTCACTGCTCACTATTTACCCCCAGAGGGCTTCAATGTGGCACCATCAAGTGACCGGAGTCAAGAGGGTGGTTTGCTTTCCTCCAGACGATTTTAAGTCGCAATCGGAAACACTAATTGGGGAAGAAAACTGCCCTCTTCCCAGACACCGGGAAGACGAGGGAGTTAAGGCTTCCTTCCCAGAGCATCTTCTTTGCTTTCAACCTCCTCTAGTCTAGGAAGAAGAGAGGCCATAGAGTTGTGCTTGAAGGCGACATTGTTCGCGCGTGGCTGCCATCTTTGACATGGGAATCTATGCATCAGATCAATGCTCAGTTGCAGGAAAGGTTTTTGATACTTCACCAAAAGTTCACTTGGTTTGCCTTGGCGAAAGAAAAAGTTCCCCTTGCAAAGCTCTAGATCAGTGTTTCACAACGTTGGCAACTTGAAGATGTGTGAATTTCAACTCCCAGAAGGGGAATTCTGGGAGTTGAAGTCCACACATCTTCAAGTTGACAAAACTGAGCAACGCTGCTCTAGATTATCGCAATATCCCTGCTTCTGTGTATTGCTTGCTTGTGTGATTCTTATCTTTAGTTAGTTTTTTAGCCCTTTTTCCCCTTTTCTGATTATATACTTACTTTCTCCTGGAGTTGCCACCTGGATAAATTCCAACTAGCCCAGGCTCACTGCAACAGCGTCCTGGAAAGTTTTTTGCTCCAGGGTTGTTTGCAAAGTAGGGTAAAAAAGTTAAAAAGGTGGCCATGATGCTGCGAACAAAAGTGGTGCTTTGAACACACCATCCACCATTTTGACTTTTTTGACCACCCCCTGGTAAGCATTGATCATTTGTTTGTTGTCTACTCGCCTTTCTAGCTGCAAAATGCACATTTTCCGTGCCTTCAGCTCTGCAGTGTGTCTTGAGCAAAGAAAATGCTCTGTGGTCGTGAACGATTTCCGCAAGAGAGTAAAGAAACTCAAAATGGCGTCTGCAGGAGGGGAGCTTCTGCACCTGCCCCAGAGCAATGGAACTTTTGAGTCAAACCAGTTCCATGTGGCTGTTTGAATTGGTTCAGCTGTTCAGTTTGACAAATCAGTTCAGAATCAGGACTCTCGAAAGGAAATATTCATGCAGCGTATAAATACATATACACAATGCAGATCACCCCTGCCACAAGCAATCAGGTAGACTGCAAGAAAGGGCAAGCCACACACACACACACATATATATATATTGTTGCCTCCCCGATTGAAAGACAGTTAGGGAGCCGGGCAATTCTTCAAAGAGGATCTGCTTGGAGAGGCAGGACAACCTCCCAAAATGTAGTGAGGCTTCGCTTTGCTTCTTTCCTTTCCTCCCCTTCGGGAAAGTGCCAAGGAGGCCTCTGAAGAGGGAAGAAGCCAAGCCACAGCAGTCCCCGGGCCTCAGCCCTAGGAAGGGCTGCTGATTCTGCAAGGCCTGCCTGGGACGGGAGCTCAGCTCTGCAGCCTTTCTTCAGACTCAGCCCCAGCTTTGCTGAAGGCTTTCTTATCAGGTGGGGAGAAACCCTCTTTCGCTCCGGAATCTCAATGCAAGCATTACTCATTGCCCCGGGGAGCTCCGTGCCTTCAAAATCTTCCACTTTAATGAAGTGGGATAAGGAAAAGGTAGAAACTCAGGTTCTCAGAAGTGATTGTTCCTCCTCCCCCTCCTCCCCTCCCCATTTAGTCTACAGACCTGTTTCTAGTCCCAAACCAACTTCGCTTTCAGAGTTTGAGCCTGATCACCAGATGCTGCCTGCTGCTCAGCCATTTCCTGCTCCAAATATTCTATTGCCATCCAAGATGAGCTAGAACCCGAATGCAGGTGGTGGCTATAGAACCGGGCAAGGGGTTAGATCAAGATCTCCTCCACCCTTTGCATTCTGTGAGGGAGAGGTGTGGGTCAGGAACGTTACCCAAGTGATAGATCGACTTTACTTGGGACTTTGAGGGTAAGGACCTCCAACCGAGAACACCTAAGGGGGAAAGGGTCAAGACAGTCCTCACCCCCTTTCTGTGGCTGTTGCCCTCATGCCACAACTCTCCTTTTTGGACTTAAATGCTATGCCCTGTATAGCTCTAAAACGTGGTCAGACTATTTCTGCAGTAGGAAAATGACCT
The DNA here is from genome assembly GCA_023970755.1 of Azemiops feae. Lineage (NCBI taxonomy): Eukaryota > Metazoa > Chordata > Lepidosauria > Squamata > Viperidae > Azemiops > Azemiops feae. Next base: position 544,748 of record JALGBA010000721.1, on the reverse strand, counting down.
TTCTGTAGGTGCTGATAACTGAGCAATGAAATGCGGATGTCCAGACTAACATCTCGCCCCCTTCAGCCACTTTGTGGGAGCTCTTCCGGGAGTCCCAAGCCCCTTCCGGGTGATGGGAACAGAAGAAAAGGCTGACCCTTTGGTTATGCCACCAATGCACCTATCCCACGGGGGATGCGCTATCGTGATATCTTCATCGGCATTTTTATTTACTGAGTGATGTGCGCTCCCCCCCCCCCGGCCATTTTTTTTCAAATGAAATGGAAACAGGATCTTTTCAGGAGCAAGAAATAAAAGAAGGAGCATCGTTTTTCATTGAATGCTTTGTGCAAAATGTACTGTACTCCCGAAATGGTCGTTTCAGCGAAAACAAATGATTTTCAGTTAAAACTGGCTTAGCAATAACAAGGGTTCCAAATAGGCATATCTGCATACAGTATCTGCACCCGGGTATAAGTAAAGGGCAGGGGGAGGGAGCCCTCCTTACTCGGAAGGAGGCCATTTTCCAGTATTCTCTTTGCAACCCTGATCGGGTTTGAGGCACCAAACTTGCTTAGGTCTGATGTCTTGGACTCTGATCACATGATTTGTGGCTGCCATCTTGACTTTTTTAACACTCCCCCCACTGATCTGGAGATGTTCACAACTACAAGCCTTGCAGACGCACGGACGCCCATCTCCGTTTCTTGAACAGCCTCCCGGTTGACTGGGGCTAAAATCCCGCATTTTTTGTAGCACTAGTCAGTGTGTGGAAGAATCCACAGAATTTCTTTTCAAGTTTTCTCCTATTAAAATACAAATAAACGCTAAAGATCTGAATTATACCAACAGTAAAACCAACTGGACTATTCCATTCAGAATATAAGTAAGAAATCTATTTCAACGGGAAAATGTCTTGCTAGTGAAAAGAAGTGTATCTCAGGCTTCTTTGATCCAAGCTAGTTTTTGTGGCTTGAAGTCCCCTCTTGTCTCAATGCCTTGCAATTTGTGGCGTTACAGTCCTTTAACGGGTAGCTCTAGATCCGTGCCTCTCAACCGTGGCAACTTTAGGACATGTGGACTTCAACTCCCAGAATCCCCCAGCTGGCATGGGCCACGGTTCAGAAACACTGATTTAGACTTTCACTTCCAGCTATTCTGCTGTATTTCTGGAATTATTTTACTTGTGTTGACATGTCTGAGATGCGCAGCCTGAGAATGAGAGGTTATTTTAGTTGGGACTCCGGGGAAAGCCTCACCTGGGTTTTTGAAATAAATGCGTGGACCGTTTGCGTATACATTCTGCGCCTGGGTCTGCGCGAGACTGCCGCAGCATCGCCAGCAAAATTTACCTCAGTGCCCAGCTAGATTTCACACACATTGTACTTACTTACTTAGTTATATTTCATATTTTTTAACCACCCGTCTCCCTCAGAGAGGAACTCTGGGCAGCGAGAAAAGAGTCCTGGTTCTCTATTACAAGGAAATCTGTAGGAAATCTCCGGTTAACCTTCATTTGAAATGAGGGAACACAATGGGTGTCAGCTCAACATTGATTTGACAGGAAAGTAGCAGGTAACAACAACAACAACAACAACAACAACAACAACAACAATAATAATAATAATAATAATAATAATAAAGTTGGAAGGGATCTTGGAGGTCATCTAGTCCAACCCCCTGCTCAGGCAGGAAACCCTATACATTTCAGACAAATGGCTGTCCAGTCTCTTCTTAAAAACTTCCAGTGATGGAGCATTCACTGCTTCTGGAGGCAGGTTGTTCCACTGGTTAATTGTTCTGTCAGGAAGTTTCTCCTTAGTTCTAGGTTGCTTCTCTCCTTGATGAGTTTCCATCCGTTGCTTCTTGTCCTGCCTTCAGGCACTTTGGAGAATAGCTTGACTCCCTCTTCTTTGGGGCAGCCCCTGAGATATTGGAGCGCTGCTATCATGTCCCCCCTTGTCCTTCTCTTCATTAAACTAGACCTACCCAATTCCAGCCACCGTTCCTTATAACCTTGGAAGGTTCTTCCTTCCAAGTTGTAAAAATACTAAAAATGCAGCTCACCGGATTGTAAATTGGAGTCAAAGTCAGTATTCCCAAATATGTCATTTAGAAGGAATATGGCGAGAACATCTGTATAATAGAGTAGGAAAGCATATAATCATTTTAATAGACATGTTTTCGCCCATACTGATCCAGTGCTAAGGCAAACAAAGAATTAAAAGAAAATAAATCTTTTTAGTCATATACATTTCATTGTGTGATCACTATGGAGTGCTACTAATTGAGAAAGTATTGTACAGGAAAATTGACCCCAAAATAATGGTAGGATGAGTTTTTCTGACTTTAATTTTTACCAATTAGATTTTGTGGCAACAATGTATTTTGCAGTCAGAGATGCTGCTGACAAATAAAGTCAATTGAAGAGATTTTAGCCAACGGGAAACAAGGTTCTCATTGCAAGGAGCAGGAAGTCTGCTATTCACCTATTGAATTTGAAGAAATGCATGATAAATTGTGATTAGGGTGTAGAAGTCAGCTACAGCAGTCCTGTGAAACTGTAAGGGTGTTGATATTTCAATAAAATAATCCTGGCGGAAATGAGTACATAACACTGATTAGAGAGAATGCAACATTTAATATAATACAGGGAATATTTTCAGCTGTGGTGGGACTGTCCTTGGGTTACCGAACTTGCAGCAGGGAGGGGTTAAAAAAAGATGTCACAACTACCAATGGCGGAATGTTTTTATTGCAGGTCACAAACTCACCGTACAATAGCTAAGGAGTAGCAGGAGAAATTACATCAATCCAAAACAACAACTTTCTAAAGTACAGCACTCCAAAATGTTTTTGTAAAAATAGTTATCATCGTTGCTGACGGGACACGGCGGGGTTTTGCAAAGGAAGCGTCTGCTGGTACAGTAGCCAAGACAGCAAAGCCCCCCCCCCCCCCAACACACACCACCAAAGAATTTTAGGCTAAGGTGGAGACAGTTTGACTTTGTTTTCCTCTCCCCCCCCCTGCATTTTTCCTTTTGTGATGCATCTTAGTTATCTGTTGGCCTGAGGGGCAGACCCTGTTTTAACATTTGTGCCAGACTGAGGCAAAAATCGCTTAAGAATAACAATTAGCTAGCCAGAGTGATCGAGAATTCAACCTTTCACTCTCTTAGGTTTATAGCATGAATATGGTCGAGATATGCAACATTTACATAGATAGATGCTTTTACTCACATATATGCCATCTTCACTTTTGTACTCTGAGTTGCTTTCAGTGAAGATAATTCTTTAACCAGCAAATACAACTGCAGAGTCCGTGCACCCTGTGGGGGGATGGAGGGGGTCTCCCCATTCCCGTGGGAAACCGAGTATTCTGCAGTTATGCTCCCACATCCCTCCGGGACAGACTCCCCACATGTACCTAAGAGGTTTGCCAAAGCTGAGGAAACATATTTAAAATCGCTGTTGGCTCAGGATGCCTGATAATGCAGGTAGTCCTGGCTTACGACCAAAACTGAGCCCAAGATTTCTGTTGTTAAGCAAGACAGCCGTTAAGTGAGTTTTGCCTCATTTTACAACCCTTCTTGCCACGATTGTTAGGGGAATCGCTGCAGTTGTTAAGTTAATAACAAGGTTGTAAAGTGAATCTCTGCTTCCCTGTTGACTTTGCTTGCTGGAAGGTTGCAAAAGGGGATCACAGGATCCTGGGAGGCTGCAAGCACTGTAAATATGAACCAGCTGCCAGACATCCAGATTTGGATTGTAGGACCATGGGGATGCCTCAAATGGTCGTAGCTGTGAAATACAATGATAAGTCACTTGTAACTTTGAAAGGTCACTAAGCAAATGGTTGTAACTCAAGGATTACCTGAATTAATTTTTAAGGACTGACTTAAACAGCAGCATAATTGGAGGGCTAGGCTGCTGCGTTAAACTGTTGCAAACAATTGTGTATGAGGTGGGACACAATTCACTGAAGAAATAAACTGAAACAACACGGCAAATGTGCACCATTTATTACTGATGTTCATTTCTTCCTGCTCTATTTCTCCAGGTACTGCAATTGATATAATAATATGTAATATTCACCGCAAGAGTCATTTGATATAATAACAACGATTATTACCAAGCAAGAATGGCAGAGACCGATGGCAAAAGAGCCAAGCATTTGCTAAAAGACATAAACAAAGACTGTGCTGTACACCACACTATATTAGTTCTGTCTGCCTCAGACCTCCCCAAACCGGTTTGCAAATAGCCACCAGAAAGGTAAAAATGCCCATATGTCAGATTAGACTCCTGGCGACCATACCCATGGAGGCTTATCAGCCGAATTAAGGAAGTGCAACCTTCTTTCAGAATATTGTGATTTTTGTTATATTGTATCAGGCTGAGATCTCCTTGTGGTCTCCCTTTCAAGCCCTAATCAGGAGTGACCCTGTTTACTAAGGTTGACCAAGATCCGTTAAGTGCCTCTAGGTGACTGCTAGAGCAGTGTTTCTCAGCCTTGGGAACTAAGTTGTGCAGCTTTTGACTCCCACAATTCCCCAGCCCACAAAATGCTGCCTGGGGATGAAGGCCGCAAGTCTTAAAGTTGCCAAGGCTCTAGAATAGATTAGGTTGACTGTTTCTTTTACATTTCCTTTCCTTTTAATTGAGTCCCTTGCGTGTCAACCCTCTTTAAAGCATCTTAGCATCTAAGTCCAAAGGTAGCATTTCACAGGAGGACTTTGCAAACCACACATTTGTTTTTCTGTCCCAGCAGGGATTTCTTTTACTGAATACAAGATGTGGGTGTTTCTTATTTAGTGTTATGAGGTTGTCATGTTGTTATGTTTTGCTTTATCCTCATTCTGGTTACAGGCCCTGGGATTTTGGGCTACAGGCAGAATTGATAGAGGGGCTCCTGTTCTGGCCCCAAAAAGGGACTAAGATGCTTCCGATCCCGGCTGGAGATTGGGGGGAATAAGGATGGCCAAAGGGGAGGGGAGCCCTGGGGGGGGGGAATCCAATAATGTGTAATAAAGAGTATTTCTCTTACAATCCAGAAACATTGCAACGCGGATGGGGAGTGGAAGAAATCCCAGCTGAGGATATTGCCCCAGTGGATGGACATGGAGCCTGCATGTCAAGCTTCCGATGGGTGACCACTGGGGTAATGCTGCCATCTAGTGGACAGGAATAAGAACAGACTGGTATTCCCTTCCCTTTGTAAGAAATAGGGTTCCCCCCCCCCAGTACCATTCAAACGTATAGAATAGAATAGAATAGAATAGAATAGAATAGAATAGAATAGAATAGAATAGAATAGAATAGAATAGAATAGAAGCTGGAAGGGACCTTGGAGGTCTTCTAGTCCAGCCCCCTGCTCAAGCAGGGGAACCTATACCATCTCAGACAAGTGACTGTCTAGCCTCTTCTTAAAAGCACCACAATTTCTGTTCCACTGGTTAATTCTCCTCACTGTTAGGAAGTTTCTCCTTAATTGGAGGTTGCTTCTATCTTTCATCAGTTTCCAACCATTGTTTCTTGTCCTGCCCTCTGGTGCTTTGGAGAATAATTTGACCTTCTCTTCTTGGTGGCAGCCCCTTAAATACTGGAATACTGCTATCATGTCTCCCCTATTTCTTCTTTTCTTTAGACTAGCCAAACCCAAGTCCTGCAGCCGTTCTTCGTATGTTTTAGTCTCCAGATCTTCGACCATTTTAGTTGCTCTTCTCTGAACTTTTTTCAAAGTCTCAACATCTTTTTTGTAGTATGGTGACCAAAACTGGTTGCAGTATTCCAGGAGTGGTCTTACTAGGATTTTATAAAGCAGTATTAATACATTGGGTGATCTTGATTTTATGCCTCTGTTTATACAACTCAGGATTGTATTAGCTTTTTTGGCTGCTGCTGCACACTGCTGGCTCATATTCAAGTGATCGTCCTCTAGGACAGGGCTTTTCAACCTTTTTACCGATTGTACCACTTTTAGGATATGGCAATATTCGAGTACCACCTAGCAAGGTGTCAAAAACTTGGTGACAAAAAAAAACCCTGTTCAAAGTTGCAATTGCACTGAAATGACTTATGACCATTTTTCACACTTATGACCATTGCAGCAACAGGGTCATGTGATTTATATTTGGATGCTTGGCAACTGATTCATATTTATGATGGTCACAGTGTCCCAGGGTCATGTGATCCCCTTCTGCAACCTTTTGACAAGCAAAGTCAATGGCAGAGCTGCTGGTGGCCAACTGCTAAGGCGGGACTTCCTTCCCTCCCTCCCTTGCCTCCCTTTTTCTCATTCCCATCTCCTTCTGAAGGAAGAATTTGAACCCCCCCATATTTTCCCTCTTCCATATATTGATCAAACAAGGAAAGGCCTCCAGAGACAGAAAAGACAAGCTGCTGAGTGAACTAGCTTAAAAAGGCACTTCCCCTTTAAGAATTAGCTACTGGCTAGAAAGGAAAGTAAGGAGCTCAGCTGGCACTTAAAGAAGGGAAAAAAATGTAAGTACTGGCTGCCGGCTAAGACAGCCTCCCCAAATGGCTCCATTCATAAGTAAAATCTGCAGCTCCAGAGGACTCTCTCACTGTAAGTCCTTGCCTGTGCTGGCTCTTTCCCTTCCCCACTACACTTGGCTAGGCAGGGCTGCGTACCACCTGCCACTCATTAATGTTCCACAAGTGGTACGCGTACCACAGGTTGAAAAGCCCTGCTCTAGGACTCCAAGGTCCCTCTCACAGTTGCTGTTTTTGAGCCAAGTCCCGCCCAATCTGTACTTGTACCTTTGATTTTTCCTGCCTAAATGTAAAACCTTGCTTTTCTCCCCATTAAAATTCATTTTGTTGGATATGGCCCATTGTTCAAGTTTGTCAAGATCTTTTTGGATCCTGAGTTTGTCTTCTGGGGTGTTGATTACTCCTGCCAGTTTAGTCATCTGCAAATTTTATGAGTTCCCCTTTTATTCCCTCATCTAAGTCATTATTGAAGATATTGAAGAGTACTAAGACAGAGCCTTGTGGTACCCCACTGCTTACTTCTCTCCATGTGGATGTGGTGCCGTTGAGGACTACTCGTTGAGTACGGTTTGCCAGCCAGCTACAGATCCATCTGGTGGTGATGTTGTCTATTCCACCTTTTTCTAGGTTATCAAGCAGTAGGTTGTGGTCTACTTTGTCAAATGCCTTACTGAAATCTAAGTATACTATGTCCACAGCGTTTTGCTAGTCTACTAATTTAGGCACTTTATCAAAGAATGAAATGAGATTGGTTTGGCATGATCTGTTTTGGACAAACCCGTGCTGGCTACCGGTTATAACTTTGTTTGCTTCTAGTTGTTCGCAGATCTGTTTTTTTATTCTTTTTTTCAGATCTTCCCAGGTACGGAAGGGATCAAAATAGCCAAGATGGTGGCCATAAGGATTTGAATTGTGTGGTCTTGGCCACTATGTTGACTTCCTTGAATCCCTCCCCATCAGGACACCCTTGAAATCTGCCAAAGAATATTTCTCACCTAGTTGTACTAGTAAGGTGTCCTTTGCTTGATCTAACACAACGTGGCTAGTAGTAACAATGATGAAACAACCGCGGGGAAATGTAAAGTGGCATGGAAGAGCGAGGCCTTTGGGAGAAAGGTGTGAAGGTGTGTCTTAAGCTGGCTAGGAAACAACTGCAGAAGATCCACCCCAAAACCAGGAGGTCAAATGAGTTAAAAAATGTGGTTTGCAAAGCAGAAACAGAGATGGGCTAGAGAAGTGTTTCTCAGCCTTGGCAAATTTATGATGTGTGGATTTCGCCTCCCAGAGTTCCCCAGCCAGTATTTTGCTGGATGGGGATTCTGGGAGTTGAAGTCCACACATCTTAAGGTTGCCAAGCCTGAGAAATACTCTGCTGGAAAAACAAAAACTGTTTTGATCTGGGATGAGCAGAACTCTCTCGTGGGATATTTAACAGAAGGTGTAAGTAAACGCTTAATTGAGCAAAAGACACAAAGAGAAACCAGCAGTCCCTGCAATTTTTCGCTATCCTGCGGAGAGCTGGGAAGAATTTTCTCCCAGCAAAGCAGCTCCAGGAAGGAACAGCCCCTCCTTCCTCCTCCCAGTCTTCCATCTCATTCCAAACCCTGCACACACACACACACACACACACACACACACACACACACACTGCAGCTGCAATTCATTTTTCAAGAAGCCACTGGAAATTTCAGTGCACATTCCCCACATCACGGCGAGTGGTGCTTTCCAGCAATCGCACATCCACTCTTCTTCTGGCCTTGGAAACCTCAAAAACTCCCTGGAGGGATTTGCTTGGCAGAACGTTTGGTTCCTATTTTGCTTTCAACAGCTCGTCTTCCTTTCACCACCGTTGGCCTAAGATATTCTTCATCTTGGGTTACGCAAGGCTGCTTAGCCTCCATCGCAGAGATATTCCGAAGGAAGGCGGCCAGCTTTCCTGCAGTTTTATTTTCTGAGGGTTTGTGGGTATCGATATCAGGAGAGGGGGGAGAAAAGCGATGCCGTCCATAGCACCCCTTTTCCAACCAGGGGCCCTGCAGGTACATTGAAACCGTGTGAATGCCCCAAAGAGACTGAACGCTCTGGCTCTAGTTCACTGTGTGTGTCTTGAGGGCACCCACAGTGGTAGCGGTGGTTCAAAAATATCAAATTGGTGTTCACAACTGCGTGATGGTGACACCATTCCGACATTTCTTAGCTACTACCTCTGTGGGTATCCCTGAATTATCTCCAAATATCTGGAGAACACCAAGTTTGGGACAATCTGCTCTATTGGAAGTCAATCCCTGGTTTTTAGCCATTTGCACTTCCAATAAATAAAGTTTACCACTTTATTAGGGAATGGTGACGTATAAGAAAAAAACAGACTGTGAAAACAGGAAGTCTCTTCTGTTCCTCTCTAGCAGCGTTTCTCAACCTCAGCAACATTATGATGTAAGGACTTCAATGTCCAGAATTCCCAAGCCAGCATCTTGTCAGTGAGGACCGATGCTGAATTAGCCGCCCCCGAAGGAGCAGGGACGGCATCGTGCAGAGATCATCAGCCAGGCTGGAGAAATTTCTTTGGAAAAAGGAGAGATCATGAGATCACCCACTTCTACTCCGGACAGCTGTTCCTCATGGGTGGACTGCAGCCCCCGAAGTTTTTGTGGTGGGCTTATGAGTTGGGCAGCTGGGAGCTCAGGGATTTTAATCAAGTTCACAGCCATAATAAAGACCACACAGGTCATTCTCACTTAACAACTGCTTGCTTAGCAACTGCTCAAAGTTATGACAAACCTCCAAAAGCTACTTACAACCTGTTTCTGATAGTGGCAACCCCGCCAGGAGTCCCATTTGGGGTTCTTGTGAACAGTCCACTTTCATGACCGGTTGAAGCATTCTGTTGCATTTCAATAAACACATTGCTAAGATCAGGCATCCCCATGACCATGATTTACGATTATTGTTATTTTATTATTATTATTATTATTATTATTATTATTATTATTATTATTATTATTATTATTATTATTATTATTATTATTATTATTATTATTATTATTATTATTATTATTATTATTATTATTATTATTATTATTATTATTATTATTATTATTATTATTATTATTATTATTTCTGGCCCCTTGTGCCATTTTCCAGTAAAAGAAATGCCCATAGGATTCACTTAACAACCATGGTGTTCGCTTGATGACCGCTGTGTTCCCTTTTCTTCAATGACCGCCACAAAGAAAGTGGTAGAGTTGGGTCCATCACAGCGATGCCTCGACTTACAACTCTGGTGACAATGGAAATCCCGGCTCCATCATGATAATGGGTTGAGGACCACCTGCATGGACACCAGGCTTGCTAAGATCCAATCTAGAACTAAGGAGAAATTTCCTGACAGCGAGAACAATTAATCGATGAAAAAGGTTACCTCCATCGCTGAAGTCTTCAAGAAAACATGGACAGCCATTTGTCTGGGATGCAATGAGGTGGTTATTGATGTTTGGTCAACTATTTGCACATTCAGCTTCTTACCTTCTTGACTTGTTACAAGGAGGAACGGTCTGCTGAGTCTGGGAATTTAATTCCTCTTCGTAATAGAGGACACTACAGGACACCAGCGTAAAGGAAACTGCCCTCAAGGTTACTGCCTGAAAGAGGCAATAGTGAAGAACGCTGACCTAAGCGTGGGAGGTGGTCACCCCTCAATTAGGCAGTTGCAAGCATCCTCTTTTGGGCAAGATCAGAAAAGATGTTAAAATTGTGCAAAAAAATCTGGAAGGTTTGAAACTGGCAAAGATTAATTCATTCTGGAAATGTGAACAAGGAGGAACATTTTATCATATTTGAAAAATTGGGTTTCGACATTATGTAGATTCAGAGGATTTAAAAGAATTATATATAATTGAGACCGGGAGTTTTTCCTTTGAGATTGATGAACAAACAGTTGGAAAAAGCTTATGGAACTTTGCTTTTGTACATGAGGATCTCAGCAGGATTACTGTATGCACAAAGGTGGAAAGATTCGGGACACCTACTTTGAAGGAGTGGCCGGTGGAGATGGATGCACTTGCGCTGAGATGGCCACTTTGACTTCTTTGAGCAGAGAAAAATTGACATCTCCATCTGCTGACTGGAAATTCCTTATGGACTTTTTGTGTAAAACAGAACAAAATGAACTTATGAATTATGGCCTTGGTGATTGGACAGGATAGATTATAGAAAGAAGGGAGCCATATTGTAACTATTCAACAAGAGGTAAATTTATAATTGTGCTTTTAACTGCTGTGAAAGTTATTTCTTGTAACTTTTTTCTTTTCTTTTACTTTTCTCTCCCTTTCTTTTGCTTTTAGGTTTCTCTTTGATTTCTTTCCTTTTCTTATTTTACATTTTTTTGCATTGGTGAAATCACTGGGTATCATAATAATTTTTGCATCATCTTCAACGTGATATTAAATCTCAAAAGACAAAACATCAGAATGTCAAAGACAATCAATAGTTACAAATATCGAACACCCAGAAATTACAAAAGATTGATGCTTAGCCAGAAATAAATTATAGTCACTAAAGCAGCAACAGTAATGAAACACGTCATTCCTTACCCAGCCCCAGTGATCAATAATCTAATTCAAGAAAATAAAAAGCCATAAAATAATAAAAGATGAAAGTCTAGGTCTTAAATGCCTTGCTAAGAGTTGTGTTTTCAGTAATGCCCAGGTTGCATTATTGCTTCTTCCTGGACTGAAAGAAATCTGTCTTTAAACCCTCCTAAGGGAGCTTAAGATTGGTTACTAGAAAGCTTGAAGCTGGTTCCATAACGTGAAGGCCAAATCCTGAAAAATTGTTACTCGTGAAGAAGAATGAAGAAGAACTTCAGGCAAGCTCATCTTCGGAGGTGTCAACTGGAAGTTAGAGATGGGAGGGAAGATGAAAGTTGGCACCATGGAGCCTTAAAGACCAAACCCAAAAGTTAATCCTTGCTTGGGGTAACACACTTCTGTTCAAAACTAGCCCGCAGCCTGGGAATCTACTTTGGAACCCCTACTTGAAGAGTGCCCCATTTGTGCCTGCTCCTGAATCCTGAGGCTCTCCAGGCGGTGACTGGTAGGCTAATCACCTGATGAATTGACAGTGGCAGCGTGGTCTCCCTGGGGCTGCCCTTGAAAACCACTCAGGAGCCTCAGCTGGCCCAGAATACGGGTCCTCCAAAAGGCAGCAGCAGCACGAACAGCAAAGGGCACAGTATGGACATGTGGCATCACTCCCCTGCCAGCTGCATTGTCCGCACTCATCTTCTGGGTACAATATGAGGTGCTGATCATCATCATGGCATAAGCCTGGTTATCTGAGGGTCTGTCTCTCTCTGACCATCTCTGGCTGTTCAGTGGAGACCAGGAAGATGGGGAACACTGCAAGTCCTTTCAATTAAACAGGGTGATCTTTCAGAACCTAGAAGAGTGACTTCTGCTAAAACAGCCTCCACCCAACTCTCTATATGACAATCAACCAGTGGAACAGCTTGCCTCCTGATCTGAGGGTGCTCCATCACTGGAGGTTTTCAAGCAAAGATTGGACCACCATTGGACCAGGATGATCTAGGGCAGGGGTAGGCAACCTTGGCTCTTTTATGACTTGTGGACTTCCTCCCAGAATTCCTGAGCCAGCCTGGCTCAGCTTGGAAACCTCTCCCTTTTCCCTCAGCATGGCTGGCTCAGGAATTCTGGGAGTTGAAGTCCAAGAGTCATAAAAGAGCCACGGTTGCCTACCCCTGATCTAGGGACTCCTGCCTGGGGCAGGGGGCTGGTCTGGAAGACCTCCAAGGTGCCTTCCAGCCCTGTAATTCTGTGATGTTGGGGATATTGCTGAAGAGCCGGTTATTATCCCAGACCTTGAGATAGATGGGTATTAAATCCTTGTGGGACTTTTAATCTGTCATTGGGTTTCTCTGATGTCTATCATCCATGTTCTTTTACGACTGGTTCTTGGTTTTAAAGTTGCAAGCCAGCAGGATCTTGTGCAGTTGGGTGGCCTTTCAAGGGGGAAATGTAAATTTAATTCATGTTATGGGAAACCGATAGAAGAATCAGAAGGTACATAGAAATGTAAGAAAAGATCCAAGGCCTGCATCAACAGGAGTATTTTTGTGAGGAAATTGGGAGTCAAGATAGCATCCATTACTATACAATTGAAGCCCAGGTCATGGGCACCATTTTAACTTTTTGGATCTATTTGCAGATGCCTTGTGCATCAGAAGCCTCACCATATCTTAGAGGCTCTTATATCGTGTAGAAAAATGGGAGAGTGTCAATGGACCTCAAATTACAACTAACACCACAAAAAATAATATTACAATGTATTGGACTCCATTACATTTGTACAGAAAAGGACTCCCACAAATGGCATCTTGTAGGAGATGCAAAAGGGATAGCCCATCTTTAAAACATGTTTCTACAACGTCCTATACTTGCCGTGTTTGGGGTAAAATAGTGGATTATATGATTGTGGGACAAAAGATAAAATTTTCAGAGGATAATATTCTTTTGAACTATATACCTAGTAAATGGAGTTTGACAATCGGATAATGTAAATGGATTCTCCATGTCCTTATTACGGCCAACAGGCTGATATTTCAGGATTGGAAAAATAAACGTATGGCATCATTTATTCAAGGGACTGAAAGCCTGGCTGCACCTGCCCCTTACGAGGGGAAAGAGTGCTGTAGGTTAAAAATATAGTCATATAAATGTATTGGGACTATTTGTGTACTGGAATAATGTTTGCATCAGACAAATAGAATTATAACTGTTTCATGCTATAATGGTAAAAGAAATTAAACATTAGACAACGAAGCCAATCCACGATATGACTAAACTCCAACTTAATGGAGTTATAATATTGAAATATGTTCAATATTTCCCCTGCAGCTCCAGTTTGGGTTTATCTAGGAGGGAAGGGTGGGCTAAGGAAAAGAAGCAAGTGGGATCCCTGTTTTTGATCAGGTTCCTTTCCCACGAGGGGGCAATAGACCTCTTCCGCAAAGAGGCAAAGGTTCAGATTTTTTTCTGAAAACCTCCTTCCCCCGCCCCAGAAGCTAAAGACTGACACTTTTCTTTTGAAGTCAGAACAGGACTTTTAAAAAGTGTTTCCTCACTGAATTAAAGCATTCAGCAACAAGGGCTGCTTCTCTCCAGCTTCATCGGCATGAGCCACGTTTTGCCTTATTCTAATCAGAGTCCAAAAGAAATAAAATAAAATCAGAACAAAACTTCTCCCTGGGTTTATCTGCTCTCTCCAGGAGGGAGGGAGCTGCAGCATCACAGATCCAAATACGCCGTTCAGTCCAAATTCCTAGGAATCCTCCCGTTTCCCGCTATTCCCAACTTCCGCACAATTCTGGTCCCGGAAATATTTTCCTTGGATAAGATGAAGCTCAAACACAGTTCTGCATGTATTTTAGTACTGTATTAAAAATACCTTGGCTAATTTATTTGCATCTAGTTCTTCCTCTGTCCCTCTTAAGCGTGTTGAATGAATGCAGAACAAGGCCACGGGTAGTCCTTCACTTATGACCGACTGCTTAACGACCATTTCAAAGTTACGAAGGAGCCCCCGATAGGCACTTATTTACATTTACTCTGCCTGCATTAACAGCCGTTCGCAGCCTCTTGAGATCACGTAAACATGATTTATGACGTTTTTGCCCAAAAACAGCGTTTACTTCCAGTTTTTGTCAAAAGTGCTCCACAGCAAAGAATGAGTTTGCTTAGCCACTATGGCATTTGCTTAATGACCATGGATTCACTCAGTGATCATGGTGACTTATTAATGATGGCCATAAAATACGTTGTAAAATTGGATCGGTCATGAAACCGTCACAACTTACAATCCTATGGAGAGACTTCAACACAGTCAGAAGTCAAGGACTATCTCTTCTTCCAAGGATTTAGTTCAACTATGAACTAAACTGCCACAAATTCCCCTTCACAGCAGCAGGAGCAGCGTAGTCCAAGATCCCACTCACAGTTACTTCTATTGGGCCAAATTTCACCCAGTCTGTACCTGTAGAAGTGTTTTTTCATGCCTAAGTGTAAAATCTTACTTTTATCCACACTGAGTTTCACTTTGTTAGACAGGGCCCAGTGTTCAAGTCTCTCCAGATCCATCTGGGTCTTGCGCCTTTCTTCTGGGCTATTCCTGCTCGCTTGGTGTCGTTTGCAAATTTGATGAGTTTCCCTTCTCTTCCCTCATCTAAAGCATTGATGAAGATATTGGAGAGTCCTGGTTACTCTTCCTTCCCCCCTGCCAGCATTCCTGTTAAAAAAGGGGCGTCCAATATTGAAGAATTGTGGACTTCAACTCCCAGAATTCTCCAGCCAGGAGGGAATTGAAGTCCACAGGTCTTAAAGTTGCCCAGGTTGGACACACCTGCATTAGAGGCTTCAGCAGCACCTGCTGCTCTGGATGGAGAGAAGCAACTCTGGGTGGTGGGGGGGAGGAGGAGGAGGAGGAGGAGGATCACCCCCACCCCTCGAAGGAAGTGGCGTTACTGGCTGTTTGGAGACTTCCCTAGGAGTCTGTGGGACGAAAGAGGCAAGCCGAAGACGAGATGCTCATGCATTAATGTCTCTAAAAGAAAGAAAAAGATGGAATATTTTCATGTTTGGCACGTTAAATGAAACTGGAGAAGAAAAAGTCCGCCTTCCCCAAGGAAGAGCAAAGATACCCTTTGACCGTTTTTCTCATAAAACATCTGGTTGTTGTCTCCCGAGACATCCGCCATTTGCTCTGCCAGCGCTGGAAGGGCTCCAGAGGCCTTAAATAGCCAGCTTTAAAAAGCAGCAGCCTGAAAAACTCTCCTTTAGGAGTTGGGTCAACAGGCCCAATTCACATGAGACAAACCAGTCCCCCCAGGACTCTGCTCTCCCTCCCACCCCCGCCCCCCACCCCCCACCCATTACTGAGTATTTGAACAGTTCGAATGAATTCATCTTTGGGAAGAACGTTTTTTTAAAAAACAGAAATTTCACAGCCCACCAAGGCTAAAATGAAGCGACGGAACAGAATCCAGGAAACCATTGCTTGGGATCTGAAGACCAAGCCCTATTTAGCTCCACTCTTGACGTTCAGCAGAGAGAGAGAGAGAGGGAGGGAGAAAGACAAAACTAACAGGATCAGCCGTTTGGGAAGGAGGCACCAACAGCCGGCCCCAAGGAAAGACCACGTTCGTTCTGTCACACCACCCCTTCCGCCCCTGCAGAGACCCATGGTTTGGGAAATCCACAGTGCCTCTTTACGGCCCTTGTGTGGCTGGGGCTGTTTTGAAGAGACTCTGCTTCTCCTTGCATGCTGGGAGGACGCAAAAGGGGATCGCGTGACGGTCGTAAGTATGAACCAGTGGCCAAGCGTCTGAATTTTGATCGCATGAGCACGTAAAGGCCCCACTGAGGTTTTGAATGGCCCAACATGGCACAGAAGTATAGATTAAGATTTCAGCCCTATACAACTAACAAATGTCTCACAACAGAAATTTTGGGCTCCGTTGTGGTCGTAAGTCAAGGACTATCTGTATAGTAGTCTTTGGTGGGCAAAAAATCAGAAGTCTGCTAGCATTTTCTATATGACTGGCACATTTTATTCCAAGACACCAATTTCCACGAAGGGCAGCTCCCTTCACTAGACTCATTGAAAGCCTGCGACTGTTTAGCCACCCGATGCATCGGGTGACGGGAGCGGCTGCTCAGCAGCGCCGGTGCCTTTGAGCCATGGGCGCTGGTGCAAAAAGGAGTTACCAGGCTACGTCCTCCTATTTAGGAGCAAGCCTGGTTTTTAATGACTGGTGTTCCCGGAAGAAGGAAGGGCTCCATCCTAAGTATCACAGACACGCAAGCATCACCTTTCTGCTAATAAACCGGAATGGCAGTTTATAATAAAGAAGACATCAAAACCAAGAACAATAATATAAATTTTATCTAAGTTGGCATACCCTGTAAAACACTAAAACCTATTCGTTCACTGCAGCAGTTAAGTGATTGCAGCCATTAAGCGAACTTGGCTTGTGGGAATCAGGCTGGGAAGATAGAAAATGACAATTACAAGACCCTGGCACTTTCGCAAGGATTGTGAATGTGAACTGGTTGCCAAGCGCCTGAATTTTGATCGTGCAACTCTGGAAATGCTGCAGCTCTCGTAAGTGTGAGGATCGGTCACGCATCACTTTTTTCAGCACTGTTGTGACTTAGAAGGGTTGATAAGCAAACGGTTGTGACCAAAGACTCCCTGTGTTTGAGGTGGGGGCCTCAGCCTGGGACCCTCTTTCTCGTCCCTTCTATCCTTCCTTATTTCAAATACTTGTCCTCGCTACGCAGTGTTGGCTTCCTTGATTCTTCTCGGCCCAGAGGCGTATTTTTCGCCACTTAACGTGGAGGCTGAATTGCTTTTCCCCTTTTTAAGTCTCACAGGGAAGATTTCCCTGTCTGGATTTTGCCTCTAGTCGCCGAGGCACTCGGGAGAACGGAGAGCCATTGAAGCCGGCTAGTTAACTCTGCTCTCCGTCCCCTCCCTTCGCAAGCAGACACGGGCATCTGGCTGCCCATGCCGCTCTGCCCATCTGTTCGCATGGCCCGGTGCCCAGTTCCAGCCTGGTCAGACCTTTGTTCTGGGGGCGCACAAAGGAGGAGAAAGGAGAGAGGGGGATGGTGTGCAGAGGGAACAATGGAAGTGCCATCTCTGCAACAGGAAGGCTTTTTCAAGCTGATGATTAGTTGGGCATCCTGCAGAGACCCTCTCCAAGCCCGCCGAGTGAGGCTAAATGGGGCTGGTTTACAAGCTGGGAATGTTTTGTGTTTGTTTACATGTCTCAGTCCCGGCCAGAGGTAACAAAGAACAAGGCACGGAACCAAACTGTACTTAGCATTAAAAAGAGAGAGAAGAATTTTGTCTAGAATTACGATGATCAGGCAGGGAGCGATTACACCCCCTGGCAAAAGATTACCGTCCTTTGGCAGGGACGGTAATCTTGGATTAAGATAATCAAAAATCAAATTCTATGCACAAGACTTGGAAGCATCGAAACCGTATTCTATCTCCCTGAACATTACTCCTAAAACGGGCACTCAGTTGGTTCCTGCAACCCTACAGATTTTAAAAGATCATTTTAAGACAAAAGATTGTTTATTAACAGTAAAAGACGCCATAAAACAACTTATCTGGAATCAAAAACCCAAAGCAAAAGTTAAAAAGAAGTCCTTATCAAAGGAGGCACCTTAAATCTTGCTAAGCAGCAGGAGATGGCTCAGCCATTACAGGTAAGCAATGGCAGGTAAGCAATGCCAGGTGGCATGGGGGGGGGGGGTTAAAAAAGGCAAGATGGAGGCTGTAGCCACTCATGGAGTGGTCCATGCCAGGAATGAATTCCTTGGACTAAATCTGAGCAAAAACCCACAGACGACACCAAGCTGGCAGGAATAGCCAACGCTCCAGAAGTTACAGGCTTAAGATACCGAAGGATCTTGACAGACTTGAACATTGGGCACTATCTAACAAAATGAAATACAATGGTGAAAAAAGTAAGGTTCTACATTTAGGCGAGAAAAACCAAATGCACAGGTATAGTATAGGGGGTACCTTGCTCAATAGCAGTAACTGTGAGAGGGATCTCGGAGTCCTAGTGGACAATCACTTAGATATAAGCCAGCTTTGTGCTGCAGCTGCCAAAAAAGCCAACACAGTGCTAGGCTGCATGAACAGAGGGATAAAATCAAGATCACGTGAAGTATTAAGACCACTTTACGACGCCTTGGTAAGGCCACACTTGGAATACGGCATCCAGTTTTGGTCACCACAATGTAAAAAAGATGTTGAGACTCTGGAAAGAGTGCAGAGAAGAGCAACAAGAAGATCAGGAGACTGGAGGCTAAAACTTATAAGGAACGGTTGCTGGAATTGGGTATGTCTACTTTAATGAAGAGAAGGACTAGGGATGACATGATAGCAGTCTTCCAATATCTCAGGGGCTGCCCCAAGGAAGAGGGAGTCAAGCTCTTCTCCAAAGCGCCTGAAGGCAGGACAAGAAGCAACGGATGGAAACTGACCAAAGAGAGAAGCAACCTGAGATTAAGGAGAAATTTCCTGACAGTGAGAACAATTAACCAGTGGAACTCCTTGCCTCCAGTGCTCCAACACTGGAAGGTTTTAAGAAGAGACTGGACAACCATTTGTCTGAAATGGTATAGGGTTTCCTGCCTAAGCAGGGGGTTGGACTAGATGACCTCCAAGGTCCCTTCCAACTCTGTTATTCTCTTATTCTGAATTCCTAATGACTGGCAGTTCTGTGTCCCAAAGTAGCCCACTGAACAAACTGGTGGACTGTAGGATGGGTGAGGAGGGGGTGACCTGTGGGTTCTGCTCAGCAAATCCTGGCAGACCCTTCCCCTCTGCCCACCCCTGCCCTTTGGGCTATTTTCAAGCAAAGGTTTCCTAGACCTCCTATTACTGAGCTAGAAGAGGAAATTGGCAAAACCTTTTTCGAGTCCAGCCCAGCCCTCCAATTGCCCAGTCCGGTAAGGCTGCCAGGGAAAGTCTGGGCTGGCCGTGAGAGGACAGAGCCAGCAGCATCTGGGAGCATCCTGGGGAAATATTTAAAACTTCTTTAGGCTGTGCAAAATGGGGCTGCCTCCCTCCCGGGGCGGCAGAAGTCACGGCGGCAGAAGTCACAGCCCTGCAAACATTCATGTTGGCAAAGTAGCAGGAAACCTTCAGCACCTCCATCCAAGATAGAATCACAAATGGACCTTTTTCCAAGTAAAAAAATAATCAGCATTGCTGTTTCTTACTGATTAATTGGTGTTTTTTTTTTTTTTGAAGGACTAATAAAACAGTTTAATAACCGATCTTCTGATTTTCTAGAAGAGCAGAACATTGCTGCATATATGGAGTCTAAGAAAAGTTTCACATTTAAGTCGCCACTGCACTGGGTGTTGACGAAAGGAAGGCTAAGTCACGAGGACACACCGTCTCCGGGAGGTCTGCAGACCGCGGTCAAAGAAATCAAGAGGGGGTCTACAATGGTGCGATCAAAACCAATATGTCTATAAGGTAGAAAGGCCTCCGGTTGCATTGCTGCGGCTGTTATCTTGACTTCTTTATTTTACCCTGCATACACCCTGACTCCTCTAGAAATACATAATGGGCATTTTTGTGGCACAGTGGCTGGATGTGAAAATAAGCTTCTACAGTAGCCTGCTAGCTACTGAGAGATATTCATCTATATATTAATAAAACTCTCACGTCTGTAACCTTTAACTGGGCCAAACTGTGCATCATAGGGCAAAACCACTTTGACCAAAGTATGCCACCACATGGATTATCTTACAGAATGCAGCCAGAATCCAGGACCCATGGCTCTCTTGGACTTGAAATTTGGCAATTTTTATAAAACTTTGTATGATATAAAAATTATCATAAAGCATTTCATGACATAATACAAAATGTAATAAAACAGTTCCTGTGGTTAACTGCTGATGTTTGACTCTGCTTTACGGCTCAACCTGGGCTACTTTCCAGACAGGTTCGTCTCTCAACATCTTCCTGGGTTTTTAAGAACTTTTCCAGTACATAAAAAGCTCTGCCATTGTTGAAGGCTTTGAGGAATCCGAGAAGGATAAATATCTCTGAAACCAAGACCCAGGGGCTCCTCCTGGCTTATATATATAACCCTCACTCAAACCGAATAAGGAAGAATGTGCACTAAATTTCAAGCTAGCCGAGATCCTGGACGGCCTGTAGATCACGGATCTCAGCTAGCTTCAGATTTAGCTAATGGCCAGATACCACCGAGCCTTTCGTCTCTTCTCCTTCAACATCTGTTTCTCAACTTTCCTAAATTCAGAAAGGTGACTTATACTAATCGAATTTGAGGCTTGATTCTCAGGCTTGATTCTCCTTGCTTGGGTCAAAAGGAAGCCCTTGCTAAACCTTTTCTCTTGGGCAACCAGATAAATCTGACAACTTCTGTCTTGACAGAGGATCACATGTCCCCAGCTGCTCAAGAGTCTTCTGCCGAATTGGTGTTACTTGCAACGTACGAAAGGAGTCACTGGTCAACTTAAATTAATTAAGCATGATAAAAACGAATATAAACACCCTGCATTGAAGGACAGTAGATAATATCTCATATATATAGTACTGTGTACACATAGCACAGAGAGAGAGAGAGAGAGAGAGAGAGAGAGAGAGAGAGAGAGAGAGAGAAAGACATTTTATATATCTATAGATCTTGTATATTTGGGTTTTTTTTAATGCTATTATTATTTTGCTTTCTGTCTTTTTAACATTCTATATTGTTTACTTTTTTCATGTTTGTGATTTTGTAGTCAGTTCATAAAAGCACAAACTAATAAATGAATGTGGCCAAATTTTTCAATTGCTACTTGGCAGAATTTTGCTGCAATTACTTTCATTTTGACCATCTTAGCTGGCTGTCTTTATATCTGACTATAGCAGGGCACTAAAATTTATGAATATCAATTGTCCATTTTTTTTCTTTTGGAAAAGTTGTGTGTGTGTGTGTGTGTGTGTGTTTTGCGATATTTTATCTGCCAGGAGCCATCATAAGCAGAAGAACGAACACAGAGACCAGCTCCCCTTTACTAGTTATTACAGCCCCTGTTAACTACTGTTGAGATTAAACAAGTGGAAATGGAATTAAATTAGTGGGAACATGAGGGAAATGACTTCTTGCTACAGGAATTTATGATCTTATGGAAAGCTAGAAATGAGTGAAGTCAAACACCTTGGACTGTATGAAAATTTTTGATTAAGGCCAAAGAAATGCTAGACAAATTTTGTAGCTGACTATCCTAATAAAGAAAGTATATTTCCATCTGCAGAGGTGGAGGCCAAAGAGATTAATCTACCCAGGGAGCATTATTGATCCCGCTGGATTCCAGGCAGTTTGAGGTAATGTTTTCTCAAACCTGTTTGGATGCCCTATCAGAAACCTGGTTGAGATATGGAATATCAATGTCTTTCAGAGCCCAGCAAGTCTCAGCAGCCTCTAAGTGCCTCTTGCTAAACATTAAATCTGTGGTTTATTGAACAGCCGTGAAAGGCAGGGATTGCAGGCTTGAAGGACCTTTAAAGGTTTAACCATTTGAACAACATTGATTCAAAAGACACTGCTTCACAATATTGCAAGTTTTGTTTTAGAGGTATTTTGTTGTTTTTATTGCATTTGTCTATGCAATCCTGTACCAGTAAGATTGATTTGGGGGGATGGAGGGAGGGAGGGAGGGAGGGAGGAAGGAAGGAAGGAAGAAGGAAGGAAGGAAGGAGGGAGGGAGGGAGGGAGGGAGGGAGGGAGGGAGGGAATGTACTTATAGTCACTTTGAATGTACACTAATCGGCATACATTAAAATGAAATTTCGTTGCATACAGCTCTCAAAGGCACCACCACCACTAGCCGACCCATCACAAGACCCTCACTTGACACACCCACACCTGACCCATCACAAGACCTATTGACCACACAAAGCCCTTATGAGCAGAAGAACACCGACATGGACGTTCCCTAAACTCCGCTGACGATGTTACCTAGCCTGGTAAACAAAACATTCGGAAACCAGCCCACAAGCTTGGAGAACAAAATCTCCACCGTCAAAAAATAAATATCTCTCACATTGCCCTTCTCTATCCTGCTAGTATCCAGAGGCATCTGCCGGGGGGTGGTGCTAAAACCTGCAAGGTAGCAGGAATAGCCACTCCCCCTTTTGTAGATGTGCACAAAACAACATGTGAATGCTCCAACACTGGAAGTCTTTAAGAAGAGACCGGACAACCATTTGTCTGAGATGATATAAGGTCTCCTGCTTGAACAGGGTTGGACTAGAAGACCTCCAAGGTCCCTTCCAACTCTGTTATTCAGTTATACAAAGAAAAGGGGGTGGGGCTTTCACTACAACATCATGCCCATCATCTAAAAGATTTTGACACACAAACACAGGTACATTCAAGTGCGGCCTCTATTCTCTTCGCAGGATTGACAGGCAAGCTCTTCTCATTAATACTTTTTAACTATTTTAATATTTGACAACTAGGATGTAACTAAACGGTATGAGAAAAGTGCAGTTTTCATAATGTGATACTGGAAATATTTTCTCTCTCTTTTCTCTAACTGTTTTTATTTAAGAGAAAAACAAAACCATTTGTTTTCATTACAAAGGAAAATCACGTAGATAACTGTAAGGCATGAAACACTAGGAGCCACACAGATTCGGTACACTTTTAAAATGGATGCAAGTTATTTTATTGTGCCTCTTTATGCATGTTTACTCTTCCAAAGTCTGTCCCCTTCGACTAACTGCAACTTCCTCTTAACTTGCAGGCTCAGTTCCCAAGTTAAATTAAGCAGAACTGCCCAAAATGAGGCATGGCTTTTAGCAAGCGACGGTGGGAACTCTCACTTCTGCATACATTCTCAAAAGCACTCCAGATTGTCTGGAAGGAGAATCAGATGCCCTATTTACTAGCTTGGCTTTATATCTTTTGATCGTTCTCCCACCTTCCCCCACCCGGAGCCAGGCTACAGCTTTTAATTGAATCCCAGCCTGAAGTTGGCACGCGCTCAAATGAATATGCAAATGAGCGAGGGTTCCCAGTCCCTCCCGGGTCCCCAGCCAGGCCCGCCTTGGCATTCCTACGGTGGGCAGATGGTAACCGCCATCGCTGCCCCCTCTCAAATGTGGGAATATTTGCCTTTGGAAAACACATCCCAGCCCACCAAGCGAAAGGTTCTCCTTGAGGTTGAGCAACCTGAAAAAGGCAAAAGGGGCTTATTTGTGAAGCAGTGGGGGCTCAGATTATGAAACCGATGGGCTCCTGCTTTTTGTTGGGCCAAATGGAGGACAAAACTATATAGCATTTTGGAAAGGGGCTAGTCCATTTTGATCCAGCTAAGTAGCAGCACCCAGCCAAACTCCACTCATCTCTAAAAGCTAAGGAGGGTTGGATTGGTTAAATTCTTGGATGGGCAAGACATGGCCGAAGAAATCAACAGAGTGGCCTGAATGATGGGACTGAAGCTCTCTACATCAGGGGTGGGCATCCATGGCCCCTGTATGACCTGTGGACTTCAACTCCCAGAATTCCTGAGCCAGCATAGCCATCGTTGCCCCCGCCCCTGCTCTATGTGTTTGCTTCTGTGCTGCTCAGTCACATCACTGGGGACACTAGGAAATCTCACAGGCATGGATTGGGTTGAAAAGTTGGGAAAGAAGACTTTCTAGAAGAAGAAGAAGAAGAAGAAGAAGAAGAAGAAGAAGAAGAAGAAGAAGAAGAAGAAGAAGAAGAAGAAGAAGAAGAAGAAGAAGAAGAAGAAGAAGAAGAAGAAGAAGAAGAAGAAGAAGGAAGAAGGAAGAAGGAAGAAGGAAGAAGGAAGAAGAAGAAGGAAGAAGAAGGAAGAAGAAGGAAGAAGAAGGAAGAAGAAGGAAGAAGAAGAAGAAGAAGAAGAAGAAGAAGAAGAAGAAGAAGAAGAAGAAGAAGAAGAAGAAGAAGAAGAAGAAGAAGAAGAAGAAGAAGAAGAAGAAGAAGAAGAAGAAGAAGAAGAAGAAGAAGAAGAAGAAGAAGAAGAAGAAGAAGAAGTTCACTTCTTGTGCTTGCCCAAAAAAAAAACACAGAACCCACATGGATCTATGCATGAACTTGTCAAGGAGGAAACTCCACTTGGGAGACTTTAGATTTTGATCTTGGCAGCCCGTTGCGTCAGGCCAGTCATTTGGGAGTGGAGGAAGCTGCAGAGCCGATCAAAGCTGATCAGATCTATTCCAAAGCCATAGATCCACAGAGAGCTGAACCTAAATCTCTGCTGCCGAATACTCTGCCTAGACCAGTGTTTCTCAAGCTTGGCAACTTTAAGATGGGTGGACTTCAATTTTCCACCCGTCTTAAAGTGCCGAGGTTGAGACACGTTGGCCGCGGTTCTAGTGCAGGAGTATCAGCATGGAAGTCAAGAGAGACCTGAGGTCAAGGGTCAGCTAGCTCTGGAGAGTCCCAGGGTTTTGCCCATCGGACGCCAGCAAATTTGGGTCCTCCTGGTCATCCAGTGCCCCACCTACACTTCCTTGGTATCTGGGTCTTCGTGTCGGGCACTGGGAACCAGCCAGTGACTCCAGAGACATGGATCTGGCTCCCGGGATTATTTTTCTTTTCCCCCGGTTGAAAGGAGAGAGTCGAGATGTTTGTTGCAAAATAACACGAACTTTCTTTTTTTTTGAGGGGGGAGGTTATTCCAGACTTATTGGCAAGGAACCACGAAGTGGGGTGGGAGACGAAGAGATTTGTTGCTTGTTGTTTCTGTTTACCCACCTGTTTTCTGACTCCGTGAATAACTTTGCCCCGCCAAAGAAAGGCCGGCTGTTACTGAAACAAGTCCGTCCTGGCGAGCATTGGAGGCTCCCTCTTTGTGGAGGAGGTTTAAGGGACCAGATGCAATAAGTTTGCAACAGACCGTCCTGAGACCATCTGTGCATTGTTTGGGAGAGGCAGGGGGAGAAGATGAATGGCGGGCTGTGAAGAAAGGCCATTTGTGCAAGCCGTGGGAAAACCAGTGGCTGGCCTTGTCAGCGCGCTCCATGAATTGAACTAATTGAAGATTAGACTGGGGAGCTACCCGGAGCTGTGAGAGAAGATAATCCTTCGTCAACCAGCCTCAAAAGCCAGGAATTGGAGTGCATTACAGGACCCGCTTTCCCTACGGTGCAGGCGAAACTGAGAAGCGCCGGCTCTTAACGACCAGTTCCCAGCAGAAGCGGGCCTCGTGTGCTTCCTGCAGGAGCAAAAGCCTGGAGTGAGAGAAGAAGTCCAGATCGGAAAGCAAAGTTGGGAAAAGTCACAGACAGGCAGACGGACATCCATGCACAACACAAGCACACATACACAACCGAGGTTGGCTTTTTGGCCTAGAAAACTCATCTCTTCATGCAAATTTACTGAGTCTATCAAATGGATACAGGAAATCTCTAAAATGACTTGCAGAATGTTACAATATTCTTGGAAATATTTGATTTATGATTAAAAAAATAGAGTTTAAGCCGCATTCTTGTGCCTCCTCTTGCTGCATAAGGACGTCCCAGGTGTTTGGCTGAACAAAGTCAAGATACCATCCATGACAGACTGTAAGATCTTTGGAGTTTCTACGTGTATCAATAATAACACAAGAGCCCCATCTTGCATTGTGTGATTGCCATCTTGACTTCTTTTCTTTACTCTCATGCCTCCACAGGGGCAGTCAGAGCTCTATGTATTGGAATGAAAAAAATAATAATCCTACACAAATTGTGTCCCTCTTAGTGTTACTTTTACTGCAGTTATAGTTGAAAGACTTTCTTTTAAGAAATGTGAGCAAAATGTAAGTTGCTCAGAAGAGAGATCACAAACCTTAGGTTTTAAAACTCAAAATTATATATTAAAAAATCCTACAATGCTACAGCTGTTCAGCTCAGCTCGCCTTCCAAAAGGGAAACAGTATGTTGGAATGGTGACAATGGAAAAGAAAAGAAAAAGGAAAGGAAATAAAATGAGCTTTTGAGGATTTGAAAAGTTTGCAAAGCAAACTTGGAGCTGGGAAAGAAGAGCTGGCTCCCAGCTGGGAGTCCATTGGACTGGAGGTTTGTAACAATATATATATAAGAGCACTTTTACACCAGTCCAGAATTAGGTCCAACCTCTGTGTTCTTACGTGATCATTTGTATCGGGCAGTGTAACTGGTTTATTTCTGACTAAGATTCAGACTATCCAAAACCACACACTTACAACCAGACATACTTAAGAGATCCTTTTTCTATACACCACAACCGAAGCTCTGCAAAGTGTGTCAGTTCCTGCTTTCTTTTTGGCAGGAATTCTTGCCGGCTTCTAATTCGGTCTGTTCAGGAATCCTTAAAAGGGGAAGGTGGCATGATGGCTTTGCAGGTCTTCCACACAGCAGTCGCTCAGATGATTTTCTTCATGCAGCCAAAAATATACCTCACCTTGCTGACTCAACTTGATAACATGTGTTGCTGCTGTTTGGGTAACTCTCGGTGTTATCCGAACACTGAATAACACAAAATAACAGAGATGGAAGAGACTTTGGAGGTCTTCTAGACTAGTCTAGACCCTACACCATTGCAAAGAAATGGTTGTCCAGTCTCTTCTTGAAAACCTCCAGTAATGGAGCACCTACAACTTCAGAAGGCAAGCTGTTCCACTGATTAAGTGTTCTCACTATCAGACCATTTCTTCTTACTTTTACGTTCAATCTCTCTTTGATAAGTTTCCATCTGTTGCTTCTTCTCCTGCCTTCAAGGTGCTTTGGAGAATAGGTTCACCCCCCTCTTCTTTGTGGCAGCCCCTCAAATTTTGGAAGATTGCTGTCATTTCACCCCTGGTCCTTCTTTTCATTAGACATTAGACATAACCAGCTCGGGTGAGCTGCCCCAGATCCTGCCCACCTGCATGCAGTCTGAAAACATGCAAATGCGAGTAGATCAATAGGAACCACTTTGTTGGGAAGGTAGCAGAGTTCCCTGCGCCTTTAGCGTATAGCCATGCTGGCTACATGACCACGGAAATGTCTTTGGACAAAGCTGGCTCCCTCAGTCAAGACATGGAGATGACCACCACTGCCCTAGGGTCAGAGAAACCTTTTCTTTCACCTGCCCAGTTCCTACAGCCGTTCTTCATATGTTTTGGCCTCCAATCATCCCCTGATCATCTTTGTTGCTCCTCTCAGCCCTCCTTCCAGAGTGTCAACATCTTTTGTGTATCTTGACACAACCCTCTCATTACCTATGGAATACCAGGCCCAAAACAGGGAAAACACAGATTTTGGAGGACAGCAGACAGACTGATGTGCAAGCAGAGGAGAGAAAAAGTTTGATCTCTTTCAGCTTTTCATAATTTTTACATCTCTTTTGCTACTGAAGACGAGAGCAAAGAGCTTCATGTGGACCCTACTGAAGCAAAAGAGCAAATAATATCACCCTCTGGTGCTTGTTTCATTCCCCCCCCCCCATGAATTAAGCCATCCAACATTTAGGTCAGACCGGGGGGGGGGGCGCTATATAAATTCAACAAACACATTAATAAACATGCAATATGTCACTTTGAAAAAATAATGTTCTCCCTTGGTTCAGTTAACTCAGTTAAAGGGTTAACTAGTTTATGTTTTTTGATGAACAACCAGGGTTAGAAATCACACAAAAATTCTCACCACAATTATTTTAGACACATCATGGGCTGTCTACTCACCAATCCACTGACAGAAACATCGCCTTGAAAATATCATGACATTAACGGGTCATCCCAGGCCGAACTGACTGGTCAAAATCACTCTAAGAGCATGGAAGAAAACTATGGAGAAATTCACAGAGGACATCCTAGAGCTGCATCCAGGGAGCTGCAGGCCTTGTCCTTTGCTTGCCAGAGTAACTAATCGTGATTCCACCACCAGAAAAGCCCTGGCTGTAAGTCAGCAGAGTATACTATAGGAGAGTAGTGAGATGGAAACCATGGTTTACTAAGAAGAACATTGCTGCTCATCTCAGATTTGACAAAAAGCACCTGGATGTCCCTCTGGAACAGATGAATTACAGGTGGAGCTTGAAGGGCTACGTGACTCTTAAGCCTGACAGAAACCAAATACTACGTTCCACAATAAGGGCCTCATAGCAGCTGTCAAGCATGGTGACGGCACCGTCAGAGTTGGAGGAAGCTTTGCAACCTTGGGACCTCGATTATGTGTCGGCACTAAAAGAATCACGAATTCTGCTTTGTATCAGAAAATTCTGCAGGAGAATGTCAAGCCATCTGTCCCTCAGATAACGCCGGAGTGAGTCATACAGCAAGGCAACGATCCAAAACATACAAACAAGTCTACACAAGAATGGATCGAGACCAAGTTCATTGTTCTGAAATGGCCAAGTCACAATCCAGACCTAACCCTCGTGGAAACGTGGGGGCAGGAACTGAAATGAACAGTTAAGGCTGGAAAACCCTCAAATGTTGACAGAAGAGTCTGGGACAGCCTCAGAAGTGAGGGGGGAGGGGTGTTTCTGTGGCCGCCCACTGCAAATGGCCGATGGGTTGGAGTTGTTTCCCCGTGAAGGAATGGGGCAAAAGTCTTCCACAGAGATGAGAGAGATTGATTACCAATGATAGGAAGCAGTTTGATAGCAATTACTATAACCAAAGGGGGTGTAATCAATAATTTAAGGAAGTGATTATTTTTCTATATTGTGTGATTTTGTTTAGGAAATTATTGAAATGTTTGTGTTACCTGTTTTCTCAGATTCCCATTCTATCAGTCGGCTCCATGTGCAGCTATGATAACAGTCGATGGCCAAGATGTGCAAACATCCAGGAAATCGGGGGGAAAGCAAAGGATATTTCACAGAAGGATAGCTTTGTAGGAGGCTGTTTTCACATGCAATAGAAATGTAACCTTATAAAATGTGACCCAGAGGAAGAGCAAAAATCAAACAAGCCTGTGGATCCTTAAAAAGTTTCAAAATAGGGCAGCAGAAAGCATTTTTGATAGATGCGGTTATTAATGTAAAAGCCGGAGCGTGCCAGTTTCTGCTATTAACAATAGTGAAAGTTTTATAACTTTTCAAGAAACCGTGATAAAAAAAGAAGGAAAAGGTACAAATGAAATTCTAAGTGGACTTCTTGTGAATCTAGCATGACACATGGAGAGATTCAAAGTACAGCTTTGCACAATTGAAAAACCTTTGGAGGTCAAATGCATTTTCAGAAGTGCCATCTTGTAAACTATTTTTATAAGGAGTTATTCGTGCTAAATATACCGAAGATAGAATTTAAGAAGAAATTTTAACAGTTGAAAGAGTGAGGTGTGATATAAAAGGAATTATATCCAACAAAATACAGTTCAGTGGAAAGAAAAGTCAGACCCTGCACTTGGGCAGGAAAAACCAGACGCTGCAGGTATATAATAGGCGGTGCCTGGCTCAGCAGTAGGAACTGTGAGCGGAAAGCGGGTATCCTAGTGGACCACCACTTGATCAGGAGCCAGCCGTGTGCTGCAGCCGCCCAAAAAGCCAACGCGGTCCCAGGCTGCATCCACAGAGGGGTTGCATCGAGACCACAGGAAGTGATAGTACCACTCTATGTCGCACTATATTGCAAGGCAGCACTTGGAACCCTGCACCCAATTCTGGACACCACGACACAGAAACGGTGGAGAGGTCCTAGGAAGAGTACAGAGAAGAGCAACAAAGATGGTAAATGGTCTGGATGTGAGGAATGGGTAAGTGAACCAGGTATGCCTATCGAAGAGAAGAGTTAGGGGTGACATGATAGCTGTCTTCCAGCACTTGAGGGGCTGTCACAGAGAAGAGGGGGTCTGCTTATTCTCCTGAGGGCAGGACAAGAAACAATGGGTGGAAGTTCATCCAATCTGGAGCAAAAAAACAAATTTTCTGACACGGAGAACAATTAACAGCTTGCCTCCCAGAGTTGTGGGTGCTCCCTCCCTGGAGGTGTTCAAGAAAAGGTTGGGCATCCATTTGACTGGGATGGTATAAGGTTTCTTGCCTTGGGCAAGCGATTGGACTAGACCAGAGGTCCCCAGCCTTTGGGGCACCAGGGACCGGTTCTGTGGAGAAATGTTTTTCGGGGACCGGAGGGTGTGTGGTTTTGTGTGCTGCCTGCATCCCACGGATGGGGCTTTGCTTGTTTGTGCGGACCAGTTGCTGGCATGCCGTGGCCCGGTACTGGTCCACAGACCGGGGGTTGGGGACCCCTGGACTAGATCTTCCAAGGTCTCTTTCAACATTGTGATTCTTTATTCTATCTTCTATTTCCCCAAACTTTACTGCTTCCAGAACTCCCAAACCCCAAAAACAACTCATTGGTTTTGTAAATACTTTAGGACGAAGAATTTTCAGAGCACAGATACAAGTGAAGTTGTCTCAATGTGGAAAAAACTCATCATTTGGACCATTTGAAATCCATTTCTGGATTGCATTTTTTAAAGTTCTGCCAGTGCGCTGTGGAAATACGTCATCTCTCTTTGGAAAGATGCATTTGGCAAAAATCCTCAGAAGCATCTTAATCAATCATTGAGGAAGCTGCATCTCTGGAATGTCTTCTGCTTCTTCGTGTTTGTAAAGACTTTTCACAGCAGCAAAGCGGGCACAGAAAAAGATGCGGCTGCTTTGATGAGTTGCAGCAGAAGCACCACTTCTGAAGTACGTCTGAATCGCTCAAGCAACAACCGCTATGTAGGACAAACAGGCAGAAGACTGGCAGAACGCATCCATGAACACCAACTGGCAGTCAAAAGGCATGACGAAAATTCTTTAATTTCACAACATATAGACAGATTTAATCTTAATTTTCAATGGGGAAAATGTGACCATCCTAGACCAGGCCAAATCCAAAAATGCCAGGGAATTCCTAGAAGCCTGGCACTCTGATAAATCAGCCATCAATAGACACACAGACATTAACAACCTCTATGGATTACGCAAAAGAGACAATCAACCAGCCCAAAGGAGAAAAAGACCCCAGCACCTCCCCACCAGCCATCGGCACTCAGATCAGCATAGATGAACTCCAAGGTCACCTTCAGACCAGCAATCAGGTAAGCCAGACCCCAATCAAGAAACTGCCAAAGAGCCCAACCAAAGAATCTCTAAGACGCCCCCCACCCCACCACAAGAGACAGGCAGGACGCCAGAATATAAACCGACAGCAAACCCCACTCCTTGCTAGCACTGATGAGGTTACCTAGTCAGGGTAATAAAACGTCTGCAAGAAAACAGGCAAGCTCAGAGAGCACCAGGGACCCCTCATGTCAAACCTGAGCTACAAATATTCTCATTCATTGGAATCACTAAGCAGCCTAAAATTGTGGATTTTAGCCAAACTGCCGGCATCTTTTAAAAAAAACATGTACAAATTGTAGCATTACAGTCTACCCTCTTTCTATTTTAATTTTTAAAATGTTGTTTGAATCAAATGAGACAGACCGGAAATTGCAGGGGTAATTTTATCAGCCCAAGAGAAGAATCGGTCAACTTGCCAGAGAGGAAGGAGAGAGGAAAGTCTTGGAGAAATGCCACTTTATTTCCATATATTGCTTTCCCAGCTTGTGAGCTTTATTGCACTACGCTTAATTTATGTCAATTCAGATTTCTTTAATAACTCTGAAATCTTTTTTCAACTTAAATGACATGTCACTCACTAAGAGAGTGCTTTCCATAATCTGTCTTCTGGCAAACGGAGAAGCGTTCAGCTAAGGCTCGTAGATAGGGGTGCACCTGGGAGGGAAGGTCAAGGACCAAGGTGATGACCATAAACACATGAAGGAGGCTACCCCCCTTTTAACTTCAGTCCGCCCCCCCCGGATGCACCTCTGTGGCAGTGCCTGCTAAAAAAGCAACAGGCGTGCAGGGTCATCCTACCGATGTTGCGGTTACATTCTTGGTTCAGGTCCTTTGGTGCAAGTAGATAATCTTGGCCTTTGTGTGCTGGCGCTGCCTCTCCTGGGGACACTCCTGGGACAGAGAAGCCCAGAGAAATTTGTGAGATCTCCAGGAAATGCCCACTGTTCAATTTCCTTGCTGTACAAATAGCTTTGCAAGCTGGACTCCATGAACTGAGTGCTGGCCAAGAACTTCTCACTGGACATTGATTAATGGAAGACAGGCGCAATGGGACGTCTCCTTCCTGGTTAACGTAAGCCGGGAGCCTTGATTATAAAGCATTCTGCTCCTAAAATCCCATCGACCCCATACAGGTCCAGGCAAGTCAACCATCCACAGACATTTGCTACATTAATGAATTTCTACTTAATATTTTTAAACGAACATGTACATATCTTTACGTGGTTGCTCTAACCCACATCTAACGTGGCTTGCTTCAGCTTCACCTGCTGCCTTTCTCCATTGCATGAACAAATAGAACAGAACGACAATACTTATCCAGTCAGAAACTGAACAAATAAATCAATATCCCATCATGGGAATTAGGTCCACACATCTTAAAGTTGCGAAGGTTGAGAAACACTGTACTAGAAGGCTGATGGGATGTTGATTTATTTGTTCGGTTTCCGACTCACATCAATGACTGTGTAATATTGTTTTTATTTCTAAGGTTGAATACAAACTGGAAATATATTCAAAGTTGGAATCATCCCCCAATTTCTCCACTGACTTTCCTAAAAGGCAAAATCTCCTTCAAGTCAACCTTAACTACCACAGTCAACTCCAGAGGCCAATTCCAAATGATCTTCTTGAAAACAATATGAATGTTATTGGCCGTTGGAGTATCAGAAGTGTCCAGAGGTGTAAAATAAATCGTAATTGGCAATCACAACCATGTGACAAAAGCCACACCCCTTTTTAATTTCTGTTATCCCCAATCTACAGAATTTTGGAGCCTTCTTACCACTTATTTTCTGCTTGTTCCATGGGGAAATTTTGAAGGCCCTCTAACTTTCTCTTCCCTGCTAAACTCTTCAGGTTTGTGATAAAATGTTCACAGTTTGCTCACTCCGTCAGTTATCTGCCAAGAAACTGCCTACCTTATGTACTTTTAGATCTGCTGTCATAATCTCTGCTTGATCGGGAGGAAGCAATTGCCCAGAGATTTGGTGAGCATTCATCCCATTCAGATATGTAGGGTTACCCAAACAAAAATCGACAAGGTAGAGCTGGTAAAGTACCTTTGCAGTCTAGGAAAGTAGGTCTCGGCATGCCCACATGGAGCTTGCTACGAGGAAGTGTAGAGTGATGTACATTTGAGCAAAATAAATGCAATTTCAGATGTCATCAAAGGAGTTTGAGCTAGTGCCGACTGATTTGAAAGAGAACAGGAATGGAGAGTGCAATAAAACATCAACTCAATATAATGATAATATGTAAACCCTAAAGCCGGTGTGTCTAACCCGTGGGCTGTGGGCTGCATATGGCCCTGAACAGCTAGTATTGCAGCCCCACACAAGGTATAATGAAAAATATTTCAAAAAACAAAGGAAAATTGTTATTTAAAATATTTATTTATATTTATTTATATTTATAAGTGGCCCAAGACAATTTCTTTTCATTCAGTGCAGCCCAGGCAAGCCAAAAGGTTGGACACCCATGCTCTAAAGCAGGGGTCCCCGGTCCGTGGACCAGTACCTGGCTGCAGCTTGCCAGCAACCGGTCCGCACAAACAAGCAAAGCCCCATCCGTGGGATGCAGGCAGCACACAAAACCACGCACCCTCCGGTCCACGGAAAAACCTCTCTCCATGGAACCGGTCCCTGGCGCCCAAAAGGTTGGGGACCTCTGCTCTAAAGCAGAGGTGGGCAACTATGGCCCCTTTATGACCTGTGGACTTCAACTCCCAGAACTCCCTGTTCTAAAGGAACTCAAGCTTGGGGGGGGAGCCAAACTGCAATCCAGATGACCACAGGAGGGCAGAAAACAGAATGCTCTGATTCTCTTTGCTGCCCTCTAGTGGATTTTCTAACATACACGGCCCTGCTACTTAGAAGCGCTAAACTCCTAAATTCAGACTTCTTGAAAATCTTTAACCGAACTTAACCTGACAATCTTTTCTTGCTTTTCTGATTCTAGCCAGTGACTTTTGCAACTTGAATTGCTATCTAAACAAATTTCCACTTAAGGGACCCGCCAGTTTGAGATGGAAGAGATCTGTGAGAAAAGCCAACTACAGTTTTGGAAAGTGAAAAGAAAACTTTTTCATTCATATTTTTTTTAAAAAAATTCTGCCTCTCCAGACCACAGATGAGGGGCACCAATTGACTTCCCACCAATCTATCCTTCCTGGCATTTTGTGGAATTATAAAGAGGAAGAGAGACAGGCCAATACTGTTTTGCCTGATTTCAAATCCACTTAAACTTCAGGGGTTGGAGAATTGGAAACACAACTCCAACATTTTGAGGTTTTTGCTCTGTGGGGAACTGGGCCATTGCCAAAACGTATCTAACACGGAATCGCTTAGCCAAGTCCATACTGGTTTCTCATTACAGGTCATTTACATTAATTGATGTTTCCTGTGACCTTTTTTCCTGATGCTTCACTAACAGCAAAGTTGGAACTAAATGTGCCGTTGATTTTCTGTGAAGATTCAGTTATGCATTTTTTTTCTCCCCAATTATCTAAAAGAAAACTGTTTTTGAAAAGTCTCATGAGTGGGCTAGAAAGTCAGAAGGAGAGAGACGAGACAGGAAAAGCTGGCACCAGAAGTGCAAGGCCGATGGGAAGCACTGCCTGTATTCTCATGAGCCAATCTATTCTCCAAACGCTGGGCAGGAATTCAGAGATATATTTTGCCACACAAATGAGCCGGGGGTTGGACTAGAAGACCTCCAAGATCCCTTCCAACTCTGTTCTTCTGTTCTGTTCTATGAAAGTACTTATTACAGAGGAATAAGTGAGGACAATCAATCACTGGAACAGCTTACCCCCAGAAATTTGGAACTTTGGTTCCAAAAAGTTGATTGGAAAATATGGCTTCCCATCACAAGCCTATCCTTATTCGTAAGGGATGCTGTAAGACATGCAGGAATCCCGCTCGTCATCGGAACAACCTTATCGTACCTGCTAGAACAGGGCTCTCCAAACTTGGCAACTTTAAGACCTGTGGACTTCAACTCCCAGAATTCCTCAGCCAGCTCTGAGGAAGAGGTCCACAAGTCCTAAAGTTGCCAAGTTTGAAGAGCGCTGTGTTAGAAGCTGCAGAAAGACAAGAAAAAAGAATAGTGTGGAGCTGCAAGTATCCTCGGGATGTGTACACACCTCATCTTTGCCAGCGCAAGAGTCCTAAGCCGTGAGGGCGACACGCCAAATACGACATCATTCCAGATTAACTGAAAGAGGTTTTTGTCGCACTGAAGATTTGTTATCTATTAGTGCTATCTATTATTATTTTGCAGGGAGTCTGAAGGCTCCAACGCTAACAGGAAAGTCTTGGCCCTGTTCAAATATTGCACGCAGCTCACTTGGAAGAAAAACACGACTGTCAAAGAAATATAAAGCACAAACTGCAAAGGCTGACGGTGCTAATTTGTCCAGCGTATATTAAACCGAAGTCAGAGCAGATGCCTCCATGTTGTCCAAAGAAACAAGCTTCTGGGGCCGAGAAGGAGGAGCAGAGGAGGAATTTTGCAATGGAAAAGTCTAATTTCCCCCCTCCGGACTGATCCCTCCAGCCCGATGCTCTCCCACCTCTGCAGAGTTTTCATCTGGAGGAAAATAGCTGGAGCGAAAAATGGTTTGGAGCAGAGACGTCTTCATGACTGGACAAAGCTCAGTTACCCTGTGCCTGATATCAAAGTTGACCATCTCTAATACTCTCCAGCTATTAATGGATTCCAGTTCCCATCAGCCACAGCTGGCTTACTACAGTGTTCGACAGTAAGGAAAAAAGAGAGCAGGGACATAAAAAAGCCTATTGGTTCCCCGTCTGCAATTGAAAAGCAAGGAAGCAGCTCTCTTCTCCATGAGCCCCAGAAACCAGGGGTATCTAGAAGAAGGGTGCAGCAAGGGTCAAAAAAGTCAAGATGGCCACTGCACCCCTGTGCAGGCTGAGGAGTTGAGGCTCTGCTTGTTTTTACATGCCACATCTTGACTTTTTTTTTTTTTTTTTTTTGAGACCTCTCTGTGGGACGCTGTCCTTCCCAACCCTTCCCGATCAATCTGGATGAGATCATGGCTTCCTTTTTTTTGCTGCTCTGTGTTTTAGAGGAAACCCAAACACTGAGTAGGCGGATTTTAGCAAAGTGGGCTTTCATTTTATCCTGGTGCCAGGCCACTCCAAAAAGGGCCACTATAAATTTTTACCCCCTGAGGAGAAATAAACCAGCATGGTTTGTTCTTAAGCAATCTAAGAAAAAAAAAATCAATATGAAAACCATTTTCTTATAATTCCATGCTGAGCTAAGTTAAAAATCTGGGGATCATTAAAGCCTTCAAAAACTATGTGCATGTGTCTTTTGCACAGGAAACAAAAGAACACACCGATTAAAAAGAACTTGTTGAAATATTTACATCAGCACAGCTGATCATATACAAACCATGTTAACATATGCAGAGTTCATTTCAGGACATACATTTTCCTGTGGGTTATTGTTTTTTTTAAGTGTGCAAATCCTGTGCAAATCCTGTTGGGAGGGTGGGGGAGAAGAGAAATTAGGACTCAGATGCTATTGCATTTTGGCATTCTGCCTCTTGACTGTTTTATTGTCTATTTTGGCTGGACTCAAAGTTCTAGCTAGAGCAGCCTGCCAAAAAGAATAGGGGGAAAATGTTAGGTCTTTTAAGGATACTGAAAAATAAAGCCAGCTTTTAAATCTGCCACGTTCTGTAAGGATAAAACTGAATCTCTACAGAGCTGAGACGTTCTTTCCTGTTCTGTATGTCGGGTTCCAAGTAGAAATGGAACCAATTTTCTTTGTGTTGGATGATGAAGTTTCAAGACCCTCTAAGTTCTCTAAAGGAGACTGGCTCAGAGTTTCTGCTTGCTCAACGTCTTAGCCATTATTCATAGATTAGAACATTTATAGATTAGTAACCCATTCTAAAGAAATTTAGAAATGACCTTGATAGGGAAAGTCAAGGAAGGACTTTGAAAAGCAATTACTTTCAGTAGTTCAGAAGTGGAAGCGAACAGGAAACCCAGAACAGCCTCACCTTGGTTTTAATAGTGCAAGAAGGAATAACAGAATGGCACAGCTGGAAGGGACCCCCGCCGGTTTCCATCAAGACTGACTTCATCAAATCCTTGGTTGAATCGGAATCAGACTAGAATAGAGCTGGAAGGGACCTTGGAGGTCTTCTAGTCCAACACCCTCTTCAAGCAGGAGACCCAATAACATTTCAGACAAAGGTGACCTTGGGCCAGTCACTTTCTCTCAGTCTTAAGAAGGAGGCAATGGCGTACCACATCTGAAAACCCTTGCCAAGGAAGTTGCAGACACATCCAGTGAGTCTGTGAGAATCAGATACAATTAGTGGACGGGGAAAAAAGAGATAGATAGATAGATAGATAGATAGATAGATAGATAGATAGATAGATAGATAGATAGATAGATAGATAGATAGATAGATAGATAGATAGATAGATAGATAGATAGATAGATAGATAGATAGATAGATAGATAGATAGATAGATGATAGATAGATAGATAGATAGATAGATAGATAGATAGATAGATAGAGACAGTGGTGGGATTCAAATAGATGAACAACCGGTTCTCTATGTGGATGCCGCTTCTGGAAGTCCATTCTGGGCCTGGGCAACAAAAAATTAGCTACCGGTTCTGCCGAAGTGGTGTGAACCGGCTGAATCTCACCACTGGATAGAGAGACAGAGACAGACAGACAGATAGAGAGATAGAGACAGACAGACAGATAATGATTGATAATGTTTATTAGATAGCTGATTGATAGCCAGATGATGTTTGCTTTCTTTCAAATATATAAAAACTTGAACTGCCAAATTAGTTGCCTCCCAAAGGCAATAAATCTGCATTTTAATTTGACAAAATGTACAAAGCAAAAGGTAAGATAAAATAAAACATTCCAGATTCTCAAAAAATTAGACTTAGCCACACCCAAACCCTTTGGAAACTTTCTTGAATTAAACATCCACCAAAAATCTTCTCCCATTTGCTGTTCTGAATGCTTTAATTTTGGCTCCTTGGGTTTCCGTCTAGGGTTGATTGTATCCTTAGATTCCGTGAGTGTTTCTCACCCTTGGCAGCTTGAAGATGTGTGGACTGGCTGGCTGGGGAATTCTGGGAATTGAAGTCTACATATCTTCCAGTTGCCAGGGTTGAGAAACATATTCTGTGAGGAAAGGTACAAATGGAGTCTAGAACTTTGAGAAAATGTCCTCTAAGGGAAGACGGTCCTGTTCCCCCTTTAGCCGTTAACTTCCCAGGGGTCACTGCATCACCCAGAAAAGCCAGATTGTCAACGTCTGGGAAGAACCTCAGCAGACTTGCCCAAATTGTTGCTTTCCAGGAGTGGGAATCTCTGGTTTTCCAGACATTACCAAACTGCACCTCCATCCTTCTCCTAGCTGGGTGGGAGAACACGGCCTTGGTCTAGTGTGCCCACCTCTTCCACATTCACAATGGTGGGAAGGAAAATAGATCTGGCCTTGGAAACTAGAAAGGAAGAGTCAACTGTTAAGGGGCAAAGCTGTGAAAAGTTTGGCCTAATAAATTTGGAATGCAAGTATCTGATGAACGGTGGCCAGGTGGGCACAGTCAAAGCGCCCTGGGACTGAATGACTTCAGAGGGCTTTGGCACAGTTTCACACCTACCTGGTTGCCCAGACACAACCTCTCAGTTGTCACATTCAGTTTTGGAAACTGACTTTCCTAGAACTGGATTCAAAGGTTGGGGGGGGGGAGGGTTTCTTTGCCACAAGTAGCGAAATATCAAAGTATTTCATAATCACAACTTGGCATTTTGACAGGGTCCGTTGCCAATGCCTTCCCTGTCTTCTCTCCCTTGGCAAGATGTCAGGGTCTAGAAACTTCCATTTTACTTTCCTGTAAACGAGGACATCACTGATGTGACAGTGCAGTTTAGGTCATTAAGCTTCAACCGCCACCCTCTGCCCACCATTGTGCACAGTTTCTCCCCTCTGTGGACCCCTGCCCGTGAGCGCGACATTTTTGTAGAGCACCCCTAAGTAAACTTCAATTTTAGTTTTTAATCTTAAGTCTTCACAGACTGCAACACGGCATCATTTCGTTGGCACCCAGGAAGGCCATTTCTCTATGGCTGGATCTCCTGCTACACGGACCAAAATAAAGTTATCTAGCTATGACATCCCGAGGAATTTGCCCTCAGCGTCTTGCTGACCCAGTTGGGGTGCCTCTCTCGTCTTCAACACCTAAGCAATGGTGTCCATCTGTAAACTGGGACGGGCTTTCGGTGCTCCGTTGCTGCTGCCATCTTGACTTTTTTCACATATACTCCTGCAGCCCCTCCTGACTTACACATCACTTCCCTGCCTTGCTTTTATAAGAACCTGCTTAAAACCTCCTGCCGAGACCTCAGCGCAGAGGTGGAGCTGGTCTGCTTTCCACCACGGAGCCATAAAACCCCGCGAGGAATGGCAGCCCCCCCCCACTCTTCTGGAGAAAATGGAAGGTGTTTGTTCTTTTTAATTCATGCAATTGTCCTCTCCCTGTTCTCACCACAGTGCCATGGTCTTTAAAATATTAATCGTTCAGCAATAGCCATTTTTCAGCCTATCATATGCTTCTGCCTGGTGCCATGTTTAAGTGAGTGTAAAAGCCACTTATCTCCAGTAACATTAATTTTTTTTAATGGACTCATTCAAGCCCATGTATTTTAGCAAAAAGAGACACCTTTATTTCATTTTGCACCCGGCATGTCAACTGTCGCTGGGCCTGACCGGCGATTCATCAAGGAGCTAAAAGGCTGGGGGTTCCAAGGGAGACACATTAGCTTGCATTCAATATTAATAGCTTATGCCAATATTTATTTGGGCCGTTATTTAAGCGGCTGATGTCATGGCAGTGAAGCTGGGCGACAGCATGGGAAGCAACGGCAGGGGAACTGCAGGCCGGGTAACGGGAAGCGGCATGGGAAACATCCTCACGGCAGACTCAGGGAGGGATGCCTGCCGCCACCGTCGCCCGATGGAAGCGCTGGGCTGAAACGATGCTCTCGGGGGGGGGGCTGGATTTGTGGGCATCTCTCGGCTCTGTGCTGCACTGGTCAGGCCACACACCTGGCCGGTTCTTACCGCCATAGCCCAAGAAGGATGCTGAGGAGCTGGAAAAGATGCAGAAAAGAACCACGAAGAGGGTAGGAGTCTTGGGGTGCAAATCCTGCGAGGGGCAGTGAAAAGAAGGGGGCGTGGCTTAGCCTCCAGAAGGGAGATGTGACAGCCATCTCCCAATCCTCGACGGGATGTCCCAGGAGAGATGCTGTGGATGTACACTCCATAGTGCAGTGTTTCTCAACCTTGGCAACCTGGAGATGGGTGGACTTCAATTCCACAGAATTCCCAGCCAGAGAGGTTTATGGAGAAGATCCAAGGTCAGATAAGGAGGAATTTCCCGACTGCAAGAACCATGAAGTGTGGTCGCCTTTTGGGGCTTCTGGAGGCTCCGTTGCTGGAGGTTTTCAAGGAAAGGTTAGACAGCCCTTGGTCCGGAATGGTGTGAGGATCCCTACCCTGAGCAAGGTCTGTGCTAGAAGGTCCTGTCTACGATACTAAACCATAAATTAAAGGGCCAAGTCTTCTCTGAGTCAAATTTGACTCCTGGCGACTCCAGGCTTTCTTAGGAACAAAATGCAGTTTGCTGTTTGCTTCTGGGATGCGTGTGTGTGTCTGTCCCAGACTGGTGGCTACGCCTGGTGGTCTCTCATCCAAGAGTCAGCTCCGACATTGTCGTTTACCTGTTGCTACCTAGGGAGACTTTGAATTCACAACTGAGGCTCAAATCAATGTCCAAAGCCAATGGATAAAGCAATGACCAGGGAGTCCACGACTTACCACGAGTCATTTATAATGACCGTTCAGTTACAATAGCACTGAAAATGACTGATGCTTTTTCACACTTATGATCTTTGAGCCATCCCCGCGGTCAGGGGGTCAAAATTCAAATGCTTGGCAACTGGCATGTATTTATGACGGCTGCAGCATCCCGGGGTCACGTGATCACCTTTTGCGGACTTCTGACAAGCAAAGTCAATGAGGAAGCCGGATTCACTTAACAACTGGATGACTAACCTAACAATGGCAGTGATTCCCTTAACAAGAAGGGTCATAAAACGAGGCAAAACTCATTTAACTACTGTCTTGTTTAGCAACAGAAAGTTTGGGCTCAATTGTGATCATAAAGCGAGGACTACCCACACATAAAAGTTGCTTCTGTGGGTATGCTGCCAAATCTTTTTAATGTCTTTCTACTTGTGTCCTACTTGAAGGAGATTTGGCTTTGCAGACTCAGCGGACGTCCCATCTGCATTGCGTTAAAGTCTTAGAACGCCGAGCTAGAAATCACGCAGTTCTTAGTTCCGGCTCTGCCATCCCAAACCAAATTTCTCTCTGCATTAATTCTTCACCCCACGTTGACTCTGCATTCAGTATAAAAACAGTGACGTTCCTCATCGTCTGAAAGATATTGACCAATTTGTGTAGCGTGGAACATTTTGTGGACCTGTTGAAAAATTCTGCTGCCTTTCCTCTGTGTTGGACTGCAAAGCCTATAATCCCCTGTGCAAATTATGGGTTTTGAAATGCAGTGTTTTTACTTGAAGGGCACTAGGCCTGGAGAAGGCAGCCCTCCAGTGCAGCGATTTAATAAAGGCCCCAGTCAGAGCAACCCTTGCATTTGAAAGAACGAACCTGTCTGGGTTTTGCGGGAAGCAGGCTGGGAATTATTTTAAAAGGATCTCTGGGCCTTTGGGATGGATCGTGCCTTTTCCTGCAGAGCGCAACATACCGTGAACTTGCTTACCCAAAGCAAAAGCAGGCGGATCTGCAAGGGGGTCAACAAAGGCGAGATGAGCACGAGAAAGAGCGGGAGTATCTACCAAGCTCTGTGGCTGCCATCTTGATTTTTTTTTTAAAAAAAAAAACTTCTTTCATGTGTGGTGCTGATCAAAAGTGAACTCCTGTCCCGTTTAAAAAGATATTAACAGAATGACAGAGCTGGAAGGGACCTTGGAGGTCTTCTAGTCCAACCCCCTGCTCAAGAAGGAGACCTTATACCATTTCAGACAAATGGTCGTCCAGTCTCTTCTTAAAAACTTCCAGTGTTGTTGGAGCATTCACAACTTCTGGAGGCAACTTCTGTTCCATTGATTAAGTGTCCAGTCAGGAATTTTCTCCTTATGTTCTAGGTTGCTTCTCTCCTGGATGAGTTCTTGTCCTGCCTTCAGGGGCTTTGGAGAATAGCTTGACACACACACACACCCTTCTTCTTTGGGGCAGCCCCTGAGATATTGGGAGACGGCTGTCATGTCGCCCCTAGTCCTTCTCTTCATTAAACCTATTTAGAATAAACATACTTTTCCAGTTACACGGCCATGGACCCTCTCCAGCGTGTATTCTGTTCCTCCTGCCTCAGGAAACGCGGTGGCAGGGAAACGCCCCGCGCAACCTGGCCTTTCGCCTCCTCGCTTCCAACCCCTGGCAAGTTGCGGCTGGAAATCGAGGCAGCGGCGGAGGCAACGCACAAACGCTGCTGCCTTTGGGTTTGTTTGGGGTTTGGTTTTTTTTTGCCCAGAGCAGCTGCTGAAGCGAAGCGGAGGGAAGTCGGGTGTCAGCCTCTGTTTCCCTTCGGCCCTATTTCAAAAGTACGACTCGGATCTGGAGTTGCGTCTGATTGGCCGGCCAGGAAAACAAATGCCAGCAGGGCGGGGAGGGGGGCACGACCCACGTTTGTTTCCTACTGTATGCCGGTTGTGTAATTCGGATTTATCTCCTGCAAAAAAATGCCCCGTGGACGGACTCCCTTCCCAGCAGATGGCAGCAGAACGGAGAGAAAGCGGGTGGAAAGCCGGGCAGCCGCCGCCGCCGGGGAAAGGCTGGAGGTCTCCCGCAGCCCCGCTTCCACTCGCCGGCTCTCCTTGGCTCCAAGGTGAGTTAAGCCGGGCAAAGGGAGGCTGGATCCGGGGCCCCTCCGGGCCCGGCCTTCCTCCGCCGGACACCGCTGCAAAGGCCGCCTTGGGATGCCTCTGGCCGGAGTTTTTCCCCCTGCACGGTTGTGTTTTCTTGACAACTTCTAACGTTTCGGGGGTTATGTAACTTGCAGGTCTTTTCCCTACAGCCTTTGAAGGTTGGCATCCAAAGCTAAACTCTCCTCAAGCTTGTTAATGGGAGATTATTATACAGTTGGACTTCTCCAGTTTGTAATCACCATCTGGGTTCAGGCTGCAAAATTAGTAAGAGAGATCGGTGCAAAACTGCAGATCAGGCCACTGGATTCCCTCCACCCACCCACACCCATCCACACAACACACACAAACACCCTGCAGCTGGTAAGGAATAGAAATACAGTAAAATCTGAGGCAGGATTCTCAATGCATATTTTGTAAGATTTTTTTTTTTTTCCTTCATGGACAGATCAAGATGGGGACGACATTTCAAGAAGGTCCATGGCCTTTTATTTTTAATCTTAAAACTTTGCTCTCTGTTGTGCCTTTAGAAAAAAAAAAACTAGGTTTGTGAATATGTAATCTGAACTGTCATCCGTTTAGCGTATACCTGTGATTGATTGATAGGGTAGAAAATTCCATAAAACTAACATTTATTTTCTTTTCCCTGTAGAGTTAAAGCAGTAGACTGACATTGTTACAGTAATGTGTAATTTCCTGTCCAGCAATCGCACAGAAGGTAAGAAACAAATTTCATAATCTATTTTAATTTCTTCTCTTGTTTTACTTTTTTGAACCAAGAGTATTCTTTTAAATTTGAAGTTCTGAAACTGGATTTTGAAACAGATTCTCGTGTCTGAATTTTCATTGCTTGTATCTAGTTTCTTTTTTTAATTAGAAAGCGGGTGCTTTTATCTTGAGGTATTACTGGCAACAGAAGCCTTGTCTGAGTTCAGGTTTATGCGTTTAAGTTTGTTTTCGACTCGCTTGTGTTTTAGGGAGAATTTGGTATGGTTGATATTCAGAAAATAGAGAAGGATGAGTATCCGTGTAGAGGAGCAGTTAGGAGGGAAACCTTCCCGAATCTATTTAGGAGAGCTCTTGTATAGCTTCATAAAATGACTTCAAACATCTTATTAATTTTGCTCCTTTGTTTCTCCGTATTCTTTGCCTGGCAAATATTTTGACAGTTGTAGTGATAAACTTCCAGTTTTTCCCAATTCCACCCAGTTTTAATGAAGGGATCCAGAGAGCTTTGATTGCAATTGACCTTGAGGTTAGTGTAAGTCTCTCACAATTCAGCACAAGCTGT
This sequence comes from Azemiops feae, assembly GCA_023970755.1. Lineage (NCBI taxonomy): Eukaryota > Metazoa > Chordata > Lepidosauria > Squamata > Viperidae > Azemiops > Azemiops feae. Next base: position 500,288 of record JALGBA010000721.1, on the reverse strand, counting down.
TGACGAGAATTAGCAAAGGCAAATCTTCTCACACTCAGCAGAAAAAAGACAAATTTCGGGATAGTATTTGGGCGAGACCATAAAGAGGAGAAGCCAGGAACGCCCATCAGATAATAGTCAAAAGTTAGCATTCATCCCGCGGATCATGTATCTTTTTAAAAACTTCTTGCAAGAAAATATTTTTTAATCTTTGCAAAAATAGTTTTCCGTTTCCGGAAATTATGAGATTTCTAATGGCTGAATTTGTATGAAATGTATGAAATGTAATTACAGGGACTAAATGCAGCACAGGTTGCATTTTTTAAATTCCCTGTTGTGAATGGCATCGCATGATCCAGAATTTGTTCGGGACCAAAGTGGTCATTCCCAGAAGCAGTCATTTCATCCCATTTCACTCCGCTGGTCTAACCTTTTGTTATGAGGAGTTGGGAGAGTGGAAGGAAAGAGGAGTAAGCTTACTTTTTTTTGAAATAGGATGCATATTTTTCATGCAAATAATAAATGAGCAGAGACCCTTAGCTGAGATGAGTCTGTTTTCCTCCAAGAGAAAATATCATTTCAGGGGGTGGCTGGATTTTTCTTTAAAAAAAAGGGAATAACAAAACATAAATGCCTCAGTAGTAGAGTTGACAGGCCAGATTCAAATAAAGCAACAATCTTACAGGTAATCTGAGGGATGGGGAGGCAATTCAAAATGGAAGCCACTGTGTGATTGAAGCCCACCTCCTTTTAAGGGGAGGAGCTTCAAACACAGCGGCCCTGCCATCTTGACTTTGAAGCCCCTCCCTGGCAGAGGCCACTGCTTATTGGTAAATAAATTGAGTTGAAAGTGGAAAGTTTCATTTCTAAGAAATTGTGGTTAAATGAGGCCATAGCTCTCAATGGTAGGATGAAGAAATGAATGTTCTTAAGTGTTTTGTTAAAATAATATCTTCATGAAATTAAATATATGTCCTTACTCTAAGATTTTTTTTCCTGAGCGTTTGGGTTGAATCCACTTTTTTCTTTTGTGGCCTTCACTTCTAAAAGACGTTTATATTACAGCAGCAATTAATAATTTAGGTTGCATTTGGGTTAATGGAATTTTATTACTTAGAAGATCACCTTTTATAGTCAGGTTACAGTCAATAAACTTGACTTTTGTTTCATACCTGCAACTGGAAAACTACCAAAAAGAGGGCAGATGAGCTATTAAAGTAATTTCCAAGGCCGAGCTGGTCTAGTCTCAAGTTAAATATTTTTATATCCCCTATACTGGATTAGCAGAATGCAATGCTTGGTGAAGCAATCATATTTTGGACTTTTGTAAAAAAAAAAAAATCCCTGCTTCTGCTTAACCTATTCAGTACCCTCTCTTTACTATAATGAGTTGGAAGTTAGAAACGTTAAAGAAGAAAAACTCTGTAATTATGTATGTATGTATGTACTGTATGTATGTATGTATGTATGTATGTATGCAGTTTTGCTAATTAGAGCGAGCTCAAAATGCTTAAAGGCTAAATGAATGTACAGCTTAGATTTAATTTTTCAATGTGTATAAGTTGAGCAGAAGAATACAATTTTATTATTCTATGCTCTATGTTGTATTTGAATTTTTTCTTTCTCTCAGCAAGAATAAGGGAATACGGAAAAATATTTTGATATGTTAAAAATTTCTCTAAAGGACTTAATTTATAATATATATGTATAAGTCAATAGATAATTGATTTTTATCTTCCATAATTGTGCCTCATGTTTTTGGATATAAGTACCTTGTTCTTTCAGCATCTCAAAACTAATTAGTTTAGGGCATTAAAACAAATTAGTTAGGCATTTCTTTGAGCAAGAGAGCAGCGTTGCACGGTAGTTGAAACTGTGCCTCCTTTTCTTTGTATAAAATAGCATTAACCAGAGAGCAAACTTTACAACATTTAAGGAAATTTCAGTTAGTTAATCCAAGTTAGTTGATTTCATCCTCCTATATGGAAGTTTACTTTTCCGTGTTAAATTTTATATCCTAGATAGGGCCTTGCAATCTGATGGCTGTAGGTACAGACTAGGTATCTTATCCGATAAAGGCTATTTGTTAAGACTTAGCCAGTTAATACTATAGTTTTGAATAAAGTTACACAGAAGTATGTAATTATTTTCATTGTTGAACAACAGTGTAATTACTGTAATTTAGAAACTTGGAACAGAAGTTATACGAATTATGAAACTTTACATAGAACTTATATCAGAGCAAGATTTTTTTAAAAAAAAAGTCTCTGAGGCCTGGTATTATTTAATTTTGGGTCATTGACTTGCAAGCTGTGGATTGCCAGGAATACAAACCTTTTTTGATGATACTACAGAGAAATAAAAAAAAGGTTGTTGGCAACAGTGAGTGAACCTATTTCTATGTGAGTGGCACCGGTACAGGGTGCAAGTGATGTCATGTGCCTCATGACATCATTTGACAAATGACACAAATGATGCAATTTATATCCCTCCTGACAGGCTACAAATTTCATAATTTGTATTATTTGCCCAATGACATCATGACTCTTATGATGTCATAAGATACTTGCTTTGGGTATTTGAACATTGGTTTAAACCAGCGGTTCCCAACCTTTTCTATACCCCGCACCCCTAGAACGCTTCTGATATATTCTCGCACCCCTTACAAAAATTCGAAATAACGGCAACGAATTATACATATACACTATAATTTTGAAAACCCAAGTTTTCACACCCCCTGGAATATCATCTTGCAGCCCTGGTTGGGAACCCCGGGTTTAATCAAACAAAAATCAAATAGATTTGTTTTTTTACATTTCCACCCAAAGTTGACTGATTACATGCCATCAAGTTAGTTTGAACTCTTAATGACCGCGAAGATAGACTTTCTCCACGGACCATCCCAAAAAAGTAATTTTTATTGGGGCATCTGATGCTTTTCATATAAGATCTGTTCATGCCAAAATGCTACATTACTTTTACTTCATATTCCTGCTGTTGTTGAAAAAAATATGTGGCCCTCTGCCCACTTATGTGGAAATTCCTATTATTTCCAATGGAAATTATTCTGAATAGCAACTTTATGACTCTGTTATAAAGCTGACGATCTTATAAACCCTCTGTATCCTCAAGGAAGTTCCACTGAATCAACCAAACCTTTCTTCCAAAGAGGGAAGGATGAATCCATAACTTTTGGTCATACTATTAGCGCCAAGTTGCTTTGCCACTTTTTGCTTCTTAAAAAAACATCTCCATAACATTTTAAATGGACTTTAGTGCATTTCTCACAATACACTATGTAAAAATATAAAATGCATTTTTGTGGCACATATTCAGTAAATTTGCATTTTTATGTCTGTTTTCTCCTAATATGTGCATCGTTGATTGCATTTTTTATTAAAGAACCGCCCTTCAGTATCCAGAGACATGAAACTCAGAAATGTAGCAATTTAAATTCTGTTAATGTGAATTTTTCACTCAGCCCTACTTTTGAGTAACTTGGACTGGGATGCACGCTTTCGTATTTCTTCTGGAATTTGACTACTCTGCACATCTTATAAAATGACTATTTATTTGTTAAAAATTAAGTCAGACTTATAGGAAGCTTTTCTTAACTTTATCAAAAGAAACATTGCCTAACTATTCGAAAACACAAACTATTGATGATTGCTAAAATTAGTCAGCAATTTGTATTATCTACTCTAAAACCTGCCCTGCACTGATGGGGGGGGGGGGAAGATAAAGTAATTTTCATCAGAAAATTTCTGCAAAATAAGTCTTCACTTTTTATGAAAAATGCCTCACTTTCATATTATCAGACATTCACAATGAACTTCTGTAGGTGTCTGAATTGTCTGATGAGGAAGCGCAGGCTTCGTTAGCTTCAACATACACACAAAACACACCGGGAGATTTGTTGGAAATAAATGAAAACTCAGATGAGTATCTAGCCAGTCACACGAACAACATGATTAAAAGCATTTGAATTTTTGAAAGGATAAGATAAAGATGGCGTTGGAATAGTAGTTAACGAGTGGTGGGTTTCTGGTTAAGGGAGGCATACTTTTACTTAGGAAAGCACAATGATTGAAATCTGTGTCAGAGTTTAAGGCTTCAGTAATTTCTCCCTGTTTTTATTTTTCCCCAAGTTATGAGAAAATAATATGTACTGTAAAGTAAGTTAACGTTGTTAAGGTATTTGTGACCTCTTTCTTTCTACGTAACAAAGTTTTGCAAATCAGTGCAACTGTGTACTGTATAATGTTGAGTCCTTTGAGGTAGGGCAGGTCAGGAAACCAAAGTTATGAATGCTCATACTACTTTTATTATAAGATTACAGCACAAACAGTCCTTGACTTATGACTGGTTCCTTAGTGACAGTTCAAAGTGAGACTGACCTCCTGGGGGCTCTTACAACCTGTCCTAAAGTTCTGACAGTCACATAACCGCATTTCAGGCGCTTGGCAAGTGACCCATACTTACATCCTGCAGTCATGTGACCATGTTTTACAGCATTTTTGCCGAAAACTGACATTTACTTTGGATTTTCGACAAAACCGGCCCATAGAGAACTATTAGTTTGATTAACACCCATGGCCTTTGCTTAACGACTGCTGCAAAAAAGTTTCCTTAAATCGGATAAGTCATGTGTGAAACCTGCTTTATGACCATAGCGGCTTACAAACGTGATGGGCTGGTTCCATTAAGGTTGTAAATCAAGGATTACCTGTAACAGAGCCTTGCAAGTGTGAATGCGCTGCTTCCCCCGTCCCTCCCTTGATCTTCTGGGAAGGGTCCCGTCCGTGATGCTTCCTCTCCATTTTGGACTCAGATTTCTCTTCTCTGTCCGTCAGCTTGATTGTGGCTCTTCTTTCCGTTCCTCGAGGTGATTCTCCCACCCCATTGCAAACACAGAATGTGGATAAGCCTCTTGTACTAAGATCCACTAACCTTCTTGTACCAAAGAGAATCAAGGCGGGACAAAGTAGAGTCTTTTGCTCACCTCCTCCTCTCTATCCAGGCTGGGTTGATGTTTATATACCAATCTTTGAATTCCTGTTTCACAGCCAGCTGCATGCTCCTCCACAGCAGGGGACAAGTGATGAACATGTGTTGCAATGTTACAACACAGGTATGAAAGAACCAAGAATGTTTGGTGTCATTGTGGCTAGACATGAATGGCAATAGGGAGGATTCTGATCCTACTTTGAAGGACAGGCGGTCAAGATCATCTGGCCAAGATCATAGTCCAACAACTTAACCTGCACTCTTAGTGGGCCAAGAATGTGCCTGTTTCTCCACTGTGGAAACCCAGTTAGCTTTACTAACGTCTTGGATTTGTCTTAGTTGTGGATGTATATAAGATATAATGCGTCCTAGTGGGTGAGAGATGGTGACCGCTCAGTTGCCAGACCTGAAGACAGCCACACCACCTACAACGTTCCCTGCTAAGGGCAAGGACGATATCAGCAAGTTTAGGCATATTTGCCACAGCTCCAGCTGTAGCCCCAGATATGCTAACATTGTCTAGACAAACTAAGATACGATTATCAAGGATGATAAGAAAATAGATTTAAAATATGACTTGTATTTACAAGCAGCACTTAAAAACACAGTATATATATATTAAAACATCTGCCAATCCAGAGATCCAGTTATCAGACTGATAAAATATAACCAACAAAGCTGAAACTGTCCCCAAATAAAGGGTTTGAACTAGATGGATTCAATGATAAAAGCTTTCCCAAAGTGGAAATGGGCTGTGATGTGGTCAAAAAAGTCAACATGATGTCCACAATAGTTCAAAACTTTCCTGGTTTTTTTTTTATGTTTGTCAGAAAACAAAAAGATGGGGACTCAATCATACCTTTGTGGCTACCATCTTTTAAATATGTCCTGTGGACAATCCTGGAGTAGGACTTTTGTTGCTATCTGCATTCTGGCTTGACTTAAAGGAGAGGAGAAATTCATCTAGCCAGGTAGGACTTCATGTGAGCCATCCTTGGTTCTGAACTCCAAGGAGATTTCAACACAGGAAAAATACCCCAAAGTAAATTAGTGACCAAAGTAGCTGGAAGGAGAGTGGTGTGTGACAAAGCCAGTCAAAACCCAGTTTTCGACCAATGGCAGCAACTGATGGCCTCACGCAGGGAGAGTGACAGTAATTTAATTGAGAGGTGACAAAGGCATGCTTGTTCTGGCAAGATCAGTAGGCTCCAGAAATTATCATAATTGGTTTAGTGCTCAAAAGAAGCAGGAAAGGGTCTCATACCCCAGTAAGTACCAATTATTAAATAAGAAGCTTGGATCAAGGAGACCCCAAACTCTCTATCAACAAATAAACCAAGAAGCCCCTCCTCCCCATCAAAACGTTTCTGTCCAATTCATGCGTATTAAAGTCGTCCCGATTTTCTAAGCTTCAAGCACAACATTTGTAGGCTTTCCTGTTTTTTTGTCCCCCTCAGTTTGATTTTAGAGGGTGGATTTTGTATTCAAGGAAGGGTGTTATTTTTGAACCGAGAGAACATCATTCTAATCCTGAAAATAAGGTCATCGTCTCTTGGAACTGCATGTTTGTGTGGGCGTGTTTGTGCATGTGTGTACACTTTCATCAAAGCTATTAGGAGGGAAGATTAGCGGCAGACCAGACCTCAGTATCACATGGTTCATCAGATGCTGGCAGCAGACAAAAAGCCTATTTATGTTGTAAGAAAAGGGTTATGGAACAGAAAGGGGAGCAGGGATGCCTGATGGCCAAATAAATCATAGGGCCATTGAACAGATCAAGCGTCCTGCTCTTTCGGCAACTGCAGCTCATTCACCCGATTGAGGGAGCTTCCAAGTCGACTTTGGGATCCGGAGAGGAGAGGCTGACTTACAGCACTTGTCTAGGAAAGCAAGGAAAGAGGCACCAGAGCGAGGGAGCCTCCGTCTCTGATCTTCGGAGTTTAGGACGGTGATGCCCGGTGCTGATAAATCCCTTGCTGAAACTGAAACAGAAATAATGGTGAAACATGAGCTTGGCTAACTAATTGAGCTTGGTTATCCAGTCGGTGAAGCTGCTGATGTGTTTGCATGTGTGTGTCCATTTGTGCAGAAAAGGCCTCACTCCCTTTGGAGTTGCCTCCTCTTTTGAGGACTTTTCTCAGTGAGAGCAGTTCCTATAGACAAGAACAGATAGCAATAGGGGTGCATGACTGATAGAATGGCGACTCAGCTCAACTCAAACACAGACACCCAGATCCCCCCCTGCAGTCCTATTTTAGGTTTGGTATTTTGGTCACGCTGGATTGGTCTTCTCCCATCCTATTAATATCCAGTCAGCCTGGAGAGGGCTGATCCACAAAGTGATCGGATGAGTTGTGAGCAGTGTGGAACGCTGAGAATCCAGGGAAACGTGTACAGTCTGATTCCGATTTTCAGACAGATTCTGAATAAGTTCAGCTAAATACAGGGCTAGTTCTTCAGATCACCCCTGTCAATGTGTGGCCAGGGACAGGGACAGGATGGGGCAATGCTTCTCAATCTTAGCAACTTCAAGAGGTGGGGACTTCAAGGTGGGTTGGGGAATTCTGGGAGTTGAAGTTCACATGTCTTAAATTGCCATGGTTGAGAACCACTGAAAGGGGGGAACTGGACGTGTGCTCTTCTCTTACCTCCAGAAGCCAAAGGCAGCAACGTTGAATATTGAACGTCATCTTTTGTAATCCCAAGAGGCATAGGTATCTGCAAGCGAAGGTCCTTGTATGTGAAAGGCAGAGTTAAGGGATTCCTCCATTCATGGAAGTGATCGTTGCAATGCCGGATCATCCCGATCCATTTCCTACTAAGCTCACACACCGATGCCTACATTGGTCACACAGTGAGTTCCCGGTGCATGCTAATTGAGCTCAGCAGAAAAGCTAAGTGGTCGGTCACCGAGGACAAGAGGAAGGTGAAGGAATACAGAGAAGAGGAGTACAATGAGTCGACCTAGCCTTTTATTTTCCCCTTCTGCTGTTCTCCTACATGGCCCTCTTTTGATGTTCCTTCTCTACGTGACCTATTTTTTGTTGCCCTCAACAATTGCGGTAATGCCGGAAGCCTTAAGAACAGGGAAATGCTGGTGCTGACTGTGCAAACACAAACAACATGCCGTTTCACTGAGACACATATACCTGTGAGGCAGGTAAGTTGTGAAACTGGTGCGCATTCAAGCCTGCTAGCCCAGTTCTGTCTGCTCCAATTGGCAAGAGCTCCCCCCAGATCTTGCCAAAGGTCTTCCTGACCCGGGTGGAGTAAGGAACCCTCCTCCTTCAACCCAAATAAGGATCCGTGACAGGCAGTGCGATGTCGGTTCTCTCCGCCAGGCGAGGGCTTTGGAAAAGAATGCAGTTAAAGCTTCCAGAATCCAAACTGGCAGATGAGTAAAGCATAGCGATAAAAGAGAACATTTGTAGCTCAGGGTTGAACTGTGGGCTCCTTGGTGCTCTCTGAGCTTGGTAGGGGTTTTTTGCAGACATTTCATCACCCAACTAGATAACATAATCTGTGCTAGAAGGGAGTGGAGTTTGCTCTCTGTTTATATATTAGTCGCTGATGAGTTGAGGACTGCTTGCATACCTTCCACATAGAGTTGCCCTTGAAAAGCATTGGGAGGCTTCAACTGATCCAAAATACAGGAGTATTTGCGATGTTGCGTAGATTTGCTTCCAGGAGTTTTCCAGTTACAATTCAAGGTGCGATTCATATCACCTTTATGGCCCTGCACACAGGAGCAGTTCCCTCTCGACAATTTCTACCTCTCCCACCTGGCAAAGACGGCATGTAAAACAATGTCGCCTGAGGGGAGATAAGCCTTCTCTGTTATTGCGGAAAAGACTTTTGGAGTTTCCTCCTTGTGGCTGGAGACCCTTGATTTCCACGGTGTGTCCTGGCATGAGTGCTCTGTGGCTGGGGAAGCAGCAAAGGAAAACTCCTGGAGGTAGGCCACGTTGCTCCAGAGTAGAAAGTTAGGATGGGAGGTTTTTATGAAAGAGTTTTCAAGATGGCGGAGGGTCTACAGGGGATGGTCAAAAAAAGTCAGCAAGTCCTAAGCGACGAAAGTCCAGGGGTAGCTCTTGAAGACTTTCTGAAGATGATGTTAGTTGTTTTAACAACAAGTAAATATTAATGAGCAAAGAAGAATGGTCTATTAATTATGAATGCACTAGTATCTCTAATGTATGTTATTTTTATTGTGAGTAAACAATGTAGGGTGAAGGGGAAAGTGTGGAAGTATCCCTTTTCCCACTAGTCTAAATTCCCACCAGGGCATCTCTGAAGCAAATAAAAGGCATCTAATCACACATGTAAAGTGTGTGTAATCATACATCCAACAATGTGCTGGATCAACACTGGTGAGGTTCAAGGCCCCCCTCAGTCATAAGAGCTCGCTGGGTGACTATGTTCCCCCCCCCTCTCTCACCTCAGCCTATCTCATAGGCTGATTCTTGTGGAGAAAAAATGGAGGAGCGGGCACAGTAAGTCCTTATGACTTATGACCATAATTGAGCCTGGAATTATAGTCATAAGTTCTTGCGGTTGTAAGTTGAGGCATCATGTGACCAAACCCTATTTTTTGAAATTTTTATGCAGCTGTCATTATGCAAATGCCACAATCGTTAAATCGTTATTAATTTTCCACAAGAGGCGGTTTTTGTTAGAAACCAGAAGTAAATACTGGAAACTGGCAAAAACAGTCATAAATTGCAGTCTTGCGGTCACTGTATGCCGTTAACGGCTGTAAAGGTGAGCTGGTCCTCAAGTCCCCCTCGGCCTCAGGGGTGGGATGGATTGTAGCTTTGAAAATGGGTTGTAAGTAGCTTTTGGACGGTCTGTGCTAACTGGACGGCCGTTAAGCAACTGCTTGTAAGTCGAGGACTATCTGTATGTGATCAGAGCTCCGCCTGTTTCTTGTGTGTGCGGCCACCATCCCTTTTTCCGCCTCATCCTAAGGACACCCCTGCAAGGCAGAGAAAGGAAGCTGGATGCTTATGCTGGCTCTGCATTCTTGAAACAGAAAGTTCAGCCATGTGTTTTAACAAAGTCTGAACTCTTAATTAGTTCCATGAAACCCAGACTGACTGTGTGCAAACACTCACCTTGTATGTCCACAACCTCAGGAAAGAGTAACTGGGTTTGACCTGGTTTCCAAGGACCCTCATGTCACGTCCGATCTGACAGTACGTCACCCTCCATTTGACATCAGTGTGAAGGAGAAAAATGTTGCTACGTTTACATTAGGCGACTCCTGGTATCTGGACCTGAACCGTGGCCGGCCGCATCTCTTGCTGACATGCAGGCTGCAGCGCACTCCGCCTTCTAGTTCTGCTCCTTTATCCCAGGTCTGGTGGCTTTGGAGCAGAGAAGATGCCACCAAAAGGCTGGCATCAAAGAAGATCCATTGGGGGAAAGTCCAGTGTGATACGCTGGTTTGCTGGAGCCCATTAAGGGACGTGTGTGTTTGTTTGCTTTTTGACATGGCTATTTGGTATGGAGACAATGGCTACATGTTCCATTAGAAAAATGTGGTTGTTCCCAACAGGGCTTGGTATTTAATAATGAGTATGGAGGAGAAGACCAGGCAGCAACTTGGAAATAACTACAGAAGTAATTATTGTCAGGACTAAGATATGGTAAGGAGACTTCAATCATGCCTTTAGGCTCAAGACCCTGAAACATCTCTTCTCCGGATTTTAATTCATACAGCGAGCAGGATGTGGACTTCCGGCAGTTGAAGCCCACACATATCGAAGTGGCCGAGATTGAAAAACATGGCCCTACCCTCACCCCCAATGGCACCACAATCGGGGCGATTCCTAGCAAATATGTGGCAGATACTTGTGGTTCCTTAGCAGTCTGAAGTTACCACACTCTCCATACCTCTTTGGGTAACCTGATGGCACGTTACACCCTGGATGGTGCATTGGTGTTAATATTTTGATAACTCAGAATTTACATGGAAACTTAACATTCCAAAGATTATTTTAATACATGTTACCTTTGGGTTTTAGCGTGGTCTGTGGCTGGGTCTGCTGCACCCTCTTCCGTTCACGTTTGAAGTTTCTTCTGATGTACAGCCGGATAATCCCAAGTGACTGTTTCCTTATTGATTCATATTTATTTATCACCGCTTTAGGCAAACTCTTCTTTTCACATGTCTGAATAATTCAGAGTTGCAGGGAGAAAAAAACTTTCACAAGCCCCATCAAAAGAATTATTGAGTAGATAGTTGGAAGAGGCAATGTAGAACATTGTGTGTGTGTGTGTGTGTGTGTTTAACCACCATGTTGGCACAACACATGAAGAAGATTTTTTTAATCCGACTTTCTCCTGCTAACAAAAAATGCATATCTTATTGCTTGGCATTAGTAATCCGTGGGCTTGATCTGCTCTATTTTTCTTGCTACTGCTAAACATGCTTCTCTCCTTCGGCCCTGCATAGCGACCAGGCAAGGGAATCTATAGGGCAAGGGGCCTAAAATCTCCGAAGGGCGGCCACGAGCCCCCACTGGGGCCGTTTCCCTGAATATCCCGAAGGTGCTTTTCCAGGAGGCAACTGGACTTCCTTGTTTCTCTTGGAAGACGATCCGCTTCTCATCCCAGAAGCTCCGTCAGCTGTCTTGGAAAAGGCATCCTTGGGACAGCCTGAGAATCTCCCCAGACGTCTCTCCTCCGTTTACAAACTGTATACGAGACTGGAGATTACCAGCCGACCTCCTTTGAACTGAAGCTCAGCGCTGGTGCTCACGGGGCTTTTCCCACCTCGTCTACAGCTGTGGCTTTTTCTGGAGGCCTCCAGACCGAACTAGAAGCCAGATGTTGCAGCTGCCATCCCAGCCATCCGAGCAGGACCAATGGGAGCCAGATCCAGGCTAAGAACGTAACCATTTCATCCTTTTCGCTGCTGCTTCTAGAGGCTGGTGGGGCATCCTGGAAGTCCACCCATCTTACAGAAAAACCACTGCCACAAAGAATCTGGCCTTCCTTTCCCAATCCTTCTTTCCTTCAGAGTGGAATCTCTGCTAAAAATCAGTTTCCAAGCAGGAAGATCTGTTTCTCCTGCCTCTGGGAGGAAAGTGAGAGCAATGTTGGTTTTTGAAAAGCTCTTCGAAACCCTCAGGTTAGAAATTAGGAGATGGCGTCCCAGGCAGGCGGTCACTTCTCCAAGTTCTTATCCCCTCTCCCAATAAAATTGTCATCATCCCTGCTTGGCATTATATAATGAGCTTAGGTTTCTAGACAATGTCTCTTCACCCATCAAGATTCTTGTACATTGAGATGATGTTTATATATATTTTATCAACTTATTTATAAACCCATTAAGACAAGGAGAGATTAGATACTATATAAGGAGGGAGGGATGTAGGGAGGGAGAGAGGAAGGGCAAGGCGGAAGGAAGGAAGGAAGGAAGGAAGGAAGGAAGGAAGGAAGGAAGGAAGGCATCTGATGTTTTATTTGATTTTAGTCTTTCCAAACGATGGGCTACCGGGTTCATCTCTCATTTGGTGGATGTTAATTCTGAATGTGATTTGATCATTTGCAATTTGCACCCCCCCCCCCCCCCCGTCTGTTGTATCCAGCATATATTAGCACCTGAAGAGAAGGCTGCCTTTTACACACTCAGTGCTACATATTCAGTTAAGGATCAGATTTAATTGGCAGTGGAGAAGATCAGCTGCAAGGTGTCCAAACAATCTCCTCCATCGTGCAGATCTGATAATTAGTAAAAACAGGCAAGCAAATTGTGAAATTGGGGGGGGGGGGGGAATTAAGGCAAGTGATGCATTCTGTCAGGTTGGAACCCAGCCTGCAAGAGTCAATCTCAGCCGATTTATAGAATTATATCGGCGTTGGGCTTGGAAAATTGACCCAGAACCAGGAATAAAGGTTCAGCCTGGCTTCTCCAAACCTAAGCAAGCGATCACACTCTTCCTTTCTCCCTTTCAGTATAAAACTAAGTTTCCCTCCCTCAGACACGTGTTTGGGACGAGTCCCCTCTTAATGTTCTCTTGCCCCCAGTTGTGTATGTTAGGACCTTGTCTTTTCTGACCACCCTTTATGGACCCCCTGCAAATATTTACAGTACAGAGTGGGGGGGGCAGGGATTTTGCTTTGTCTCTGCCCCCGGAGTAAGAGCTGGAGCACCCCATTCGGGAGTCAGAGCTGGCTTCTGCCCCTAACTGGCATAGGACAGTTATCCCCAATCCGTGGGTGGCCACAAGAGAAACCAGGAATGTCACGTGTGTCCAGCTGGCCACCTTCTTCCCCCTCGGTGCCCTCGAGGTCTTCAAGGTCAACCTTCTGAGAAGACCTGCCAAATGAAGATGGATGCTGTTGGCATGTGAGGGATGCCCTGTCCCTGCCATAAGGGGGGAGGACGGCAGGCTGTCAGGAACACCCAGAAAGGGGGCCGGGGGTTGATCACGTGGTCACACTTGCATTCTGGACCTTTGCGTTTTTTATGTGGTCAGCCCCAGTTCCCCAATTTGTCAGTGACTGGGAAAGGGGGGAAAAAGGACATTGCGTCTTGTGTTTTGATATAAAATGCGTTAAATAGCAACAACAGTTAACAGGAGCTCCTTGATTTTACAAAATTCTTTTGAACTCAAAGGGCAGAACCTTAATATCACTTTTAGCACCATTCCTACAGATTTAAAGCCCTGGTTGGTTAATTGATTGATTGACTGATGGATTTTTGACTGATAGTCAAAAATGAAGACGACAATATATGTTTCCATAAATAATTTTTGGCATGCACCAACCCCATGCCCACAATACGATCATCAGCTGCTTATGTTTGTTTTAATCTTCGGGACTATTTATGTAAAAATACGCAGAGGGCAGAGTGTCGGTTTAGCTTCAGCATGTGCAATCAGGAGACAATACCAGCTGCCACACAGGAAATGGTCCAGGTGGATGGAAGCCAACAAAAAAAAAGGAAAAAAAGTGCAGAGGAGAATGGGTGCAAGTAAGATGGTGCTGAGGGCATTGCTTGGCAAAAATAGTGCCATATGCAGCATCCTTAGTTCTTAATTGCTGGTTGAGTTTGTATCATACTACAGGTGCCCAAAGTGTGCTCATAAAGCCGAGATAGTGACTGAGATAGTCACACTGAAGTTCCAGCTTGTCTCAGCCACCATCTTGATTGATTTGACCACACCCTGCCCCCCCCGCCCGCCGCCTTGTGTAATTTATTTGCTAGTAATGTTACTGTAATAATTTCCTGCGAGGAGCCAATTAGTCATCTGTGTATAGTACAGAGAAACCTGGTATTGGGGACAATGACTGGGATTCCTCTTTTCCATCTTTCTGCTCAAAGCAGGAGGGCTGAAAACCTCTCTGGCAGAAACCCCCCCCCCACTCTCTCTTTGAAGACTCAAAGGAGAACTCATCCCTTCAAGTGGCAGCCAGTTCCACTGGCAGGAAGATCCTCCTAATGTCTAGCTGAATTTCCTTCCTTGAACCTTGAACCCTTCTGGGCCAAAGGGAGGCAATCCAGTCCCCCTTCAATGTAAGTTCAGCTTTTTGAAGATGCTACTGGACATCAACGAAGCAACGTTTGCTTGGCCCTTTGAATCCATGGCAATCTAGAAATAAATCTCTAAGGCCCAGTTGTAACAGCCGCTTCACATCGTTCCCGTCTGCCGTCACTTGGGCCGTTCCAAACTTTGTTGAGATGAGAACTTAGAACATAGAATCAAAGGGCTGGAGGGGATCTGAGAGGTCTTCTAGTCCAACCTCCTGCTCAAGGCGGAAAATCCTATATGCCATCCTGGTCAAATGTTTGCCCAGTCTATTTTAGAAAACGTCCAGTGATGAAGATGCTTTACTCCATGTGGCAGTTGCCTGTGGGGTAGAGGACCTTACACTACACGCTTCTCAAGTGACCACTACATATTTCAGCGGGCATTTTCTCCCCTTCCCTGTGGAAAATAAGAGTGAGGGCTGGGGAAGGTGGCGGGAGTATAAATTAAAAGCCTTGTAAAAATCCAGAGAATGGGGCATTCCTGACAATCCAGAACCGGCTTGTTGTTTCTGCTCTGAAGGAAATCAGGTTAACAAGGGGAGCATTTTGGCCTGCAAGTAGGAAGTGAAAAACAATGGGTTTTGTCTGCATCGCAGCTTCTGTAGAAAAACCTAGACAGAAAATGTGGAGATTTGTCTTCTTTTTAATTTTTCTTCATAATTTGGTTCTTAATGTCTTTTTTTCTGTAATCGGACCATCAAAGGAAAAACTAATACAATTGCCACTTAAAGGGGCATCTCCAAAAAGAGTATAAAAAAAAAAAAAATCAGATGCCGACCGCAACACTGCTATCAAAGCCTCACCCCGTCTTAACCCGAGTTGTCAGCCTGGGTGATCAGAGCCACCATCCTGGCTTTTTTGACAGATACTGGATATCCTGGTTGCAGTTGGTGACCAATTGTGGTTTTCCATGCACAAAGCTCTAAAAAGCTCTCTGTCTGCAGGGAAAAATCCAAAATATACTCATTATCCCATCAGTGGGCAGTACCTGACCAACCTTGCTGGATTTCAAAAAATATCGAGATGCGACTGGTTGTAAAACACAACAGGGGAAAACTACTTCTGTATTCCGGAAGTGGCTTGGGAGTTTGTATTCCCGATGCTAGCAGGGGAATCCTGGGAGTTGAAGTCCACCCACCTTAAAATGGCCTTTAAAACACTGCTTTAGGACTTTCTTTTCTTGTCATTAAAAAACCCAGAGGAGTCTGGTAGGACCTTTTCTGAGTATCCAATTTTATTAAAAGGCAGAAGCTCACAAAACATTATGCTTTTAAAAAGGTGTTAGTCAGAAAAGGTGCTACTTGGATCCTTTTGTTTTTTGGCTGAGGAATTCTGGGAGCTGAAGTCGACAAGTCTTAAAGTTGTCAAGGTTGCAGACCCCTACCTTAGACTAACCTGGCTCTCCTCGTTCTTGCCACCCAAATGAAGCCACACAGGCCCTGAATGGGAGCAGAGCGCTTGATTTAAAAAAGGAATAGGCAACAGGCTGTGTATTGCTCCATATAAGAGCCACCCTCTTGTTATACCTGTCATCAGATTGATCTGGAATGAAGTGCAGTTTTCCTCACCTTTTTCTGCAAGCAAAGTTGGTGGTTAAGTAAAGGGCCCTACTAAAACTAAAACTGCACAGCTAACGAACAGCCCAGGCCTTGACTAACTCTCGCCTATCATGGAAAGTTCTGCCGTGGGACTCCCTTAAAGCTCACATCACCTCTGATGTTGTTTAGAGCAGGGGTCTGCAACCTTGACAACTTTAAGACTTGTGTACTTCAGCTCCCAGAATTCCTCAGCCAGCTACGCTATAGGTATATGCTATCTTGAATCAAGTCCATATCATGGGAAGTCGTGCCTCCTCTACCCTGCCCTGGGTAGAGACTCCACTTGGATTCCTGTGTCCAATTCTGGGCACCATTAGATCAAAACAGGCAGTGACAGTTCAAGAAACAACTATCCAAATGATGAAATGTCCAAGTTAAAAGTTCTAGATACGTTTAACCTACAGAAGACCTGACTGATGGGAGACAGCAGTTCTTCAGAAGGTTGTCTCACAGCAATGGACTTCTCTGTTGCCCCAAAAGGCAGGACCAGTGGGTCAAAACTCCAAGGAAAGAGTTCAGGCTAGACATCAGGAGGAACTTCTTGGCTGTACTAGGTGACACAAAGTGCTCAGCTCTCCCTCGCTAGAGGCCTTCAAACAGAAGCTTGATGTTCATCTGCCAGAGAAGGTCAAATGGATCCTGCACTCCAATCAGAGGGCGATTGGATGACTTCTAAAAACACTTCCAACTCAATGTTCTTTGATGCCACATGCACCATAATATCGTGGTGTGAATGATACCAATTTCACCATGGTATTGTGAGGTATCTGATGCCACTTTCTTCTCCCCTGGATCCATAGGTGGATCCTCTCGTCTTTTTCCATTCCCTCTTTGCTCATGTTCTCCTTGGTGCCAGGAAGCAGCTGTGAAAAAACTTGTACAGCAATACAACAGAGGGTCGAGGCTGATGGCTGCGCGAGAGTGCCCTTTGGTGGGATGGAGGGTCAGGCCTACTGCAGCTGCCTAAACCCAAAGTCATTCCTTCCAGCGCAAAGTTCTCTCTAGCAAGATAAGAAGAGAGGGAGGGAGACAAAGTGGGAAGATTTGACTCTACCCACAAGGGAGGAACGGAGAGTGAGGATGAGGGAACTTACTAAGCTGGCCAGACTGATTTCATTCATAGGGCATTGTCTAAATTTAACAATAATCAGAAACCTCGTAGGGACTTTTGTGGGAAACAGATAAAAAATGATGTTATGATATATGGTTTGAGGTTTGGAATAAAAATAATGGATTATAGAGAAAATGTAAATAAGGTTTACAAATATTTTAGAATTATAAGTGCCATGAAAGAAAACTGGAAGTTACTTCTTTATACAGTGATTCTTTTCTTTGATTGCTGCACCTTTGTCTTTCCTCCTTTCTTCTTTCTTTCATTCTTTTTGTTTCATTTTAAATCTTAGCTCTTGTTAAGTTTTTATTCTGCTTTAAAAATTATAACGGCATTTTATTGTCAAGATAGAGAGACAGAGAGTGGGAGGAGGGGGGAGTTGCAAATATTCCAGCCATTGAAGTCCTTCCACGTGGAGGAGGCCATCCCTTCCCTTTCGCCCTCCGCTCTCAAGCAGACGCCCTTCTTTCCCGGGAGGGAGAAGCGGCCCCGGACGGACGGCCAGTCCTTCCCAGGCAGTTGAACTGGTGGAAAAGAATGGATGAGAAAGCCGGCCCCCAATGAACGCCCACCCGCCCCCAGACCCTCCTGCTTCAAAATAGCCTCTCACGACATCAGTGGCAAAGAAGCTATTTTAAACTTGGTGTGGGGGCGAGGACCAAGCCTTAGCCCCAAACAGCTGCTGCTCAAAAGTGGGAGTTTTCCCTTTTTCCTAACCTAAAAGAGTGAAAGAGGGGGGCGGGGGGGGGAGAGAAGAATGCCATCCAGAGTGGTCATCTTCTGTGATGGCTTATCCCAGAGGCTGGCCATAAATATGCATTTGGTTTTTCTTGCCTAAAGAACCTTACTTTTTGGGTAATGAAATGTTTGCAAGAAAACAACCAAGGTCAGAGAGCACCAAGGACCCCACATCACACCGACGATGAACAGTTGCAAGTTTACCCAATCAGAAAGGATTCTTCCCCAAATAATTGCCCCTTAATGGGGATGGTATAATCAAATTTAGGGTCAGATTTCCCTAGCAGCAATCAGAACTGGAGAAGCACAGCAAAGACCAATTCTCTCCGAGTGCACATCCATAAGGTTAATGGATGAATATAAGAACTCCAGCTTTTAAACATGGGATGTACTTATAGGCAATTCGAAGCCTCTTGAATCTGATTTCTTCCTCCTACGTTTTCAGTATAATGAATTTGAAAATTAGCCTTTGCCAGGGGCAGGCGGCATGCCTGGTGAAACAAACCTTTTTTGTTATACCTAGAGATTATCCCGCCTTCCAGGCCTTTACCTCAGTTCTATTTAGTTTGGCCCTTCCCTCCCCTTCCCTCCTCTTAACAATCACCCCAGTAGTTTGCTCCATTTCCATTCCTTATTATTTTCTGCTGTTTCTGTTGGAGGGAGTCTAGTGGTACTGTGTGTCTTTGTTTTGTGTGTGTTTTGTGTGATTTGGTTAGGGCCACTATATCTGATGGCAGAAGTCCAGCCGGACCGTAGATAGCAACAAAGAGTGATCGGTTGGGTATCTTTTGACTCCCATGTAGAGGTCACCTTGATTTTTGCTGGCCTTGGTGGGTGCGAGTGAAAGAGTAAGTTGTGTATGTGTAAGCTAGAAACTCGTTACTCCCTTGTGAACATGGTACACTGTTTGGCAGCAAACTAATTCTACTAAGTAGTTATTCCATCAACAGTGTATCTACTCAGCTTTTCACAAACATGTAGGCACATAGACATGCATATATAACTTTACACGTGCCCAAATTTATTAGGGGGGGGGGAATGCTGTTTTCAATTGGTGTTTGCAAGGACAAAGCCGAGCACTGCACAAAATTTAGATGTTTGTCTCTGTTCATAATATTCTATTTGCCTTTCCTGATTTTTAATTTCATGAAATGGGACGTTTAGCTTAAATTTAGTCATTTTCCCGTTGAGAAATTATGGGAATGACGCCGTGCATTTCTTATTTACATCGACATCCTTTCAGGCTCTTCCCGGCCTCTTAGGTTGCCCTCCTTCTGGGGTAGCTTCAGGAAATGGTCCAGAAAGCCAAGATGGCAGCACAAGGGCAGCACCGAAGCTGCACCTGGGGCTTTTTTTATGCCCTCTGCAGCAATGGCCTCTGCTGGGGAAGGTGGCGGATGTTTGCATCCCGGGTGGAGGGTCGCTCCCCGAGTTTATGGGTTGGTTTCCGAACCTGGTTTCGTTACCAGGCTGGGCGACGTCTTTAGCAGAGTTTAGGGGTGTCATATAGCATCCGTGCAGAAATTGGGGTCGTCATGTATTGCATTGCTAGAAGTGACAGGGATTTCTTTCTCTCTCCCCTCCCCCCTTCCACGCCAGGCCAGTTACAGGTAGTCCTCAGCTTACAACAGTTCATTTAGTGACCGTTCAAAGTTATCATGGCACTAACAAAAGCAACTTATGACCATTTTTCACAGTTACGACCTTTGCAGCAGCCCCATGATCATGTGATGCTCGGCGACTGGTTCATATTTATGACGGTCGCGTCCCGGAAGTCCCGTGATCCCCTTTTGCGACCTTCTGACAAGCAAAGTCCACGGGGGAAGCCGGATTCCCTTAATAACCTTGTTACACACTTAACAGCTGCACTGATTCACTTAACAAACGTGGCAAGAAAGGTCGTAAAATGGGGGCGCATGTCTCACTTAGCAACAGAAATTTTGGGCTCCATTGTCGTAAGTCGAGGACTACCTACATTCTGTTCTGAAGTTTTGCCTTCATTCTGTGGTTTTGTTTGTTTTGTTTGCCTATATTTGCTTATGGCCCTTAGGTTTAGAAAAGGGGGGGAACCCCGGAGCTTTCCCACTAAAGGGGAGTCTCCAGCGCCATCCCGGGTCCCCTCGCTCCCCCCCCCGCAGGCCCCTCCCCGCGTCTGCTCTCCGCGGCGGGGCTTTTGTCCCGCGGCAGCCCAGACGGGGCGTTTTGCACGGGGGGACAGTGGCTCATTGTCGGGCGCCCCGTCCCAGCGCCCTCCGCGGGCGGGGGAAGGCGGGCGGCCCGATTTGCATCTGCGCCAGTCACAAAGGGCGAGGAGAGGTCGGCGAAGCCCACCGCCGGGCCCGGCTCGTCTAGCCCGGCCAGGAATGCGTCTCTCCTCCCCGCCCGGCGTGCGCGCGGGTGACGGGGCGGCCGAGGGCGCTTTGTTCCTCGGGAGCCGGGCACCAGCTGGACGAAGGCGGAGGACGTGGCCCGGTGCCAAGGCGGCTCCCCCCCCCCCCGCCTTCCCGGCCTGCCCGCCCGGTGCCCACCCGAGGAGGCGGCCGCGCCGATGCCTGCCCGGGCCGTCAGGGGGCGCCCGTCGCGCCGCGGCTCCTCGACCGGCCGGGCAAGGCTGGCCCTTCGCTCCTGCCGGGGCAGCCGGAGACTGGATGGCACGCAGGGCAGCCTCGAGACCAGGGAGCGAGAAAAAGCACCCGTGGGGATAAGAGAGGCTCTCGGGGGGGGGTTGTTCCCCAGGATATCAAACCCTCGGAGGATTCTTTTTAAAGGCTCTTTTAATACCTTCCAACTTTAAAGTTTGGTCGGCGAGGCTCGGAATGAAAAGAAAAGGGGGGGGAAAGGGGGGGGAGCGATTTGAACCAGCCCAGCGCCGGAGATGCCGGAGCGAGGCGCTTAGTGACGGCCACCTTCTGACAACCGGCTTTAATTGAAAAGGAAGCGGGGTTCCGCTATCCTTCGGCGTGAAGGAAGGGCCCTTCTCCGGAGCTGGTGAAGATATCCCGGGTTCTGTGTCTGAGATGTGCAGCCCCCCCAATTCCCCCCCCCCCCGCATCAGCATTTGCCCAGCCTGGAGCTTAATGCCCCCATTTAAATGCAAACCCCGACTCCCTCTGCCTGCATCCACTTGAGAAAGGCATCCTGCAGAATGCAGATGGGGCTGGCTAAATCTCCTTTGGATGTCTCCCTTTGAAAGAGGCAGGGAATCCCATTTGAAGACCTGAACCGCTGCCAGAAATTGATTAGCATTCAGGAGGCGCGTCTAGAACCCTTCAGCCAAACCTCCCACCCACCCCCACCCCCCCACAAACGTTCAGGTACAATCGCCCAATTGTCTCTGGCAGTGTCAGCCAGGCCTGGAGAGATCCTGGCCACCCTTTCCTTAAGCATCTGTCTACTCCCAAGCAAATTAATTTTTGTGTGTGTGTGTGTTATGGTCAAGCATCAAATGTGGTGGCTATTTTATTTATAGTTTTATGTGCCCACTTATATGGCTGAATAGCACCAGGCAGTTTACTGTACACAGAGTCACATATATACTTATATTAATAACCTCTGAAATATTCTGAATCTTTTGTGTAAATATTTTTAAAAATATGCATATACAAGACATGCACACATACCCCTTTTAGTGTAACTAGGACTGTGTGATTTGGTCACTGTGTACAGCTAAGTGTGCAGTCCTAAACACACAGGAACTCTCAAGAGTGAAATTCCGTATAAATCAGTGCATCTTAAAACCTTTCACGCGCGTATAGGTAGTCCCTGACTTACAACAGTTCATTTAGTGACTGTTCAGTTACAACGGTACTGAAAAAACTGCCATATGACCGTTTTTCACACTCACAACCATTGTAACATCCCCATGATCACGTAATCAAAATTCGGACACTTGGCAACTGACTCATTTCGGACAAGCAAATTCAATGGGGAAGTCAGCTTCACTTAACAACCTGTGTTACTAATTTAACAACTGCAGTGATTCACTGTGGAAAGGTCCTAAAATGAGGCAAAACATACTTAACAAATATCTCAAAATAGAAATTTTGGGCTCGAATACCTTCCTGAAAAACTGCCTATCCCTCTCTTACAATAAGACCAGAATATAGATGTTGATCATTGAGAAATCTCCCTGTACTAGGAGTTCAGATCAGGTATGGAAAAGAAGGGAAGAAAAAGCACATGGAACTGAGAGCTTAATTCTTCATATGAGGAATTTGATTGAAAAATGCCACAGGTGTTGCCAATAATAATTTGGAAAAATCACATGAATGAACAGGATTATGGCAGCATCACAGAGAGACTATCCGTTGTACAGGGGCAGTACTCAGTGGCTAGTTTGTTAAATAATATAGGATTTGACTATGGAATACGGAATAAAACAAGCAATGAACATTATGAGCTTACATTCTTTTACTTATGGGCCAGTGTTGTCTTCCCCAATTTAGCATATTTAAACATGATTGATATCCTAGAGTGTTTTTCATTCTATTTAAATAGGTAAGTTTAATATTCCTTAGCTTGCATTTTTTTTAAAGTTCACCCTCTTCCTCCTATTTTCTCCACAAACACCACCTGAGGTGGATTGGGCCGAGAGAGAGAGAGAGAGAGAGAGAGAGAGAGAGAGAGAGGGACGGGCCCAAGGTCACCCACCTGTCCTTCATGGCTCTGGTGGGCCTCTCCTCTTTGGTGCCTTAACCAGAAGGCCAAACTGGCCGAGTTGAGCTCAGAGGAGGCTCACCTCAAATGGCCAGGCAGATCAGACTCTAAAGGGAGGAGGAGGAGGTGACCAAGGGGGATGTGTCAAAAAAGTCAAGATGGTGGCTTAGTGATGCAGCTATGGCTGCCATTTTAGCTTTTGAGGCCTTCCTCCCAGCTGACACTTGTCATACAAGCCCCAATCCTCCCCAATTCGCAAAAAGGAGCCTGGTTTTGAATCCAATTTAAATTAAAACTCTCTGTGAAAGACAGAGCAATCCTTTTCTCTTGAGGGTTGAATTCTTACAATCCGACAAGGCCTAGGAGGTGTTTATAAAGGTGGCTTTATTAATCGTTGGAACTCATTTCTGTTAAACCATGTCTGGTAATAAGGCATCGGCATACACTGCAACATCTGCTGAAACACGGAGAGAACCGCAAAAGAAAATGGATCTTCGGGCGAACAATGTGGTGCTATTATCGGCCTTTTTTAAGCAGCATGTTGGTTGGGCTCCCCCCCCCGCCCCAAAGTGACCGTGTCATAGACTGGAATGGGGGGAAATATTATTTTCACGGCCACAAAGGGGGCTTTAAACCACACAAAAACCCAGACACTCGATTCATTGCCCGCAGACAGGTCCGGTCAATTGCCAGCCTCTTTGGAAAGACGCTGAATGGAAGGTGAAGTCTCAGACAGAGGCCTCTGGATGCCAAGGCGGCAACTGGTTGCTCCGGGATTAGCATTCTCGCCTGCTCCCCCGTGCCAAGGGCTGGGTTTTATGAGCCCGACCAGCCAGGAGCAGAGGAGACGGAGCCACAAAGGAGGCTCTTGGCAGGGGGGGGAGGGAGGGAGGGGCTGTGGAGGCTTCCTCTGCCCTTCTTCTCCTGGGAAGTGGGCTGTGGGCGAGGCTGGGTGGGGGCCGAGCTTGTCTCTGGCTTGTCTCTCCTGGAAGAAACAATGACCCCAGCCAGATTTGCTGCAGACCTTCATGCCCGTCGCCAGGGATGGTCCCGTTTCTCTTAAGATCCCCCAAAGCAATTGAAAGAGAGAAACCCGACAAAACGGGAGGCAAAACTCCCGGCAAATGGGCTTTCTGCTGTGTTTTCAGCTGGGTGACGCTCGCGTGGCAGGCCTTCACAATGAGACTGGCTTCTGCCAGGCTGGGCTGCCATTGTGCTCCGTGACCCTGCCGTTCTTTTAAAAGTTTGTTTCACGCATGGTGTTTCTACTCTTTCTGATTCACCGTCAACATTTCAGCCGCTGAAAACCTTTGCAATGTGGAGAGGACCAAGCGGGAGCTTAAGGGAGGAGAGGGAGAGAAAGGAATGGGGGGGGTGTGTCGCTTACTCCAATCAGTCTGGCTAGGCTTAAGTTTAAATAAACCAACGTTACAAACCATAATGTAAACATGTCCAAACCAGCAGCATAATAAAATCTCTGAAACTCAAAAGTATCTGTTCAGAGCTCTCTCCTACACCGCGGTAAGGGGAGGCTGCCCTTCCCTTGATTGACAGTTTGTTCGCCATCAATTTGCTGATGGTGATTGTGTAGAATTGGGCAGTCTAGCTTTGAACCTGCCAGAAAGAGTGTAGCTGATTGAACAGAGAGGCGATATGGTAGCACCAGACAGGACCATCTGTAGCAAACGGCGTTTTTGTCAAAATGAAAAAATGCTTGTCACAAAATCACAATGGAAGCTCCGCCCTTTAGATACGTGTACCCAAGTGCAGAAGGAGCAGGGTTTGTATCACAAAGCTGTGTTGCATGTTCCGTTATTTGCCCTCCCCTGCCCTTCTCTGCAGACCCTCGTGCCTCCAGACTATCTCCAAGATCACAAGACGTTTCGGGTAGTCCTTGACTTACGTCCGCTTTGAACAGTGATTCAAAGTTATAACGGAAAAAGTGACTTATGACCCGCCCTCAGAGGTGTGACTGTGGCCTCGCCCCCGTGGCCACATGATTACATTTCAAGCCCTTGGCAACCAGCTTGCATTTGTGGCCAGTTGCCAGATCTTGTGGCCCTGTGATTGTGACATGTGACTTTCCCAACCAGTTTCCAACAAGTAACCTCAATCGGGAAAGCCTGATTGAAGTAATTACTACATGATTCGCTTAAGGACCCTGGTAAAATGGCAATTAAATCGGTTCTAATCACATGATCACTTGCTCGATAATTGCATTGCTTAGCAACCAAAATCCTTATCCAACTTTAGTCATAGGTCAAGGACTGCCTGTAATATGGCCTTGATTTAGTCAAGGGCAATACTTACTTGCTCTTACTCAACAGCAATTGTATTGTGGGCTGGGAGCTGCAACCATGTGATCGTGGCACCCCCCATTTTTGTACATGTCATAAACAGATTTCAAAAAAATAATTATTAATAATTACATGGTTCAACCATTAGATTATGAAATCCTGAATTATACATCAAATGTATTATTGTAGAAGATGTGGGCATCTTGTGGAAGATACTCAAAGTTAATTATGTGCTATCAAGTTGTTTTCAACTGCTAGCAACCACAGGGATAGATTTTGTCCATGACAATCTGTCCATAACCTGGCCTTTCAGGCCTCCAAGATGAATTAGAAGGTCATTTATGCCTATGGATCACGGATGGTGAAGACTTTGCTGGACGGCTGGACTCATGGTAGATAGGTAGGTAGGTAAGATAGATAATAGACAGACAGACAGATTGAAAAATTCAGCTACCTTGAGGCTAATGCTCTGAATTTTTTTTAAAAAAGAATTTGTAAAATCACTGGAAAGGTGGTTTGAATTCCCACAAAAAAGGGGTGGTTGGGAGGAGTAATATCTTCTGTGTTTTGATGTTACTGTAAAGGAGACGGGATAATAGGCATTTCAAATTCTGAAATTCCTGGTTTGCAACAGTGTTATCTCACTGTGTGTCAAATTTTATCTGAATGTCAAATGTATGTCAGGATAGTCTTCCTCCAGCCTAAAAAAGATCATGTAATTAAAGCAACTTCCCAAAAATTCAGGCATGGAAATTCAGAAGGATCCAGTCTAGAGAACCTGTTGCTTCAAGCTATTGTTTCCATGGTGACCAATAATTTCCAGCAATAGACATGATGCAATCACAATTTGCAAATAAGAGCAAGCTGCATTTTTTAGCCTCTGGTTTTAAAAAGTGGAAAGGCTGCCGCTGCAGAATTTAAGCAGCCATTTGAAACCTGCAAATGGGACCAATGGTGCAAACATGGTTTATCTTGTGGCTATTCTTTTTCTTGGTTTTTAGATAGAATCTAGATTTTTATATAGGATCACGGGACAAAGGTGAGGGAGGTGGTGGGTGTGTCAAAATCCCAGCCCTATTGCACATGCCTTGAGGCTGCAGTATTGACTTTGAGGATCTGTCCTACCTACTATAGGTGCTGGCATTCTGTTACCCACTTTATCCTTTGGGCTCTATAACTCTTTGGAACTGAAAATTGGAAATAGAGAGTTTTCATACTGGAATCCTGCTGACAATGGGAGTCCCACACAAATCAAGATAGGAGCAAATATTTTTACTCAGGGAGGAGCAATTAAGTGTCTGAGCTTTCAGATTACACCAGGGGAGGGGAGAAAGGATGGCAAGGAGTTCAGAGAAGGTTTGCCTTGAAACAGAGTGTCAACAAAAATGGTGCAAAATGGCATGAAAAATCCAGAGGGGAGAGCTGAAGGTGACCATCCCCAAAAAGGGAGGCTGCAGTCATGGCGGAGACTTCAGTGAAAATGCCAGCCTAGATAGTATAATATAGTGTTTCTCAATCTTGGGAGTTTTAAGATGTGTGCACTTCAGCTCCCAGAATTCCTTGTGGACTTCAACTCCCAGAATTCCCTAGTCAGCATTTTGCAACAGAACAGTTGTCGCCTGATCCATGTGCCCCTGCGGAGGGGGCAATTCCCATCTTGAGATGTACACAATACAAAAAAGAGGCCGAGGCCCTAGAAAGAGGGCAAAGAAGTGCAGTAAAGACGATGAGGGGTCTGGGGGCCAAACCGTACGATGAATGGCCGAGAGTGCTAAGTATGTCCGACTCTTAACGAGGAGAGGGACCAGGGGTGATACGATCGCTGCAGTACTTGAGGGGCTCTCAGAGGGAAGAGAGCATCTATTTGTCTTCCATTGTACCTGAACGCAGGACAAGAAGGAATGGGAGGAAGCTTGTCACGTCCAGCCTGGAAATAAGGAGGAATTTCTTGACAATGCAAATTATTAAGGTGTGAAACAACTTGCCTCCCAGAGTTATGGTGCTCCATCACGGGAGGTTTTCAAGAAAAGACTGGATAGCCATTTGTCCAGGCAGATGTAAGGGCTCCTGCCTGGGGGGGGGGAGTTGGACAAAGACCTCCAAGGCCCCTTCCAGCCCTGGGATTCTATCTTCTTGCAAGATGTTACCCGAAGCGCCACCATTAAGGGTTTTGAAGGTCATCACCAGCACTTTGAAGCGGGTCCTACCAGGAACCAGCACGGTGATTTCCGAATTGGGGCTCCCTTTGCAAGGGGGGGGGTTGACTCACTGGCTGTTTCACCCCAGATTTCTGGACTAGCTGCAGGCTTTGGGTTGCCTGCAAGGCTGCCCCAGGAAGAACACCTTACAGCAGTCCAAGCTAGAAAGGGGACAAGAATGGATAGTCAACATTGTTAGTGGAATAAGATGGAATCTGAGGCTTTTTTTAGCCTGGAGCAAAAGAATAAGGAGAAGCACAATAAATATATTCCCATCTCTTAAAACGTTAGAACTAGTGGTCACCAAAACTCAGTGCAGAGAGAGATTCAGGAAGGAAACTACAATAGTCAAACGATAGTAGTTGCTGCCATCCAAGGTAAGGAAGGATGCCCCCCCACATAACCGGCCTTAAAAGGAGATTAGACAAGTCCAGGAAGGAGCAGGGAGCATTCCTTAATTACCAGCTGATGGGGAGCAGCAGTGGAAGAGGGCAATTGGTTAGCATCCAGTAAAAACCATCTTGTTGGACAATCCTTGAGCAGCATCTGTTTAACGTGGGAGTTCCTTAGAGTCCAAATGCCACTGGAAGCTTTCCGACTGGCAGTACAATGGGCTGTTTCTTTTGAACTCTTCAAAAGGCAAAAAGTGCACGTAAGTCTTTGCTTAGACCTGTGACTCAACCACGGCTGTTTTAAGATACGTGAACTTCAACTCCCAGAATTCCAGGCAACCTGCTAGCTGGGGAATTCTGGGAATTAGGGCCCACCGGTCTCGAGTCTCCCAGGTTGGGAAACACCGGTTGAAATGAACAACCTCCGAACCTAATTGCCCCAAAGTGAACTCCTGCGACCTAGGCGGCAAAATTATTGTTTTAGGCTCCCACCATTATAAAACGCCCATCCTAAGCGAGGGCTGGAAACCGGGGACATTCATGGGGGGGGGGGCGTTGGTCAGATTAAAAAAGGGTACCCAGAGCCGTGCAAAGCCCGCTTTAAATGCGCCTCCTGCCTGAGAACCGGGGGGGGGGGCGGGTTGCCATCTTGACTCTTTTGACCGCCCCTCCGGCGGACAGGCCCCGCCGCGATGAACGAGCCCTGCTGCAAGTGCCGGCCGAAGCCGGGTCTCCGAGGGCCGCGCGAGGGAACGGAGCAGCAGCCGGCGGCCCCTTCCCAACCGAGCAGGGTGAGTGAGGAATTGGGGTTTTTTTGGGGGGGGGAGCCAGCGGCCTCCTTTCCCTTCCCCCGGGATTTCGGGAGGGGCCGCTGCCGTCCTGCAGAGCGGAGCGCGGGCTTGGGGGGCTCCCGCCTTCATCCGGCCCTTCGGGCGCCAGCCGCCTCCGGACTGTCTCCCCGTAGCAAGGCCGGGAGGGGCCGACGGAGAGGGCGAGGCTGTCCGGCGGGGGGGGGGGCGTCCGCGCGCGGCCCGAAGCCGCGGACTGTCTCCGGGGAGGGGGACGGGGGGCAGCGCGGCTCCTTCGCCCCGGCCGGCCAGCAGCCTGGCGGGAGCAGCCTGGGCGGCCGGCCAGACCCCCCTCCCGCCCCGCGAGAAGAGCCGCGCGGAGGGCGCCCCCCCGGCAAGATGGCCGTTGTTCGGTCTGCTCCGCAGCCTCCGCTCGGCCGAGCCGGGCTCCGGGTCAGGGGCCGCCCTGCCAGCCCGCCGGGGGGAGGCGGGGAGGGGCAGCGGGAGCCCCGGCGCGTCCAGGCTGCGGCGGCCTCCGGGCCTCGAGTTGGGCGCCTGGCCGGGGGAGGGGCGGCCCGAGGGGGCGGGGGCTGCTCCTGGGGGCCCCGGCCGGTGCCCGGGCCGGAGGTTGGGAGGGGAGCAGCCGGGAGCGCAACTGGGGGCTCCCACTCGAGCCGCGCAGGGATAAGTAAAAATGGGCTCCAGGCGGGCGGGAGGCGAGCCGAAGAGTTTTCCTTGAGGGCCACAGCAGCGGGAGATGTTTGCAGGGGGAGCTTCTCCGGGGTGTCGGGTGCGGGCTCTGGGCCGACACTTGGGTGGTTGGTTGGGTATGTTCCTTGTGAACATGCAGCTCCCGTGGGAGACATAGTGTGATTAACTTGTTTGTGTTTGCAGACCTCATCCTTTGATATGTGGATTGTGTCTAGGTAACAGTATTCGAGGAAGTTGGCTAATTTTAATGGGTTAACTTAGTTTCAGCTTGACTGTCAATGATCTAGTGGAGACACTGATTCTCAGACCATTTTGTTAATATTTTAAAGGAAGCTGGAAACGGTATAAAGAATAAAATATATTTCGATGTAAAACTTCTCACAAGGTCAAGAAACTCAAGAGGGGGACCCGCCTCGATTTCTACCTGTGTGGTGCAGGTGGGAGGCATGTAATAAGGGAAAGGACGTGGATGTTGGGCCAACTGCAGACACCCCTGGAAGGCACCCCTGTGCTCTTCTTGGTTTTTGCACAGTTCCCCTCACCACGCACACATGCACACACACACAGGTACATTTGTGAGCATTGTTTCTTGTATCAGAAGTGGTACACACATTAAATGGCAGTTCTGCGTTGTTCCTCCTTTTTGCTGACCTTTCAAAATCTAGAGCAAATGAGATTCCCAGGGAGACCAAAAGTTGTGTCGTTGCAGCGGAGTGTCTTGAGTGGACGCAACCAAACACACCCTTTTATCAAAATGTGGCCCCAGTTATATGTCCTCCCCCTGCATCTCCCTCACGGTTTCATCTGCTTGTAAAATACAGGGGTAGGTTAAGGATGTGAAAAGTTTGAAATGTCTCAAGGAAAAGGGCTAGTCGCCAAAAAGACATTGAATCTGCAAACATTCCACTGATATATGTATGTCAAGGATGACTTTTGGTAGCGCCTGGTTTGGGCCGGAAAATTTTGAACCAAAATAAATGCTTTCCTGATAGGACAATTAACCAGTGGAACGGCCTTCAGACATTGTGGGTCCTCCATCACTGGAGGCTTTTAAGAAGAGACCGGACAGCCATTTGTGTGAAATGGTATAGGATCTCCTGTTTGAGCAGGGGGTTGGATTAGGTGACCTCCAAGGTCCCTTCCAACTCTGCTATTCTATTATTCTGATTTTGAATTATATAGGCCACCCATTAAAAAAAACATCTGTCTGTATTGTTTCAAAATAAAATTAAATAGAATCCTGCTGTTTTTTTGATGAGAAACTGAAATAATTCTATTTTCTTATCAGTTATGTATCTCACGTTTCATCAAGAAACTTTGAGGTTGTACTTGCAATGATTTGGACTTTTTTTAAAACATTCATTAATAATTTTGCAAACATGCCCTAGGAAGGCTGTGAAGCTGGCAACCTTTTTGGTATTTAAAACAATGCATAAACTGACTGCGTCTCTAATTAGTGGAGCTATGAAGAAATTATGACTGTCTGTGCATTTGGCTTTTTTCCAAAATAAAAAAATTAAATATACAGAAAAGCCTTATAATTAAAATTGTTTTGAATAGCAGTGATAATGAAGTCATTTTCATAATACATTTAAATTTTATTCATATTGTTTCATCAGCTGAACTACTCTTTTAGACCTAACCCCCCAAAAATCTATATTATAGTATGAGCAGTTTTTTAAAGATAAGCCAGCAATTACTTCCACATATTAATAAAACTGCAATGATCAAGTAATATTTGCATCATTAAATATTCATGTTTTTAAAAAGAAATAAATCATCTGTGTTAAATTCCAGGACACCTGGATTTGTTATATTATGTTGTGGGATACTGAATAGGCAATAATAATAGATACTGAATTATCTTTTTGTTAAAATTATAGATACTGAAACTAAATTATGGTTTGATACCAAAATAATATCTCAATTCCAAAAACCTGTAATTGCCATGATTTTCATTCATATTTTCAGTTAATGTGGCATATTTCCTTGAAAAAGAGTGATGGATAAACTATGAATTCTGCAGTAAAATGTTCATTTGATATTTTATTGTTTTAGATATCTAAATTTGCATTGGATCTGGATGAACTTAATTTACCCAAATATCACACAGGTAGTTTATGTGCACAAGTTGAAAGGAGATGCTGAACGTTGGATGGTAGGGTGGCAGATTTACTTCCAGTGAATCTGGCTAAAATGAAATTTGAATTCAGCTACATGGAATGCATTTTGACTGGAACAAGATCTAATTATAAACACCCCTTCCTTGTTAATGGCTGAAAATGGATTTAATACCATTCAAATAATCTTGATCAATTCTTTCCCTCCACTTTTATTTATTTTTACTAGGACCAAATAGTTACAGATGAGTGCAGAAGGGAGTTATATCAGCTGATATTTCCATATGATGACACACATGGTTATCTATTTCTGGATGAGCTTATTATCCAACTCCAATTAATATTAATAAAGGGCACTCTGGCTAGGAAAGGAAGCTTTTAATTGTTAGAGTCTTGCTCTGATTAAACAAAACTCTTTCGCACTCACACTTTCTCTCCCTTTCATTTTTGGGTGGGGTTACCACACTGGGCTAAAGGAACAGATCTGGAGAAAGTGCAGCTTCCAAATTTTTATTTATTCCTTGGGTAAGTAGCAGGCAATGGGGTTGTTGTCCTTGTTCTGCAAAATCCTTACAATTAGTTGCTTGGGAAAAAGAGGTCTGGATATCGGAGATTTTACTCATAGGTGTTTGTTATACATGTAGATAAACAATGGATACTCACCACCACTAATTAAATAATTGATTCAAAACAATATCAGTATGATACCAGAGAAGGAACTCAGAATTCAAAAGATGTCATTAAAAGTCCAATTCTGAATCAGTCCACTTTTCACTATAAAAATAATTCCTTTGAGTTGATCTCAGCTCCTGGGACCAACAGGGCTACCTTGGATGTCCAGGCATCAACCTGACCGTTCTCCCGGCATCCAAGCCTGGGCCGCAGAGTCCTTGCTAGCTCCCTGTTCCCTGATTCAATCTTGTTTGGCCTCCCAGCTCCGGCAGTGCTGAATAGATGCTGCCCTTTGCTTTGACGGTGCAGGCCAGAGCTGTGTTTCTCAATCTTGGCAACTTCAACACACGTGGACTTCAACTCCCAAAGTTCAACAGCCAGCATATTTATTTATTTGTTTGCTTGTGAAATTTATCGGCTTAAATATCGTCTTAAAATTATCCAGGTTGAGAAACTCTGGTGTAGGGAGCAAGGAAGATGAGCTTGGCAGAAATAGGCAGGAACCAATGCCTAAACCAGGGGTAGGCAACCTTGGCCCTTTTATGACTCGTGGACTTCAACTCCCAGAATTCCTGAGCCAGCATGGCTCAGCTTGGAAACCTCTCCCTTTCCCCTCAGCGTGGCTGGCTCAGGAATTCTGGGAGTTGAAGTCCACGAGCCATAAAAGAGCCAAGGTTGCCTACCCCTGGCCTAAACAAAGGGGGCTGAAACATTTTTTAAGTCCAGAACAATGCGATAGCATTCAGAAGCAGTTGAGGTGGGCGCCTCCCATCTAGCGTGTAAGAAGTGGGACGAAGTCCAGCCCCATCAGACTTGAGGGATTCTGCTAGTGTAGCCAATCTTAATAAAAGAAAGTTTAGTCTTCTCAGGGAGTTGATCTCCTGGTCTGGTCTGCCTCATGGGCCGGGAGATGGGCCTTTTTTTCTGGCAGCCCTAGCAAACCTGTACGCAGGGGCCTCCCTAATCCTGCCTTTTTAACACATCCAGAACCAACAAACAGCACCAACAACTCCAATTCATGGCAGATTCTATAGACAATCGCTGGAGAAGGGAACCTTGGAGCTCCCAGAGCCTTGCTAGAGCAAATAAAGTTTTGGATGGAGATGCTGCATCGCTAGCATGGCCTCAGGTGAATGCTCAGCGTCTTATCTTTCTGCTCTTTCAACACTGGAAGGATAAATTTATAGCCCAGTTAGACGTCACAGGAGATTCATGGACAAGTTGCTTCCAGACAAAAATGATTGATAGGCGATTAGAATGAAATAATGGTCATCCTTTCTTGAAACTGTTATGTAAAATCACACACACACACACACACACACACACATATATATATATAAATGCAGAGAGACACAGATACAGAGGAAAAGCCATTCTATACCGTTAGTCCTCGGTTTACGACAATAGAGCCCAAATTTTTGATCGCTAAGCAAGGCAGTTAAGTGAACTTTGTCCCATTTTATGGCCTATTTTGCCATGGTTGTTAAGCGAATCATGCAGTTGTTAAACAAATCTGGCTTCCCCCAGTGACTTTGCTTGTTGGAAGTCAGCTGGGAAGGAGACAAATGGTGATCACAGGACCCCGGGACACTGCGGCCGTCATAAGTCCAGGCCGGTTGCTGGGATGGTGCAGAGGCTGCGAGCATGAAAACCAGTCCTAAGTCACTTTTCAGTTCCATTGTAACTTTGAATGGTCACTAAATGAATGATTGTATGCTGAGAACTACTTGTAGAGTATATCTAATTATTGTTATGGCTGTGGTGTTGCTTTTTTAATTTTTTCTTCTCTTTCATTAAATGTAGAGAATAAGATAAGTGCTTGAGATCTATTGAGTGAACAGATGTGAGGAAAATTCCTGGGTTTTGAGATCACTTATTAGATTTATATCTGATTTTTCCTTCAGAATCATAGGTATGTTGTACTCTCTCCTGCTACTTCCCTGCACAAAACAACATCCCTGTGAAGTAGACCGGACAAGAGTGACTGGCTCAAAGTCACCCGTTTCTGATGGTCAAGGGGGGAGTTTAGAATCGGTGTCTCCTCAGGCAACATAAAAAAAAAACCCTTACAAACAACTTTATCTTGACTACTCATGAACCAGTATATAGAACTACTTTTATTTTCAAAGTTTTCAAAATTAAATCTGATTATACTTAATAAAAAATACTTAAATGTGTTTTAAAATGTAAACGCAAGCTGAGAATATTTTAAGCTGAGAAATTTGTTTTGAACAGTTAAGAAAAAGATTTAAGGTATACTTTTCTTAAGCTTGGGAAGTAATGAGAATTAAATGCAAACATGTTCAACTACTTCTTTGGGATGCAATGCCTAGGCCCGAGGTTTTTTTTTTTTTTAAAGTGCAGTGGTTATTCCTGGCTAGGGAGAGCAGCTCCTTGTCTGATC
Organism: Azemiops feae; assembly: GCA_023970755.1. NCBI lineage: Eukaryota > Metazoa > Chordata > Lepidosauria > Squamata > Viperidae > Azemiops > Azemiops feae. The sequence goes on along the minus strand of JALGBA010000721.1, from coordinate 466,076 downwards.
TCTCTTGGGGGGGGGGGGATATGACCCTTTTAATGCTCTTTAGTTAATGTATTGGTGATCTTTACTTAGGCAAAATAAACAGTGTTGAGCTTTACAAAGGGGGCCGTGCTCCGCGCATTGCCCTCTGACCTCAGGGTTACGGCCTTTGTTCCCTTCTCAATGGGAATTGCTCTCCAAGGGCCATCACAAAATGGAGAACTAATTTGGGCCACGTGCTGGCCTGAAAGGGAAAACGTATCAGGATAACTTCATTGAAGCCTCCTCGGGTCTAACCTGGGCGTGCCAAGAAGCGAAAGCCACGGCAGGCTGCATGTTCCCTGCAAATGTTGCGCTTTTGCTCCATTTCCCAGATCAAGCAGCCTAAAGCTCATGAATGATCTGTTCAAAGGTTTGATACAAATGTGATTCACAAAGTCCATGATGTATTTGTCCTTTTTGATAAAATGCAACCTGAAATTTCTGCAGAATATTATTATTTTAAATAATAGTCTTGAATGTCAATTTGTCACACTCAGCCTTCCAGTTTAAGCCCTTTGCTGGAAATTCCAACATCTTATTATTAAAAGATAATTGGGATTAGAATTTCCAAAAGTATCAGACCATGTATTTTAGCTCCTGCATACCCCAAAAGTGCCAAGAAGAAGGAAAAAAAAAAAGTAGCCATGAGAATTTCCCTATGCTCTTCTGCTCAGAGCCCAGGCTGAATTTGAAAAGATCAACATTTTTAAATTCAGTAAGGATTTGGCTACTAAACAGTTTGCCGTGTAGTTTTTCACTGGCTTCCAATTTGTAACAACAACAATAATAAAAAATGAGATTGATGCTGAATTGCAGGAGTTTTATGCCCTAAAATTATAAAAATTACTGAACTGATGAAACTTACATTTAGTAATTTTATCTGAAAAATAACAGGCAGCTCAAAAGTTGAGAATTTATTTATGCCGAAATAAACTTACGCTCTATGCCAATATTGTAGGAAGAGTGTGCTCTTCGCAAAAGAAATGAAATCTATACTATTTAAAAAACACATAAGTAGTTTCTCTTTTTAAATTTTCTTTATTTCACAGAATCAGTTTATAAATAAATTAAAGAGCAATTTTACCTTCATAGAGAAAATAAAGATTCCAAGAAAAACTTTTTGAAGCAAAAGAGATTTTAGAAAATGTCTGCTATAAAATATAATCTTACTCCACTAAATTGTTTGGAGAAAATAATAGAAAGAAAAGCTCAGTACAAATTAATGTAATTTTAAAACAACCAAATTGTATTCCTGACTTTTGCCGAAATTAATACAGATGAATATTTAAGTACAGTAACTGATTTAAAGATAACACTGAAGCTATTGGTTTAAAAAGGCAAAATGAGTTTTTAATACAGTTTATAAGACAATTATGGTTTGCTGTCACAAAACATAACATTCATTGCCTTGTATGTATGTTTATGTACATATACAAGTATATACACATTCGTTTATTTCTGAGGCAATATGTTTTTTTAAATAACTAAACTGAAACTATTACCTAAGTGAATAAGTACGTAGTATTAGAACTTTCATTTTCTACTCCAGAGAAGTTTGTTTCATAAAAAAAACAATATTTTATTTTGGGAAACATGCTAAATGTTTTTGTGGAATAGATTTGTTAAAACTATGAGGGACTTAATAAGAAAAACAGTTTTTAATGCATTATGAAAGGTCAGACTCAAAATGGGGCTCTGCAGACTCTGAGGATATTCAATCACTGGGCAGTCACTCAAAAGGCTTTTAAAGAATCCCAGCCTTTTTTATATCAATATAGCCGTAGTTTGAACTACCTTAATTCTAAAAAGTGAATCAGACAAAAACAATCACAATTGCTCATAATCTACAGTTAGAAAACTATGCATAATGGTTATAACTTTTGTTATAACCATTATGCAATGGCATTTGTAGACAGCGGTGTCCATGCAGGAGGTCAAAAAAGTCAAAATGACAGCTACAACAGCACAATTAAAGCCCTGCCCCCTTTTTCGGTGGGTGCTTCAATTGTGTGATTATGGCTATATTTTTTTAAAAAAACTGTTTTCTGAACATCACATGTCTATAAGAAAAATGTAATCTTTCAAGGGAAGGAAACCAAATTTCAAATCCTAATTGGGATAGGATTTTTGAGCTTTCAACTTGTTTACCAAATTATTCTTGCTTTTTACTAGAATAAAAAAATGTTGAAGAATGTACAGCCAGAATGTACAAGAAACACAGGTCGATATTAAGGTTTGAAGAGTGCCAAATTTCACAGATGTTGGAGGAGGCATTCCCGAACTATGCACTTTTACATTTTTATTTTGTAAGAAAAATACAATAAACCTTTCATTCAGAGATAGAATATAAGGAAACTATTGATTCCATACCTTGGAAAAGTGGAGTAGCTCCTGCCTTGAATTAATAATACTTCAATTCAAAACACAAACCCACTATTTCTCTATTATTGAGGGGAGTTAAATTTCCTACTTGGGTTGCACAGTTCTATCTTTTAAGTCTTTTTTTTTAAAAATTGCCAAAACAAATCAATCTGCTTTCAACTTGCATAGCGATCTTTGGGTACTTTTTGCATTACTGATTGCACAAATTCTATTACTGCAGTTGTTTCGGCGAGTGCTCTTAAAGAAACAAGAACGTGGTGCATATTTTTATAAAAATAATTCTGCAATAATGCCAAGGTTCTGTTAGACTGCTGGGATAAATAAGTAATAATCCGATTTAAGACGTGGCTTTGTAAATCTGCAAATCTTGTCAGTTAACATGGTTTTAGCTGATTTCAAAGAAATGAAATCAGAGTTAGGCCTAATTAATCTTTGAAAGGAACACTACAAGGAAATGCCAGCACTGTAGAGGAGACAGGATACTAAAAAAAGGAATAAACCAGAAAAAATGTGGTAGCAAACTGCTTTTATAGAATTTCCAATAGTTGAGCTCATCTCAAAGGAATCCCAACTTTATTAGGGATGATTTAAAGACAGAGAAAAAAATTGTGTTTTAATTAAATGTGGAATAATAAGAGTAATAATAATTACTACTACTAAGTGAAAGTTTTCTTTCTCTGGCATATATATTTATGCTCTTTTGTGGCTATTTCATATGGACTTAAAACATTTATGCCATGATACATATATTACTGTTAATATCACCATAATAAGAAGCACCGTCATGATGTTTTCATATAAGGATATAAGATGGTCTTGATGGCACATAATCAACCAAATGTTAACCAATTTCACATTATATTCTGAATTTTTCCTTAAGAATACATCTGGAAATAAAATACATTTACTTAATTTAAACCCCCATTATCCTATATTGAATCAAAATGCTGTGCATTTGAATCCCAATGTTGCAATTTATTAAATAAATTTCTATGATTTGCCTACTCAGGAGAATCCGCAAGCATGGGATACAGTAATGCGTTCAAAACCCCGCCCCTCCTGCGAGCAAATAAAAAGGGGCGGGGCTTCCATTGCAGTGGAGCACCTGCCATCTTGCAAATTTTGATACACAAGCCCTGAGCCCTCTTCCAGTTTTAACAGAAAAGCGTCACTACGTTGTGTAACTTCTGGAAAAATTTAAGGTAAAATCTCTTGGTTGAATTTAATTGGCCCTAAATATCAGTGGGGCTAGAACCAAAGTGATTTACGTGTCCAGATTGCACAGCTGCTGTGCTATCTGTGCCAAAAAGAGCAGGAATTAATTTACAGTATCATAAAATGCAGAACAGTTTCATAGAATTCCATAAAACATATTGCTGAGTAGACAAGTTTATAACTGCCGTGGAAAAGATTGGCTTTCTCCAAATTGCAGTGAAGATGGGTTAACAATGCTAATTTTAAAAGAAAATAATGGACAGTTGTCCTCAACATCTAGGCAGGTGTCTCAAAAATGGACTGCAGTGCAACATTTTCTACAACTTGTGATTTTTCACAATATCTGACCCTCTTCACTTGTGTTGCAGTTATTATTAGACTGGGAATGTTCAGCACCCCAAGACATTCAGAGAAAATGTATTTGATCAACCTTTTGAATCCTTTTTATTAATGTAAAGTATTTAAAATTGTTTCAGAAAGAGGACACAACTTGTTAAGTTGATTCAGATTTTAAATTAGTAAGCTGAAATGATCAAATACAACATATTCTTATTCCCTTTATTTCCTTTCTTCCTTACAAGTAGCATGTTAATCTAAATTAAGGACATGTTTTACATGCAGCTTTCCAATATTTTCATATACATTCATTAACAGACCCAGTCAAGAGATTTAATCAAAATTTGAACCATTACAGTAAAACCTTTCGTACTATATAGCTCTGAAAATAGTATAATCAGAGATTATAATTAATGGGGTGTGACAGAGCAGCTCCAGAAACAAAATCGTATTTGTCACAGACTTTTCCTTTGTTTTTTCTTAAAAAAAAAGACAATATGTTTAAAAATCTTTATTCTGAGTAGTATCATTAAAATAAATGGGGCTTACTCAACAGGAAAATTTCACATTTCCTGATACTAAATATGATCTTTTTGATACAATGTAACATAATAAAGTATTGTCAGAATAAAATCCTTATTAATACTTTCATTAAAAAATAGTTTGAATTTTGACTTTTTTAAAATACGTTTGATTTTTCAATAAAAGTATAAGATCAAAATTGAATTTTCCACTAAAAACAGAAGAGGAAAAATCCTTTAATAATTTGCAAGTACTGTATGTGTGGTTTTCCTAAACAAAACTGTTTTCAGTTATAGTTTACCCATTATAGAACAATGCCAATATTTTTTTTTATGTGTCCAAGCCAACCATGAACACAAAATACATTAATGCTTCTTCCCCGTGACACCCTCATCTTTACAGCTAGCTTTAAATAAAATAACATTGGTATAAAGATGAAATGGAATTTGGCCAAAAATATGCAGTTTTGACCCAGTTTCTAATTTTGTCAGAGCCAGACATCTACAGATAAGGTAGGTATCTGCACTAGTTTAAAAAAAAAAAAAGATTTAATTCAGAAAGACATTTCATGTATATAGCTTATATTTCCTTCTTGTTTCTGTTCACAAAATTCTGATTTCTAACCTACTCCTTTCTAGAACATTAAAATATTGGCAAAAATACTTGCTAAATATTTCATTGTCTGCAAGTAATGTATAAATAATATGAGCTTTATAGAAATAATATATTTCCCTTTAAACAACTGTAAGAAATTAGGGATCCATATTCTTTTAAGAATGGACTACATAATTTTTTCCACTAAAAACTTAGGGTTAAATGACTGGAAATTCATTTAAAATATTGCAGAATCTCAGTGAAGGAGTTGCCATGGGCCCTTCTTAGTACAACTATCAAGTACTTTCAATTTCAGTTGTGAAACTGTATTTACTGTAACAGAGCAACTTAGTCATTAACAGAAAATTCCATGGCTCAGAATGATAGCAAATTTGAGAAGCACCCCACGGATTTTCTATATAATAAATAGAAATAAATAAGTAGAAAGCTAGAAGGCTCTTGAACGCGAGTGAGTAAAAGTTAGGCGTGTTCCCCCCTGTGCTGCCCGACGGAGAACTTCAGAATACAAGGAATGCTAGTTTTGGAGAAAGGGAAGTCTTCTGCAAAGGCGAAGCTTCACTGCATCAGAGACCTTATTCTTTGTTTTGCGTCTTAGAGTTTGCTATTAACGTTAATCATCGGCATGGAAGCAATGAAAATAGGACACTGTCCATTGCAAACCATTTGGACCCATTTGTTAAGTATGAGCCAGTGTCTCCTCGCAGGATGGAATAATAGAGGTGCAAGAAACCAGCGTCTGTGGCATGCGGAGCTTTGTTTACAGGGTTACTAGTCCTTTGCCAAGTTTGTTATGAAACATGAATGTTAAACATCTGAGGTCACAGCCTTTCCATGTAAGCACTTCTGTAGTCGACTGGAGTCTGCGTGGAAAACGGTGGTTCTAACTTTACAGTATTGCCTATAAATACGGTATTTGTATTGTAATTCCTGTAAGCACTTTTCTTCTGAAGTATTTTACTCTACTGTGAAGATCATTTCAAAAAGCAAAGAAAAGATCAGGCTGGGAGTGAGAGAGAGAAGAGAGATTTACTTATACACAAAGATATGCCTTGACATATATTTAATAATATTCAGAATAATAACTTTGGCCTTGCATGTCATTTAAAACCCAAACACTGAAATGCTAGACATAATTTTTGCCATTTTAAAGATTATACTGTAACCAGCAGTTATAGTCTACACATAAGGAAATTAAATTAGGACAGTTATGGGATACAAACATATAAATTTACACAAACTCCCCTTTTATGACCCTGTAATTCCTTAATTCAAGGAGGCTGAGAAAAGGCCTTGGATTATTTCAAAATAAACCTCTTAATAGAAATGGGGAAAATGAACAGTTGAAAAAAAGCATAATGAAATTTCTATTCACTGTAACCCCAAAATGATCAATTCATTTTTCAAACAATGCTCATACATTTCTTTAAAAATAGTGTGATAATTATTCTGATTTTCTACAATCATCTAATGTTTGGATGCTAGGATTCCAGAAATTAAAAATCGGAGAATAGTTTGGAATGGATTCTATTGTGTAATAACAATTCTTACTGGAAAAACTTTAAATGTTTTTGTAATCCTACCATCCTAAATCCTAGGAGTAATTTAAGGTTTTAGAAGAAGTGAAAGTTATTTTTATTTTGCTGTCCTGCTATGAGGTTTTATATTTGATGTCACACTGAATTGATTTTTAAGAGATGTTCATAAATTAATTTCCAAATATTAGCTATTTAGCAGTATTGGGATAGGTAACCTTTGCATGTCTCTAAGGTGATATATCAACTTTTCATCATCTGCAAAAATTAAATCAGTATTTCACAACATCCACTAAATTTGTAGATTTCAAGTTGTCAGTGGACATTGCCACTTAAGCTAGAAATCTACAGCCAACCGCCACAATCATCATATAGACCACGTATGGATAATCCACTGTTCATAATCATTTCAATGGCCTTAAACGTTCATCTTCTAAAAAAAAATATTTAAATGGCCTTAAACGTTCATCTTCTAAAATATATATATATCGAAAACACTTGTGGACAGTCTCCATTTTAAAAGAAGGAATTTAAAAGACAAAAAGAAGCAGAAATAAAAAAAATAGACAAAGGAAGCTTCACGGAAAAGCAAACTGCAAAGAGGGACTTTTTTTTTTTTTTTAATAGCTGGCAAAGTGCCCGTTTTAAGACAGCAGACCTCGTTGTGCTGCCGTCAGGCTGCAGGTTTGAATTTCCTAGGAGTTGTCGGAGGGGCTGCCTCGGGCGTTTCAGACCAGGGCTCGCAGCCACCGGAGTTCCCTGGTCGCGAAGGCGGCCGGCGGGCTCTGCAGGTGGACTGGGGGGGGGGCGGACAGCGCTTCGGGGCTCGGCGACCGGCCGAGGCGGCTGCGGAAGCGGCGCCTGGCACGAAGGCCGGCCCAGGCGGGGGGGGGCACCGAAGGGCCACCGTCGTTCGCCTCATCCAGCGCCCCGACGGAAGGCAGCCGAGGAGCCGCCAGGGCCACCGCAGCCGACGCTTCCAAGGGCAAACATGGTGCGCGGCCCGCGACGCCGCCTTGGCTCGGGAACCGTGGGCAGAACCGCAGCGGACCTTTTATTCCTCCCCTCCCCCCCCGCAAAGGGGCTGCCCAAAATAGGCTCCCATGACCGAAGGCCGAAATCGTGCTTCGAGGGCTCCGGCGGGTTAATCGGACTCAAAGCCTGTGACGCTTCCTGTGTGTGTGTGTGTGTGTGTGTGTGTGCGCCTGTGTGTGTTGTGTGCGCGCAATGCGCCCGAGCGAGCGCGCGCCACTCATTCCCAAATCCGCCAAGAGAGGAAACTTGGCCGCCTATTTATGAGGAGAAAGTGGGCCTTCAATTGGCTGAGGGAGATGGCGAGATGTGACGCACGAGGACCGCGGCAGGGCCAGGAGCCCCGGGCGCTGCCAGGACGGGCGCACCGAGGCGCGGGTTCTGCGCGCAGGGAGGGCAAGGAAGGGGCCCGCGCCTTCCACGGCCCGTCACGGCGCCTCGCCTCCCGGCTCCCTCGAGCGTCCCGCCGGGCCACTCGCTTCCCTTGCGGAGCGGCCCTGGAACTCGCCCGGCCCGCCACCCGGCGGCCCGACTCCCCCCAGGCCCCGCCCCGCCGCCGCTCGCCCGGGAGGCCTGGCCTCGCACCGCCCGGGACAGAGGGCGCCCCGCCGGGCAGGGGAGGCGGCGGCGGGGCTCGGCGGACGGGGGAGGGGAAGAGCCCCCGGCAGGCAAGGGCAGGCAGCAGGGAGCGCGTGGCCGCCTGTCCCGGAGGGGCTCCCGCTTGCTTTCCTCCGGGGCCGCCAAGAGCCGCGGCCGAGCGAGCGCGCGCGCGCGCCTCGGCCCGGCTTTGGAGTCGGCGCCGGGCGAGCGGCCAGCTGGCCCCGCTCTGACGGACGGGGGGAGCCGCCCCAGGGCCCCCCCGCGCCTGAGTTCCCGAGGGGGAGGCCGCCTCGCCGCCCCTCCCACCGGGGGTGCTTTGTATGTAAGGCCGGCCGCTCTTTCCCCCCCCCCCGGAGGAAGAGGCGAGGCCGCGGCGAAAGCGCAATCCGGCCGCGCTCGGCTCCCACATCTTGCTCCCCGCGCGGGAGCGCGCACGTGAGAGCGCCTGCCTTCCCCTCTCGCGCCGGCCCGCACCAGGCGGTCGCAGGGCGTCGGGACCGCGCGGCGTGCGCGTGCAAGCCCGGAGGAGGTGCGTGCGCGTGCGTGCGTGCGTGCGCCGGAGGGGAGGCGGCCTGGCTCAGCCTGGGCCTCGGAGCCGGGCGGGCGGCGGTTCTTCGCCAGCCGAGCAGTCCTCGCCGGACGGCCTGGCACAGCGGTGGGGCTGTACGGCTCTCCCGCCGGCCCGACGTTTGGGCTGCCCACCAGGGGGAAAAAAAGCCCCCTCCAGGCGGCGCTCTCGCCCCCGTTTGCCCCCGACGCCCGTCCCGGAGCCCCGCCGGCTGCCCCGTCCCTGTCCCGGCTGTCCTTCCCGCGCGGGCCGGGCAGCTGAGCGTTCAAGCAAACACAACACGGAGCTGCGCGGCTCCTCCCGAAGCCGCGACCCGGCGGGGTTTCCTGGGCAGCGGCGAGCGCGGCGAACGTCTCCCGCCTCTCCCCCCCCCCCCCAGTTGGCCTCGCTTGGCCCGGCTCCCTCGCCCCTCGGGGGTGTCGCCGCGGAAGGTCGGGCGGGCGGATGGCAGCCTTCTGCCTGGGGAGCAGGGGAGGGGGGGAAGAGAAGCGGCCCCAGGGCGGCCACCCCGTTCCGTCCAGCCCCGCAGGGGCGCAGGGAAAGTTTCTGCAGGCGTCGCATAAAGAGGGGGGTCTCCCCCTCCCTCCTTTCCCCCCTCCCTCCCCCCCGCCTCCCGAACCACTCAGCCTGCCCCGCCGCCCGGGGGGTTCGGGGGGGCGTCCCGGGCGCGCCGTCGGCCTCTCTGCTCGCGCTCTCGTCCCTTCGAGGCTGGGCAAGTGCCGGGCGAGCCGAGCCCGTCTCCAGCCAGCCGGCTCCCGGCCGGGCCCATCGGCGGGCGGGGGCTGAAGGGGCGGCGCGGTCCCGCGGGCTCGGCGCTGCCTGCGCCCGGCTCCCCGGCCGCGTCCGCTCGCAGAAGGCCGGCGCGACCGCAGCCGCTCGCCTCGCCTCCGCTTCCCGCAGGAGCTGCCGGGCGAGCGGCCCCCTCCCGCGGCTGACAGCTTCTGCCTGCCGGGTAAGGCTCCCCCCCTTCCCTTCCCTTCCGCGGCCGGGCCGAGGACGGTGCCCGCCAGCGAGCGGGGCGGCCGGGGAGGAAGTTCCCTCAGAGCCGAGAAGGGATCTATAGATTTCCTTGGGATCTGGAGGCGCCGCATCGGAAACGGCAGCCGGGCCGGCTCTGCGCTCCTCGTGCCGGGTACGGCCCCGGTGCCCGCCTCGCTCCGAAGCCGCCAGCCTCTCCCTCACGGAACCGCCGGCGAGGCCACCCGGCCGGCTCCCTGCTTGGGAGCCCTTCGCCTCGGAGGCTCTGGCCGCTTTCGCCGCCTCGGAGGCTGCCGCCCTTCCGATCCCTTTTGCCTCGCTGTTTTATTTGATGCTTCCCACCGGCCGCTCCTCTGCCCCCCCCCCCCCCCGTACGAACGCTGCGGAGAGCGGCTGGAGGAAGAGTGGCTCTCCCAAACGGATCCCTCGCCCAGGTAGGAGACCGCTTTTGACTTGTGCAGCTCACCGTGGCTGGCCGCAGTAGAGAACTTGCTTGAAACACCTGGGAGCTTTCCTTCTGTTTTAAGGATAAAGTGCAAATGTGGGCTTTGCAGCAGAAAAGATAATTTCATTCAGTTCTGTTCTTCGGGAATGTAATTTCATGACAATCGTCTTTCCTCGGGAAGGACGGTAACACGCATAATATCTGTGTGCCACGTTATTAGTGGAAGAGGGAGGATGGATGCGATCGTTTTTTTAAAGTTGAAGTGGATGTAGTATGTGCAAAACAAGGCATAACTAATATATAAATCTATAGACTGAATGGAAAAAAACCAGCATTAATTGCTGCACACAGTATTTTTTTTTTAGCTTGGCACATCAGATATTTCGGTCTGGTGAAACGGGGGTATTTTTAATGACTGATGCATCTGTCTTTGCGTTTACTAAATTTAATTTTAGAAATGCAAAAATATTAAAATTGTAAAGTTGTAGAAGGTATCTACCGGTAATTAAAAACTACTTTAGGCAGAGATTGCTTTAAAGCCTGGATGTGGCAGGGGTGATTGTAGTAACTCTGTATTCTTTCAGTATCTAAAATTGAAATCACAGCTGATGTGGGAAGGATATTTTTGCTAATCATATTATTATTATTATTATTATTACCATAGCTGGGCATCAGGATAACACATCCTCTTGGGATAAAAGGTAGAAAAAATTTAGGTATTCTTTAATCTTGCTGACTTTTTAGTTCTTGTAGTGTCTGTATATTGTAGTTCAATTATAAAAAATGGGATGCATTACTGACGTCTGAATATCTAAAAACGTATTGCTATTTGTTCAATATCTGGAATAGTATTGTTCCTGTTGTTTGTAATAGTAAATATTTTGTTTGGAGATATTTTAAAGATTAGACAGTCCTTTCAATGAATCTTTTAATTTTGGGGTAAGACTAGATTTGGCAAGAAATATAATGAAGTGTAAGCTATGCATTTGTAAAATCTCACAAAAGAAGACTAGGATTTTTTTATATAAAATTTGAAATTTTATACCATTTTCTAGCAACTGTGAAGCATACAGTCTCAGTTCATACAAAACTATTGAAATGTGTAGAAATTAAGCCTGCATATATATTTTTTAGGAACTGAATGCTACGTAAATTTGAAATAAGAAAAATTATAATCAGAAATTAGGGTATAGTATCTCTCAGTCTGCCCCTCTATCTGTCTGTCTATCCATCCTTTATATTTTATTACGTATATATGCATTTGTATATGTGTGTGTTTGTGTGTAATTTTTATCTTTACAATTTTGTGAGATTTAGGCTTACAGCTGAGGGTACAAACTCTTTCAGGGGCTCTGCACTGCCTTGCAAATGGCTTTGTCCTTTACAATGGTTTGGCAAGGAAATAGATTGAACACAAAACCTGTTTCCTTGATGAAAACCTGCCAGTATTGCAGAAGTTATCCTTTCAGGGGGGGGGAAGAATTCTGTGAGAAAAGGGACTAGGCATATGAGGCCTACAAACACAGAGAGGCTCCCTGTATTACTTGCCAGTTGAAATAAATCATTCGTTCATAACACTGCAGTCAAATGATGGTACAAAGTATATTGCAACACATATTTGATTGATTTTTTTAAGCTCAACTCTTCTTCATCAATTTATCTTAAAGGAGGATCTGCATTCAGCTGCTCATTTCTCCCTTTGATCAGCAGATCAACAGGACTTTGGGTTTGAAAAAGGCTTCCCTTTTTTGGAGGGGGGGGGGAAAGCTCCTGCAACAATTATTGGGAATTGCATGTCCTGTTCTCAAGTTGTACATGGTTGAATATCTCTCTGGTATGTGTGTGCCTAGAATTGTTCGGTACATGTCATTCAGTTCCTTGTAGGAAAGAACAAGGCACTGCTCATTAAAACCCTCAAAGAGCATCAAACAATATAAGAAAATACACTCTGACCATATCACGCAAATGGTGTGTATATTTTAGTGACAATGGACACAAGTTGCCTTTTTTGCAATTATTAGGAAAATCATACTTTTATTAAATAAAATGCAACATAGCTTTGACTGCCTTCTTTTCCCGAATTAAGAAGTGGAGATCAGCCCAGTCCTCTCCCCCCCCTTTTTTTTTTCTTTTTTGGCAAAAGTGTAGACACACAAACACATACGCACAGGGACCCCCAGGCACACAAAATGGAGCAATGCATGCAACCAAAGCATTTTTCAGAACAGGGAAGCCCAGGAAACTCCACAATTAGGCTAAAATAAATTAGTTATTCCCCATGAGCTATAAGATTGAAAGCAAGGGAAATTCTTAAAACAATGTTCTTTATTACCAATATTTTTCTCTGTAGAGTTTCTTGAAGAACGTATTTTAATTATTATTAGCAAAAGCATGTGCCACACAAAATAATTATACATGATACATATTCTCAGCAATATTAAGCTTTGATAACTGGGTTTTTAGTGTCCTACTAAACTGCATTAAAATAGAATAATTTTGAAAATTGGTTTTCTCCATATGCTCCTTGAGTGGACCATCGGATCACCTTGCATTGTAGTGAATCTGTAGGTGTCTGGGGACGAGGTAGAATGACTTCACGTTATAAGAACTATGTAACTTTTGCAGTGACATCTGAATGTGCGTAATGTCATAATAGCTTCTGATGGACGCCTATGAATGGGTCAGCTCTTATCTTGTGCTTACAGAATGCAAAATGGAATATGTGCTGCCAGGTTGAAAAAGTCTGTCTGAACGATTTCTTGCTGTCAGACAAAGAATTTACGGGATCTCTTCTCCTAGTCTTACATGATCAGTGTGGAAAGGGAATTAACCGTCAAAGCAGGCGCAATTCGGATTTGATTGTATTCCTTGCTTGACCGAATGGCCTGGCACTCTATCCGAAGTCTGTCTAGGGTAAATCCAAAGAGAAAATGGGGAGCATGTGTTATTTTTATCAATGAGCTTTCGTTTTGTCCATGGCACCAGGTACAATTTTTGCAGACCGACTAGAATGAGAAAGATCCTTGTCCAGTTATAAACAGGGTTTGCTCTATTGTGGGTAATTTGGTCTGCAAGTAATAAAAGGTGGAGCAGCCGAATTGCTGTCTGAGAAATGCACCAGATCTTGCACAAATTCACAGCATCTCAAACACAAATCCACATCAGTTTGTGATATAGCAAGCAAATCTTAATGAATTAGCTTCTGAAAGTAAACTGGAAACTGCAATAATAAAGAAGAAGATATTAATGGTTCTGTTCGTTACATGTTGATGTAGGGATAAATTACATTAATCTTAGCCTGTTTAAGCTGGGGTTGGAAATGATTAAGATTCAGTTTGCTTACCAGAATGCCTGCCGGTATTTTGAGCATATCACAGGGAAATCTAGATTTCTGTCCGTCAGTAGCTTTTATAAAATAGCTGGCCACTATAAGGGAAAGCTTCTTAGCTACCTTGGTTGACTTTTTAAAAAACTAAGCAAGTAGGACCTGGTTAAAACTTGGAAGAAAGACCATGAGGAAACGTCTGGACTTTAACCATCTAGAAGGACCATGGCAAATGGTCAGCCTGTCCTTTCGGGATATTCTTCTAAAGGACATATCAAGGATTGACGTTGCTTTGTCTAATCCTTGATAGTTTTCCAAAATACAGTAATATTCCTCCAAATTGTTTGGTGGGCACCTAAAAGAAGGGTTAGACGTATCATGTCCATCATTTATTTCAAAAATTACCTCTGCATCTCTCTATGAAGAAAGGACCCAGGTGGTTTTGCATCCATTTACCAACCATTTTAGTTTTGTATAAATCAGTACTATGTTCAGGTTTTAGTCACGTGATCCGGTTTTGAGGCTGATTGTGCAGCATTGCCTTAGACGTACAATGAATACTCTTAATTGTTTAAATAGCAATATGTGGTGAACTTTGCTGCAGAAAATAATGGCAGTTTTATTTGGGAAATTTTTGTGGCTCTGCTTCCTCTAGAAGCCTAAAAGGGGCCTGTTGCAAACATGAGGCTTCGTTATTGATGTATTTATATGTTTATTTATTTTGTGATTGCATTTATTAAGCCCCCAACCCAAAGGATTTAAAGCAGATACTTCTTGTTTAATTTTTATTAAAAATCCACGCATAAAGCCAAACATCATTTAGCTCAGGTCTGTAGAGTGACAGCTATAACACCTGCTTCTTATATTAAACAGTAGACAAATCAGAGAAGGGAAATGGAGTTAACATATAGTTAACCATGTCTGCATGTTCTCTTTTCCACCTAGGTAGCCAGTTTTTCTTGAATTAGCTTAATTAATAATGATTAAGGAAAATCATCCTTAAATAAATATATCTGCCGATGGATGCATTGTTGATATTGCAAGTAAAGAAGCATTAGGAAGAAAAGAGTCGAGCTAAGAGGAATAGTTCCTCATTCAAGCTCCCAGACGGGACCCTTTTTTGCTTTCAAGTATTTTTGCCTTGTTGGTGCAATCAAATAGATTTAGAAGTGGCCATTAACCAAAGCTGTATAAGGAGAGATGAGGCAAAGCCCAGGGACGTGAAGGGAGGGGTTGCAAACGTTTCCAGGCCTGAAGGACAGCCATGTTTTGTCCCCCCCTCCTCCTCCTCCTCCTCCAGTGGGCTTGAAAGAGGCTGCAAGCGGCGTCTGGGGCATTGCCAAGGCAACTGGGCCGATGCTTCTTGTCCTGGCATGCTGCAGCTGTTTCACTGCCTGCCTTCAGAACGGCAAAACGGGGCGTCTCGTCTCGACAACCCTGGGGTACGACACAGGGTGCCGCGTGGGGCAGACCAGCCGCACTGTGGCGCACTGAGGTAACCAGGGAGCCCAGACGCCTCAGCAATGGGGAAACTGGATTCCAGAGCTGGGGGGGGCGGAGGTGGGCCCCTCCCGGGGGATTTCAAAATGTGGTTAAAGCAGTGCTTTTTCTTTCCTCCTTTTTTTTTATCCTTTCATCCTACGGTTTGCTGGCTAGGATGGTCATAGCTCCTGTGATTTAATCAGCCCAGAAAGGGTGACTTCATAGCAACCTAAAATGTCTTCATCAGTACCACAGTGTTGAAATTAACAGTCCAGAAAGATTTGATTGATTGATTGGTTGGTTGGTTGGTTGGTTGATGGTCCAGTCCAGTAAAAAACATTTTAAATTACCATTAAGCCCTGGGAATTTTCAAGTTATGGCAAAAAGAATCAAGCTTCAGGGCACACGTAACAAAGAGGCAGAGCTTAGATGCCGTCCTCTTGGGCGCCATCTTATTTTTTTGGACCATACGGTCAACACTCTTGTGGAAGCCAAGCTTTCACCAATTAGCAGTACAAAGCTTCTTTGCATTACTAATTTCTGAATGAATTTCTACCAGCCGTAGCTCCTGCTAAGAACTTCCACAGTGGTGCAATTGCTGAGTGATCACAGATACTTCATCTCATGGGGTCCTCCCAGCGGGCCCTTTGACTGCGCAAGGCCCTCAGACCCAGAGGTTGCGTCAGTAGTTCGCAAATTATATCCCTCGGGGGCTCCTGCCACTTCTGAATGTGATCTCCCAAAATCTTGCTTGCTTTTCTGACCAAGAGGCTACAGACTTTCTCCCACACTACCAATTTTTTTTTTGCCAAGTTCCTAAATATGCAAATAGTGATTTCCTGCTCAGTCAGGAGTAAGAAAGAGTTTAGAGTTATGTGGGTGTCAGAAAGATCTAACATCTCACCAGTTTTTATTTTGCATCCTCTTCCCTTCTATATTTTTTTCCATTTTCTGACAACCCCCCCCCCCCTTTCCTCTCTGTCCTGCACTGAGAGAGGTTCCCCCTCTCCCCACGGCATTTGAGAACACTTCGGTTCACTTTCTGAGCTCCGTTTATTCTCATTTGACTTTTTATTTTTTAGTTCCGTGCAGTTTTCTTGCAAGCTTTCTGTCAAACTTAATCGAGGCAGCCCTTTCTGTTCAGCTACCCCGAAGGCCTCTTTCAGTCAAGAGGGGTGTTCAGTGTGTAAGTGTGTTTGCAACGTGTCATTCAGGCATGCACTGGTGAAAAGACACATCAGAAATCTTATTTTGACAGATGAGGGTTTTGCAGCACTGGTAATTTCTTGGGAAGGCTACGTGTGCTGAGATACTAATTCAAAGTAGATTGATTTAAGTCAGACTTAATGATGTTACAAGGATAAAGGTAGTGGCTTCATCCTGGTTTGCTTGGGCTATATGAGATGTTCTGCTTTTGTTACCTTTCCAACAATTACACTTTTACGTTTTGTACATAATTGTATATCATCACTTTTTTGCTCTTAGGCTTTTCAGTGAATTAAAGAGAAGGAGAAAAACCAAATTAAAATTTAAAAACAGTGGTTCAGCGTGATGGACAAATCACACAGCTGCCATTTTGACGTTTTTGCCAAATCCCCGTCCATGGACACCCCCAGAAATAGGTAAATTAATTCCATTTTTTTGTATTTCCCTAGATTTCCATTACTTTTTTTTAATTCAGTGGTCAATTTAATAAAAAAAGAATATATAATACAACACTCAAAAACCAAATTTGCATGATATATGTAAATATATCAAGTGTAGGTTACTGAATTGCCATCTCTTCTTCACAGCATTGTTAGCAAATAATATGGCAAATACTGTAAACTGATAATGATTCAGTGTTTTGTAAGATAAGTCTTCTATTTCAAGTTATAAACAAATGTAAACTACGAAATACAACACCATTCTTGTATTACACGAATACAAGAAGGACAACAATATTCTTGTCTTATTTAAGCTGTTTTTTTTATTTTTTTTATTTTTTGGATAATTATTGCAAGTATGTCTCCTAGAGAGTTCAAGAAGGTCTCCAGTAAGGATTTTCTCCTAATTTTATCATACCTGGTGAAGCAGGTTGGGCTAAGACGGCCAGGATGCTCTCTCAGGGCTTTGAACTCCAGACTGGTCGCCTGTGACCTTGCTTAGTGACCATTTTAAATTACAGTGGACCCACCCAAAAAGCTACTTACGACCGGATTTTGAAATTACAGCAGCTGCACACACACACACACACACACAGAGTTATGTGATTGCATTTTTGACGCTTCGTAACTGGCTCACTTTTACAGTGGTTTGTAGGATCCTGTGGTCACCTGACCATGACTTCAGTGGGTTGTTTTTTTTTACAACTTCCAGGATTCACTTCCCGTTTCCAGTAAAAAATGCCCATTGGGTAAAATTGATTTGCTCAATGAGCACCAAAAAATGTTGTAAAATTGGGTCCAGTTAAATGGTGACCTGTTTAGTGACCACAACGACTTATGACTATAATTCTACACTCAATTATGAATGTAAGTTGAGGACTATCTGTACAGTGGTCCAAGTTGAAAGTTATGCTGGTTGTTATTGTCATTATTGTATTTTGGAATCAGCATTAATAATAATAATAATAATAATAATAATAATAATAATAATAAAGTTGGAAGGGACCTTGGAGGTCATCGAGTCCAACCCCCTGCTCAGGCAGGAAACCCTATACCATTTCAGACAAATGGCTGTCCAGTCTCTTCTTAAAAACTTCCAGTGTTGGAGCATTCACCGCTTCTCGAGGCAGGTTGTTCCACTGGTTAATTGTTCTAACTGTCAGGAAGTTTCTCCTCAGTTCCAGGTTGCTTCTCTCCTTGACTAGTTTCCATCCATTACTTCTTGTCCTGCCCTCAGGCGCCTTGGAGAATAGCTTGACTCCCTCTTCTTTGGGGCAGCCCCTGAGATATTGGAAGACTGCTATCATGTCACCCCTAGTCCTTCTTTTCATTAAACTAGACATACCCAATTCCAGCAAACGTTCTTGATATTATATTCCAAGGACATCTGGAATCATTCTGCAATTATTCAGTAATGTCGTAAAGGACATATTTTTTGTTTTCTTTAAAGGTGGTTTTAGAAGTGGCAATCACAGATGGTCTTTCGCTAAGCCAAAGCACATTGAGGTCTTTTGGATTTTGGGCTGAAAAACACTCTTAAAACATAGAATAAAATGTGTTCTCAAGATTCAACTTTAAAATCATGTTTAAGGATTTTTTTTAATTTCAGACATTTTAATATCTTCCTTTATATGTGTTAAGGCAAAACAGCTGTAAAACTGTTTTATTAAAACTTATTGGAAAGCTAAAATTTGAATGAAATGGTCTTGAAAATCCTGGGGGAGCTTTCTTGGGTGTAAAACAGTGTCCCCTAACCAGAAAGGATTCCTCAGGAGTAACCAAGGATGGGAAAAGATTTTCCTTTATGTGTCCATCTTGTTTTAAATGGAAGCATCAACATTTTGAATTAGGTTGGGTAACAGAAAGAGATTCAAGAAAGGGAGTCGTCTCAGTTACCCCTGTACTTATCAACCTAGGACTTTTTAATTTCAGTTTTACAAATTTTACAGAAACCAGAGGTTGATGCTGGACACTCTTCCAAGATGGAATTTTATTTGTGCAATAAAATTAATCTGGCTAATTCAATGCAAGTTTAACTGCTTAGACTGCATTTGGTTTATTATTAATATTTTCTTTGTGCTTATCAATTGTTTTCAAAATGCTAGGAAACCTTTGAACCTCCAATTAAAACCTCCTTGTAACTTAGAGAAAATATTTACCTCAAGCATTATTTATTTATTTGAAAAAATAAATTACAAATTATTTGACAAATTCAGTTAGAAAGTAATAACAAATGTATCCTAACATTCCTCCTGTATTTCATTCATCATATTTAGTGTTGAAGTTCCACTACTGGGTTAGAGTGTTTTACTGGATACTCGTTTTACGAGTATTAGCTTACTTCAGTGAGCAAAATGTTTCATCTCTTCCAGCATTGACTATCCTGGATGTCATTTAATAGGTTTACAGCTTGCATCTGTAGATACTTACACTGTTTTGTGTGATCTTAATCTATAAGTGAAAGGCACACCTTTTGTGGAACCCAAGGACGTTCTTTTTTTCCAAAACATTTATGTACATCAGAGTAAAATATAAAGTTGCCTGAATTCTTAATCTTTTAGGTTCAGAGATGCAGAGGACAACCTGGAAAAACACTCTATGATAGATAAATCAATCGAAAGATTGAAGTCTTTGAAGGCCTAGTCAGGGTCAAAATGCAACATTTCGGAAGTAAACTAAATCGTGCAACAAAATACAAGCGTTTTCTAACTAGTTGCTTTTATCACATCACTCTCAGATTTTTATGGCTTCCTACAAAACAGATGCTAAATCTTGACATTTCAGAACCAACCCTGGGAAGCGCCAGCTCGGCACCAAAGAGATCTGGAAGTTTTAGCCAGTTGTCATAGGTACATGCCGGCTGCCAAGCACCCAAATTTTGATCACTTGACCAATGGGATGCTGTGAAAGTCATAAGTGTGAGGATTAGTCATAAATCACTTTCTTCCATGCAGCTGTAACTTTGAATGGTCACTAAATGAATGGCTGTAAGCTAAGGACTGCCTATCAGGTGTATCGCAAAGGTGTCATCCTTGGCCTGTGGATTGAGAACGGGGAGCGAATCTGATGCTTTGCTATCTCTGCTGCCCGTGACCGTCGTTCTGCTTTGCCTTGCAGCGTCCGTAGATGATGAGCTTTCCCTTTCAATGACATCGACACTCTCCCTGTGGATTAAGTGAGCGATTGGTGTGATAGAAGCATCTGACCTCGGGAGGTTGGATTGCCTCTGCTCAGGATACCTCATTGGACCAGGCCTTGTGCAACGATGCAGGCGTATCTCGGAAATACGACGTAATTGGAGCTGTTCCCAGAGGCAAGTGCCTGTGTAGCTGGCCACAGAAATAGGTGGGTTACCTACTTCTCTTTCAACATTTATTATCCTGAATTGTCTTCACATTGATAAAAGTTCGGTAGTTGGTTTCTTTTTCTTTTTTTACATCTTATTCACCTGCATTTTCATGGAAAGGAGACTATGGTTAGAATCATAGCCACAGGTAGAAAAAGATAGCTGGAATAAAAGTAGCTTGGAAGTTTTAGCCCAAATATTATTGTTTTACATTTTGCTGTGCTGTAACTGCACTGAAAAATGCTGCTTGTGAGCATTAAGGTTTGGGCTGTACAGACAACATGGCAGGCCTACAAAGTCCAGCATTTATTTTTAAAGAATGCTTCTGATTTCTTCTTAAATAGTCCATGGCTCCCTTATCCATGTGGCTGGCTCTCCTCAGCATAATAAAAAAAAAATTACATTCAGCTCCCAAGGAAATCCACAGAGTTTATAGAAAATCCACAGTGGAAGCTTTTTTCCCTCTTTTATGCATGTGTTGCACATGTGAGGCACATAAAAAAGAGATGGAATATCAATAACAGCTGCCATTTTGACTTTTTTGACCCCCCTCCCACAGAGTCTTCTATTAGATACATTTCTCTGTGCAAATACATTTTTAAAAACTCAAGTCTTGTACCATCACTATCACCATACTGGCATAATTTATAAAAATGCCATTTTGCAAATCAGTTCACTTCTGCATTTATGTCCCATTCTGACAGCTTTATCACAACACTAATTCAAAACAAATAGGCCCCGTTTTATATAAGAGCGTAAATCTCTCATAATTGATACCAGATCTTGGGAGAAAGATTTCAGCTTCTGTTGCCCTACTTGCTTCCAGTAGAAAAGATTTTTTTTTGTAAGTTACTTATCCAGTTGTATATGTCTTAATCTAATGAATCTTTAATATTAAATTGTCCTTTCTGGCAATATTTTTTTTGAATGTTTTTCAGACCTAATTTTAGATTTTAAAGGTATTTAATAGGATTTTTAAAAAAGAAAAAGAAAAATTGGCTTAGTAGTAAGTCAGATTTAACTCTGGTACTCAGATATACGATAAACTGTAGGAATTGAAATTGGAAAAAAAAAGAGAAGGATTAATATGTTTTACTTGGCGTGCCGTTTACTTGGAAGTAAGCTTCACTGAATAGGATTCATTCCTTAGGATAGAAGCTTTAACCTTTAAAAAAAAAAAAGAAAAAGAAAGCATGAGGTTAAGTTAAAAGAAACTGTAAATTTGAAGAATATTGAAGAGAGCAGTGCTAGTCTATGGAAGCCAAAACTCAGAAGGCCTTTATCAGATTCCTCCTGGTTGGTATTTCATAGACTGCTTTGATATAAATATCTATTCTGCTGCTTTTTCATTTATTTTTAAACGATTGGAGTGATAGCGTATCCTTTCCCAGTGACTCAGGAGAAAGTAAATACACAGATTGTTCTGCCTTGTCCTTCTTTACCCTTCACTACTAGCGTTCAGCTGTACACAGGAGGTACCTTTTGCTGAAGGTTGACGTCTCAGGGAAAGGTGAGCCTAAGGAACCAGAGAGGCGGTTTACGTGCTGTGATCCGTAGATGCTGCTCTTGGTCAGAGATTTCCAAATGGCCTTAGAGGTTCTGCTAGCTTACAGGTCTGCCTGGTGAAACCTAGATGTGGATGAAGGGAGTCACAGAAGCCCCGATGGGAGTGAGGCCGGGTTGTTGGCCACGTGCGCTCATAAGCTTGGGTAGGCTGGTCCCTCGTCCTGTTCCAAGTTGGTCTTTCAGTCTGGTGCCAGAAACCAGCTGGGGAAAAAGAGAGCTTGGAAAGGAAAGAAGCCTGAAAGACGGGATCAACGTGGTTTTTAGTGCAGATTTACCCAATCTGTGGCTGAACGTGTGAAGGAGCGTGCCTGTACCTTCTGCGCATCAACAGAATGGAAGCACGAAATAAAGGACTTGATCTTTCACAGAAAAAAGAAAAGTGAGCCGCAGTTCCCGGAGGGCACGCGAGAGAAAAACAGAGTTCCGAGAAGAGCCATTATTCTTCACCCCACAAGGTGGGAAAGGAGGGTTAGAAATATAAATGGAAAAACACGCAGCACTTTGGCACGAAAGGGGCCTTGGCAGCATGACAGGTCTCCCTCAAAGGAGGAGCACGATGAAGCTGCGAACAATGGGAGCGTCTCAGGCTCTTGGCACCGAAGGATTAATTCTTGAGGCTGAAATGAATTATTTGTGCAGGAAAAGTTCTGTGGATTTATCTTACTTCTCTCGCACAAAAGAAAGGATAACAGATTGAGCAGGTCCTCAGATAGGTTGGCCGCAGGTGCACTGGAACTGAAGGAGCACCAGCCTGTGACGTCCACCCCAGACGGAGTCTTGCATGTTGTAACTCTGCCCTTCCCAACTGAGTTCTGTTGGGCAAAGTACAGAACATTTTATGGTGGTCACATTATAGACACAACAAAATCCATTAGAGTATTCATGGGGGGCGATGTCAAAAACAAATCGAGATGGCAGCTGCAATCAAACCTTCCTTCCCTTTTTTGCATTCATCACGGGTGGAGCTTTGATCATACAGAACCCTCCTATTATCCTGGGATTCCTGAAATAAGGTGGGAATTGAAAAGTATCTGCCAGGTTACAGTGTATGCTTAGATTAAGGGTAAGTGATGTCTACACACAAGCATAATACACATATAGTTGTGATAGGCAGAAGATGTAGGTGGAGTCTAGTTTTACTATATCTTCCACAACGGAAGTGGGGTGGGGAATAGTATTGTGATTAGAATAGCACTGGATTAAAACACATCTGGCTGGCAGCATATAGGTCGTCCTCCAGTTGCAACCATAACGGGGCCTGGAATATCCATCATAAGTCATGAGAGTTGTAAGTCAAGACAGCCACGTCACCAGACCCAATTTTACGACTTTTTTGCAGCAGCAAATACATGCAGGGATCCATGTTTTCCTACGGGTGTTTCTTGCAGAAAACCCACCCAAAAGACTGGAAACTGGCAGAAAATATTGTAAATCGCAGTCAGAATACAGTCCATTGCAACTTCATGTGGTTGCTAAATGCCCAGCCATTAAATGAGGACTAGCTTTATTTATTTTTTAAAACAATTTATCATATACGTTGCCTTAATTATTAAAGATTGATAGGTAGGGTTCATTAAAGTTATTTATGCAGTAATCTTTATAAAGTCTAATGAAAACTACAGTGATTGTTGTACACAACTCTCTGTATAGGAACTGTTTATTATATCCCCAAACTACATAACATTCATTGGATTCAGTTATGCAAACATTTTACTAGGTTGAAACACACATGAATTTTCTTATATAAATTGGTTAATGTTTTGTCCATCTTCGAAAAATATTTAAAGTTATGCTTTCGGTTTCTTATTCATATTAAAACGTGGCTGTAGGAGCCGTCGTCCAGCTAGGTGGCAGCAGTTACCTGACCTTTGTTCTTCTCGGAGATATTTAACTGGATTAGAGCTGGTCGGATTTTGGATGAGGAGCAATTCAGGAATTCCAGGGTTGTAGGCCGGGCTGGGCAGTTCAAAAACTTCCCGGAAGAACATAGCGGCAGGCCACTTTTGCATTTATGGCTAAGAAAATAGTGTAGGCTTGTTGATGAAATCACCAATACTTGAATTTAACCAAAGGGGAGAGACCTCACTTTTTAAGACCCATTAAATGGAGGATTGCAGATCCTTCTGCATTCAGCAGGGCTCAGTGGCCTCCGCTCTCCAAGATGGTCTGCAACAGCAGATTTATACCTCCTTGGAGAACCACTAACGGCTTATGGACTGCGCCTGGTTGGCTGAGTGGTAGGTATTGCTAAAAGTGAATATGAAGACCAGCGTGATCCTTTGAGGCCTGTTTGACACATGGGTGGCACTTGTGAGCACTTACTGGCTCACGGTTGAATTGTGAGTGAACAGCTTTGAAAACCATCCCTGTTTTTAAAATGATTTGTGGGATAACCATTCTCTGGTGATTATCTAATTAAAAAATGCAAGTTAAATGAGGAACAGTCTCCCATCAGCCCATCTTAAGGGTTACTGAAGACTCAAGTTGCATTATATATGAATATGCCCACAGAGAATGTGAAGTTATAATGACCTCCCAATAATTGATCTAGAAGTACAGCTTGAGCAAAGTAGAAGAACCGTACATTTAATCTTGACCCTGAGATATTAGAATTCCATATTAACCAGGATAATTGTAATAACTAGCTGGCAGAATAACATCGTGCTACATAGAAGTTGAAATGTCCGTACATGTATGGTTTTTAAAATAAACATGCAACCTATGCCCTTAATTTGATTCTCCTCTACCCTTTTACCAAATTATTCTCATCTGCTGTTAATAGAAGAAATAACATTCATTGACAGCATGAAGTGGAGATTTAAGTTGCCCATCTGATTGGAAACATGACACCAGAATCTTCCAATCTAGGTGCTGGGTATAGAAAATGAGTAACTATTCAGCAACTACTCAGGAAAACAATTAATTTTGTTGGCTGATCTGGATGCATTTGAAAGGCATTCTTTACATGAGGCCAAGAAAATTATCTTGTTCTTTTTTTAATGGATCTTGGCTATCCATCTATAGACCATTTTACAAGCCTATTGTATCCAAGTAGTTAGAACAAATTCATGCAAATTACACCATTTGCAGCAATTTCCAGTATTTGCATAATTGCACAAAGGGCATACATTTGAATGTTATGACATTTGGGTTTATCAGACATCCCTCCACTCATGATGGCCCATTAAATCAGGGTTTGACAGTATCAAATACCTTGTTTTAAATCAGGGGTGTTCAGCCTTGGAAACGTAAGACCCATGGACTTCAACACCTTTGATTTAAATCCTGTCTTTTCCTTAGACCTTACTGATCCTCTGATAAATGCAAAATAATGATGTCAGAAGAAGGTTTTCTGATTCCTGACATGGTAAGAGTGCTGAAGGACCGGAGACACACCTTGAATGTATAAATCTGTCTTTCTGATGCATCGCATGTATTAGTTCTTCCTTGCCAGTAGATATTTTTGTGGTTTCATGTATGAGGACTGTTGTGTGGCCTCCTCCTGTCAGCCATTCCATTCTAGTCAGGTTTGATTCTTCTCCAGGTGTAAGCTCCAACTCTTCCTACTTCAAGGTTTTCCTTTGAAAACCAAAAGCATGCTAAGGAAGACCTAGGTGCTAGATCCATTTGACCTGAAAGAAAACCTGCATGGGATGGCTGATGGAAACTTGATTTGTTTCTAGTCTCACCACAAACTAGGAGGTACATTAAGCTGGGAGTTTGAGAAAGATTCAAGCTCATTGTCTGAAAACCATATCCAAGTGGAAATTTGAATTTCTTCCTCAGCCTTATCCAGCAGTCCAACCCCTTTATATTTTGGATCTCTTGTTCGCATCCTCTTTGAAAGAAATTTGTGCAATCAGTGTATATACATTATTGGCAATCAAACTTGGAAAGGATTGAGGGATATTGCTGGGTTCCCTTAAATCCTGGCATTAATGTATGACCTAAAGGGTAAACCTGACATCAAAAATTATCATCCACTTTAAAAGATGTTTAGTCAACTAGTATATGGATTTTATTACAAATACAAAATTCAGATTTTCTGCTTTCTAGTAAGTGATTATAGTCAGGATAGAACTCTATAAACATTGTTTTATGTGGACGGGTATGTTTGGAACCCTCTTTCCTTTGGTCAACCTTGTGTAATATATAATGTTTATATAAAGCATATTTATATACTAACATGTTATTAGAAACCAAAAATCAGCAAGACATTCACTTTTCCAAGAATTTTCCCCCTGGAGTTTTAAAATATTGACAAAACTTAGATATCTAAGGATAAAGGCCAGAGGTTTGTGGCGTGGGTGAATTATGTGACTGAGCCACTATCAACATTTGTTTTCCTACTTGCAACAGGACCTGCCATAATAACAGGTCATTAAGTGATACCTAGTGGTCAAGGGCAGCATTTTTCTACTTATTACTGCTCAAATTATGGCCTTTTATTTCTTTATAGGCCCCAAGGTATCCTCCCAAACAGCACAGCACTTCAGAAATCACTTTGCATTATTGTGCATGAAGAAAAGCAGATGCTTGAGGTGTAGTGACCTCTGATGCTACAAAAGGAATCTCTGAGGGGATCTCATTGTGGTCAAAAATGGATCTCCACACACGGGGATTCATCAGCCAAAACCAACAGATTTTTTTTTTATTTTTTTTTTAAGAAAAGCAAACCTTTAGCCATTTTAGAAGTAAAAATGTCTATTTGTTTAGTTTGGTAAGAAAAGCATTTTAGGCAGAGAATAAACGGTCTTAGCATTGACATATATACACTTTGTTTAGAGAAGAAAGATCTGGGTTAATTTTAAAATTATTTCTCTTGGCAGGCAGTGATTTATTCCTCATGAAAAACTATTCAGACATCCTGACTTTTGATATAGCTCAAATGAGGTAGTAGTGGTGTCAATATTCAGGAAGCTAATGTTGGAACAGAGGCAGAAACGGGCAATATTTGAAAACTGGTGATTTGTCTGAGCTTCTAAACCTTTAAAAATGCTGTTTAGCTTGTAGTTCTAGATAAAATCCATCACTGTTTAATTACCAGTTACCAAAAGCAAGAGAGTGCTTTTAAAGCTATTGTTCAAAAATGGGGTGGGGGGCACTGCAACTGAAAGCCCCCAGGCTCAAATCTTTGGAAGTTCAGGGAGATTTGAGTCTGTAGACCAGGGATGGAAAGCTATGGGCCCTTCATGGCGGGAATTCTGGAAGTTGGAAGTCCACAGGTTGTGGAGGAGCCATAGATGCCCGCCCTCGCTGTAGATCGTGTTCAAGGCTTTTCTTGAAACAAAGCAATTGCCCAGATATCTGCAAACTCATACTAGTCTTGGAGTACATTCAGACACCCCTTCAACAGGTACAGTTTTCCCTGATTACTTAGAATAAGAATAGAACAGAGCTGAAAGGGACCTTGGAGGTCTTCTAGTCCAACCCCCTGCTCAAGCAGGACCTATCCCATTTCAGACAAGTAACTGTCCAGTCTCTTCTTAAAAATCTCCAGCGATGGAGCACCCACGATTTCTGGAGGCAGGTTGTACCACTGGTTAATTGTCCTCACTGTCAGGAAGTTTCTCCTTAATTCCAGGTTGCTTCTCTCTTTGGTCAGTTTCCAACCATTGTTTCTTGTCCTGCCCTCTGGTGCTTTGGAGAATAAATTGACTCCCCTCCTCCTTGTGGCAGCCCCTCAAATACTGGAACACTGCTGTCACGTCTGCCCTGTTTCTTCTTTTCTTTAGACTAGCCAAACCCAAGTCCCGCAGCCGTTCTTCGTATGTTTTAGTCTCCAGGCCTTAGGTCATCTTAGTTGCTCTTCTCTGAATTTTTTCCAGACTCTCAACATCTTTTTTGTGATAAGTTGACCAAAATTGGCTGCAGTATTCCAGATGTGGTCTTACTAGGGTTTCATAAAGCGGTGCTAATACTTTGCATGATCTTGATTCTAGGCCTCTGTTTCTACTTCATAGAATGTATGTCCAGCTGCATCTGGAAACAAAGCTTCATAAAATTCTTGCTAGCCAGATCGCTTCTGGAGTCTCCTTTCTGTTTCCCTGTTGATCTCCCACTTGCATGCAGGCAACCCTTTCGGATTCTCAAGGTGTGAGAAAAGACACAAGTTTTCATTTTGGCTGATAGGTTAATCCCATCTCTTTAGTCTCACACGTAATTGGAGACCTTCACGACAGTTTGAATGAAGGGAAAGGGGGAATATTACTTTAAAAACGTATTAATTTGAAAGCCTAAAATAACATTTATATCAATGACAAACTTGTATCTCAGAGCTAATTTCTAGTCTGTGCATTGATCTTTGCTCACGTCACAATAAAATACCAATAAAAGGTATTTTCCTGGTTTTATCAGCTGCGTATTTATCCAGCAAACTTAGAAATACAAGTCTTGGGTCTGTTCAGGTGTTTTAGATGTGTTTTAGATTTAATTTGTTCCAAATTTGGATCTTGCTTGATACCATCATGCATGGCGGTGTGGGAGGGAGGGAGGGAGGGAGGGAAAGAGAGAGAGATGATGTCATAACACCATTGCACAAATGACATTATACTGTGTGATTTGTGCAGTTCCCCTGATGTCAGTCAGTAGGGCTTCTAATCTAGTGGGTCTGTAGTTACTGCTTGCTTCTCATATGATAAACGTCACAATGTTGAAATGAAATAGTTTAGATTTATTAGCAATTGAGCTTTCAGTGTAATAATCAAGCCTCACTTAGAAGCTGAAAGCTAGCAGGTCACTGGTGGAAACTGATTGGTTGATTGATTTGATTTCCTTTTATTATTTATTTCCTTTATTACTAAAGTGAATGTCACTATGAGTACGAAATCAGAGGTGGTTTATACTAAGCTATGCAAGAAAATTGTGCTTTAAAAGAAAACCTATACCCACCTTACCTCCAAAATAGAAAATAAACAGATGCTCTTAGGTCTTAGGAAGCATCAAAAAGTATATAATGTATTTATTAATGCAGCTTGGTGGTTTGAGCCGGTTTGGGTTTGGACTTATAAATAGGGGAGTGCAGGTCTTTCAGAGTTCAAAAAAAGAAGAAGAAAGAATTGGGTAATTTGATATACATCCCAGTATTTACCTGAGGATAGCTGCATCCTATCCTTGCAAAACAAAGTTACTTCATACTGAAATGGGCATCCCAGAACATGCTTATTTGAAATTAATGCAGTTGGAATGTATAATGCACATACATGTTATTAAATAGGCTCCTGGACAGTTTGAAACTCTGCCACAAATTATGTCCTTTAAAGTAACACCTCTCAAGTTTGGGACCGTTCGTTAAAAGCTCCTCCTCCTTTGTAGGGCTGAGAATTTCTGCTCAGCAGCACAGATGGAAAACGAGCTGGACCCCTTCAGCCAATTCCCTGTTGCAGAGCAGCCCGTCCCCTCCCTCTGGGCTCCGTTCCAGGACGCAGGGAATGGCTGAGCTGTCCCGTTTTGTTCAGAGGGAAGGATATATAATAACCGCTGGAACATTAAGTGCTCTGTGGAACACAAAGCGTGAAATGCGCATGTGATCCCATGAATTGGATGTAAAGAAACTCTGCAAGTCATCCAGGTACAATCTTAATACATTCACTCCTGGAAGGTAAATGCTTTGTGCTCAAGGTGCTTAAATGTTTAAATAGGTGTGTACTTATCGCTCCCTTCATGGGTGTCAATTAGATTGCCCCCAAACCAGAAGAAACATGGAATACTTTAGATCTTGTAATAGTTCTATGACTGTCACTATCATTTCAGACAGGAAATACATTCCTCCTCCTCCTCCTCCTCCTCCTCCCTTTTCTCTCCCTCTCCATAAAGGACCATGGTTAATGCAGAATTGTAATTTAAATGAAAATGGTTCTGCGTCATTAAGGTGCAAGAGTCTCCCGCCGTGAATCTGAAACTAGACAAACAGTATTGTCTAGTTCAGGGATAGGCAACCTTGGCTCTTTTATGACTCGTGGACTTCAACTCCCAGAATTCCTGAGCCAGCATGGCTGGCTCAGGAATTCTGGGAGTTGAAGTCCACGAGTCATAAAAGAGCCAAGGTTGCCTACCCCTGGTCTAATTGTTTGATTTCGGATCAGGGTTTCGGCATTACAGAGTGTGTTGTTCCATTCTTGGCTGCTGCATTGAAGTTCTTCAGAGCCTTGTGTGTGAGCAGGGTGTAGTGTTTATGTGTGAGTAGCTAAAAGTAGCCAAGAGGGGAAAATTAATTGGGGTGGGGGAACAATCTGAACAACCTTGGTTGACCTTTAAAAAAAGGGTTAAGCAGGGACCGTTGGGGGGGGGGGTTCACTCATAACATCTGGGCTCCATTTTGACTCTTTGACCAGGCCCTGTAGACACCCTTGTCCCTGAGGAAGCTGCCTCTGTTCTTGTCGAGAGGGCTCCCTTCCTATTGTCCTTGCTGATTTGGACCGTAGCTGCAAAGAGGAGGGAAGCACCAGGTGTCATGTAGCAACGTTTGTGTTACGGAGTGGATGGGAAATGACAGTATTTGATTTTTAATGCATGACTGATGGAGTCCTCTCAATGTATGTCTATAAAGTTTTAGGGGGAGATGTTGGAGGAGGACTGCAGTCTCTCTCTCCTGGGTTGATCTGTTCCAAATGCTTCATTTCCTTGGCTGTCCTTTACAGCTGGGAAGATGCCAGCCTTGTCACACTCCAGAAGGACTCCGGGGAGGAGAGCCTCCGTCTCCCCCGTGGGGAGAAACCCGTCCTCGTTTCTATAAAATTCACACCATTTGGGGCATGGCATTGCTAAAACTGCTCGGAACTCGCGAGTAGCAAGATGGAGTGAGGGTTGTGTAAATCTCTCACCTTGTTGGGTCTGTCTAGAACCTGTGACGCTTCGGCCCCGAGGAGCGGCTGTTGGAGAGTCCGGGGGTGTCTGGGCGGGTGGTCAGGAACTGCCCTTACAGCTCCGTCGCCTGTTCTTCCTGGGCCTGGCGCCATTCCGGCCCCCATTTTCCCATTACTGAGCGTGTCCCAAAACTGCTCTTTCCAAAAGGCAACTGGGCTCCCTTGGTTTTTTCCCCTTGAAAATGTTTCGCTTCTTCAGTTCTAACTGACTGGTAGGGGAGGCCCAGTTGCCTTTTTGGGGAAAGGGCCTTTGGCCGGCACAACTGAGACTCTCCGGGGACATCATTGCCCCCAGAGAGTCCAAGGAAGTAATTCTTAAGAGAGATTTGGGGGCAAATGAAACGTCAAAGGAAGAGAGTGGAAAAATGGGAATAATAAGAAGCACCAGAAGGGACATCTGCTCTGATATTGTAATGCATGTCATGTGGAAATGGTGCAGATCACAATTTGCCTTGTGTGTGGTGAAGTCACAAAGCCCACAGTGTCTTTGTGATAGACACTTTATCAGCCCCAATCTTGGAAGAACATGGAGGAGAAAACCACAGCTTCTATTTGGCAACACAACATTCGTTGTGTATGGGTGTCTGTTCGGGGTTGTTATGAGTCAGTATAAAAAAGCTTTTATGGTCATCTCACAACTTGGTTTGAAAGATGACATTTGCTTAGCGCTACTAGAATAACAGTCTCGAAGCAAGACTGTTATAAAATGAATTATTATCATTACGTAAGCCTACTTACTCTCTGACAGCTTCAGAAACACGGAGAGAAAAATAAGCAATACCGTAATGACACATTTTGCATCTCAGAAATTCAGTGATAAAAATCTCCCATTGGAAATGCAAATGAAGATTGCTTCGTATTGACTCACGTTCTGCCGAGCCAAGAAGTTCAGCACTTTCCCCGCTACAATATGTCAGCTTAGTAGTAACTCATAGACGTGTTCCACAATTAATAATGACGTCGTTTAATAGGAATATCCACCCAAGACCCCATATGTCCCTCCTCCCCCTCCCCCGCTCGAGAGTGCAAAGCTGGGAGGAGACGTGGTTGAGTGCAAGTGGCAGGTTTATTTTAAACTAAGGCTGGAGATGAGAATGGAAGATGCAGATGCATTCACCTCCTTCTGATCCCCAGTCTTCAAAAGCTGGGTGCACACCAGCCCCCAAGCAGCTGTTTCTGGCCATGGGAAAAACAGGCGTCCTAAGAGTAATAACGGGAGCAACTTAAGCCTTAATACTCTTAAAAACCAGCAGGAAGGGAGAGAACATTCAGTTGTTTTCCTATACCCCAATAATGTCACAACATCACCAGATGGTTTTCTGGAAGTTTGAGATCCTTGATCCCTCAAATGTCCCCCCTCCCATTGTATACAATCTCATAAACCATGTTGCTTACAAGTAGAATATAGAATATAGAATAACGAGGTTGGAAGGGACCTTGGAGGTCTTCTAGTCCAATCATCTGCTTGATCAGGAGACCTTGCACCATTCCAGAAAAACGGTTATTCAATCTCTTCTCCAGGGATGGAACACCTGCAACACCTGGAGGTAAGCTGTCCCATGGATTGAGATCCAGATCTAGAAAGGACCAGCAAAATTGCCCCGTGCTCTCGTGGTCTCCGTATGTCTTGTGAAGCCTCTTAAGTCCTTGGATACACCCCACCAGTGACCATTTCTTGGTACTGGGTGGGCAGAAGCTTCAAGCCTGGCCTTCTACTGGCAGGTGGTGGTTATCGCTGTATTTGCACATCCAGCTTTATGGGAATTTGAATATTGATTCCTCAACAGTCACAAGTATCTGCCTTTTCAGAAAAACAATAGGAATATCAAGTAACAGTTTAGGATGCAGAACAAGAGTAGGTATTTATTATCAAATAATAAATGGATGGAATTTACTTCCAGTTCTGCTTTTCGGTATGATCTCAAAACCTGAAAAGAATACTTAAAAATGATAGAATACAGAATAACAGAATTGGAAGAGACCTTGAAGATCTTCTAGTCCAACCCCATGCTCACAAAGTAGCCTCAGAAAGCTACTTATGGCTGCAGATTTAAATAGTGAAATACTGGGAATATATGGGCCAGATGTGTCTATGGAAGGAAATCAAATAGTTGTGATACATAAAAAGGTGGGAGGCTTTGATTATGTCTTTGCACTCACCATCATGAATTTTGTATTCCCCCCCCCCCAATAGATTAGATTGGGCTTCGTTTTGCTGGAAGGCTTTGCCCAAAGCCTTTGATTGGCAGCTTGATCAGAGACATCCATTTTGACATTTTCCTGGAAAAGCTGAGCCATCCTGGCTGAAGACTGCAGAGCAACTTATACTAAAGAAATGGAAACCAAAAAAGCATTTTGCCTCTCAACGACCGGGTTCACGAGTGGCTGGGAAAGGGTTAATCTCACGTCCGTGCCAGGGCAGTGATGCTCCCTTGAAACACCCTTTTACTTCTTCCCGTATGACTGAACAGATGCTCTTCGCGGGTATGTCATGAAAGAAGAACAGAGAGGAGGCACTAGACTTCTTACGGAGAGCAAATCTGCTTTTGATTTCTTCACCCAGTAAAGGGGTCCCAGGTTGGAGGGGCTGCAGACAGAAGGACGTTGCATCTCCACAAACATCTTGGCAGTCAGTCTTGTTTTAGGCCACCCACGCACCAACCGTCTTCGATTGGTTGGAGGGGGGGGGGGAGAAAGGCTTCGTAGTAAGGATCATTTCCATTTTCTTTAAATAAAAAAAAAGATACAGTAAACGGTTTAAAAAAGCTTGCTTGGCCGTGCTCAGATGTTCTGTCTTGGTGAAAGCACCGTTGAGCCTCACCTGCAGCCTTCAGGAAAACGGAACGAGGCTGGGAAGGGCTGATGGCAGAGAGGAATCCGAGGGAAGATCCCTTTCGTCCCACTCTGCGCCCAAAGTCAGACTGGACCTGGAAACACAGGCAGTCCTCGACTTACGACCACAATTGAGCCCAGAATTTCTGTTGCTAAGAGAGACAATTAAGTGAGTTTTGCCCTATCTTACGACAACTCTGGCCACGCTGGGGGAAGTCAGATTCTCCCAATGACCTAATGATTCACTTTAACAAGTGCAGTGATTCACGTAACAACGGTGGCAAGAAAGGTCATAAAATGGGGCAAAATTCACTTAACAACTGTCTTGCTTAGCAGTGGAAATTTTGGGCTCGGTTGTGATTGTAAGTTGACCGCCTGTATCTCATGTGGCAGGATATTGTTGGGGCCGTTCAGGGGACCACAAATGGGAGACGCTGGGAGTCGGCAGCTCTGCTCCGATCAGCCCCACCAATTGTCCTCCCTGTCAGGAAGTTTCTCCTTAGTTCCAGGTTGCTTCTCTCCTTGGTTAATTTCCGTCCATTGCTTCTTGTCTTTGCCTTCAGGCGCTTTGGAGAACAGCTTGACTGCCTCTTCTTTGGGGCAGCCCCTGAGATATTGGAACGCTGCTATCATGTCCCCCCCTAGTCCTTCTCTTCATTAAACTAGACCTACCCAATTCCAGCAACCGTTCCTTGTATGTTTTAGCCTCCAGTCCCCTCATCTTTGTTGCTCTTCTCTGCACTCTTTCCAGAGTCTCCATTAATTTTTCACCAATCCACCATGCCTGACAAAATGTCCACGTTTTTCACATTTCCAACAGCGATTAGAAGAACCTTTATGATTGTAAGACAATTTCTCTGGCATCATATACCAACAGTAGTACATCATTTTAAACTTCTTTTCAATTGTAAGATAATATGAATTTCAAACCTTTTAACCACATTCCATCCCATTGATCCATTCAAATCTTATAACCAAAATTCTTGGCATTAGTTAATAGTCTGACTTTTACTCAACTTTCCCATACAATGTTAGATTTATCAAAGTTCCTTCACAGTTGCTCATGATCAAAAATTACGTGTGAATCAAAAGAGAGGAAATAAAAGATACGCAAGTATGTCTTAACTCTTCTTTATCTAACTTGGGATGCAGGGATCGGAGTCCAGGCCTCAAACCCACAAAGCAGCCTTTTAAACCCACAGTTTAATAGCCGTGGTTCTCAATTTACAATTGAGCCCAACTACAGTTACAAGTTTTGGACATTGTGCAGCAGGTCACCTTGTGAATCTTCCCAACTTTATAACTTTTTTGCAGTGGTCGTAAAACAAACACCCTGGTCATTAAGCAAATGTGTCAATTAAAACTTCCAAAACTCACAGCCACATGTGACCGGGGCACTGCAAACAGCCGTAAATTGTCCAAAATGCAGTCCTGTGACCAGGAGGGAAAGAGGTAGCCATCAGAACCTTGAAACTGGGTTGTAAGTAGTAGCTCTGGGGAGGTCCTTAGTAACTTCAACCAGTCGTAAGTCTGTACGTATCTTTATTTTATTTTATTTTTTTAAAGTTGGGTAATGGGCATTCTAGGAGGAAAACACAATAGCACACCAGTTTTGGAGCTCACTTCTCCTTGGATCTGATTTTCATCCTTGGTATCAGTTTGGGCAGCTGGCTGAGAAAAGCTTTTTACCGTGTTGGCAATGCCAGATGCTGCAAACCTCAGTAATATTAAGACTACTGTCCTATTCTTGCTCTGCCAGGCCCTGACCGGCTCATCCTGTCCGCGTGGGCTTCCAGATCCACCCACAAAGATCCGATTGCCGTCATTGTGCAAAACTGAGGTGGCTGAAGTGAAATAGTTTTGTTATTTTTAACAGCTCTGATGTATGGAAGTATGCCTTGGCTGGGGTGTGTGTGTGTGTGTTAATTTCTTGAACTTCAGGATGTCGTGTCAGGTGCAGATCCCAACTCTGGGGTAAAATTTCTAACGCTTAAGGCTACAGAGTGCAAATCAGAATGCAACCCATAGAGAGACCAGTATAAGCTGCTGTGAATTCATGCATTTATTCTGCCATTGTAGAATTTCAAATAGTATTGTTTAACATGAAAAATACACAAAGAGGTGAGCACACGAGTACGGAAAAGCACGTTTTCCAAATGGATTATAAGTGGGCAGGGTTCAATTCGTTTCGCTTTCAGCTTTATTGCTCAGGGCTGGTTGTGATCCGTTGGCTGTAGGCCTTCAGGAAAGCAGTTGAGTCTTGGCCTTTGACCGGGTCAAGAGCAGCAGACTTTGCATTTTAGTTCTAATTACCTTTTAATTGGTTTTTTTTTTTTTTTTTAATGGTGTGTGTTACTTCTCACTGCTTTTTTGTTTGATAATGTTTTTTTTTAATGCATTGTTGTCTGAGCAGGGCAGCTATGAAAATGTTTTCATAAACAGACTGAAAATGGTCAGGGGTCTTGTTCCAGTTTTGGCCCAGACCGCGCTGGCTAAGCAGCGGCACCATTGCAGCCATCCAGGCTTCTACACGCTGGTGCCAGTGGAAGGCACCGGCCCGCTGAGCATGATGGGAAATGGGGCAGCTGGGCTCCCCCCCCTCCAAACACCCCCGGTTTCCAACATATCCAGGTAAAAAGAAAATTTGGATAGGAACCCAAAGGCAAATGCAGGTAGCCCTTCCTGAAAACCGTCTCCTGCCAGGGTCAAAGGTTCAACAAATTTCCACATACGGCCCTTCCCGTGCCAGCCTCCTTACTCCACCGGTGTCCAAGAAGTCAAAATGATGCCCACAACCACACAATCAAAACCCTCTACCCCTTTTACATACATTGATGCATACATAAACTGATTTTACATATATTGGTTGTGGCTGCCATTCTGCGTTTTTGGACACCCTTCTGAGGAGACCCCTGTTGATATGCTCCAGACTGGCCTACATGGGGCTTCCGTGTCGTTCCAGAGTTTTGTATTTTAGCAGTGGCTAAACGATGGGCGCGATCAAAACGCACGACTCAGTGTGCCAAGTGGACTATTGGCCTCCGATGGGCTAGATAGAACAGGGGTAGGCAACCTTGGCTCTTTTTATGACTGGTGGACTTCAACTCCCAGAATTCCTGAGCCAGCCACGCTGAGGGGAAAGGGAGAGGTTTCCAAGCTGAGCCATGCTGGCTCAGGAGTTCTGGGAGTTGAAGTCCACGAGTCATAAAAGAGCCAAGGTTGCCTACCCCGGGCTAGGATGAAGGCGGTGATCGAAGCAGAGTCCCAGGAAGGAGAGCAGAAGAAGGAAGAAAGCACCCCACACAGGAGCTCTGCTCCGGGGCTTTCATGGAGGGACCTGTGCAGATTCGTGTGGCAACAATCCAGGTAGTCCTTGATTTACGACCACAACCAGGATTATAATTTCTGTTGTTAAGTGAGGCAATGGTTAAATGAGTTACGCACGCTTTTACATTTTTTCCATGGTTGTTAAACGAATCACTGCAGTTGTTCAGTGAATCACACGGTCGTTAACCAAATTCAGAACCCTTTGACTTTGCTTGTCAGAAGCTGGCTGGGAAGGATGGAGATGGCGATCACGTGACACCCCCGGGAGGCTGCAGCCGTCATAGTGCCCTGACTTTGATCACGGTCAAAGTGTGAATAATATCGTAAGCCACTTTTTTCAGTGCTGATGTTGCTTCTAAAGGGTGATGCGATTTTACAGGACACGGACTTCTGTAGAAGTTTAATGCAAAGTTATTACATTGTTATTAAGATACATTTCGAACCACTGAGAAGGCACTTGGAATCTGCTCTGGAGCCTGTTCTTGAAAGACGGCTCCACCCATGTGACAGACACGTTAAACGGGGGCGGGGCTTCAATCATGCAGTCGCAGCCATCCTCCTGGGGTTTTTGACACCCCCCCCCCCCGTGTTAGTCATCCTTTTCCAGATGTTTTCATCTGGCAAATAATTATAATCGTATCTCCCTACATACGCATCATTTTAACCTTGTAGACAGACTTTGCTATCCATCAAACTGGATTTAATGCACTGCAAGGTTACGAGGATTTAGCAGATCCGCTAAGATTTTTTTTGCTTTTCCTTCCTTTCTTGGGAACGACAGCTTGGAGAAGTCTGCTGCCATAATTCTAGCTCTCTGTTGCTCTGCCAGGAAGGAGCCAGTGGCCTAGCAGGAGTTCATTTCTTCCGAAGGCCCGGGGGACCTCCAGCCATCCTTCCCAAGCCTGAATTGCTATCCCTTCCCTACCGCGGGAGACATAAAAACTAAATTCATTTATCCAGAGAGCCCTGGGCTGGATTACCTTTACAGCGTGAGAGTATTAAAGAGATCCTTCTGGGTTTCATCCTATGATTAAAAATTTAGGGTTCCGATGTTGCAGAATAATGTCAAGCTGTGTTTAGGAATTTTTTTGTCACAGGTCTTAAATCTGATTTCAGCTTTGCCTGGCCTCAGCTCCAGGAGTGTCCTAATAGGGATGTTGTAATTAATTGCTTGCATCCTGTTGCTGAAACACCTACTCCCTCGCATAGCGGCCCAGAAAGGGGGCATGATTCGTTGGGGGTCTTCAACAGGAAAGTGGGCTTCGCGGCTGCTTGTCCAGAAGTCAGGAAGCCGGCTTCTATTTGCAGCTTTATTCCCACTTTCCTCCTTGACCTTTGGCAAGTCATTTGACACCTCAATCTCTCTGTTAGGGCAGCTATAAAATTGCGATAATTATACCATGTGCTGTGTGGGTATTAAAAGTCACAGCAGTTCAAATGGGGGGTGGGAGGGGAATGCTTCGGTTAACAATTTCTCAGGGATACGAGTATACCATCTGGCAGCATTCTTTGGTTTTGGACCGCAAAGCGGATCAAGTCAAACCAGAAGACGCCAGTGCCTTTGCACAGGGGTGCGGGATCCCCCCAAAAGGGAAGAAACGGCTTTCTGAAAGGCTCCCGTGGATAACAACTCTGGGTTCCACGTTTATCGTGATCTGCCCGATTGAGATTCCTAAGATTCTGGAATATGGTAAACTACACAGTACTTTCTCCCCTGAGTTACAGTCAGCTCCTTTTTTGTGGGCAATAATACAGATGTGGTCAGCCACTGTTCTCTTTCAGAATTCCCCGCCACACACACACACAAGCACACCCACTTTCTTAGTCTAGCCCAGTGTTTCTCAACCTTGGCCACTTTTAGGATGTGTGGACTTCATTGCCCAGAATTCCCCAGCCAGCAAGAACTCTGGGAGTTGAAGTCCACACATCTGAAAGTGACCACGCTTTACAAACCCTAACTCTAAGGAGTGGACTCCAAAACTTCACAAACATTGGAAGGGGGTCTAGGGAAGGGGATGGCGGAAATGCTGGGTGGGGGATTCTGGGCATTGAAGTCCACACATCTGAAAGCGGCCAAGATTTTGGGACACACTAGGCTAGCCTACAAGTCCTGGGGAGTTTCTGGTGTCCCCCCCCCCGCCATCTAAGTAACAACTTATTGAGATGCATCATTACACACATTGCCTTGCGGTGTCATTGTATTTTCCTGCAGATGTCTTGAGGTATTTTTCCAAGCACAAAAGGCCTGGCTGTTGAGGCTTGGGGTGTAGAAACAGTGCAGTGATCCAACGATACCACAGAAGGAGATGTAACTTTTGGGTCCCGTTTTTTTTAAAAAAATTGGATATACTGCCATCTTGAAATTAATACTCCCTCCCAAGAACTTCCCCAATTTGTTGATGGGCAAGTGTTGTATGTGACGTTTCCATCCCCTTTGCCTCATCCATCCCTCTTTCCCCTTTCAGGGATATTCCAGGCAAAAATATCCAGATTATCACCTCAAGGATGGGCAAAACTTTGCTTGTACCGCTACCATCTTCACTTCTTTGCCTCCAGTTCTTGGACACCGGTACTCGTAGTCCAGATAAAAAAGCTGTGTCTGTCTTTCAAGATGTTCCAATAGAAGAGAATATTTGTAACTCAGGGTTGAACTGTGGAGTCCCTGGTACTCTCTGAACTTGGTTGTTCCCTTGCAGACGTGTCGGCAGCATCACCAGTGCACAAATGAAGTTAGCTGGGTAATGAAATGTCTGCAAGGAAACAGCCAAGTTCAGAGAGTACCAGGAACTCCACAGTTCAAGGCTATAATATCCAATGTTTTTATTTTACTTTATTTGTTCAATTTACCTGCTACCCATCTCACATATGTGAATCTGAGTGTCTCACACAAATAAATAATGTGCGACAAAAAATAATTACAAATAAGCAACTAATGAAAACCATTAAAAACCAATTAAACAATTTTGTATCTCGCACAGACAGATGAGTAGGAGTTGGATAAAAGCAGGAAGAATAGATAAAATATATTTGAAGTTTTCTTACTAAAATCTTCAGAGATGAAAGAATGTTTATATTCAGACATTAGCAGGGTATCTTCCTGATATGTGAACTTCAACTCCCAGAATTCTCAACAATGACCATGTTGGCTGGGAATTTAGAGAAAATAGAGGGCGCCTGGATGATAGTTGTCAAATCATTAGGGATATTACTGACGAGGATATTTCATCTCTGACATTCAAGTGGACTGGAGATGGAATGAGAGATAAAATCCCAGAGATAATTCCGTTAAGCTTCTTAAAATTTGGAGAATTCCCTCAAAGCTCTTAGATGGTTCATCATCTCCATCCTTATTTGAAGTCTATTTTAACCCAAAATTCAGTGGAAGCTTCTGCGTTAGAGCCTGCCACAAGCAGATAGAGGTGATGGAGAAGACTGAACAGACCAGACGTCTTAGAGGGGCCCAGAATATGCCCACCGGGAGGAAAAATCCAGGTGGTTAAAAGCAATGAGGCATTTCACAGCCAACGTGAATTTCTCCATTAGTAAATTTGAGTTGCATAAATCTCTTTTCATTTTCTTGTTCCTTCCCT
Source organism: Azemiops feae (assembly GCA_023970755.1). Lineage (NCBI taxonomy): Eukaryota > Metazoa > Chordata > Lepidosauria > Squamata > Viperidae > Azemiops > Azemiops feae. The sequence goes on along the minus strand of JALGBA010000721.1, from coordinate 425,855 downwards.
GGCGTTCATAATGTTTGCTTGCCCATTGTCCTCAGTTTTGTTTTGAACTTTTAGGGATGGAATAATAATAATAATTTAATTTTATATCACATTTGTTCATACAGCCCACTATTAGTCTAGAGACCTCTCAAAAATTATTTTACTCTAGCTTTCCTTTTTTTTAAGTATGTCAGTATTGAAAATACATAATTTAAAAAGTCAGTATTTTAGAATTTAAGGAAGTTCTTCACTTTTAAAAGCAATGAAAGGAAATCAGGTCCATTTGTGAATATATTATTAATAGCAATAATAGTAATAACAATATCAATTGTTTCTTGGCAGGCAAGTAAGTACATATAGTCTTGATCATCCAGTTATGCTTGCTTTGCCGAGGAGGCATCATTAAATATCCATCAGGACGGACGCAATAGGCTTTCCCCCCCAATAGAGCTGTAAAATTTTGCCTTCCTCAGTGAATGCAAAATAGAGTCCACCTGTAATAACAAAGCAGGAGATTACTGTACATCTATTTCTGGATATTTTGATGGCAGTTTTTCAAGCCCTTAGAAAAACTGAAGGAGATGGCTTAGTATACATTATTTCCTCTTAAGATTAAAAACAGATTGCTCTCATAGTGAGTTTCATCAAGCATCTAAATAGATCTAGAAGTATTTAATTACTTTTGCCCTTTGCTTCCTGTTGGAGCTGTTGTCACCCTTCCTTTTCCTACTTTCCTACTACATATACTTTCTCTTGAGAGCAGAGAACAGAATTTAATTTTTATTTCTCATCCAAGAAGGTCCTTCAGCTCTGGCCGGATGGTGGGGAATGGAGGGATTCATACCCCTTGCAGGCAGCTGGTCCTTTGCCTTCTTTTAGAGAGTCGTTGAGGCCACCTGGAGGCTCACCTGTGGTCCTCAGGGTCACCTGAGTGGCGCAGACGGGGGTGGAGCCTTCTTGGACCTGCTGAAAGGACCGTGTGGTGGTGTTGTATTATACACCTTGAGTGATTATGTCTTTGATCTAGGGCTGCACTGAGATAGGACGGCATTTCCTCCAAATACCTCCACTTTGTTCCCAGCAATTTTTCTGCAGAGGTTTGAAAGAGAAAAGAAAATGGTCTTCCGTGATTCCCACAGGGACGTCTTGTGTCTGTGTATATGTACCCGTGTGGTATGGCTGTATTACTTTTATCATTCTCCTCTGTTCCACGACCTTCTCTCGCTGGTATCATTATTATGATTATTACTACTTTGTTATTACACGGAGACCTTGTGCCTATGCCTATACTGAGAGACAAAGATATATTTGCCATATTGAGTTATCTGTAAAAATAATAAAGGCAGGAAATAAATAAACAAGCAATCTATGGTACGCAAAGTGGGTTGCTCTCGGTGCCTTTTAAGCAGAATGAGAAGTCTCTCATTAAAATAGTGAAAAATTCTGAATGATTGGCATGCTATTCTGGATATGAGGAAGACAACACAGAGAGAGAATATGTTGTTAACTTTTATTTGTAAACTGTTCAAAAATTGTATTCTGAAATTGCACAATTATTCTGTGATTCCTGATTCGTGTTATTTGCATTGTAACCACGAGATGCTCAGCGTGGCAACTTGGTTTGAGAAGCTAAGCAGGATCAGAAAGGGTCACTTCTTTGAAGGGAGACTCCAGGAAAATCCCAAAACTATTTCTATTCCTGTGACAAACTTTATATGGTCATACCCGTGACATCACCAGGAATCAAGGTCTCCTTAAAAGGATGGAAAGAGATGGATAAATGGAACTCAAATTGTCCTAATATCATCTCAGAGGGACTATATTCTTGCTGCTCTCAGTCCATAAACGTGCATTAAGATGAAAAAGAAAAGGGAACATCTGGAAAAGACCAGGAAGAATATTTATAGTAGGATGACACTTAACAATGTTCTAGCAAATCGAGTTATTAAGTCTTTGGAATAAATCATACTCATTTTGAGCCTTGCCCAGCTTGGTAAGAAGGGGTATCTCTTTCTCTGAGTTTTATTGAAATGGTTTTGCAGAGTGCTGCGAATCTGCACAGAGGCAAAAAAAAATAATCTAACAAGGTCAAAGGTCAGCATGATTCGTTGACATGAGATCAGAAATAAGAGTACATTGGAGTGAATCTGTAAGCATTTTGTAAATGCGGCAGCTTCCGACTGGGAGAAAAATATTTGGAGGCGAGGATTGACCTACGCAGGTATGTGTGAAACCTCTCCATGTTTCCACTTTCCAGCACTCTTGAGTACTACACTGTGCCTGAAGGATGACATGCTGTAATGCAGCCTGTGCACATTTTATTGGGCATCTTTGCTTTGTAACACACCACCTTTCACTCTTGAGTCACCATTTCTCCGCTTTCTTGCTTTGGAAAGTAGGAGTAAAGAACCAGTTAAGCAATGAAGTTGAAGCTGTATGAAAACATTTATATGTGTATATTAAAACAGTGGCTCAAAGCTACCTTGACTAAAACCTTCGGAGTCCAGACAAAATCAGCCAATGCTGCCTTGACAGATAATCCAATATTGGCAATGCCAATACTGCAAAGAAAGAATCACAGAATGGTTATACAACTTCAGAAAAAAATCTTCATACTGTTCACATGCTTGTTTAGAATGACTTATTTTATAAGGAAAGTGAAGAAAGAAAGAAAGAGCAGATTTGATTTTTTTTTATTTCCTGTTTAGAAAGCTTTTGATCTCTTATCTGAAACTCCTCTACTTTTACAGAAAAGTAGACAATCAAAGTGGATCTCAGCATTTCAATACATTATGTTTAATCTTACTGGATATTATTCTAGATATTATTGCTTGAAAGGTACAAGAGAAGCATTTTTAATGAACTATATCTTCTGTTTAGATTAAATGCAAGGTTAATGCATACCATTCTTAAGTTTTTCATCATAGTACTCACTAGTAGTTGAGTGATTAATTCAGGTCCCCGGGTTTCCCTGCAATTGGAAGCTGGCTAAAGTTCTTATTGTCCAGCCCAGGGCCCAGATTTCCTGACAGTGTTTCAAGGCTTGTTTTGAAAGTGGGGAACATTTTGTTTTAGTTAGGGTATTCCTGTCATTGACATGACGATGTCATGATGGGTGTGATGTCTCTATGGCTTCTACTAGATATTTATGTAGAAATACTGACCTCATCACAAGGCTGTCAATGACACACAGCTCATAGATACAATAAATAAAGTAAATAAATAATAAGACAAAACATTTCTTAGGCACACAGTCATATTTCTAGCATTTTATAGGTGTCCATTTTGATGACCAGTTCAATAGCTATACAAACTAAGGGGAGATGAAGTCCCAAATGGCTAGACATAAAAATGACTTTTTCCCATGATGAAATTTGTCTAGTTGCTTATTTCATTTGTTCAGTGAAACGGTTATTTTTGATTAAAACAAACGGTTCAGTTTCCTGTAAATTTTCAGTTGCAATTTTGCAGAAGTTGTCCTGAATCTGCAAATTCCCTTTGAATTTCATCTTGGTGTAGTTTGTTCCTCTGAGAGAAAAACCCATAGAGATTCCTTTATGGCGGTCTTAAGAGGCCGTCAGGAATTTCAGATTGGGTATGAAATTCACTTTAAACGGACTGTGGAAGACGTGAGTAATCTTACCACTATTGATGAGGAGATCGGACAATGCAAAGGAGTAGAAACCGTTCTTCCTTTGAAGTGTATCTTTGTTCTTTGTTCGCCACCAATTCTTTCATTGGTGCTAATAATATGTGCTTTTATTTTACTTCTGTTGTGGGAAGAGTACAGCTGTGATTTTTAGCAAAGGAAGACAGGAAAGGAAGACAAACAAGAAGGGAAGGGCAAAAGAGGGAAGAAAGGAAAATAAGGGAGAAGAAGGAAAAAGGAAGGGAAGGCAATAGAAGGAGAACAAGAGTATTGTTTTAATTGGGAGCTGCTATATTCAGTATTTTCTGCCTGATGCAAAATAAGGACACCCTTAACTGGAGCTTGACTCCCGGGGACCTTGTGGTTCAATTAGCAACGGCATCCAGCGGTTTGCCCTCGTGTTCTTCCCGTCTTGTCCACAGCTTTTCATGATACGGCAAGATCCTCCGATGCCACACACACACCCCCGCGCTTAGTTCCTGCCATATTTTTTGTAAATATTACAGGAGGAACTCCGCTCATTTACTGCCTCTCCCACCGACGTTGTCGCCTTGGAACGCCGCATCAACCAGGGAGATGTTTTTGCACGGGGGGTTCTGCAATTTTTGTTTGTGCCTTTGTGCAGTTTCTTCGTTTTGACACTTGTTGCCCGGCAGAGAGCTGATTCTGTTTCATCCATTTTAGCTTGTTTTCTTTCTCTTTACTCTAGTCATAAATGAAAGTTGGATATTGCTTTGGTTTTACAGAATAGAAATAGCTTTCTTAGCTGGTTCCATTTTTATTCCAGGTATGATTTGTAGAGGACTGAATACAGGAAAGGATCCCACAGGTTGAATGCTTCTCTTCCCTAGAAAATACAGTATATAAGTTCTGCGCTCCTGGCTGGCGCCTTCTGGCATCTGGCCGGTCATATCTTCTTGTCTGTGAACAGCTCTCTCCGCCTTTCTTGGGACAAAGAGCTCAGGGCTGATATGCTCCAGTTTTTGCATGCCGAATATTCTGTTCTGGGTCCTCCTATCTTATTTTGATACACCCTGGAACTACATTTAAAATGTGTCCAAGTACATACGTTTGGCACAGGGATGTTGTGTCCAACTGTGTTTTGGAATTGCACATTGGGATTTCCCTAGAATTATATTTGGCTTCATTGTTTGAAGAGCCTTGTGAAACATGGAGGACGGAAATAGCACTAAATCCATCTCTGAAAGTTCTTCTCCTTTTCTCCTAAACTTTAAATTGTTCTCCAGGATTTTAACAGAGATATGCCCATGGATGATGGAGTTTCAGCTCAGTGTGGGTTTTTTTTGTTTTTTTGGCATTTTAAAAAGGATGCAAAAAGTGCCACAAAAAAGCCACAGATGGCCCGCCTGTGTCACTTCTGTGACTCCCCAGTCCTCTGAAAGGAAGGAACCCAAAGTCTTTGGTCGCTTTTCTACACTTTATGAAATTTTATGGAGATTTCGGGGTGTTCACGAAGCAGGTGTGTGTCAAAATAGTCAGGATTGCAGCCGTGGCAATTCCAATTCAAGCAAAGCCCGCTCCTTTTACGCGCCTACACTTCACCCACTCAGACTTCCCACCCCACCCTCTTTCCCTTCCCTTCCCTTCCTCTTCCATTCTCTTCTTTTCCCTCTCCTCTCCTCTCCCTTCCTTTGACATGCTGTGCACTACTTGGTGAAGAGCTCAGGCTGATGGAATTTGGGCTCTCTCGTTTTAAAGTAGTAAACCATAATGAAATGGGATTTTCTTTAATGCGTTTTATGGATTTGCTTGTCGGCAGTCCTCCTCTCCCCCTCTCCCCGTGGAGTTCCCTCTTGGGTCCTGGAGGTTCGTGGTCCAAACGCCAATCCTTGCAGCCCTGTTCAAGAGCTTGGAAGCTGCTCTCCTACCTTTTGAATCCAGCCCAACCACGGAGCCAAGAAAGACCCCCTCGTCTTCCCTGCGTTGTGTGCTCCCCTACGTTGAAGTAGCACAAACTGGATGGTTTACAGAACACCTCTCCTGCCTGCGAATAAGCAGCCTCTGACCTCTGGACTCTGGAAGAATATCAGAGACCTTGGCAGGACATCAGACAGGTTCTTAAAATAACTTTCCAGCTATTTGTGGAAGCCCATCTCAGTGTTCCTGCGGGGGGGGGGAAGGGGGAGGGGGGCTGCTGACCAGGCTGGAGTGGGGAGGGGGGCGGCAGCTGAGAGTTTCATTCTTTTCCTTCCGGAAGACATTTCAGCCACGCAGCCTGTGATGCATCTTGGTGTGCTTTTATAACTTAAGGAGTCCTCAGCGGAGAGAACTTGGAGCCACGGCGGGTGGAGGAGGACACCTGGAAGGGAGGAAGCCCAGGTAGAGGGTGCCGCTTGTGCCTTGCGCTCTCTCGTGGCTACCAGGAACCCGGCGGAGGAGACCCAGCAGCCCGGGGCCACTGATGGCGGCTCCGTGCCTCGCGGTGGGAAGGCAGGTGCACAGGAAGGCCACGCGTCTCTCCTCGCAAGCAGGCCGCAGTTGATTTAGCCCTTTGGGAGGGTTTTTTCAGCACAGCCATCTGCACGGAAGAGGAATTAGTCACTGAAATTGTTTAAATGCAATGAAGTCTGTTATTCCAGAATAGAAACAAGCTATATTAAGTTAAGTGGAACATACTGCTAAGTGGGTGGATAGGGAGCTTAGCTTGTGGGCTTAAATTCTGGTAGCTTGAGCACTAGCATCATAAAATGCTATATTATCATTCCAATTTTTTTTTTAAAAAAATAGTTCTCCGTTATAATTACATAAATTTATACCCATCTTACTAATTTTCTGGGGGCGTAAGCAACGTTATACCAAGCACAGAAAAAGATGAAGCTGCAGTTTTGAGGGAAATGAAAGGCAGGCAAACAAGAAAGGAATCAGAAATTTAATTAAGCACCAAATTTATTTTATACCAACATCGCTCAGAATGACATGTCCGTGCTTTTATCCACGCAAGGTAACCATTTTTACTTAAAAGTAAAAGTATTTAAGTATTTTAAAATACTGCTTTCTTTGGTAAGGGGATGTGAGTAGCTTTCTATGACATGGAAACTTAATTGCACTTAACTGGCTGAACCATAAATTTAATTTTGTAACTTGACTTTCCTTGATTAATTACTATAACTAATATAACTAGCATAGATATGCTAGTTAGGCAGGTGTTTAATAACTTTAAAGATATCATTGCAGGATGTGAGCTGTTCCAAGTAAAACTGCCTTTTGCAATTGATTGATAGGGATTTAATCTCTGCTGATGCTGTTCAAGTGGGGTTCCGGATGTTTGGGGATTGCACCTACCGTATCTGTGCTTCCTTTTGCCACAGTCATTCTATTTGCAGGTCTTTGGTTTTGTGATTCAACATATTCTCCAAAGCAACTCAGGGCAAGGCAAGAAATAATGGTTGGAAGCTTACCAAAGAGAGATCCAAACTAGAATTAGGGAGATTTCCTGACAGTGAGAAAAATTAATCGGTAGAATGGCTTGCCTCCAGAAATGGTGGATGCTCCATCACTGGAGGCTTTCAAGAAGAGACTGGACAGCCCTTTGTCCAGAATGGTTTAGGGTCTCTTGTGTGAGCAGAAGGTTGGACTAATCAGAGCTGAAGAAGCTTCTTGGATGAATAGAACAGAACAGAACAGAATATAGAATAGAATAAAATAGAATAGAATAGAATAGAATAGAATAGAATAGGAATAGGAATAGGAATAGGAATAGCTTTATTGGCCAAGTGTGACTGGACACACAAGGAATTTGCCTCTGGTGCAGAAGCTCATCAGTTTGATCAGAATTATTAGCTAAGTGAACTTTACACCAAGGCATCAAGAGGTGCTTGTTTGGTTGCATCCCTTCCAACATCTTCTAGAAAGATTATAATTTATATAAATTGAAATTTTGATTTAATTAATCATTGGGGGGAAAGCTATATATATCTTAACTTCCAAATGTCCACCACAGATTGACGTAATTTATGACATTTGTGTAAATCACGCAATCAATGTTTTTAGATGATTTGTGACAGTTTTCATCATTTGTATAATTACAGAAAAGACCTAAAAATGTCATTTGCATGATTATTCAAATGACCTAAAGACGTCAGTTGCACAGTGAAATAAATTAACACATATCATGTAAATTATGGTAGTTCTCCAGATGGACTTATCTGTAAATATGTGGGTGAATTATAAATGAAAATTTGATCCATTGTATCTCATATTTGTTAAACTGATTTCATTGAAATGTCAAATAAGTGTAGTGCCGTCTATGGATTATCATCAGTCACTTTTTCATGTCTTAGTGGAATTGATTTAATCAGGACTCTCAGCCTGAAAGAATGCCAAACAGATTCACGGAGTTAAAATCCCAAAATTACCTTGAGAGGTTTTTTGATATAGGCTCTTTGGGTTTAATGTAGGAAAAGTTATAATATTGAAGACATATCATTAACTGAAACAGGTGGACTTCCTTTTCTGTGAAAAAGGTATCTGATTGATTAAAATATGTATCTTCTAGTTTTAAAATCCACAAATAGGAAAGAGGAAGAAAATCAGAAGTCAGTAAGTTGAAACATGTCTCCACCGATTCAGCTTAACTGCAGCCTTGTCTTCAATTAGTTTCTAGTTAGGACAGCAGTTCTATTTATTACAGTATTTTAAAGATGACAGGATTGAAAGCTAAAATCATCTGACGTGCATATCTGTTGACATTTTCAGGGTTAGATGTTATATTGCTAAATATTATAAAATAATGTATTTGTCAAATATTGCCATAAAGATAACTGGACTGTAATAAGAGATTGTTTAATTGCTAAGAAGGTGAAGGTGTTAGAACTGTTAGGATTTAATACGTTAAATTAATAGAATAGTCATTTAGCTGTAGTTGATTAATCAGAAGAGGCAAATTTGCATTGACCAAGGTCATTTTAATCCCGAAGCCACAATGTAATAACCACCTTTGTTTGTTGAGTGAGGTCATTCTGGTTCTGATGTGCTGGAAATTGAGAAGGAAGTGTTAAATGTGAACTTATTTTCTGAATGTCAACTTTAGTTTATTAAACTATGAAGAAGGTTTTCTCTACTTAGTGATGTCATGACCCCCCACAAAACAATAAAAGTGCGACTCCTCATGAGTCAGTTGAACACTCCCCTGGGCTTACAGCCCTGTGAGAAATAATCGTACCTCTTGCCCAAAGTTATGTGACTTGTGTCTTCAATTAGGCTTATTTTTATCAGCTCTGTGTCAGTAGATGAGTCATAGTTACCTTTTCTCTTCCATGCATTTCAAATGTTTGAAATTCAAAATAACAGGTAAAAAACACTAATCCCGCTTACATGCACTCTGTGGGTGGTCCAAGACGGTAGATACACCGCTACACGGCACCAGAAGTCACTGTTCAGTCAAGCTACTTCTGAGAGATGGCCCACAGGCTTAGCCATCATTCAAGATGCCCTCTTGATTTTGCTCGTGTGATCCTGTTATACACCTGGCAGATGAAATAGGGATGAATATGTTAATATCTGCAAGCTGGACCAACTTTTTAAAAAATGAGTGGATCCCCCCCCCCCCTTCAAGTTGCTTATGGCCTCTTGAGGGATCACGGCACACAGTTTGAGAGCCCAAATCCAGAGGAGCTAGAGACTTTCTCAGTCTTGCAAAATCAGATAGGATTAAGGTGGGAGGATGTCTTGTTGATAAGCTGACAAACCTAAAGTGATAGCAACCGTAGCAACAGTGCTGTGCATTGCTCAGAAGACTCCTGAGGAAGTTCTGCTGACTGAACAGCCCAGTAAAAACTAAGGTGTGAGAGGTGATGGAGAGGCTGAAAAGAGCAGTAGGCATTTTGTCAAAAATGGGAAATAGTACAGACGAAATGGTGGTTCTACAGGATGAGATATGAATAGGCCATAACAATCTTGAATGCTTCAGATTGTTGCTGGAGAAGGAAAGAGAAAAACAGAATTTTCATGTCTTCTGCAGGGATTTGACGGTCATGGAAGAAAGAAATGGTGAAAAAGGCTTGCAAATATTCTTGGAAAACTTAGGAGACTTCCAGATTTTCCACCATATAAAAGGTGGAATCATGTTTGGGGCTACAGCCAATACTGAACTTGGAGATTCCAGATGTGGAAAAACTGAAGTGGGAACTTCCAGAAGATTATAACCAGACTTGGGAGCCATGCCTTCAGCAAACAGCTTCTACTTACAATGAGAATGGAATATTTTTTTATAAACGTTAACAATTTTCTTCTTATGGATATTACTCATATTTTCCAGAACTGAGAAAAGCATTGAAGACATGGGAAATATCTTCAAATGTCAGACCATTTATTAATCTGAAATGTGCCTAATTTTAATTCCTGAAGGCTTTTAGGACAGTTTGTGGATAGTTTTCACACAACGTTGTTCTCCATACATCAGCTGGAGATTTTGCTTCAAGGCTGCTATAAGGGCCAGCCCACGTGAAGAAGGACTGCATTGGGATAGATGCAGCAACATATCATTCTGATAGATTATTTCAGATCAAACTCCTTATTTATTTATTTATTTTTCTTCCACTGTCATTTTTGAGGGAAGAATCACAATTAAGATCCATCAAACATGAAGGATCAAAGAAGCTCCCTGCTAGAAACGTTATAATTTTGTTCTCCTATCCAAACATCTGGTAACCATATTTTCTTAAAGGGATTATTTACTGCAAAAAGTTGGGAGAAGTATTTTTTTGGCAAGGAGTTTGGCTTGAGGCCCACTTTGGATCAGGTATTTATTCCAGATAAACTTCTCCTTTCCTGAAAAAAGGACAACTTAAATATCTCTTTAAAACAGTGTGGGATGTAATTTGACTCAGAAAATACATTTTGTGTGTGCCTAGATCAATCTCTGGCAAATCCTTGTTATCTGAGGCAGTGAGGTTTACTTAAACTAGCCTGGCATAACATTCGGAGGCCTTTACAGATGTTAGTCTGAAACTAACAATTTGAAAGAGACACTTCCTGTTCCAATGCTAATATTATTTTAAAATCATGAGTATTTTTGCACTTGTTTTTACATAAATGTGTCCTTCAATTTGAAAGATAAGGCTTGCTCAGCTTTACGCAAAAAACTTCGTAACTGATCAAAAATGTAGTAAAGTATCTTGGTTTGTTCCATTTCATTGTTTTGGGAATAACGAGGATACTGTATTTTGAAAATACTCTAGAATGCAAACAGTTATAAATAATCTATAATGTAAATTCTTTGTTAATATTCTAAAAAAGAAAAAAAATCACAAGAAATGAATCTTTTTACCATCTCTGAACCCATTTTTTTCCCCTTTAGGATATCCATTTTTTCCCCTACTTTTTGATGATAACCCCCAATAACGAGACCACGTTATGCCTTATGAAGGATCTGTTCTGGAGTCAGGTAAGTCAGCTGTTATCTGGAGGTTAGGATTCAGAATATTCCTAGTTTATTAACATTATTTGCAAAGGTAATGCATTTATGTTTTATTATATTTGCAAATCACCCAGTTAATAGGACTCCTGGCAGTTAAAAGAAATTAAAGAAAAAAAATAAGCTTTAATAAAGCTACCAGGAATTACCAGAGGCAGTCAATAAAGTAGCATTGAGAAGATGACACAACTTCAAGATAATGAACCCAACTTTTATTTTTAGGAGGTAGGTAGATGGATAGGTAAACATTATTACTGTTTACCTGCTGGAACTCTCCTTTATTCTTTATTCTTTAATAAATTTCAATAATGTTCAATCAATCTTGAAAGTCTGGCCGAGAGGCCCTTCCCTCCTCCTAAATCAAATAGAACCAAGGTGAGCAGTCTTTGAATTTCCCCCTCACTTCTTCCTTCCTTCGTGGGCTGAGCTAAGGCGAACATAAGGGCAGTTGGGTACATTTTTCAAGGAGGTTTCCGTTCTCTACAGTTTGTTGGCAAATTTCTGTAGGACAGATTTACGAGGTTTAGAATAGAATGACACCGTTGGAAGGGACCTTGGGGGTCTTCTAGTCCAACCCCCTGCTCAGGCAGGAAACCCTATAGACCATTTCAGACAAGTGACTGTCCATTCTCATCTTAAAACCTTCCAGTGTTGGGGCATTCACAACTATCATCGGCCCCGTCATGCCAGAATCGGCAGCAATGAGCAGATGGCTGGTTTCTCTTACTCTGATTTTGTAAGGGAAGATTTTATAGAATCAAATCAATAAACCCCCACGAGCAACTTAAGCCCTGCTGGCAAGGCTTGGTGGACTGGCTGTGTCTGGGCAGAGACGCTACATACGATTGTCTGGATGGGGACCCCAAGGAGGTCCCAGGGATGTAAACTAGACCAAGAAGTTGGAAGTTGCATGAGAAATAGAGAAGGTCAACCCGCTTTTAGATTGTTGTTGGATTAACTGGGGAGCGGGGGTCGGCAAGGGGAGTCGCTGCAAAATCTCAAAAAAGTAAGCAGGGTGAGATCCGGCTATTATTTGAATGGGTGACCAGGAAATCAGCAGACTGTGGAACATACTGAAAAGTAAAGCTCAAAATCCCAGAAGAAGGCAAGGGGTAAGAGCTCGGTGTATTGCCCAAAAAATCTCCCTGGCTTTGTTACCTGGAGGCGACTTTGCCTTTCGTCACCTCCCTTTGTGCCTGTTGCGAGAGTCAGCCCAACTAAGGATACTCCGAAGGATATTCTCACCTTCCTTCTTCCCAGGTTGTTGGTTCTCGCTTTTCTGTTCCAAGCAGGGTCAGCAGGACTCTTACAGTTTTTGACAAAGGTACAAATTGGTTTCTAAAGCAACTGCACAGAACACGAGCAACATCAAGTATTTCTGTGACAGTGTCTTAAGTCATACTTAAGCATAAAAATTAACATTTAAAATGTTAGGAAAAGCTGTGAATGAAAACAGATGCATCTTTGGATCCTTTTAAGAAAAAAGAAATGTGTATAATAAAAGATCCCACAGAGCAGAATACTGCATTACAAACACAAAAAGCAAAATGGAATACAAAGATGTTTTAAATCTGCTGTGCTAAACCATTCATGGGGAATTCATTTGAAATTAAATGTATCAAAGCCCAATGGATGTACAAAATAAACAGCCTGCTATATCTTGCATTTGATCTGTTTGTTGCTATGAAAATATTGACAAAAGGCGAACGAATGGGCTTCGTTTAGCTTTTATTATACTTGGCCAGCTCTGGGACCTTTTTTCCGAAAGGCAACACTCTTCCCAAATGTGAAGTTAACACATTCGCTGCAGGTCTGAAGCCAAAGGCCAAATGCAGTCCTGACTCCTAGAAGTCAGACGTAGAAATTGCGACTCTGTGAAAAATACGCCCATTGGAATTTCCTGAAGTTGTGTTTCTTTGCCCCTGAACGTTATCTGAATTTCTTCTTGTTCTGTATGGAAAATGTCCTACTTGATCAACAGCCGGGAGGACTAACCAGTTGTGTCTGTGGCTGATCAGAGGGCACCATCTCACAGTCCTGCTGACGCACACTTCCGCCCTGGCCTTGGCAGAGAAATGCATTGCCATTTATTTATTTATTTATTTGGCTCAGTCATGAAGCCACTATCCTTAGAGCAGTCGTTCTCAATCTCAGCATCTTGAGGATGGGTGGACTTCAACTCCCAGAATTCCCTAGCCAGCCTTGCTAGCTGGAAAATTCTGGGAGTTGAAGTCCACTCATCTCCAAGTTGCTGAGGGCTTACAGAGGGACATTGACCTATCTTCTATATCTCCCACATCACTCCATACCCTTCCTGCAATCACCTGGAGTTTTGTTTTGGAGACATAGGAACATTGATATTCCAGAAGATTAATAGAACCATGTCAAGATCAATATTCTCAAGTTCAGCAATCCAACAAAATGAAATTTAATATGGAGAAAAGTAAGGTTTTGCACCTAGGCAGGAAAAACCAAAGGTACAAGTAGAGATTAGGCAAAACCTGGTTGAAAAACAGTAACTGTGAGAGGGACCTTGGGAGTCCTAGGGGACGACCACTTAAACAGGAGCCAGCCGTGTGCAGCGGCAGCCAAAGAAGCTAACACAATCCTTGGTTGTATAAACAGAGGCATAGAGTTGGGATTGTGTTAACTGTTAGTACCACTTTATAAAACCCTGGTAGGACCACACCTGGAGTGCTGCATCCAGTTTTGTCCCTGCACTGCAGGAGAGACATTGAGACTTTGGAGAGGGTGCAGAGAAGAGCAACTAAGATGATTAGAGGCCTGGAGGCTAAAACATATGAAGAACGATTGCAGGATTTGGCTTTGGCCAGTCTAGAGAAAAGAAGGACTAGGGGGGGTTGTGTGACATGATAGCAGCGTTCCAGTATTTGAGGGGCTGCCACTAAGAGGAGAGGGTCAGTTTATTTTCCAAAGCACCAGAGGGCAGGACAAGATGGAAACTCATCAAGGAGAGAAGCAACCCAGAGTGAAGGAGAAACCTCCTACCAGTGAGAACAATTAACCAGTGGAACTGCTTGCCTTCAGAAATCGTGGGCGCTCCATCGCTGGAGGTTTTTAAGAAGAGAGCCCCTTGTCTGAAATGGTGCAGGGTCTCCTGCTTGAGCAGAGGCTGGACTGGAAGACCTCCAAGGTCCCTTCCAGCTCTATTCTATTCTAAAACAAAGCAAGCAGAAGATTGCACATGATTGAGAGGATTTCAGATACAGTGAGCAGGAGAGGCGGATGAGCCCAGAGTCCTTCCTTTTTGTGACTTGGTCAAGAGGCCAGTCAGACACCCAGAGGACCCTGCTGGAGCTTCTGCGGAGGTGCTGAATGCTGTTTCCAGATCTCCGCGAGGGCAGCCTGTGACCCAGGGTTGGCAAGCAGCCCTTGGAACCATCTCCTGATGGGCCTAAAGAAAGGACAGAAAGTTCAATGCCTGCAACCCAGTGGGAAGGAGGAGGGGGCCTGCCTTGTGGCTCACGGCGGTAGGAACGCAGGAATAGCCTCAGTTTTCTTGGGGAAAAGCTGGGTCAGCTTCTCAGGGCTACCAGTAAAGAAGGTGAAGCTTACTGGAGGGCAGAAATCTGAAAGGGCACAGGACGTTGCCCCAAAGAGTCCATGGGTGGAGGGAGGGAGGGAGGGAGTAATGAACTGATGGAGCCATGGATGAATAACAATAAACTGAAGTCCGTCATGAGTCACGGATCTGACCCTCCAGCCAGCACATCCAGTTCAGGTCCTTCAAGCTTCATTTCTGCAAAGAACTTCCTGGCGGTTCTGCAACAGATCCCACCCTCCTCCTCCGTTCCCAGAAAGCAGCCTTCAAGTGGGATTGTTGTTGGATGAAGGGCTCAAGTTCTAAAGGCTCCCAAAAGCCTGTGAAAAATATTACTCTCCCCCCCCCGCCTCCGCCGCCCCCCCCCCCCCCCAATACCTGAGATGTCTTGAAAGTTGCTGGCGCAGGCAAAGAATTTAATCCAGCCTTGGATGCATTTCAGAGGTTCTGAACGTTTTGGAAGGGAAGTTTACAAGGGAGGGAAGGAAGGAAGGAAGGAAGGAAGGAAGGAAGGAAGGAAGGAAGGACTGCCAGCTCAGGTAGTGAGATAAATGCTATATTTGAACAACTCTCTTAGGCAATACCTGGGGACTTCAGCAACTGTCCTCGGGGCATCTAAATTTAGTCTTTTGAACTTACACGCACTAACCTCCTAGACAAAGGTTTGAAAGCCAGTTTGATGTAGTGGTTAAGGCACCAGCTAGAAAGCAAAAGACCATGAGTTCAAGTCTCACCTTAGCCATGAAAGCCAATTGGGTGACTTTGGGCCAGTCACTGTCTCTCAGCCCAACCCACCTTCTTGTTGTGGGAAAATAGGAGGAGAAAGGTGTGTTGTATAGGTTCACCATCTTGAGTTATTTGTAAGAATAATAAAGTGGGATAGAAGTTAAATAAGTATAAATACGAATGAATAAATATAAATGAATGAATAAATAAATACAAATAAATAGTGCCCCTTCAGAGCTGTTCCACGAAGCCGTGTTACAGTGAACCAACGTGGGTTTTAAGAAGGGAACAGGCATCTTGCTCTGCTTTGCCTCATTCCTGAGGTCTCCCCTCTGACGGGGCCAGCTTCTCCAGGAGCTTCTCCTAGTCCTCCTGGAGGTAAACAGCTGCTGGAGAGCGGTGGTGGTGACTGTTGGCACTACGAATGCCAGGGCAATCCCTTCCCTTCTACGGGACAAGCGCCTTGCCCAGGCAGAGCCAATTCTGCACGGGATTTTGCAACAAATTCTGTGCAATGTTGATGCACGATGGTGCTGGGCTGTTGGTGCTCGGACCTCGGGGTTCAGAGATCATAGACTGGGGGATAAAAGTTTAGTGAAGTACTCGTGACCCAGCTGGGAGCTGCGGGACCAGAAGCCGATGAGAGTCGAGGTGAAAGCCAGGCTGTCACTTAACCCTTTGGGGACCTTGGCTAATTTAAGCAGGGAGTGTTTTCATCAAGCAAAAGTGCAACCAGCTTCACTCCTGCAAATGTTGGAATCTGCTCTTCCTTCCTCTGAGAAGGAAATATGAGTTTGTAAACTACCCTGCAGGAAGAGAGAAAGTGTGTGCGTGTGTGTGAGAGAGAATCAAGCCATCTTTCCTCAAAAGACTCTTGGCCTTGTTTAATGCTCCCACTTGACTTATGTTTTGTAACCTCACTCTGCTCCCGATGGTATTTCTGGATCTGGGGTTTTTCCTAACAGATGCAAAGCAGAACGGGAATCGACCCAGCATTCGTACAGAGGGCCTCAGGGCCTGTGTGTGGAGGTACAAGTCAGGCAAAGAGAAGGTTGCTGCAGAACAGCACAGCGTTTCCACCTGTTGTATTAGCATTCCAGGCCCGGGGGGAGGGGGGGTATTTAAAAATACGCAGGGATGTTTTGTGTGCTCAAAGAGGTCAAATAAGCATTTTGCAGCTGGAATTTTGTGGGGCACCCTTACTGGGGACAGATCCACGAGGGGCCCCATTTGAGCTGAGTCCCTGCTCCGTCTCCTGTGACGGCTGCCCCACCCGCCTGGTCTTGCGCCGTCTTGTTTTAAAACCATTGGTACAGTTCATATGTTTCCTCATTTTTAAGGGATTTTTGTGAAAGTTTTACCTTCAGAGCCATAGAGTTGTTCTGAAAATCTTTTTATCAACTTGCATATAGAAAGAAAAGTACCTTCCAACCACAGGCAAATGCTTTTTCAACAGTGTTCTGGGTTGGTCCCCACTGAGCAAATAATGCAGAATAGCTGAATGTTTAACGCTGAGAATTGACATATATACAAAGTTTAACCCACAACATGTGTTTGGCCAGTTTTTCCTCTGCCTGCAACGTTGACTCTCCGGCCTCCTTTGGCTTCTGTGTGTTTGTTAGCATTAGAAATCTGGCAAAGATGCAGCCTCAGAAGGTAGGATTAGATTTGGGGTTTTAATGGCTTCCTTGTTTATATATGTTGAGGTCCCATTGCTACATATGATCTTAATAGCCGTTGGGTTTTAAATCAGACAGTAATAAAGTAAGGAAGAGTTCGCTCTGCACAGGAGGGACAGACTACTAAGAAAAGGGCCGGGTAGTTCCCGACCTACGAACGTATTGGAGCTTGCCCGTTACTGCCGAAAGTCGTGATGGTCACAAAGCACATCAACATGTGACTGATTCAATTTCACAACCTTTTTTTTTTGCAATGTTTGTTAAGCGAATGCTGTCGTTGAGAGAACCCATTCTTCTACCTCAAAGGTAGATTTTCACAGATTAGCCCATTTTATGTGGCGATGAGGAGGAGGAATCGCCTCAGCGGAGACCAAAAGGAAGCGAGGGAATTTGGGCCTGCATCCAGGTCTCCCAAGAGGGGCGCTCCTTTATCAGAGGCTGAAAGCAAGACCGGGTTGGATCAGGGCCATCCTGACAACTTTAGGCAGGCTGTTGGTGAAAAGAAGGCTGACGCTGGAAGAGGTTTCCCTCTCCTCGTCCTCCTTTCCAGTCCGCCTCCTCCTCCTCCCCCCTCCCCCCTCCCTCCCGATCATGTTTCCCAACCAGGGACAGTCGGGACTCGGGAGATCCAGAGAGGGGATCAAAGGAGTTGGGTCCGCAGCTGCTCAGTTGAAACCCTGCCCGGTTTTGTACATGCATGAAATAACAATTCAGAGGGTTGAACCAAGGAGGATTTAAAGCAAAGCGCTGCAGACGCCTCTACCGACTATACAATCTCTTCCCGTGCGCCCCTCCCCCTCCCCCTCCTCCCCCCCCCAAATAATCTAGTCTCAGAACTGCTCCCGGAGGCCGGTTGGTGCCGGCCGGGCCTTTTTGTGCCAGGCCCTGCCCCTCCCTGCCTTGGGTTGCCCGCTTTCTCTGCTGCTGCTGCGGGTTGTGAATAGGAAACTACCTCGAATCTGATTAATTTTTATGGGCCACTTTCACATGGAGATCGGCTTTTATTTAAGGGATCTGTCTTTATTCCCGACTCTGTCGTCAGGAAGGTTTACTGAGGGAAAACAGAGGAGGTATTATGGGAAGAAATCTAATCAATGCTGCAGAGGGAGACCATCCTCGAGTGTCATTCTTCATGGCTGGGTGCCCGACTGGAGGTCAGTCTGAGGTTATCCTGTCTGACTTTCAGAAAAAGGCCCACCCGAGTTCCCGGGGGGGGGAGCGGGGGGGGGGAGAGAGAGAGAGAGAAAAGGGTCTCGGCAGTTGGCGTCTGTGTGGTAACAAAAGGCTGCTTCAGATGCGTTCCTGGTTTACCCACACCTGTCACACGCACACATACGCGCACACACCTGCTCCGACTGTAAAGCTGGTTTCCTATTTTAAACACTTTGCATGTCTGCCTGCGTTCCCTTTCCTCAGCAATTGCCCATCATGCAGTGGGGAACTCCGTGTGTGCGTGTGCGTGTGTGTGACACCGACAGGAACTCACAAAGTGGCAGCCAGCAGATATTCCAAGCAGTGGTTTTCATGTGATTTGAAAGCTTCATTGACTAATCCAGATGTTATCCTGCAAAGAGAAATAGCAGAGATGAAGCATGATTTTTCTTAGAAGCCCCTTTGTCAGGCAGCCCTGTGGGAAATCGCACAGACCGGAAGAGGTATGTGGCTAATCCAGGAAAATAGGTTGTTTGGTGGTCTCCGTCCTGCCCTTCCCACTGTTTCAGATACTGGTTAGAGGCCTCTCGCCTCTTTCGATTTTTACCTGGTAGCTTCGATAGACCTAGGTTAGCCAACAAAAAGATCTGTTTCTCTCCAGGACATGAGTAATCTCATTTTATCATCAACCTGATTCCCCCCCTCCCCCCCCAAAAAAAAAATTACAGTACTGAAACCTGTCACCATTAAATAAAGACACAATGAAGCTGTCTGTGAATATATGTCTACACGATTTACAAAAAAGAGCCTCAAGTTAACAGGAAATTAGGCTTAACCTTGAAAATGCTTGAAAATTGAATGCCTTTTTGATTGGGGGAAAAAACATCCTCCAAGGCTGGGAAGCCCAATTTTTCTTAAAGAGAAAAAACTGAGAATGTTTCCTCTCCATTTCTCATTAGAAGCCCGTATAGAGAGGAATTTAGGTACAGGTGTTAGCCACCCTTTTTTATGCATACCTGGGGAAAAACGGAGCCTTGTCGTATAGGGTGGCTAAAGCCGCAGAATCGGGAGGTGCTGACTTAGGCTCCAGGCGCCCGTTAGGCCTTCACCTCATTGCTCCCTGGACTCTCCCAGAGACAAGGGCCCTCGTTCTGGGCCTTGCCCACCACTGGCTGCTTAGAAAAATGCTGATGACTGGAAAGTGCAGGAGAAAGCTTCTTTCCTTTCACTTTCAACCCCTTCTCCAGAATTCCAAACACAACATGGCCTGTTAACAC
Organism: Azemiops feae; assembly: GCA_023970755.1. NCBI lineage: Eukaryota > Metazoa > Chordata > Lepidosauria > Squamata > Viperidae > Azemiops > Azemiops feae. The sequence goes on along the minus strand of JALGBA010000721.1, from coordinate 406,396 downwards.
CACGTGTTGAGTTGTTGTTGCTTGCACCCAATTCGGTTCTTTTCACTTGCTGAATCCCTTTTCGCTTTTAACCTCTACCTCCGCTGGTTTTGAATAGTGGTGAAGCTCCAGCCTAAGGCTGCTCGGCTCTTACTTATTTCCACAAGATTCAGACCCAGCCAGCTTCCGGCAGCTTCTGGGCTTCCAAGATCCTCTGAACCTCTCAGGTACCTGTGAGCCAGGCCCATCAGTAATTACAGGTGACAGGTGAGGCCCCTTGTAGAAGATCGCTCCTGCGTGTCTCTCTCTCTCTCTCTCTCTCTCTCTCTCTCTCTCTCTCTCTCTATCTCTCGCTCTCTCTCTCTCTCTTCTCTCCCTCCCTCCCTCCTCCCTCCCTCCCTCCCTCCCTCCCTCCCTCTCCCTTTCTCATATGTTTGGATAAAAAGATACCAGATTGACGTTCTCAAGTAAAATTCATTTTGGAGAACATAAACGCCCAGATAGGCTTATGATTTCAAATATTACCAAAGTTATCATTTTTGCTTCATGACTATCCATTTTTACCCAACATTTTTGCTGTTGAATGAGATTGCAATATTAGATGATAATGTCTTAATTTTTCCTGTTGGGTTACTGTATTTTTTTTTCCACATGGAGAAGATAGCCCAAGATGCAACTGAGATTTAACAAACTCTTATTCCCAGATAGCACTATAGCCACCAGAAAAAGGAGTTCTGAGAATTTTCACCCAGATATCCTGGAGACATGCGATCTGTGCTCCCATTTATCTAAAACCCCCCTTGTCTTTTTGAAAATTGTCATGTAAGGTGGCTAAAGTAATTATACTGAGAAATTGAAAAAGAACAGAAAGGGGGGCAAAAATGAAGAAAACATTCAGAAGCAATAGATGCAGAAGCTATGAAAGTCCTCAAAAGCTCAATTATTTTGAATCAGGTTACAAAAGCTTTATGATTCATTAATTTGCCCACCTTAGGATCAGATTACAATCCTTGGCCTGACTGTTACAAGGTGCATACTCAAATTAAGTTTTCCTGTGAGCTGCCGTGAGCGAGGAGGCGGCAATATAAATTTTCCAAATAAATACGTAAATAATGGTGCTTTGATCACATTGTCCTGGTCCTCGTCTTGACCTCTTTTGCCACACTGTGAGAACATCCCCGTTAGTGGATCTTAAACTTGCGCTCTCTCTTTCTGTGGGGAAAAGCTTCCGATTCTAGAATCACCGTCTCTCCCAAACAGTTGCTCCTATTTCTAGATTCTTTCTCAACACACAGATCGAATGGATCCATGGTTTGGTTTGCACAGTTGAGTAGGAAAGAGGCCAGCGAGATAATCTGATGGTTTTGGTTTCTCTTGAAGTCCGTTGCTTGTTCTTTCTATGTAGAGAAATATATTTAGTATTAGCGAAAATCTGATCATACCTTGAAAACAGATAATACACATATAGGTAAATATTTTTGGTTGTTATTTTTTGTGTGAGATTCTGGTTCCTCCTTGTAGACCACCTACATTCTTGTTTGGGGCACTATATAAATAGTGTAAAATATATAATGAGAAAATAAAAATGATTTTGACTTCCCTCAAAATATATACTGCATTTCATCAGAGGAGAGAATTCAAATTTAATAGTTCCTGGAATATTTGGGGAATAAAGTTGAAAGAGAGGCTTTTCAGAGCTCAGCTTAGCTTGTAAGGCTCTTTCAGTGGAAATAGTGGAAATAGAGATTGTACAATATTCTTAGTGGGATAGAAAAAAAATTATCTTCCTGGTACATCAGACAATTAAATGTTCATTTAAAACTCTGTAGGACAACTCCTGTATTCATTCTCAAATGTCATTTTAGGCTTATATCAGACAAATGAACAAAAAGTAAATCTATCAGCTCCTCACAGCAGGAATTGGGGGGGGGGACTTGCAGAATGGTGTCAGGTAATTACAAAAAGGGGTTTTCCATGATCTCCTTTCTCGCACCATCAGCCTGTAGGTTTATTTATCCTACAAGCTTCAGAGAGAGATAGTGATTTCCATTAATCCTAAATATTATCTTTTGATATCTTTTGGATGGATGGCATTAATGAAAAGCTGGTAGCTGGAGAGCTTGGATTTAAAAATTAATTAGGGACTGTGCTTTACATATCAAACTCTATAGAAATTTTGGCAGAAAGGAATGTTATTCAGTTGGGTGAATATACAGAACTGATTTCAGTCAGTTGGCTCCAAAACATTTAGAAATTTCCACCAAATTCCAAATCCTTTTAAGATAGTAAAAGACAGAGGGGTCCTTGTGGCGGATCAAAAAAAGACAGCGTTCACAGCCATGTGGTTGAAGCCGTGTAATGGAGAGATTCTTAGAATTAAACTTGTTTTTTGGACATCGGGGAGGACATTTTGAGTAGTTTTGAAAATGGAGCCACAAATTCTGTTGAAAGAGACATCACCTATTTGAAGTAAAACCTCTTGTGCTCAGCTTCTGTATTACGTTAAAGAGGGTTTGAAGACTCTTAAGGGCCATTGCTTCTGGAACCCGCTCTCTAAGGCGGTTAAAGATGCAGGAAACAAGGCCCTGGTTTTTCACTAAAAAGTGAATAACAAACTTTCACATCAGGGTAACATCACATCATTGTTTTCTGTCTCTGATAATGTGAATCATTCAGAATTGGACTTACTGCAGCCTGTATTGCCTGATTCTGTCTTTTTCTCTAGTCTGATTGCAAAATGTTGGCTTTACACACATGCATATTATGCACCTGTGTTAGTGCATAACTGAAATGTCAAATGAATTGGTTCCCATAACTTTTCCATATTCCCAGGAATATCTTGTGTTAAGGACCCAGCCTTGTCGGGCTTCACTTGAAAGAGATCTTACCTGTTTCATAACTCCATCTAAAATGATATCTGTCAATCAGCTGGAGGACAGTCTGCTATCATGAAGATGTACTGTCTTTGAAAGACTGTCTAGCCCGAACATAATAATAAAGACACAGTGAACCACCTGGTTATCTGTTGCAAGAAGATTGCGCAGACTGACTGTGCAATGACAATGCAAAGTAGCAACAATAGTGCACTGGAATATCTGTCAGAAACACCGTTTGCCTGCAGACAAGAAGCGATGGGGCCACAAAACAGACAAAGTAATAGAAAATGAAGACGTTAAAGTGCTCCGAGACTTCAGGATTCAAACAGAAAGCCACCTGCCTCATAACACCCCGGACTTAACAATTGTTGATAAGAAAGACAAATAGTGGACGGGGCAGTGCCTGGAGACGGCAACTAGAAGAGAAAGAACGGGGGGAAATCATAAAATACAAAGACCTGCAAATAGAATTAGAATGACTGTGGCAAAAGAAATCGAAGGTAGTGCCAACAGTAATGGGCACCTTGGGTGCCATCCCAAAACACCTGGTGCGCCCCTTGAACTCCATCGGCATTGACAGAATCCCCCTGAGTCAATTGCAAGAGGCCGTTTTCCTTAGAGCATCTCGCTTCCTGACACCAGCCAGCGCCCTCTGCCCATCCCGGGTTCTTGGGAAAGCCTCGATAAGTTGATAAAATGCCACATCTACTCTAAACATCTGGCGGACTGTGCAACCAACAACAACAACAATAATCAATAATCCCTTAGCATTTGGACAGCTCCCTTCTTGCTCACCATGTTAAGAACTAATTAGCTTTGGAAGTTCTTTTGTGCTGCTCTGCTCCTCTTAAAATTCAGAATAAACCTTGGTTACAGCATGACAAATACGAGGGGGAAAGCCGGTTGGAGAACCTACCAGTCAAGAGTCCTGGAAGGCGAAAAGACTATATCAAAACAGCTGGGGGGGGGGGAGGAAGGCACAGCAGTGTGATTGTCGAGCCACCCTTTTTTTATGCATTAAGCCATGTAAGAAAAAGGGCAGGGCTTCGTCCACACGGTCGCAGCCCCCCTTACTTTGGGTCCTCACTGCAGACAATGCTGCTTCTGTCCAACTATTCTTTTCAAAAATTGGCTTCCTGTACAGGCTGTGGCAGAGCTGCACAAGCTCCTCATTGGCAGTGATATTGTGTATAAGAGTTTTTTGTTTTTTTGGCAAGCTCTATTGTCATTTTACAAAAGGCACCGATTCTCTTTGCAACCGCAGAAAGCGTTTTCCCCTAAAAGGAACATTCCTGGCAGGGCAGATGCTCCCTGGTGTCTACAGGGAAACAAAAAAGGCCTTGTAAAGCATTTGGACGAAGGTTTTTCAGAGAGCAGGAGGGTATTGTAGAGTACATTGGTGCTTCCTCCCCCCCCTTTTTTTTTTCTTTAAACATCATTTTTTCTCCTCCAGAGGCAAATAAAACGCACCCTTGGTCATTGTGGTTGGCTTCAGCAAATAGATAGTTGGAAATATTCTGTTGGTGGGGCATCCAGATACGTTTTCATGCATTATCTGCAAGTAAAAAGAGAACAAATGTGTTTGTGGTAATTATTGCACTGCTTGTGCTTTGAGGAGACGGCAGTATCTAAGACATCGAGGAGACACTGGTGCAGAGATAGGGAGAAGCCCTGAATTAGACGCTCGCCCACTCCTTCACTATCAGCCGCCCTGCACAGAGGTTGCAGCAAGCAACTCAGTCCTTTAATCTTTGGAAAGCCATCCAGCAAGGCCGAGAAGTTTCTGGAAGAAGTGTGGCCAGCTTCTTTTTCCATGTGGGAAAGATTTCAAGAGAGATGAGACCTTTCAGGAATCCATCTCTCCCATTCCTATGTTTAAAGTCACCTCAAAATTTGAAAATCGTAGAATCCAATGCTTCTCAACCTTGACAGTCTTAAGAAGTATGGACTTTTAGTGGCCAAGTTTGAGAAACGCTAATCTAATCCATCCCGCTAGATGAGTTGCTCTCCATTCATGGTGAGATCTGTGCTTGAAGGAGCTGTATCTGCAGTGTATCCTCCTTCACCTTCCCCATCACAAAACACAAGTTAAATTTGGTTCTGTGTCAGCACTCATCCTACTAGGTCAGGGGTCTTCAAACTTGGCCCTTTTATGACTTGTGGACTTCAACTCCCAGAATTCCTCAGCCAGGCACACGTGCCTGGCTGAGGAATTCTGGGAGTTGAAGTCCACAAGTCATAAAAGGGCCAAGTTTGAAGACCCCTGTACTAGGTGGACATACAGGGGAGAAGATCCTTCCCAACATTCTTCTTTGTCAGATGACTCGATCCTGGCACCCAAAGTTGGGTATAGTTATGAGGTCACCAGGAGTCACCTTTGACTGGAAAACTGGTTAAATGATTGTTTACTGGAGGATTACTGAGCAGAAGGAGCTAATTTGATGACAGAACACTTGCAAGCCCCTCGTATCCAGAGGGAACAAGTAATGTCACACGTAAATGACACTATCGTACAAATGGTGGGGATTACTGAGGTCGTAACAAAAGGGGCCTTCTCACGACTCCTACCAGAAGGCATTTCTCAGGAGCATTAGGTATAGTCACTGTGCTGAGTTATTTATAAAAATGAAGCTGGGGTATAAATAAATATATTTATTTATTAGCACCACATATTCATAATGTTATATTCAGTCACGCAGTTATAGCCAGAGAGGGGTTTTTTGGTTTTTGGTTTTGATGGGGCATTATATGCACTGCCCCTTTATGTGTCCTGGTGTTGTGGGTGTGAGAGAGAAAGAGTAAGTTTAAACAAATTTGACATCTCAAGGGCTTTTTTGCTGACCAAGCACTAACCGTCCTTCGTTTGCGAGACTGGTGTGTGCCACCTAGTGGTCTTTGTGGGTATTGTTTCAACTCACATCTTGTCTTGATTTTATTAGAGAAAGTGTTTCTTGATTGGAAAACTTTCTTCACAGGGGTCTGCAAAAGTTGTGGAGTTGCTTAATCACTGTCAGGAAATCCCATATCTGAGTCTTACTTTGCCCGTGCTTGCTTACTATTCTTTTAAAAAGTAAATTTCCCTGAGTTATTTGTCTCTTACTACTATTGGATTAAACATCCACCTTATTGGTTGCTAAGGTAAATAAGTGCTAGGACTAAACAAAATAAGTTATTATTATTAATAATAATCATCTTCGCACAGTCAGCCAGATGTTCAGACTGGATTTGGCATTTTTGTCTACCTTTCGAGTCCTTACCAAGGACCTGGGATAGGCAGATGTGGATGTTGGATGGTATTACAGATATCGTCGCAGGATGGAAGCTGTTCCTAGTAAGGCCGCCTTTTGCAATTGACTAATGGCAAATTTGTCAATGCCAGTGGTGTCCAAGTGGTGCTCCAGTTGTTTTGGGATGGGGGGGGGAGAGAAGCAGCCCCTTGCTCCAGCTGCTCCCCAGGAGGCTGGCTCTGGCTTCTTAACAGCCACACCAGCTCCTTAATTGCCGAGAGCCGACCTCTGGCCGTGACGGAGCATCCTAGCCGTGGAAGCAGAATCCTAGCCAGCAAATCATCAGCGTTCCAGACCGGAAGGCAGTGAGACACCCTCCCCTGCCCTTCCTCTTCCTCTGCTGCAGGGCTGGGGAACCGGGGCCCTCCCGGGACTTGTGTATTTCAACCCCCAGAATCCCTGAGCCAGGCTGGCTCCCCACACCTGATCCGGTGGGGCGAGACTTGTCACAACAAAGTGGGGAGGATTCTAGACTCACAGCACTAACTGGATCAGGGTAAATATATTTGAAAGGCAAATAGGAAGTTTGAATACCTGAGCAGATGCCAACCCCGGGCCAGCATTGTCTCGGCTCAGAAGTTACCAGGGCTGGATCTGGCTAGCACTTTGATGAGAGACCACCACCAGGAATTTCTGAGCTGTGGAGCCCCTTCCCAAACAAAATATCCCAGATTATGGCAATCAGTTTCCAAGAAAACTACACGAACGCATTCATGAAATCACCTGGATCCAAGCCCAGCTTGACTTTTAGGATATTGCGTGGGATCAGCTAAAGAAAGAAATGTCAAAAAGAGTCTTTCTTTTGCCCGTTGTGTTAACAGCTTTCTTGTTGCTTTCAGTGGTGTCAAATTAGAGTTCTTGCAGCAAAAGCTTTATGAATAATTGACTTGGAGAACAGCATGCTGTGGAAGGGCCCTGGGAGCAGCATTCTGCTGCTTTCTTGACATCTTGAAGACTTCCTTGTGCTCCTTTAATGAAGGTTGGGCTACCCAAAAGCTCCAGGAATTAAATGCACAGAAACACCCACGTTGCAGTAAATACATCGAGCAGCACAATATCCTGGAAGTCACGAGTCGCTATTCTAAAAAATGTTCTTATTTTTCTCCTGTGCTTTGTAGGTTCCAAGCATTTGGCATCACCCAGGCTAGGTTTTCTCTAATTGGGGTCCTCTGGGGAAGTGGGTGCTTGCACCCTCGTGCTGACTGAGAATCCTGGGCGTGAGGGCTCAACGTGTCTGAAGATCATTCATTTATTCGTTCGTTCGTTCAATCAATTTGTATGGCTGCCAATCTCAGCAAGTGACACTGGGCAGTGAGCGCTCATTCCATCCTCAAGGTGGGTAGGAACTTTTCACCTGTGGCCAGGTTGCTCTGTTTATGAATGGTTGTTGAGTGAGAACTTTCTCCATTCGGAATGGCGAAGTCCATTCTCCCTATTATGCCAAACTCTGCTGTTGACCTAGTTACTGATGTCTGGTTTTGTAGAATCTGACTCTTTCGAATTTGAGAAACTTAATGTATGCTAAGAGAGGGCAATAGGTGGATACAAATTTCAATTTTTTCAATTCAGAATATAGCTGGAAGGGACCTTGGAGGTCTTCTAGTCCCAACTCTATACTTATATCATTTCAGACAACTAGCTGTCCAATCTCTTCTTAAAAGCCTCCAGTGATGGAGCGCCCACAATTTATGTAGGCAACTTCTGTTCCACTGGTTAATTGTCCTCATTGTTAGGAAGTTTCTCCTTAATTCCAGGTGGCTTCTCTCCTTGGTTAGTTTCCATCCGTTGTTTCTTGTCCTGCCCTCTGGTGATTTGGAAAATAAGTGGACCCGCTCCTCTTCTTTGGGGCAGCCCCTCAAATACTGGAATACTGTTATTATGTCACCCCCTACTCCTTTTCTCTAGATTAGCCATACCCAAGTCCTGCAACAAAACGCCTAATCAAGTTATAAAACATCTGGCTGACCGCATGACCAACCATCGTAATAACCACAAACAACATTCCGGTTTCAAATTTGGTACATGCAAGGATGTGAAGACAAAACGATTGCAATTGTTAGCTTTTTTTAGTTTTTCGTAGAACTCAGAAGAAATAAGTAGAGGTAATAAGACATGCTGGGTATGTATTTATGAAGGTGAATTCCACTCCTCTAGGTTGCGTGAAAGGGCTAGGAATGGGGTGGTTGGAGAGAGCAGCTTCTTAGTGGGGAACAGGTCTTTGACTCAGGATGTTGTCAGATTTATTAAGCAAGACCTTAACTAGTTCAAATAAATTTAAGGAGTTTCAAAACTGGTGAGATTTTTACCCTTGAGCAAAATGTTTCATGCCAGGTGCCTTAAGCACTGATATAGCGGAACCTTTTTATTGTTGACAACCACAGGACAAACAGGATTAAACACAAAGTTGCAGTTAATATATATGATGAAGGTTGGACTTATCTGAGAAGCAATTAAATCCTGGGTTTTGTAAGCAGAGAATCTGAGATTAAAATTTGTTTTTCTCAATGGCTGTGTGAATCTCCTACAAGTTCAGTGCACATTTGCACTCAATGGTGTCCTTCCAGAATAAAATGCACAACTCTAATGACTCAATATAATTACAATTATTGTTTAAATCCTTCAGAAGCTGTTGAACAGAGAACAGGCTGTCCTCAGGGAGGGCGTTGAAAAATTCAAGATGGCAGCCACGTCTGCAAGATCAAAGCCTGTCCCTTTTTAAATGCGTGTTGTGCCTGCACACATAAAAGGAATTTTTTTAAAGTCCTGTTGAGGGCAATTCCTGGCTCAGAAACTGAACTTACAAAGAAGCTAAAATAGATTGAGATCAATAGATGAAATAATACGAAGTTGTGCGTGAAGGCGTGTAATGGAAGCAATAGCTAAAATACAGGAAATCTCATCTTGCCTTCCCACATTTGGTGTTTCAAACTTACTACTCTGAGATAGCGGTGGACCTGTTTAAGGCAGTAAATCAAGTTCCCCAAAATCAATAGCATATATTTTCCACCAGTTTTTGTTGGAATGCCACAGAAAATAGGTGCATTCAAACTCTGATAAGCTTGATATATCTCTAAATTTCCCTTCAAAAAAACATCCAAAACAAAAAAAAGGAAAAAGAAGAAAAAAGATGGAGATAGAGTTGGGTCATCACCTGCCATTTAGGTTCTTGGCAGCTAAATAAACAATTTCAATCATTGTGGAGCCCATCTGCCAAAAGTTGCCTGCTTTACAATTAAATTAAATTGTTAGTGAGTGGGAAGAGAGAAATTAACACCAAGCTGTACATTTTCAGCATCAGAGTGATGTTTTTGATAATACATAGTTCTGCCTTACGTAATGCCACATAAATGGTTCCTCCTGTTTCTGATAATTGTGACAGACGTGTGTATCAACTACACATCTGGGATTGGTCTGTTACACCAAATATTCCTAATCTGTGCCATATGGAGCCTGGAGAGTGATTGTCAACTCTGAATTTGCCATGAATTTCAGGGCACCTTACTCCGGAGTAAATATAACACGGGCTATCTGAGGGACTACCTGCCCCCAGTTACCTCAGCCTGCCCCGTTAGACTTTGCAGAGGTACCACCAGCATTTGGGGGGGGGGATCCCAGGAGACACGCCTTCCCTGCTGTGGGGCCCATTTTATGGAATATTATCAGACACACACACACACACACACCAAATTAGATTGGCTCCATCCCTTTTGGCATTTTGGAAATCCCTCAAGACCTTTTCATTTATGTAACGTATTAAAAATGCAAAAGTTTCTGAAAGTTCTTTACCAGGAAGTCAACTTTGTCCCAAACTGTTACGCATTTCATTTTTTTTTCTCTGCAGCTGAGATTGCAGATTTCAAGATGTCACCTGTTAGGAAGAAGGCAAACTCAAGAGCCTCCTCCACATTGCCAAGATTCGTCAGAGCAGGAGATGCTTCGCCAGACTCAGGTTCTTAAAAGATGGGCCGTTAGAGCAAATGCTGGTTGGATCAGAGGGCAGAAAGTATCCCTAGATAAGTGTTGGAGTAACACTGCTTTGCAGCGCCCATTGTAATGTCTTAGTAGAAAAATATATCAAATGCAAATTTATACTGGGAATCTAAACAAGTGCAAGGTTAGGCGTCCTGTAGAAGCCTGATAACATAAAAAAAAACAGATTTATGAATTTATTTATATCCCACTTTATTATTTTTACAAATAACTCAACATTGTTGTGGTTTCTATCAAGATACCTGTGCTAGTATCTGCTTTTTAAGATTGGAATCTCTCTTCTGTTGGCCCAAGAATTGTTCAGATCCCCTTCACTTGCTGATTATAATACTTCAATTTTCAAGATTAAAGGTTCTCTCAACAGTGAATAGATTAAAGTTCAAGGCTGAAATGCAGAGAGTCCCTGTCCAGACAGTTCTGGGGTGGCAGAGAGGACCAGCACCTGCCAGCAGTTCTTTGCTACTCTGGAGAGTTTGTGTTTTTGTCTTTCAGGTGCCGAGGAGGTAACACCGCGAATGGACGAGCAGCGACTGCCTGGGATTTAGACTGTCCTTTGGGGTGAGGTAGTAGGTTGTATAGTTTTAGGGTGAGACCCTGCCTGTCAGATAACTATACAATCTACTGTCTTTCCTGAAGTGGCTGTGATAGCGACACAGGAGCATCGTCCCACCTTTCTAGAAGCCGTGCTTCGTTATTTTTGGTGCATGATGTGTTTTGAGTAAAAGCGTAGAATATTAGAAATTCAAGCCACGTTACAATCCAATAGCCTGTTTCTTAACAACAAACCCACTCTTTTAGGTATATAATTCAACGTCGCCTTTACATCTACAATTTTCTTTATTCTTTTTCAACTATAATATATATTGTAACTTGTGATCAGAAAGGAAGCATGACAGGACATGACCAAGTCATGTGAGTCAAAGTATCCTCCGGTTTCTCAAGACATGATCTCCCTTCCAAGGAGGAACCAGACCCAGCATGAAGAAAGATCAAGGTCAGCTGAAGCTTCGCCCGGCTTTCCAGCAGGGTGAGGTAGTAGGTTGTGTGGTTTCAGGGTAGTAATTTTGCCCCAATCAGGAGTTAACTATACAACCTACTGCCTTCCTTGAGGAACAGCTTTGCAGCCTCTCTGAACACTGAACAGTACAAGCCTACATCGGTTTCATGCTACATTCACATTCCTGCTTTATGCAGAATAAACCGAACAAGGAATGGGAACAAGCTGAGAGTTTCCTAGCAGAAAAGCGTCGTTCTCTCCTTTGGAGAATCGCAACTTTTCATCCCGTTCAGATACCCTCTTCAAGTTTTCACTATTTCAGGACAAAGGCATATGTGAGTATTAAATTATTCTCTTTGTCAAAGCCTTTGTATCAATAAATCCCACTGTATTTGCCAGTCAAGGCATGTTTCTAGAAAGACACTAAATTATCTCAAAGCTGGAATAAAAGGTTTTGTGTTTTCAAGTATTGGTCTTAAGTGTCATTAGAACTGAATTAAATTGTCATGATTGTCTTTTTTCCCAGGGCTGCTAATTGACTTACATTCAGGTCTAGCATAGTAGAAAAAAACTGACGCAAACAGAAAGATTTCTGTTTTTATTGAGTTCAAGTAGATGCAGCCCATAACCTCTTTCTGCAGGAGCACATGTGTGTTTGTGTGTGTCCTAAAAAGTCAAGATGGTAGCCATGACTGCATGATTTTACTGGCAACACACAAAGGACGAAGCTTGGGGTTGTGATTGCCCTCTGGACTTTTTCAACCCACACACAGACAGCCCTGCTTGGAAATATTCAGACAGCAAACAGAAACACCCCTGGAGGCTCTGGTGAAAAAAACAGCAGCCGTGAGGAAGATTTTCCAAGTACCGGAGGAGAAATCTCAGCCTTTGTGCCGGGTGCATTACGAGTTGAAAGGCACTTTGAGTCTTGGTGAGAGAATTGGCCGTGAAAGCTTTCTTCCCAAGGACGGACCTATCCGTATTTTTCAGTAGACTGGGGGAAAGACCCTCCAGCCTTAGTCAGTGTTGCCCACCAATAGCCAAAACAAGTACTTTGATCCAATTCATATTGTAATAGAACAGAATATTCTTCATTGGCCAAGTGTGACTGGACACACACAAGGAATGTGTCTCCGGTGCAGAAGCTCTCGGTGTACATACAAACAACAAGTGATAAATCTTGATCATAATCATAAAATACAATCATCATAAATCAGTGATAGTCATAGGATACTAAATAAGCAAACAACATAAATCATAATAGGATACTAAATGAAGGCAATCAACGTAAATCATGAGATACAAATAATACAGTTATAGTCAAAAGAAGCTTAGGAAATAGGAAAGACGAAAAGATGAGAAGCGTCATAGGCAATACAGCCCTTCACTAGGTGGTCTGACATCCTAGTAGGGCACAGAGAGAGTTGTGGGAATTGGTTGTTTAGCAGAGTGATGGTTATGGGGGGGGGGGAACTGTCTTTGTCTCTGGATGTTTTGGCGTGCAACGCCCTACAGAGTCGCCCGGAGGGAAGAGGTTGAAACGGTGGATGTCCAGGAGGCGAGGGGTCTGCAGGGATATTTTCTCAGCCCTCTTTCTGGCCCGTGCAGGACACAGGTCCTCAGTGGAAGGCAGGCTGGCTGCAGCTGGTTTTTTTTTCCCGCGGTCCTAACTATCCCTTGGAGTCTGTGTCTGTCTTGTGTGGTTGCTGTGCCAAACCAGGCAGTTACAGAGGTGCAAATGACAGACAAAAATTTGCATGTCTAATTAAAAAGGCATCTACATTTTATTTGTGTGTCTGTGGGGGGAGGACATGTTCTGAATGGTGCCCCACCAGCCTTTTCTCAGTAGCAGCAGCTCTCCAGGCTCTCCGCCTACCGAGAGTTGCAGAACTATACTCCACGCCATACAAGGCAGATTCAACTTTATGCCGCATTTCCCAATGCTGGGAGGTTGCCAGCCTGGGCTTCAGTCACCCGAAGAATGTGGATTCTATCACTGATTTATGATGATTGTATTTCATGATTATGATCAAGACAGGTGGAGCTGATGTCTTTTGCCATCCAAGTGCCAACACAGTTGCAAGCAAGACAGACTTTCTCCTCTTCGCGACAGTTCTGCGTTGGCTGAAGGAGGGGGGCGCCTCCTCTTCTGCCCATCTATAATACACCCGGGCAAGGGATTCGGGAACACACACAGTTTTTAAAACCAACACCTTTCGGTAGCATCACATTCCTCCTGTTGTTTTCAGTGTAAATAACCCTTGGCCCAAACAATTCCCACCTCGGCTAATTTTCATCACATTGAAACTCCCGTTGAAGACAGGATCTCACTTTTGGGGTTTGCTTTGTATGCTTCCACTCGAGCTTCCCAGGAGGATGAGGGTCTACCTTTGGGCAAAATATTGCACCATTGTTAAGGTGGTGCAAATAGGAACCAGCTCAGAGTCAGGAATAATTTTCTGTGCCCTGTCTTCTTTGATAGGGAAATTAAATGTCTGTGACCATGTTCAGACTGGATAGTTTCCTTTTAACCAGTATGTAGCTTTCTTTGGATCAGGCATTCCTGGATCCAATAAAGGCAACTCAAATAGTTAAATGAAAGATTGGGAAGGAAGCTAACGAGCGGGTAATTCCAATTGGTCTGGCCTTTCAGATGGTCTTTAGATGTGCTGCAGTTGAACTTATGTTCCCTCGTTTCCCCTTACGTGGCGTCAGGAGGAAAAGCAGTCACTGCAGTATACTTTTTACTAGATTTACATCTAGCACAAATCTAATGAAGTTGGATTCTCACACATTAATTACTTCCTATGACTGTCTCCTAATAAAGATACCTCCCATCTTTTCTGTGAGCCTGGATTGTCCAGGACCTCCGATTGCTTTGGGCTCAGCTGTAAGTAACCTTTTGCAGCATGGAGCTGGGAGGGGAGAGAGAAGATGTATTTCAAACCATGGTCAACAAAGCGCAAGTGGGATCTTGGTCTTACCTGGGCAAACAGCCACGAGCACTTCAGCTGAACAAAGTGGGATAAAGGCTTTCAAGTGGTCCACTTCACCAACCCCAGTGCCCAAGGGCAAAATCAGTTTTCAGAATTCAGTCACCACCTCTTTTTACCTGCCAATAAACCTGATTAAAGGAAGTCTGTGTGAAACTCGGAGGATTGGACATCGGAATGGTGCAAGGGTTAGAGATGCAGAGCCATTTTCTCTCCCTGCATTTTTGAGCTCTGGTCATTTCGTAGAGCCACCAAGACGGAATCTGCATGTGAGCTGAAAAAAGAGACGCTTCCGTGGGCTTCCCGTTGATTACACACCCTCCCAAGGCAAAAGACGGAACAAAGCCGTAGAAAACGCAGGTACCTATTTAGCAAACTGGAACAGTAAAAATCAGGTCAGGTTTGGCTTCTAATGACTGGAAACATCCCTGTAACTTTCTTGACAACAGTTAGCAGCACATTGCTTTATATTTGCGCTCTTCAGAAACATTTCCTGGAGCTTCCCGGCATTTCCCATTCAAATATTAACCAGGTCTGATCCTGCTTAGCTTTGGGGGATCAGTCAAGGCAGAAACGAGAAACGCAGAATGTCTTAGCATCACATTTTACACCGGTGCTTCCCAACTTGAAGATGGGTAGACTTCAACTCCCAGAATGCCCCAGCCAGTAGGCTCATTAGGAAATTCTGGGAGTTGGAAGTCCACACATCTTCAGGTTTTTCAGGGTTAAGAATACTGTCTTACACCCATTCTGACAAATAGGTATTATTCAGATAAGATAACCTTTATTGTCGTTTTTTTACTGTGGGCACAAAGGCATACATCAAAAATGAAATTTTAGTTGCCCGCTCTCAAAGTGAAACATACGTGACACACACCTAAACATACTATATACAACATATGTATAGACCCACCCCCCTACATATACATAACAAATAAATATTAAATACCGTCTATCTTGAATATATAACGGAAGGACGAAGCTTGAGAGTTCACAAGGTTAATGCTGTATGGGATGTTCTTGAAATATATAGTGGATGGGCCAAACATTAAAGCATCTGCACAGAACCGTAGCTAAAAGGAAATTAAACTATGGCTGTCCCATTTTTCTGTGCTTTCCCAGGTGATCAATATTTTCCACAATAGGCCGCCAGTGAAAGGAGACCAGCATCCAGTGGCCACAAGATGGTGCCAGAAAGCTGAAGGTCTCTCCCCGCCTCGGTCTCCGTGTGTGCGTCTGTGTAGCTGTCTGGACTTTTGCAGTCCTGATCAAGTTGCCTTATTTTAGTGGCTTCCAAACTACGGACCCTGACACCATGTTGTAGGAGGAGAGCCCCAAAACCGGGAGGAGTCTGATAGCCTCTTTTCCAACTAACACATTTCATTAAAAATCAAAACTTTAGAAAAATCTATACAGTGTTTCTCAACAAAGATGATTAGGGGACTGGAGGCTAAAACATATAAGGAACGGTTGCTGGAATTGGGTATGTCTAGTTCAGGGGTAGGCAACTTTGGCTCTTTTATGACTCGTGGACTTCAACTCCCAGAATTCCTGAGCCAGCCACGCTGAGGGGAAAGGGAGAGGTTTCCAAGCTGAGCCATGTTGGCTCAGGAATTCTGGGAGTTGAAGTCCACGAGTCATAAAAGAGCCAAAGTTGCCTATACCTGGTCTAGTTTAATGAAGATCATGTAGCGAAAGCCCCAGCACAGCGTTTGTCAGCCTTAGCAACTTTAAGTATGAATTACAGATCCAAGAATCCCCCAACCAGAAGGAAGTCCCTGCACCTTAAAATTGCCAAAGTTGAGAAACTGCTCTGGAAGTTTTATTTTTACATGTATCATCCACAAAATGCAAGTGAAAAAAGGCACAAAGTTTCAGTCAGACAGTCATGTCCACCATATTGACTCTTTTTGACACACACACCCTGCAGATTTCTCTGGAATGGAAACACTTAACAGTTCACACCTTTTATTGTAGCAATTTCTGTCCCCCCCTTTGGTTGAAATTAGAGAGATGTGAATAATAAATTGCAGTCTTCCTACCAGTCCCAGATGCTTAAGATGTGGCTGATTTTAGATAATAAAAAACACTATTGTCTACCTATTACGCTGTGGTGAGAAGGCAGTATTGCAGGCTGACTCTGCCGACTGTCAGCAGCTCGATTCTCACCTGCTCAAGGCTGACTCGGCCTTCCATCCTTCCGAGGTCAGTAAAATGAGGACCCAGATTGTTGGGGGCAACAGGCTGACTCTGTGAACCGCTTAGAGAGGGCTGTCAAGCACTGTGAAGCGGTATCTTAAGTCTAAGTGCTATTGCTGTTGCTATTGTTATTTAGAGATTTATGCATTTATTGATTTATTACACATTGTTTTATACTGTTCCACTCAAAATGAGTCCTGATGGTTTACCATGTATATAAATTGTTACAAGTTTACTTAATAAAAAAGTCAGTATGTTCCAGCAACAAGCATATTAATAAAGAGAAGTATGGGGAAGTATTATTGCTTCCTTAGCATTTAACTGATGAACTAATTGAATATTGCACATAGTGTTAGAAAAAAACACAGATACTTCTAAACTAGTTGAGTTCCATGGAGCTTAATAGAGGCGTTTGCAGGGTGTGGTTAAAAAAAAATTATCTAGTAAATTGATATGCCCTCCATCTCACTATCAAGCAACTCTAATAAATGATGAATAGACAGCCAATCAGTAGCTGATGGGTTAATACAGATCTTATTTCCTAGACCTTTGCTTTTCTGGGTGGGATATCAGCATAACCTGCTGTGTTTATCTCAGATCCTAATCAATTATATGAGCAATCTCAAACCCTTGATCATAAGATCTGCCACCTTTTATAGGGAGTTAGGCTAATCAGCTCTTTTGATCTGTTTATTTGCAATGGATGGTTTGTGGCAATGCCTGGAGGATGTTTCATGACAACAACTAATGAAGCTAGTGAAGAGCTGCTGGGGTGTCCTTTCCTAGTCCACCCCTGAGAGAAGAACCACTGTGTAGACCTGGATCCCGGGCCAGCCTGGTGCCCAAAATTGCAGCATGGTTGATGGAGTTCCTGATAGGCAAAGAGAAGTCAGGCAGGTCCTCGTTTTACCTGTCTTCCTGTCATAGCATCAGGCCTAGCCCAAGAACGACACAGAAATCCATCCAAGGTCCAGTTATTTATTGGCTCACGCCACAGAGACAGAATCTTGCCAGATTAAACCTTTAGCACTCTCAGCCTATCAGATACCCCGGGAGATTCTAGGGAGGGGCTGTGCGAACTCTCCTCCCCCTCCTCCTCCTCCGATCCAGCTCCAGGCTGTGCTGCCTCTTGTCTCGTGTCCCTCTTTGGAAAGTGATCCCTTTTTCCTAGAAAACTGCCACTTCACTGTAGCCTTCACACCACCTGCCCCTTTTGTAGACACAATCCATCACACACAGCATTCCTGTTACGCTTGTAATAAAATGCTTCAGAACAGCCACCGTTGGTGCATCTTACTTTCTTCCCTGCCTCCCCAGGGCAAACAGTGGGGTCTAAAAACCCACATTTCCAGATGCAAATTCTTCTGTCCACTTGTGCTGTCTTCCAGCTCTATATACCTGCTGTAGCTAAAGCCACCCATTCATCTTTATAAAACTGTCACTATTATTCTCAGAAATTAAAAAAAAACACTTAATTGATAAGCAACATGACTGCATAAAACTGGTATTTTAATTTATCCATGGTATAGAAAACATCAGCATGCAGATGTACTCAGTTTCGTTCAGATTGTCATTACCTGTTGCTTTCTGGTTATTGATGTACTCAGGTGTATATTTTGTGGTAATCCTCCAAGATTAATATCTGTACAAGGAATTGAATAGACACAGTTGGCAAGTATTTATTTATCCTGCAAATATTGCTACATCAACTATTACTTACATCACAAATGTGATTGTGTTATTCCAGCTCAGGTTAAATGGAATTTCTGCCCATTAAATTAAAAACAAGCAAGACAAAACATGTTCCTTTGAATTTGCAGGGATTTAATGCAAGAAATAAAACTGAGGCATGGGGATTAACCAAGAGCAACAACAACAACAAAAGGCTTTGTCAAAAATAACTCACATTTGTGACTTTGGTTAAAGACACAGGGGTTAAAAAAAGGATGAAAAGTTTTCCAAGCTGTTTGGTAAATGCTTTTCAATCTGATGTTCAGTATTAGCATAAATGTTATCTGCTAACCATGAACAAGGTATTTAGCAAGTTAAAATTGTAAACACATTTTAAATTTTGTCCATGTTTCAGCAGTAGCATTATTAAGCCCGGCACATTTATTGCAAATAAATTACAGTCCATTTTAATATCACCGTTGGCATTGACATTAAAAAGCAAAAACAATCTTCTGATCCATTTTCCAAGCAATTTTAATTCACTTTTGCACAGATCCATCTAAAGTTGCAGAAGGAAAACAGGCTTTACTGTATACATTCCATGTTTGTGGAGCAATCAGTACTTGATCTCATCAAGCTCAGATTAGGAAATAACAAGGTGTAAATCTTGTGTAAGGCTAAAGAGTCCTAGTTACTAAGCTGTCTTTCACTCACACCTTCCACAGGGATATTCCTAAAATATACTTGATGTATATTATACGCAGAGACACTAGATGTCATAAATGGCCATCGCAGGACCCCAGAATGCCACCACTGTGGCAAATACATGGCCGGTTGCCAAATGCACAAACCTGGATCTTGTGACAGTGGGGAGGCTGAACGGCCTTGAATTCAAGGCCTGGTTGTAAGTCACTTTGATCGGTGCCCTCAAAACTTTCAACAGTTGCTAAATGATGGTTGTAAAGGAAGGACTATCTGTATAACTCCAATGACAATGACTTCTTTTGTATTACAAGGACTGGGCCACACTGGAACCCTGCATCCAGTTTTGGTCACCACATTACAAAAAAGATGCTGAGACTTTGGCAAAAGTGCAAAGAAGAGCAACTAGGATGATTAAAGGCCTGGAGAGTAAAACATATGAAGAACAGTTGGAGGACTTGGGCAGAGAAAAGAAGGACTGGGGAGGGGGGGCATGATAGCAGTCTTCCAGTATTTGAGGGGCTGCCACAAAGAGGAAGGGGTCAAGCACCAGAAGCAACAGATGGAAACTAATCAAGAAGAGAAGCAACCTGGAACTAAGGAGGAATTTCCTAACAGAACAACTAACCAGTGGAACACCCTGCCTCCAGAAGTTGTGGGTGCTTCATCACTGGAGGCTTTTAAGAAGAGACTGGACAGTCACTTGTTTGAAATTATATGGGGTCTCCTGCTTGAGCCGGGGGTTGGACTAGAAGACCTCCAAGGTCCCTTCCAGCTCTATTCTGATTGAATTACAGGAAACTCCCAGGACATATGAATTGCCCTGAGGGCTTCAATGGAAGGCCACCTATTCAAAGAAGCGCTGTAGTCTGTGCTTTTGAGAAATTTACCAACAGATCATGTGCTTCCTGGTGTCTTCAACTTACAGGCGATGCCCCCTTGGCGGGACCCCCTCTCTCGCTCCTCGCCTTCTTGGCCCAGTTCCTTCGTTGCAACATCTGCAGAGTTCGTGTCTCTCTCTTCTACCTCAGTTAGCCAAGGAGTGGCTGTTCTACATTCAGACTGCAGAAAGCACCCGTGACATCAGCGGGTTCTCCATCTGTGTTTATGAAGTTACATTATGAAAAGCCATTTCTGGTCATGCATGTTTATTAAAAACTCATTTAAGTTTTCTTCTTGTTAGTTTATTGAAGGCAAAATACCAATTACATTAGATTCGTATTTTCCTTGTTCCTGATAAGTTTTAAAATGGTTGCTAAATAAGTATTCTGTTATCCAATATCTTTCATGGTGCATGAAGATGCAACTGGAATCAAGAGAGTTGAGGCATTTTGTTCTTAACCTAATTAAATTACTCAATGCAGCGGTGGAAAAGGAGACCCTAATAACTCTTTTTTACAAGTCAGTTTGCACTATTTTCTGTGAGTCACCACAACAGGCCTTTGAGCTGTCAAAATCTCTTAGACCTAGAGGAATCTGAGAGATTAAATTGTGGATGTGATCAAGAGCTTATCAAAACTTCTTTTGTCTTATTGCTATTTGTTTTTCTTTTTTTTTTCTGGAGAAGTTTCTATCTTGAAAAGCTTTTCCTCTAAAATTCCCCTGTTATTATCTGTAGAACATAGAATAATAGGGTTGGAAGGGACCCTGGAGGTCTTCTAGTCCAACCCTTTACTCAAGACAGTTCTTTGGTCCATTTCTAAGACTCCCTTAAATTGTCAGGACACAACAGTTGCCCATGAAACAACCTTCTTCCTCGTGAAAGAACCATGCTCTTAAAATAAAACCCAAAGCAAACACAACTTTGCCACCATTAGTCTCTCAACCCAGAAACACAACGTAACACTTTCAACCAAATAATAGTTGGATATTATGCTGAAGGAACAGGCCTTGGCTGTAATTAATTTAGGAGAGGTGGAGCTGAAAGCAATTTTACCTTCCTACCTTGCTAAGGAGGTAATAATCTTTGGGTTTCAATAAACAAATGCAACCCTTGATGACCTCTGCCATGCTTACATAATATTTTCTGTTAAGAAAATGGTTTTCTTTTTCTTTATTTCATCAAAGAGGATTTCTTTCTCTTTGTTCTTTTTTCAATGAAAGCTAACTCTTGCAGTTTAAAGGCAGGAGTTTGCAACATGATCCAAAAAATGACAACTGAATCATCACATGACATCAAATCCCTTTTTGATATTATGACTCCCCTCCCCTCCAGCCAGACGTGCTGTTTAGAGAAGTGCAGCGTGCTTTGAATTTCCTGGCATTCAGCTGAAAATGGCCCTGGATGTTGAAATTAATCATTTTTTCTAATAATCCATTTTGACAATTGGGAATCTCTCCTTTTGCAACTGACAGAGGGCCCCTAAAAATTTCTTAGCAGCTTGAACCACTTCAAACACTCCTGCCTACTATACAGGAGTGTTTATATTCTGAACATTTAGAAACTGACTCTATTGCTATTCTCATCACTTTTTGCAGTCTCTTATCTACCATCAACAGAGAAATATTTAGCTGCTTTTAATCTGCATATTAAGATAAAAGCTCCATCGCCTTGTATTTTTCAGATTTTATGCAACAAATGTCAAAGCCTGACTTCATTCTGGAACCTGGGAAGCAAACAGTCTGCTTTCTGATTTCCTGGAAGGAAAGAAAAAACTTATTAGGGTCAACTTATTCTCCAAAGAACCAGAAGGCAGGACAAGAAACAACGGATGGAAACTGATCAAAGAGAGAAGCAACCTAGAACTAAGGAGAAACTTCCTGACAGTGAGAACAACTGACCAGTGGAACGACTTGCCTCCAGAAGTTGTGAAAGCTCCATCACTGGAGGTTTTTAAAAAGAGATTGGACAACCATTTGTCTGGAATTGCAAATGATCTCCTGCTTGAGCAGAGGGTTGGACTAGAAGACCTCCAAGGTCCCTTCTAACTCTGTTATTAAAATTTAGCATTTCTCTTTTTAAGCTGCTTTAATACAGTAATGACATTACGGAGATGCTGCTGTGGTTTCTCCCTTAAAATTAGGACAACTCACTTAGGTTTCCACACGCCAGAGGAAGAAACGGTCAATTAAGGACATCTTAAAAGATCACCACCCAAAGATAGGAAGCTAAAATAACAGACTGGCAGAGTTGCCATTGTTTTCTTGAATATATTGGTTTCGATTTTTTTCCCCTTGCCTAAGAGTGAATCTTCCTTTCCGAAAGCATTCTAGTGTTTACCTCTTTGGCACACACTTTTTCAGTAGAGGTAGACTGGCACTTCGTTTTGGGATGATTTACGTTTTGGAACAAAATAAACTTGCGCCATGAGGGCCACAAGGCTCTCCCAGCCGATAGTTCTGTCAGCAAAGATTTTACCAATTTGCTCATTTTAACAAGCTTTATTATCATTGAATTACATTTACATTAGCTACATTAGGAAGTTGCCTCCTCTGAAGTGTTTGTATTTACGGCTTCCTCCCAAACAGGCCGGTGTGCAATGTGTTTATTGGGGGCGCTTATCAAACAGCATCTCTCGTGGGCAGAGTTCAAAGGACGCGGGGCAGGGCAGGTTTCAGGGGTGGCCTGGGTGTGGATCCCTTGAAGATGTTTGCATTTGCAAGAGATCACGTCAGCCAGCCATGCTCTGTGGTGACACAAAGTCTGCCCAATGACCGTGACTCCATGCTCCGAGTCATCTAAGGAAAGGAATTTAAAAGAGGAACTGTCCTTATGGGTCGTTTCTGGTGAAATTTTTGCTGGGAGCATTCTGGGTCTGTGGTTCTCTTGAGAAGGGGGCTATGTGGCTAGGAAAGGTGGGAAAAGACAATCAAAAGTAAAGCGGAATATAACACAATATAACAGATTGACAGGGTTGAAGGGACTTTGGAGGTCTTCTAGTCCAACCCCCTGCTCAGGCAGGAAACCCTATACCATTTCAGACAAATGGCTGTCCAGTATCTTTTTAAAAACTTCCATTGTTGGAGCATTCACAGCTTCTGGAGGCAGGTTGTTCCACTGGTTGATTGTCCTCACTGTCAGGAAGTTTCTCTTTAATTCCAGGTTGTTTGATCAGTTTCCATCCGTTGCTTCTTCTCCTGCCTTGAGGTGCTCTGGAGAATAGCTTGACTCCCTCTTCTTCGGGGCCACCCGAGATATTGGAACACTATCATGTCACCCCTAGGCCTCCTTTCCATTAGACATACCCAATTCCTGCAACCGTTCTTCGTATGTTTCAGCCTCCAGTCCCCTAAATCATCTTTGTTGCTCTTCTCTGCACTCTTTCCAGAGTTTCAGCATCTTTTTTACATCGTGGTGACCAGAACTGGACGCCGTATTCCAAGTGTACCTTACCAAGGCCTTGTAAAGTGGCATTAACCCTTTGCGTGATCTTGATTCTGTCCCTCTGTTAATGCAGCCTGGGACTGCAACTGACGCTTTGGCCCAGTTGGGCCAAGTGGTTAAGGCGTCAGGCTGGAAACTGGGAGACGGGGAGTTGTAGTCCCGCCTTAGCCGTGAAAGCTGGCTGGGTGACCTTGGACGAGTCACTCTTTCCCAACCCAAGTGACTAGATTATTGTTGTGGGGAAAATGGGAGGAAGGAGCACTGGCTATCTTATGTTTGCTGCCTTGAGTTGTGCATCATGGGCTGTGGGGGCTGCTTTCAAATTGTGCTTGAAAGGGTCTTTAATATTTTTTTAAACTCGCAAATGAATGACTGATAGTCCTCGACTTACAACAGTTCATTTAGTGACCGTTCGAAGTTACACGGCACTGAATAAAGTGACTTATGACCATTTTTCAGTTACCACCTTTGCAGCATCCCCACGGTCACGTGATCAAAATTCAGAGGCCTGGCGACTGATTCGTATTTATGACGGTCGCAGCGTCCTGGGGGGGTCACGGGATCCCCTTTTGCGACCTTCCGACAAGCCATGGGGGAGCCAGATTCACTTAACAACCGGGTTAGTCACTTAACAGCTGCAGTGATTCACTTAACAACTGTGGCAAGAAAGGGCGTAAAGTGGAGCAAAGCTCCCTTAACAAACGCCTCACTTAACAACCGAGGTTTGGGGCTCCGTTGTGGTCGTAAGGCGAGGACGACCCGTGATTAAATCAGCCCTTGACCGCCCGGGGCAGAGGAGCGCAGGGATGCAGAAGGAACCCGCGGAGAAAAGAGCTCCTCGCCCTTTCGGGCACCGGCGGGAGGAGCCGCCCCGCCTCCACGCCCCGCCCGCCGCTTTCCGCCCCGCATCCCTCCGCACGAAACTTCCCTGCGGACAACGCATGCGCACTGGGTATAAACGCCGCATCCTCTCCGGGTTCCGCTCCGGGTCTTCTCAGACGACCCGCCTCCCTCCTTGCGCTTCCCCTCCCTCCGAGCTCAGTGGGCGGGGCCGGGCGCGCGTGCGTGCGTGCTGCGTGTGGCCGCCTGCGTGTGGCGTGCCACGGGGGAGGGCGGAGGGGGGGCGGGGCGGCGCGCGCGGCTGCCGAGGCTGCCGGCGGCGGCGGCGGCGGCGACGACCTCACTTCCGGGCCTGCCGCGCGGCCCAGGGGGCGGGAGCGCGCGAGGGGCCGCGGCGCTGTCGGAGCGGCGAGACGCGACCTCCGCTGGGAGAAGGGTACGTGTGAAGGCGCGGGTCGGGCGAGGGAGGGAGGGAGGGGCGGCGGGGCTGAGGGCGCCCCCTCCCCTCGCCAGCGGTGTCTCGCCCGTGTCTTGCGTGGCGGGTCAGGCTGCACCTGTTGCGCTGCTGCCTGGCAAGGAAGGAAGGCGGGCGCGAGAGGACAGCTTCGGGAAGTTGGCCTGAAAAGCAAGAGGAGGAGAGGAAAAGAAAAAGAAGAGGAAGGGGAGAAAGGGAAAGAAGAGTCAGAAGAGGAGGAGGAGGAAGAAGAAGAAGAAGAAGAAAAAGGAAGAAGGAGGAGGAGGAGGAGGAGAAAAGAAAGGAGGAGAGGAAGAAGAAGAAGAAGGAAGAAGAAAGGAGAGAAGAAGGAAGGAGGAGGAGGAGAAGAGAAGAAGAAGAAAAGAAAGGAGGAGAAGAAGAGGAAGAAGGGAGAAGAGAAAAAGGAGAAGAAGAAGGGGGAAGGAGGACAGGGAGCCTGGAGGGGGCACCGGGAAGATTCAGCCTCTCCGGAGGGAGGGAGGGAGGCAGGGAGAGGATGCTGCTCAGGGCAGCCAGACCCGCTCCTGCCCCTGGACACCGGGGCTGGCAGAGGACGCTGGACGAGAGGGGGGGGATCCGGCGGGGGGGGATCCAGTGACCCACCCAGGGAGGGTTTGGATCCTCTCTTGGGGACCCCTCTTCTGGCGGGCGCCCATCTGGGCTCCGGGGGGGGGGACCCGCTAGATTCTGTGACACTCAGGGGGGCTTTTTGTTGGAAAAGTTGGTGCGACCAAACTCCTGCTGACCGATGGCAGGTGGGGGGGGGGAACTCCGCTCCTTGTGCCTCTTTCCGAGCTGAAATGAACATTAAACCCATATTTACCATCAGTGGTTTTTTTCCTCCTTTCCCGCCCTCCACTTTTCTTCCTCGTTGGGCTTAATACGAGGGATGTTTTTCCTTTTTCATCTATTCCCCCCCCCCTCCTGTTTGCGGCTCATCGTGCCTTTGTGGCCCAGCCTGGGGAAGCTTCGCTCCAAGGATGCATGTTCACCCTGTCATGGAGCGATCCTAATGCATGCTTGCTGGCATGAAAAATGCTCAGGGTTACTCAAAGATTTTGGGGAGGACTTCGGGACCCCTTAGATCAGGGGTCCCCAACCTTGGCCACTTTAAGACCTGTGGACTTCAACTCCCAGAATTCCCCAGCCAGCCATGGGGAGTTGAAGTCCACAGGTCTTAAAGTGGCCAAGGTTGGGGAGCCCTGCCTTCGGTGAACAACTGTGTGGTCAGAGAGAAGCGGGGATCCGTTCTGCTGGACCTTGTGAATCCAGAGTTTGCTTAGAGATTATGTTTATGGACTGAGCGCCTCTTGCCACAGGCTTGGACTTTGCACAAGGCGGCATCTTTGTATTTCCCAGCCAAAGTCCAACCAAAGAAATTGCCTGTAAAGTAGTTGCTAACGGAGGTTCAAGAACCGTATTCTGTGTGTGTGTGTGGGGGGGGGAAAGCCAGTTCTTGCAGGAGCGCCGGTGAGATTTCTGCCCTCCTGGCAGCAACGTAAGACTCGAACTTCCTTGCCTGCATAGGTGAGTCACGTGCTCACTGAAGGAGGTGGATTTTTCCGGCGGACAGCGGAGCAAAGGTGTTCTTCTCCTTGAGATGGTTATATGGCTTTGGCAGAAGCCACTGAAACCAACCCCAGTTCGCTGAACTTTTCTGCTATCTGCCAGGGGGTGGAGTGACTGTTACTTTTTATAAGAAAAAAAAGAACTTGTTCCTGCAAGTTGCTTTTACTATCCAGCCCTGGTCACCTGCTCAAGCCTTTCTGGGACAGTCTAAAAGTCATTGGAAGGACAGGAGGGCGCATTATAGAGACCAGTAAGTATTTTGAAAAGCGGCCTGACAGAAATGGGGGGGGGGCGTTATTGTAACTCTTGAATCCCTGGACCATTATTTTATTCAGCGGTGTTGGCGATGGTTGCGTCGGAGTTCTCTGCTGTAAAAAGTTGCTTTGCCAGCAGCTCTCTGCTGAGCCAAGACCCAGACACCGATTAATGAAATTTAGTTTTACCTTAGTTTGTTTGCACGTTTAGAGTTACACATTTCTGGACTTTGACAAATGCAGTAACAAAAAGGATGAATGGCGTATAAGGTTGTCTTTTTGAGTTCATTTTCATTTGTACCCCCAATTAAATGTGCATAAAGTCATTTTTATAGATCGCAGCAACAGTTACGGGGTGTGTGTGTCAGAACTGAGGGTTTTTTTTAAGGATCCTCTGCTTGCTTGCTTTGCCTTTAAACGTTGATCATTTCTTTCCCTTGTAGCCTTATAAGAATTCCTTTTCGGGAAGATGATGGGTGTGGATGCAAAGCAGTAATTATATTGTACCTTAGGTTTCATAATATGTGGTTTAATAACATCTGCCTTATTATTACCTGCTCAGGACCATCAATAGATTGCTTCTTTGTTTTGTTGTTGTTTTTCCTGCAGTTTGTCGGTCCTTGCCACCCTCTGGCACAAAGCATTTCATTAGTGCCAAAATGATGGAGTCTCTGGATGTAATTCCAGATTACAAACATTGCTATAAACCTTATCTTATTGATTGGTTCTTTTAACACTTACTATTTAAATGATTTATTAAGAAGACTGGAGCAAGAAATGGCCAAAAATGTAAGATTTTGGGTTTTGTACCTAAAAACACCTTGTTTTAGGTGTTTTAGGTGTTAGCAGTCTAGCTTTTATTTTAGTAATTTAGAACCTTGTATTTTAGCAGCTCCTTTGCCTTTTATGCTGAAGCTTCTCTTTCTCCTTCCTTCTGGGGTGGGTGCTTGAAGAGTGGATTTAATCAGACAATTGTTTACTTACTGCTCTTGTGTACTGAGCATTTTACGAAGTATTGTGATATAAGGAAATGAAATGCTTCTTTAAGAGTTCACACTGCAGCATTTACTGTTTGGCGAGACCAGCAGATATCTGGACTACATCATTTCTTTAAAAATTAGTTTTGGACTTTATTAGATTTTTTTCATCCCATCTTTATTACTTCCTAAGTGTCTCAAGGCAGCGACCATATATAATGCTCCTTTCTCCTCTTGTTTCCCCCCCAACAATAGTCTTGTGCAGTAGGTTGGGTTGAGAAAGACTGATGGACCCAAAGTCACCCAGCTGGCTTTCGGTGAAGGCAGGATTAGAACTCACAGCCCTAGGTTTCTAGGCCAGCGCCTTCACCAGGATGGTATTCCTTGAATTACGATTGTAGCGGAGTCTGGCATTTCCGTTGTATGTCATGACTGTTGTAAGTCAAGGCACTCGCGTGACCAATCCAATTTCATTACCTTTTTGGGGCAGTCGTTAAGCAAACACAGCAGCCATTAAGCAAATATCGCTGTTGTTAACTGAAGCCCTTGTCCACAAGGAGCAATTTTTGCCAGAAATCAGAAGTAAACACCAGTTTCTGGCAAAAAAAAAAAAAGCTGTAAATCACAGCTATCTGACTGTGGGGCTTTGCAGGCAGTGGTAAACACAGGTGGGTTGCTGGCCCCCCAAAATGTGGGGAGCAGGCAGCTATCAGTACTTTACGTCCAGGTTGTAAGTACCGTTTGGGGGTCCGCCATATTGTCAAACAGTTGCTAAGCAACCAGTTATAAGTCAAAGACTATCTGTACACCAAACTGACTTCACAGGATAGTAATACTGTCCTATATATTCCTATATACTATACTGTATAGCAGGGGTCTTCAAACTTGGCCCTTTTATGACTTGTGGACTTCAACTCCCAGAATTCCTCAGCCAGCATCGCGATGCTGGCTGAGGAATTCTGGGAGTTGAAGTCCACAAGTCATAAAAGGGCCAAGTTTGAAGACCCCTGCTGTATAGTAATATATGAGGCTATTATGGAGAAGTAAAAGAGCAGAAGGGGGGGGACTTTCTCCCATAAGTTAATTGATATTTTTCTCCTCCGCTTCTGATAAAAGGACAATATAGGGCAAATCCTGACAAAGGAGGGGGAGGGGTTTGGAACTTTTCAATTTTATTTTTATTTTTTTGTAAATCGAGGCATTCTGTCATTATGTCCCTTAGGACTCCCCTTCTCTTGAAATGGCTATAGAGTCTCATTCTCACTTAAAGATATGCCTTTCTTAATGTGTATGTTATTGCTTGCTTGATGTGATAATGTAGAGCTAGGAAATTGAAAGCAGAAGAAAGGAATTTGGTTACAAACTGGATGCAAAGTAACTAAGATAATACATAGTTAAGTAAATACTCAAGATTATAATTATGTATAGCTAAGAGCTCCTACAAAAAGGATAATTTATTTTCATGTAAAGATGTAGGATCTTTTTGCATGAATTCAACTTTGGAAATGCAGACTGCTCCATCCATTGTGCTAAACATGTGTTGACTGAGCCAACTCTGGTTGACTTCACACTTTGTTCTAGACTATAATGATAGTTTACAACTCAGTATTTAAGTCCAAACCAAAGAAATTGCTGTATTAGTAATGCCTAGGAACCTGGTAGTAGTTACTTTAGTTTTTGATCTACAGACTAATAGGTTTTTCTGTAGAGCTAAGCTATGATGCAGTTTGCACGCTGTTTGAATCCAGTTGCAAACCATTGTTTATAGTGTGGCTGGTTGCTCAAATTCATCAGGTTTGGACTAGTTTATTTACTTATTCAACTTCTGTGGCCACCCACTCGCCAAGCCAGTAGCCATGCCTTCCCCAGCACTGCATAAATTAGGCTTGTATGAGGATGCCACCTTAAAATCAGTCTAACATCTAGCCAGGTCTTGTTTTCACTCTGCAACCGCTCCCCTTCTCACTCCCCGGATAATTACTCTGCTCTTGCCGCCTCCGTTGGCTGCAGGTGGGTGTTTTGGCTTGGCTTGGCAGCAATTGTAACTGTAATTGCAGCAGCAAGACGACATGCCCAAACTGGGGTGATTGAGCTTCCGTCATGATTGTTCATGTCAGAAGAAGTTTCATTGGTTCAGTTTCTGTCAGCCAAACTGGGTTACGGTGTGGTCCGTGTTGCCGCTGGTACTGAGGGAGTCCTGGGCACCTTGGAAAGCTCCCATATCCAATATCCAGTTAGGGTGGTCCACAAGTACAGGTGGTCCTTGATTTACGATCACAAATCAGCCCAAAATTTCCGTTGCTAAGTGAAACCTTGGTAAGTGAATTTTGGCCCATTTTACAACCTTTCTTGCCACCGTTAAGTGAATTACTGCAGTTATGAAGTTAGTACCACGGTTGTTAAGCGAAGCTGTCTTCATCTATTGACTTTGCTTGTGAGAAGGTTGATCAAAAAGTGATCACATGACTCAGGGACGCCGCGACCGTCATAAATATGAATCAGTTGCCAGGCCTCTGAATTTTGATCACCTGACCCTCGGGGATGCTGCAACGGTCGTAAGTGTGAAAAATGGTCATAAGTCACTTTTTTTTAGTGCCATTGCAACTTTGAATGGTCACTAAATGAACTGAGGACTACTTGTGAAATTTTTTCTTACCCTGGAAGTAAAACTAACCTGCATGTCAGGGAGCCTGTGAAACAAAGAACACCAATATTGTGTTGAAATTTCCAACGCCCCCCCCCTTTAAAGGGAACTCAAAGGAAGGGGGCCGTTATGTAGGACAGGGGTCCCCAACCCCTGGGCCACGGCCCATTCGGAACCAGGCCGCGCAAGTGGCGGGCGAGCGCGTGTGCACAGCTCCACTTGCACAAGTGATGGGTGAGCGTGGGTGTGCACGCAGCTCCACTTGTGTGAATGACGGGCATTTGTGCTCGTTTGCAAAAGTCAATTTGTGCAGGCGCGGGTGCCCGCCCTTCGTGCAAATGGAGCTGTGAGCACATATATGCCTGCTCTCGGGAAGGTTGGGGATGGCCGATGTAAAATGGAAAGAAAAAGGATAGCTGAAAGTGAGTTCAGATGAATGGTGTCAGTTTGAGAGGGGAGCTGTTGAAACAGATGCCCTCTGGGTTCCTCGGAGGAACCCCGCATTCCAAGACCATCTTTAGGCGCCCCCGGATTGCTCTGGGAGACTTTCAGGGACACAAAAGGGAAATGCGGTTGGATAACATTCAGGCTTTATTTCGTTAAGTTTTAAATCTATTTAAAGGCGTGATTGCTATTTATAGTGGTGACTACTTAGTTAAAACTGTAGCTTATCCATATATCTTCGTTTGAAAATCGCCAAAAGCTTTGAAGTCTCTCTCTGATCTGACACAAAAAAGGTGCATTGGACAAATGAACAGCAGTGAATTCGCTCTTGATCTTTACTATCTAATTGAATACAAGGACAAGCAATTTATCTACTAATGAGTAAATTTTATTTGGGCTGCTAGGGTTTTTTTTCTTGGAATAGCCAAATTCCAGGTGTATTTGTGCAACTTAACCACATGTGAACTCTGTTATTTTTATTCTGTTTAAGGTGGAAAGAGGAGCAGTCCAGAATTCTCGGTGGATCTGTCAGCAACAAGCAAATGCACCTATATAATGGCAGAGAAACAAAACGTGGACACATTTTCTACTTCTAGTTTCCCAAAAACCTGTCAGAAATGGTAGGTACAATTTCCCAGTCTTGAATGTCCAAAATAGGGAAAGTCATAAAGTACTGTTTTGTTTGTGTTAGGCACCTTGGTTCTTTGTTCGGAGGCTGGGACCCATGAGCTGATGGTAATTTTTTCCCCCTCCCATTGCTTAATCTTACAAGAATTAAAAATGTAAAAAGTGCACACATCAGCAACCCACTTTCATTATGGGATACTGAAGTTTGATCCTTAAATTTCATTTCAGAAATTGCTGGCTGCCTATATGCCTTGAAAGCTGCATATATTACGTGTTATCTGAAGGGTTGTTTGCTTTGGTTTTAACCCAAAACGTATTTGCTGAAGTGTCCCTCTGCAGAGTGATCTTTTCCCAGAGTTGACTCAACGATCATTTATATTTTTAGAACGAGAGGGACAATCTGGGTCAGTAGGCATCGCCTCTTCATGCTGGAAATGTTAATTACAAGGCTAAAGAAGGAATGTGTGTGAAGTTCCCTTCCTGAGCCAAAACTTTGTGATTCAGGAAAGGAACATTTCTGAGCATTGTAGAACGCCGGGAACACAGAACTGTTTCTAGTTCAGGCAATTCATCTCTGGATGCTGCCTGCTCTGGAGGAAGCTCCAAGTAGCTTGAGGAGGAGAGAAGAACTTTCTGGAGTTTTCCAAAGCCTTCCTAAATCTGTGAGTTTTTCCCATCTCTGCTTATGGAATTATTACTCCTCTGATTCAGTTTTCATGGTTCTCGGTGACATTGTATTCTCCAGCTGCACATAGCTGGGCTGTGAATCAAGTCATTGGTACTCTTGGTTTAAAATATCCTGTGATCTACTTTTAGGGGTGTTGAATAGGGTGGTCTTGGCATGTAAATTGGGATGTGGTCTGACCTTCTGGTTCTCCGCTAACTCTGAGTTAGACTACTTGAGGGAAGGAACAGCACTGCCGGGACTGGAAACGTGTGGCTGGAATCGTTAAATGACCAGCGACTGGCTCTTCTCGGCCTGATCATCTCTAAGGCTGTCCACAGAATCCATCCATTGCCCAGTGGCCCTTTGGCATGAGAGACTGGGTCCATGTGTTGCTCTAAACCATGGGCATCCTGTTGTTTCCTCTTAGCAAGCCATGGTTCCAAATCATGGCTTACGACTTAGCATTTTGTGCAAACCAAACCATTTATTCAGGGAACTGAGACTGTCCAAATTATGGCTGTATCAGAGAGTGATAAGGAGAGAATGGATCTTACGGGTTGTCTTGGACGCTTTCCATAGCTTTGGCAATGGCCTCTGTCTGGACACCTGGAACGATTGGGGTCTGGAGACAGGGGGCTGGTGCTTTCTGAGGGGGCCTTTCTAGTGGGTGTACGCAGGGAGGTCCTGTTGCACCTGTGATTACTCCAAGGTTTGCTGCATTTTGGAGATCCTCCAGGACTCACAGTCATGGCTTGTGGGGGTGGGTGGGGGTTGCCCAACTCTGACTGGTGTGCCAGTTGCATATCATTTTAGATGCCGCAACAGTAGTGACTCATCCTCAACAATGAACGGATATAGACAATACTAAACATTGCAAGTTGACCTGCCCTTGATGATCAGCTGATGCAGGATGCAGTGGTCCAGCTTCTAAGTGGGGGTAGTATATTCAGCAGTGTTAACACTTAAGAGGCAATTGTT
Source organism: Azemiops feae (assembly GCA_023970755.1). Taxonomy (NCBI): domain Eukaryota; kingdom Metazoa; phylum Chordata; class Lepidosauria; order Squamata; family Viperidae; genus Azemiops; species Azemiops feae. The sequence goes on along the minus strand of JALGBA010000721.1, from coordinate 373,903 downwards.
GCATTAGTTATGACACGTCTCTGGGTCTGAACCAAAGGGCTGGTTATCACCATGAAAGCCTCAGAGGGCTTTGCAGCCAGCTAACTGGGCCTGCCCCACCCAGACTCATTCTGTCCCGGGCAATTACTGAAGGAAGGTATAGCTGATGGTCTCTGTCCCATGAGAGGTGGGGGGGCAGCAACACGCTTTCTCAGTAGCAGCTCCCACCGCCAGGCAGGGTAAGGGAAGTCCCAACCTCCTGGCCTTGATGAAGACTTTAGCAAGTCCATTGTTCCCCTGGCCGTGTGGGCGCTGATGATCCAAGGACTGCCTGGGTCAGGCGAGTGAGGTGGGTTTTTTTTTACTGGTTCTGTTAAGTTGTAAACAGTCCCAGGCCCATTGTTGAAATAGGCAGCCTAAGAACAATTGAACGACTTGACTTGGCCATGTGTGGTTATGTTTTTAAGTTGTGCTGTACAGAGGAGAACAATTAAAATCACTGTCCTTCTGTCCACCAGAGGTGCTGAAGCACACAAATGCTGTCATGCTGTGTTTTCTGAGGCAGAAACAGCGCAATATTGCAGCAACGGTTCAGATTCCGCCTTGAGTAATGGCTGCTAGAATGTTGATTATGGGCTGTAAATGGTGGTGTGGTTGATTGCAGCGTGACCCATAAATCCATATTTTGGTGGTATATTGCTCTAACGTGGTTTTTATGGTAGAGGGATATTAGCCCTTATAAACAAGTATGAAGGTATCCTCACATGTGCCTTAAGTAGCTGATTTCTTGCTTCAGCAAACTTCATGCATGCAGATGTGTTGCAAGAAATAGAGAAAGCCAGTGAAAGGGACACTGCCCCACTTTTCTCCTCAACCAAAAGGAATTTGTTCTCATGTCAGTCCTTCCAGAAACAGAGATCAGCTCCACTCTTGGCTTTTCAACTTGTAAATAATTGTGGCCTGTTTGTGTTTTGTAATGAATCACGTAGGAGCCTGCAGCTGTGGGCAGACTGAACGGGGAGGAGGTTAGCTCTGAGGAGGGGCTGCCCTGATGTCCCCTTAAAGGAGGGGGAAGAGCAGCTGGGAGGCCCAGGAGACCCCTGGGGTCCTGAACGGTCCTTGTGCCTACAAGATGTTGGTTGGGCAGGATGCCAAAGAAAGGGGAGTGGAAGAAACGGACAGCCCTTTGTCCAGAATATAGTATAGGGCAGGGCTAGGCAACCTTGGCTCTTTTATGACTGGTGGACTTCAACTCCCAGAATTCCTGAGCCAGCCATGCTGAGGGGAAAGGGGGAGGTTTCCAAGCTGAGCCACGCTGGCTCAGGAATTCTGGGAGTTGAAGTCCACGAGTCATAAAAGAGCCAAGGTGGCCTACCCCTGGCATAGGCTCTCCTGCTCGAGCAGGGCGCTGGACTGGAGAACCCCACCAACTCTGTTACTCTATAATAATGGAGGAAGAAACTCCAGAGAGCGTTCGGATATTATTTGTGCAATCTTCATGACTGTGTTAGAGAACTGGCTTCCCTTGTCTTCTTCCAGGATGTGTTTCCAATTTCCTCATCTGGCAGTTCTTCGTGGTCTCACATCCAAAGTTTAATTAGGACCAACCCACATTAGCCTCTTGAGATCGGCCCAGTTGGCTGACTGCTGCCTCTTGTTGACATGCCAATTAGGGCAATACACCCTCACACATGGGTATCCTCTACAAGACTAATCCCCCCCCCCACCGGCCACCCAGTGAGAAATGCAGCAAGGGAGAGAATCTGATATGGGTATAAGAGGCCTTCTGTTGCTGAAGTTCTCACTGTTTAAAAGAGAAAGGTGGTTTGTGGGGAAACTGGCAGCAGATCCAGTTATGTATTTCTAAAAATGCATATAATGTTTTATTGTGGTTTATTTGGTGCAATTTTAAACATATTTACTAGTTAAGAGTTCCCTTAATATGCCTGTATTTCATTGCACTTCAGACTCTTTGACACAGTTTGCTGGGAAGCAAGTTGTGTATCTTTCCCATTTCTCATTTTAGCTTTCCCGAGTGAGAATCGTTCATAGTAAACCTCCGCCTGAGTGGACGGGAGGATGTGGTTCCTGTGGTGGTAAATGTAGGGATGAGGTACTGATTGGGAGTGCGGCTTTCATAAGCGGAGATACGAGTTTGAATTAGGCCAGGCTGTCACGGACAAAGCCTGGGGGTTGTGGAAGCCGAAGTCCCTGCCGGGCACCAGGTTGTGGAAAGCTGCTTCAGAGGACCAAGTAAGAAAGACGAAGGGATCTCCTAGAGAAGAGGCTGCCTTAGCTTGTCTCTCTGGAAAAAGAATCCACACAATTCTGAGACAGAAACATAGGTTGGACGTTTTGCAGCGTATTTCCAGAAATCAGACCTGGCTTGGAAGTGGTAAAGCTCGGCCATTTCAGACCAGATGCTCTCCTTGAATCTCTGTTTTGGTCTTTTGGTCAAAAGTCCTAAACGAAAAGTGAATGTTTAACTACTTGTCCAAGGGCAGCCGGCCACCCCTCTTATTGGAACCTAAGATTAGATGGCTGGAAAACAACTGTCCGGATGTCACGGGTGCTGGCCTCCAGCTTGAATGGGGTTTAGCGAAAAACAGACGTGCCTTTTCAGCAAAGGGTTAGGGAAGCTGCTTAACTCTTCTTGGAGGCAGACCCACCGTGCGCTTCCTTTGATTTGGGACTATTGCATTGTAAGAAACCAATAACGGTGGGCTTTCAAACCTAATTTCTGGTTTAGTCTGACATTACACTAAATCGCGGCTTTATCAGCAAACGATGGCTAATCTGGTGCCTTCTGACATGTTAGTGTGGGTAGTAATGCCTATATTTCTTTGCAGGGGAAAAAGAAGTGTCGTAAGACACCCACTCATGTTAGGAATAAACTCTGGTTGCAGCCGCGCTTGATGTTTAAGGCAGCGTTCTGGCTAATTTTGCAGCATTGCCTCCACGCTTCGGAGTTGGCAGGAGGGTAGGAAATAATTGTTCGAATAATTGCTAGACTAAAATTGTTGTGCAAAATTGTGACTATTATTCATAGGCTACATTAAAAGGAGTAGCCCTCATGCAAGTGTTTATGCTGGGCATGGTGGTGGAGGCGGGGGGCTCCCTCCCCACCCTAACTTTCGCTCCTTTTCATCAAATTGGAGGGCTTTAAGGGATTAAGCTCACAGCAAGTAATTTGAAGAAACACTGAATTAAAATGATTTATTGAAGCATACCTCATTTGTTAATGGCATGTTTTACTAAAATACCTCCTCACTTCTACCTAAATCACAAGCTAGAATTAAGCCTCCCTCACCCTCTCCTCCTGCCAGCAGCAGCATTCACGGTATCTGTATGTGCATTTCAGGACAAAGAGTTTTAAGCTTTCGAAAACAATAAGCTGCATGAGTTTACTCAGAAAATCGTATTTTCCCTTATTGTCAGCATCCAAAAGAAAAACGTGGCTGCAGAATGGATGAACTCAAAGCGATCGTATTCAGTTGCCCAACAGGAATGATCATGTACGTGGAGGAAAACTGCCACAGCACCATAGCCTACAGCAGGGGTCTTCAAACTTGGCCCTTTTATGCTTGTGGACTTCAGCTCCCAGAATTCCTCAGCCAGCGTGCCTGGCTTTGAAGACCCCCGGCCTACAGCTTTGTTGCATTTGATGACTTAGTGTACGTTCCTCAGGGTTTTTTAAACTTTTTCCTTCTTGATATGGAAGGATTTCATTCTGCTTTATTTCCTTTCCAACAGTAAATTGGTTTTGACAATAATGAGGGGGGGAGAGGGAGGGAGGGAGGGAGGGAGGGAGGGAGGAAGGAAGGAAGGAAGGAAGGAAGGAAGGAAGGAAGGAAGGAAGGAAGGAAGGAAGGAAGGAAATCTGTCTCTTTGTCAAACGATCCAAATAGCTCTATCGATTTGAAGACTTAAAAATTGCTCGATCAGATTTGTTTATTTATTCGAGTACTCCTTCCTCCCCTTCCCCTTTCCCCCATAGCAGCAACCACGTGGGGTGGGCTGGACTGAGAGGGCCCAAAGTCCTCCAGCCGGCATATTCCGCGAAGGCAGGACGAGAACTTCCAGGCTTCTGATTTCTAGGCCAGCAGCTTCTCCCTCACACCAAACTGGCTTCCTTAAACTCTTCACAGCTGATTAAGCTCTTTGCAGCTCCATCCCTGCAGCTGCTTGAAGTGGCCCTTCTAAGAGACGCACAGTTGTTCTCTGAGGCCCGGCAAGACTTCTTGACTTCTACTTTGTACTTTCTCATCAGCATTTATGCCCCGTTCCCAGCGACCACCAGCATCATTTCTAATTAAAAGGAGGCTTTCCTTGGCTGCAGAAGGAATGGCCACCAATCCTTTTGCAGCATCCCTCCCCCTCTTCGTAGATGGACAGCTTTTCTCCCCAGATATTCCAATAAAATTACACCAACTCCAAAAGATTAATCCAGGGCTCTTCAAACTTGGCCCTTTTATGACTTGTGGACTTCAACTGCCTGGCTGAGGAATTCTGGGAGTTGAAGTCCACAAGTCATAAAAGGGCCAGGTTTGAAGGCCCCTGGATTAATTGTTGCTCCCTTCTCCCCAAACGCCGGCCCTATTTTTGATAAATGCTTATCTCCCTTCCCAGGTGGGTCAGGAACCATATACTCTGCTTTCATTCAGGGCTGGAACTGGGAAGGCTTGGAGCAGCAACATCTGTATTGTTCTTGTGACTATAGCGAAATCTCCCTGGACTCCTCTTGACTCAGCAGGTGAAAATCGCTTCCGTGGGCATCTCGACTGACCGGGGCTGCTCTGCAGGCGAATGAGGCCTCGCTGGTTTGGGAGGGTCACCTCAGGAGTGTCCGTGAGAGCCGGCCTGGCCTAGCAGTCAAGGCAACAGGCTGGAAACCGGGAGGCTGGGAGTTCTAGTTCTGTCTTACTAGCCACGAAAGCCGGCTGGGTGTCTTTGGGCCGGTCACTCTCGGCCCAACCCACCTGACAGGGTTGTTGTTGTTGTTGTTGTGGGGAAAAGAGGAGGAAGGAGGAACATTAGGTATGTTTGCTGTCTTGAGTTAGTTATGAAAATAAATAATACGATATTAATAATTAATATTAATAACAAGGCGAGATTGAAAATAAAAAATAGTTGCTAGGAGGCGGTTCTTTCCCGAGAGTTCAACAGCATTGATTGGCAGGTATCTTTGGGGCTTGGCCTACTCAGAAACTCCGGGGGGGGGGGGGGCTGTGAAACAACAGGAGGAAAATAAAGGCCCCTGGAGAGTGAGTGTTCAGAAATGGCATCACAACGTGTGTGCCCTTGGCAATGTCTGGGCTGTTCTGACCAGTAATATTTCCCAAATAACGCCCCTCCTCCCCCAGGGGGGGGGATGGCGAGTATCAGACTCTTTGCTGCAATTCCACACCTGTGCACAGCAGGACATAAAAGTCAAAAACTACTTGGAGTTGAGCTCAGCTCCCGGGGCCTTCGTGGAGCCCGTTTCGTTTTCCCAGCAAGAGGGCGGAAGGTATGGGCCATTATTTTTTCCCCCTGCCGTGTGTTTTTGACTGGCCAGTCTAGCTTACAGCCTTGGGATGCCTCCCACTCCACCAATAACAGATTTTGACCTTGCTTAATTTTTCCTTTCAAGGTCAGCTGAGGTGGTGCCATCCGGCCTGCCTTAGAGGAGCGTAACTGCCCTGCCTGTTTAAGTGAGCTGTGTTAATTAATCTGGAGTTGTTCTGTATAGCTCGGCATCATGCTGTGGTTCCAAGTATTGTTTGCTAGTTCCGAAAGGGGAGAAAGAGCGGTTGAATTTTCTGGCCTGCTCAGAGGCTGCACGTCACAGGATCTCAGTCTGACATACCTGACTTTCCACTACTAGAATAGCAGTTTCATGTACTCCGGGTCATGCTCTGCCCTCTTTAAATATACAAGACAGGCTGGCAGGGAGGGATTAGCTAAATCCTGGCGAGTTCTCACTGCCCTCCCTTCTCACACCGATTGCCCTTCTCTGTGGGCAGACTCTGTGCTTGAAGGTCTGCCGGTCATCAGGGGCTCTATAACAATCCCTCTCGATCGTCTTTCGATCCAGCTGAAAAGGGACAAATTCCCAATCAGAGTCCCTCCTCATCTGTTACTAACTGCTGCAAAGGGCTCAGTTTGAGAATGGTAAATATTTTCATAGTAATTGATTTGCTGATATTATTGTGCATGCTTTCCTTCACTGTCTTATTTTTATAGGTAGTCCTTAAATCACAATTGAGACTGGAAGTTTGGTCACTAAACAGTGTGGTTGTTAAGCAAGTCACCATGTGACCGGATCCAATGTTACAATAGTTTTTACTGCCGTCGTTAAGTGAATCACGTGGTGAAGTGAATCTAGCTTCCCCTTTTGACTTGCTTGTTGGAAACTGGCTGAGGAAGCCGGAAAGTGGGATCAGGTGACTGAGGACATTGCAGCCGGTCATAAATGTGAGCTGGTTGCCAAGCACCCAAATTGCAATCAGTTGACCTCACGGGTGGTGTGACAGTCATAACTTTGAGGACAGTCTCTGGAGATTCTCCATCTTCCAGGTCATAGTTATCCCAAAGGTGCTTTTTCAGGCGGCAACAGGACTTCCTTGTTTTTCTTTGAAGACATTTCGCTTCTCATCCAAGAAGCTTCTTCAGTTCTGTCATAAGTTACTCACTACTCAGGTGACCCTGAGGACACAGACCTCCCTCCAAGTGGCCTCAGGGACTCCCTATAAGAATGCAAATGACCAGCTGTCTGCAAGGAGTATAAATCCTTCCCTTCCTCACCATCCAGTCAGAGCTGAAGAAGCTTCTTGGATGAGAAGCGAAATGTCTTCAAAGAAAAAAACAAGAAAGTCTAGTTGCATCCTGAAAAAAGTATATTTAGGATACTTTGAGGACAGGTTCTGTTTTCAGTGCTGTTGTAACTCCAAATGTGAAGTGTTTGTAAGTCAAGGACTATTGTACTTTCTCTTTTATAAACTACTTGGACAAAGTGTTGGATTCCTAAATCAATCAGCTTTTCTCATTTTTTTCCTTTTCCGTTCCCTTTTAAAATTAGCTTTTCCAGTTTAAGTTATCAAGAGAAGGGGAGTATTAGCTAATCTTCAGCCAGTCGTGATCCAGTCTGGCTAGTTGAGTCAACATTTTGTAAGCCAGAAGAAAATTTTACCCCATTCCGAGTTAGAGTTATGGGTGGTGGAAGGTGGGAGTAATGCTTCCCGCAGGTCCTTTAGAAGGCAGCCATTGGCATGTTTCTTCCTTAATTTTGTGTGCCAGCCTTGCATAGACTGATACATGAAGGACTCTGCGTATCTCTGGAGCAGTTGGAATCTTTGCAGGCAATACTTTTGTCAAAGAACATTCACTATTTCTTCTGATTTTAAATGTTATTGTGTTTCCCTCTGCAGAGGGCAATCCCTTTGTCTCCTAGCTTAGTTTACAGTACTGTACTTCTGGGATGTTTGTGCTGCTGTGTGATCAGTCTTCTTAACCTTATTTATATTACCTTAAAGAAAATAAAAATCCCATGCTCTTGTCCTACTTTAGCTTGAAGTGAGTGAGATTTATTTGGACCTATCTAGTCCTTTGTAAAAGCAAATCTTCACTCATGCAGCCCTTTGGAATCCAGGCTTCTTGAGTTTGCTGGGACTGGATTCAAGACAGACACAGGGTTGTGTTACAGATGTTGGATCTTGCTGCATGTTGTATCCTGCATGGGAAAAGATGCCCAGTGAGAGCATCCAAGCTTCAAAATTATTTGGGTTTTACCTGTATAGAGCTGATTTTGCAAAATGCCGTCTAAAAGAAAGTCTGCTTACCAAAGAAATTAACGTAAAGAACAGAAACAGCAACTAGATGAATTTTCAAGTCGTAGGCATCTTCAGTGATATAACTGTTGCCAGTACCTCTAGATTAGGAGTTTTCATATGTGCTCAGAATGCTTTTGTTACCACGCGTAGTAACAAAAGAGAAGACTGAAATGAAATACTTCTTTAAAACAATCCGTGCACCACTAGAGGTAGGTCATTAGAAAGTCCTGTTCTAATAAATATCAGCAAGAGTAACTCCTTGGTGATGCTCTTCCTTGAGATTCAGTGGTACAACTTTCTTGATTCCTTCACAGCAGAGGTGGGGAATTATAGCCAGCTGTGCGGGCTCAGGAATTCTGGGAGTTGAAGTCCACAAGTCATAAAGGGGCCTTGGTTCCCCACCCTTGCTTTACGGGGAAAGCCAACTCAAATAGTAAAACGAAGATGTTCGCTCTGCTGATTATATGTCCAGGTGGGGGATTGCATATGAGAAGCAAAGAGCCTTATTAAATCCCCTCACACCCAGCCATTAAACATTAGAGATGGCAAATAAGGTGGGGAATTGGGAAAGAAGAAACGAAAATTGATCCTCTCTGGTAATTTGGCAGGAATGTGCTATGCGGAAGGGATTTTAACGTATGCTGTGGCTTGCTGATCAGCCTTTTTTGCCACCCGGGACTACAGCTTTTTTTTTTAATGTTTTGGCCTGCAGGGAGGGCAAATCTTGATGGGGAGGGTGAGGCATCATTTTGGAGAGGATTAAGGGTGGATGACTTAAGCTTTGCTGGGAGTTGAGACACCCATTTTGTACTTGAAAAGCCCCTCCCCAAATATATCAAATATATTAGAATTTCCCCACAGAGCCTCAGAATGGGCACCAGCAAATGTGTGTTGCTTCTTCCAGTCTTAATTGATGTTGGTAATGTCTGTGTTGGCATTGCCTTGGCATGGAGCTCCAGAATGGTGGTGAAATAAACAGGGCCCCGGGTCTCCCTCCGAAGCCCCACCCTTACCAGGCAGGGATGGGAATGTCTTGACTGATACGCATGACGGAAAACGAAACGTCTGTTCTCTTCTGTTCGTGAGCCTGAATGCTTGCTTGGCAGATTTTTTCCCCAGGGAAGGGAGATTCTGGGATCCAGATTGCTCCGAGATGTTCAAAGGCAGTGCAGCTGAGCTTCTCGTGGGTTGAGGTTCTTCCTTCTGAATTAGTGTTTTTCAGTCTCAGCGACTTTAAAATGGTGGACTTCAACTCCCAGAGTTCCCTAGCTAGCATGCTGACTAGAGAATTCTGGGAATTCAAGTCCACCCATCTAAAAGTTGCCAAGGTTGGAAAACCCTGCTCTAAATGCATAGCAGGGGGGAACGTGCTAAAAATGGTACACGTTATGGTGACTTTCCTGGGGGAGCATTTAAAAAGAGGATGTGCAGACCGAAGACAAATCTATTTGAGGCATTGTTTCAAAGATGTCCTGGTCAAAAGATAGATGCAATGGCGAGTTTTATTTCAGTTTCGTTTTCACGTTTGAGCCATCAGAAATAGAGTCTGAGGTGGCACTTACAGGACCAAAGTTTGCAGCCACAAGAAGGGGCATTTTTGTCTGTTGCACACGAATCTTTGGATGTGTCATTTGCCTCACGACGATGGCTTCCCCCTCAAGCCGCTGCTGGAATTTTGTTGCCTCCAAAACACAGAGGGCCTCGTACAAGTAGACTTGGCCAAAACGCTTGTGGACAAGGAGTAGAGAGGGTTGCCCACCACAAGTGAATGGCTTAGTTTGCCTTGCAAAATCCCCGTTTGCCTTTCAGACATCTGACTCACGCTAATGGAAACCCCTGACCTCATCAAAATGGTGGATTTAGAGCACAGCCAGCTCTGCCCCTTTGTGCCCTCAATGGACTACCAAGATCCTCTTCCTTTATCTTAAGACATTTTGCAAGCGATGGAGAGCATGAAAGAACTTTCACTGTCTATAAGCGCGGAAAGCTCTGGAGCATTAACTGACTTCCAGTCGCTGGGAAACGGTTCAGACGGATCTGTCCATACAGGTAAAAACCTTTCAATTGTTATCAGATAATAAAAGATAAAGATGATGAAACTTAAATTCAGATTGTCTCTAAGCAGAGCACGGCCACCGCCTTTGATTTTATCTTACATCATGTAGATAAATTTGCCTTAATGGCTTCATAGGCAGCTCTGAAAAGCAAGTGATAACCTAAAGAAGTTAACTGATGGGCATCATTTCATATTGCCTGTATTTTGTATAGATAAGGATTGCTTTTAGTGCTTTATTTTCTAAATTGTGTAGACAGAAACTAGATTTGGGGGGGGGGAGGAAGAGGCTGGGAACCTTTTAGAAATAATTGTGCATGCTCTGAATTCAGACAGGAATGTTGGACTGTGTGTTATGTGCTGTCACTTGTTACAATTAAGATTGTAGGAAACTTGGAAACGCTCTGGAGTAATTTTTGTGATAGTAATTAGCATTTCTAAGTACATGCCCCCAGTCAGATCCCCCAAGCGGGCTGTGTCCCATCCTATAAAGCCTGGTGTGCTTTTCATTTTGTTTGGAATTCTTTTTGAGAGAAGAAGAGATGAGGGTTAGGCAGGAAAGGCCAGATGCTGATCAGAGCACAATTCTTACAGAAATAGGGATCTGATATAGAACGAGGGGTCCTTGGTGCTCTGTGAACTTGGTTGTTTTCTTGCAAACATATCACTACCCAAAGTAGGTAACATCACCAGTGCTGGAAGGGAAAGAGGGTTGCTCTTAAGAGGTGCTGATGACGTTACCTAGTCTGGTCATGAAACGTCTGCAAGAAAACAGCTGAGCTCAGAGAGCACCAAGGACGCCTCGTCTCAACCCTGAGCTACAAATATTCTTCTTTATTGATGCATAATGACACTTATTGGGAAGAAACCTGCATTTTTATCCCAGAAGGGTACCTGGCAGTGTCTTAAATTCTTTCTTGAATTTCAAGAAATTTCAAGAATTCAAAGAAATTGAATTCAAATTAAACAAAAAGGCCTTCTTTATCTAAACTTTGCTTTTCAAGGTGGTGATGGTGGTGGTGATGCATAAGGGCTCAAAAATGATATTTTCTGTTAACCTCTCTAAAGTCACTTTGGCCCTGCGTGCAGAACGCCAAACCTTGAATCTTGAACTAACTGCCTGGATCATATAGGAAACCTGCCGTTTGCTTCAGAGTGTAAGACAAAGACTAATGGATAAAAAAAAACCATTAAGCTCTGGAGGGAGCTCCGTGTGAGCGACGTAATAGGAAACAGACGGTCTGGGAAGGCGGTGGATCCCCTTCAACCGAAGTTTAGAAGCAGAAGACTTACATTTCCCCTCAGGGATGCCTCAGTCGTAGGCGCTCTGTTTTGGCAAGGCCTGGACTGGATGAATTCTTGTCCCCATGAATATTCCTGCCTTGGCTCCTGGTTCATGCTATTCAGGCTTTTATTTGGGAGGGGTGGAGGGTTGATTTTCAGGACTGAAAAAGCGATAAAAGACACCCGTTGTCTTCCGGTATTTTGTATTTCCCTTGTGGTGCTATTCGTTGCTAAAGCAGGAAGGGGCAGCCCCATCCTTTCGCAGCTCCCGAAGCACCCTGAGATTCTGCTTCAGAAAATATCCAAATTACGGGGGTGCGGACAATGTTTGGCTTAAAAAGAAAACAAAAAAAGTGGGAATACTGGAAGATAAGTACTTACCCATGAGTCCCCCAGCTCTCTCAAATGGTGAAACTAGAGCACAGTTTTCCAGGATTGGGACCTCCGTACACCGGCCCAAGGCCGTCTGCCGCTTGCTGGTGATTTAAGAGGCGCTGTTTCAGCCCGCAGCCTGAGAAGCTTCGCCCATCCATCCACTAAAGGTTTCCAGAAAGAAAATATACGGAGGAGCGGGAAAATTCAGCTCAGGCCTTCAGCTAGAGATGGGAAGCAACATAGCTGTCAAACTCTGGGTTCCTCCTTCCAACAGTTACGTCAGACAAGCCTTCTTTTCCTTTGCTTTCTGTATTCCTTTTCTGCTTTACGGGCACAGCCGGTGCCTCGGTGGGCGTCACTTCCAGAATCGCCTGCCTGAGTTTGCACTAAGATATTCCTTGCCCTCTTCTCTCTGTTCTTCCTACAAGCCCCCAACATTCCCAGGCAGCTGATGGATGGGGAAACCTTCCCTTCCTCTGGAGACTTTTTCTGAGATGAGATGGGATGTCTGTATTCCTCCATTTCTGATTCCTGCCTCTCGAGCATCTAGAGCAGAGATCCCCAACCTTTTGGGCACCAGGGACCGGTTCTGTGGAGAGAGGTTTTTCTGCGGACCGGAGGGTGCGTGGCTTTGTGTGCTGCCTGCATCCTGTGGACGGGGCTTTGCTTCTTTGTGCGGCCCAGTTGCTGGCATGCCACGGACCGGTACTGGTCCACGGACCGGAGGTTGGGGTCCCCTGATCTAGAGCAGTGGTGGGGAACTGTGGCCCTTTTATGACTTGTGGACTTCAACTCCCAGAGTGGCTGGCTCAGGGATTCTGGGAGTTGAAGTCCACAGGGCATAAAAGGGCCACAGTTCCCCACCCTGGTCTAGCGTCTCATGCTGGCTAGAACTACTCGGATAATAGGCTTCCAGGTAAGTGGACGGGGATGACAAAAGCTGAGGCTTCCTCCTTCTTCCCTTGGCAGATTCTCTCTCGCCAGCCTCAAGCCCCTCATCTGTGAATCTCGCCGCTCTTCCAAATAGCAGAGATGAGCTCCCCAATGTGGCCTTAAACATCGAATGTAGAATCTGTGGAGATAAAGCGTCGGGCTATCACTATGGAGTCCATGCTTGCGAAGGTTGCAAGGTAAGGAGGGCTTAACGGGGTTTTTTTTTTACAATGGCACTAAACATTATGGGAAGCTTGGATGCTCGCATCAGAGAGCAGAGCTATTGAAAAGAATAAAAATGAGATTCCCCTTCATTGTCTAGAACATACTTTGTGGAGAATATAAGTTGTTTTGTGGACACGCAGCTATCAAAACGGTTTAAGGGACCTCAGGGCATTTTCCTTTCCAGGTAGAACAATCCCTATTTCTTTACGATGTCCTACAATATCTGCATTTTCCAGGAATGTAGCGGGCATGTCGGAAAGGAGGGGTTTAGCTGTTTACTAATAGGTTGTCCCCATGTGATTGGATTTGTGACCTTTGAAACTATGTCTGGAAAAGCTGGAAGCAGATTAAGTTCCTGAAAAATGTTGATTTTGGACCTATCGATAATGCAGAAACGCTCACTAGAGTAAGAACGGGGCCTCTTAAAAAGCCCCATGATCTGCTGACATTTCACAAAGTAAAAAAGGTGCATCTGACCTACTCTACCAATACGACTGCGAAGGAGTTCTCGACTTAACGACCACAATTGGGCCAGAATTTCCATTACTAAGCAAGGTGGTTGTTAAGCGAGTCACACCTGATTTTACGACCTTTTTTTGCCATTAAGCAGATCCCCCTTCCCCCGTTTGCTTGCCAGACCTGGCTGGGAAGGTCACAAAGGACCCAATCGTGGGACCCTAGAATGCTGTAACCATCCTAAATACAGGCTGGTTGCCAAGCAACCAAATTTTGATCACATGACCGTGGGGAGGCTACGATGGTTGTACATTTGCCGGCCGGTCATAAGTCACTTTTTTCAGTGCCATTGTAACTTTGAATGGTCACTAAATGATTGGTTGTAAGTTGGGGACTGCCTGTATGTGGAGTACTCAAAAAAAAATTATTATTGTTCTTGTATGATGACGACTTTAGCATTTTCCGTGATGATGGGATATTTCTTTAATGTAAACTGGTCACCACGATATGAAAAAGATGTGGAGACTCTGGAAAGGGTGCAGAGAAGAGCAACAAAGATGATCAGGGGACTGGAGGCTAAAACATATAAAGAAGGGTGGTTGGAATTGGGTAGATCTAGTTTAATGAAGAGAAGGACCAGGGGGACATGACAGCAGTCTTCCAGTATCTCAGGGGCTGCCACAAAGAAGAGGCAGTCAAACTGTTCTCCAAAGCGCCTGAAGGCAGGACGAGAAGCAACGGATGGAAACTAACCAAGGAGAGAAGCAACCTAGAATTAAGGAGAAACTTCCTGACAGTTAGAACAATTAACCAGTGGAACAACCTGCTCCAGAAGCGGTGAATGCTCCAACACTGGAAGTTTTTAAGAAGAGACTGGACAGCCATTTGTCTGAAATGGTATAGGGTTTCCTGCTTAGGCAGGGGGTTGGACTAGAAGACCTCCAAGGTCCCTTCCAACTCTCTCATCCTGTTATATTCTGTTATATTCCACTTTACTTTTGACTTTCTTTTATTCTGTGTGTCTCTCAAAAGCCAAACTCTAGCCTAGCTGTATTTACTTCCTATAGTGCAGTGGCCTTACTAGAGGTTGTGCTTAAAACGGCACCGTCCGTCCCCTTGGAAGATGGGTCGGTTCCCCTTTCCGAGTATTCACGCTTTGTTTCCTGACCCTGTCTGTCCTTAGGGCTTTTTCAGGCGAACAATCCGGCTAAAACTTATTTACGACCGATGTGATCGCAACTGCAAAATCCAGAAAAAGAACCGAAACAAGTGCCAATACTGTCGTTTCCAGAAGTGCCTTTCTGTTGGGATGTCTCATAATGGTAGGTAAGGGTGTCCGTCACTTGTGAGGGGGCCTCTGGGATTCTCCCCACGGGGGCAAAGCCGAAGGGGCCGGAGCCGTCCGTCCGCGCTGTCCTAGACTGCTTCGCCATTTGTTCTGGTAAAGGGAGCTCAGTGCAAACGTCATGGTGCCCTTGCACAAACATTTTTGCAACATTTGGTTAATAGGTAACTATGCACAAATGTTATACATTAACATATATGTAGTGGCATTTTGTTTAATACTTTTTCCTTCCATTTATGCTCTTTGAAAGTCCACGGGATGCTTTTTTTTTTAATTGAGCAATTGCAAACTTGATATGGAATTCAATCCTTGCTGTGTCATGCCCTAGCAACAGCAACTAAATCCTAGCTGGCCTTGAACCACCTTTCTTGGAGGGAAGGAAAAGTCTGATGACATCTCCCAGATGCGCAATCGTTCTGTTTTTCCTTCCTCAGGATACTTCTGTGTACAAATTGGTGCACCATGGGCCTTGTTTTGGGTCTCCTGGTTGCCGTGGTCTGTAAAAACTGGATATATATCCTTAGATTTATTTTAATTTGCTCAGACTGCCCAGGGAGCTGCTGATGCGGTTCTACAAAGGAATTATGGAGTCTGTCATTTGCACCTCTGTAACTGCCTGGTTTGGCACAGCAACCACACAAGACAGACACAGACTCCAAGGGATAGTTAGGACCGCGGGGGAAAAAACCAGCTGCAGCCAGCCTGCCTTCCACCGAGGACCTGTGTCCTGCACGGGCCAGAAGGAGGGCTGAGAAAATATCCCTGCAGACCCCTCACCTCCTGGACATCCACCGTTTCAACCTCTTCCCTCCGGGCGACGCTGTAGGGCGTTGCACGCCAAAACATCCAGAGACAAAGACAGTTCCCCCCCCCCATAACCGTCACTCTGCTAAACAACCAATTCCCACAACTCTCTCTGTGCCCTACTAGGATGTCAGACCACCTAGTGAAGGGCTGTATTACCTATTACATCTTTTCGTCTTTCCTATTTCCTAAGCTTCTTTTGACTATAACTGTATTATTTGTATCTCATGATTTATGTTGATTGCCTTCATTTAGTATCCTATTATGATTTATGTTGTTTGCTTATTTAATATCCTATGATTATCACTGATTTATGATGATTGTATTTTATGATTATGATCAGGATTTATCACTTGTTGCTTGTATGTACACCGAGAGCTTCTGCACCGGAGACACATTCCTTGTGTGTGTCCAGTCACACTTGGCCAATGAAGAATATTCTGTTTTCTTCTGCTCTGTTTCCTCTGCCACCTCACACCGCAGAACCAACAGAGGCTACAGTGTAAATCCCTCAAGGCTTGCAGGATTAGTCTAGCATTATCTCATGGTTTGAGGAACCGGAAGCTGCCTTAATCCTAAAGCAGAGGTGGCACCATGTTTTGTCTTAGAATTTCTTTCTGCCGGAGGTGTCTGACAGGAGTAGCAAATCCTTTCTAAGGAATTCCTGGCACCTGTTCCATAAATAAAGGTTTCAGACTGAAAGCACTATATATATATCCTACCTTCATCTCCCAAGCATCAGTAACCATACTTTAGTTTGATGCAGGATTTTGGAACTTTAATGTTATGCCAACAATACTAAAGAAATGTATTTAGAGAGAGAGAGAGAGAGAGAAGCAGGTAACAAGTTTAGAAACGGGAGACATGGCATTTAAGTAGTCTAAATATAAAACTGCTGTGAAAGGGAATCTCTTTTCCATGTCTGAATACTTTCCCACGTGGGAAAGAATCTTGAGACTACTTCGGTGAAATTCTCAAGCTTCACTTCACTAAAGCTTTGGAGCCATAGAACTGCAAAAACATAGAGCTCTCCTTCCGTATTGTTGCATCTTGGATCTCACAACTGCATCCGGCAGGCCTCAGGCTATGCAACAGACCTTGAGGATGTGTGTAGTATTGGTGGTATGTAGTTCCTATGCTACTTCGGTTGGCCTGTTCCAACTGAGTTGGCTTTTGCATTCACGGAGAGCCACTTCCTGTTTTTAGGATCAGAGAAAGATGCCACACATAATGCTAAGCCAAAGTCTGTCCTCATTCTGTGGTGTGGAACGGGGGTCTGCAATCCTTCAGGGACAGAAAGTCAGAGTCAGGCCCTCATTTTAGGGGGCTCCTTTGCAGCCTCTCAAACAGGTGAAGAAGATGCCCACATGTAGATACTTGTTAAACCAAGAAGACAATACTGCAAGGGTTTATTACATTTGAGTTTAACTACTTGGATGCTCTGTGTTGACTCATTGTTCTTATATCGGTGTTTTTCAAGCTAGCTACTCAAGATGTATGGACTTCCAACTTCCAAAATTCCAGTGCTGGCTGGGGTATTCTGGGAGTTGAAGTCCAAGCACCTTAAAATGGCTAAAGCTGGAAAACACTGCATTAGACTTTTCTGAAATTTTCCTTCTGTGTTTTATATATAATTTTATTAAAGGTTTTTTTAAAAAGATAAAAACACATAAAAATTTAAAGTAAGAAAAGAAAAAGAAATGACGTCCTCTTTCTTGATTACCTTTTTTCCTTCTACATTGTATATTAAAATAAATATAATTGCCATAGATATCGTTGCAACACCAGCTTTCAGCCATCCTTCTCACCCTGTCTCCACAGAAGCTTTGACATATGTATATGTTCCTCTTTCCTTCTCCTCACCTTGATCTTTCTGTATACTTAACACTCTCTCTTTTTTCTGTCCTCTTGAGTTTTGTTCTGTTTTTTACCTTCCTTGAGTTTGACCACAGTGAGATAGAGCAGACCGTGAAGCCTGATTGCAAACGGTTAGGGAATTGGGCTCCATCTCAGTAAGTGCCTTTGAAATGAAAGGAAGGATGACTAGCACAGGTTGAGCCCTATTGGCTTCCTGATGGGTGCAGTCTTGCTGTGTTCATGATTTATTTAGAAGGGATTGGCTGCATGTGGATAAAAAGGATCTCTCAGTCATTGGTAAATTGTAGATAACCCTGGTCTGTTCTCCCTTGGTACTATTGAAATTGAATGTGTCTGCGCCAGTGTCTTTCAAACTTGGCAACTTTGTGGTGTTATCTGGGGAATTTGGGGTATTGAAGTCCACCCCTTTTAAAATTGCCAAGTTTGTAAAGCACTGGTCTACACAGTCCTTACACAACCCAACATACGACTGAGTCCGGAATGGGAGAACATCCCTGGGTGAGAGGGTGTGTGTTGTATTCTTATGCTCTCTTCTCAACGCTTGTTTTTCCCTCAGCCATTCGATTTGGACGGATGCCCAGGTCAGAAAAGGCAAAGCTGAAAGCTGAAATTCGAACAGGTGAACTTTGTATAGAAAATTCCGAAGTCGCAGATCTTAAGTCACTGGCCAAGAGAATTTACGACGCCTATTTGAAAAACTTTAATATGACCAAGCTGAAAGCAAGGCTCATACTTGTGGGGAAAGCCAATAACAATCCTGTAAGTATGCACCACCCCAGAACTGCATAAAAGCAAACTACACGAATGGCACGCAGAGGCAAACATGAGAGAATAGATTTGTAAAGCAGCGATAGAAATTTTCTCCTCTCTGACGGTAGCTTCTTTTGTGATGTACACAGGTCCTTGTGTTAAAAAAAGTTTTGATTAGCCCTGATAACTTACCCATATGTAAATATACTAAATCGCTTAATTTGTTACAAAGATCAAAGTTTTTGTAGCTGAGTGACAGCTTTATTTTCCAGATATTTTAATAATGTATCTCTCAATTTTCGTAAGCAATCACAACAGCTTACCAAGCAAATGAACATCATAAACAACCCCCCCCCCCAAAAAAAGCCCTTTTTGCAATGCAGATAATATATGGGAATTAAATTCAAACAGTGTTTAAAATAAGTGGCAGATTGTGACATTTTGGCTCTTGTGGGTATAATTTGGAGGGAATTCAACATGCTGAAGCCTCACTTGCTGAGTCATCGATACGTAAGACACATATTTAGGAAATGTTTAACTAGGGACAGCCACATGCGTGATCTTAAGTTCCAAACCATCAGTTTCTACAATTATTTCCTATGGAAGAACTAATTTACCCAATACATCGTTTAAACTGAATTTGCTGAAAGAAAGAACAGGGAACATGTAACAAGCATTTAAAAACAGTGCTGCTGCAAAGTTTGGTAAAAATGCTTCTGTGAGTTGACTTCACCTAAAAGGAAACATCTATTGCATATTTTGGGATTAAGCATTTTATTAATACAGGTAGTCCTTGTCTTACATCCACAACTGAGCCCAAAAATTACGTTGCTAAGTGAGACATTTGTTAAGTGAGTTTTGCCCCATTTTACAGGATTAAGTGAATCACTACAGTTGTTAAATTAGTAATGCGGTTGTTAAGTGAATCCAGCTTCCCCATTGACTTCGCTTGTCAGAAGGTCGCAAAAGGGGATCACGTGACCCCAGGACACTGCGACCGTCATAAATATGAACCAGTTGCCAAGCATCTGACTCTTGATCACATGACTATGGGGATGCTGCAACGGTCGTAAGTTGAAAAATGGTTATAAGTCACTTTTTTCACTGCTGTTGTAACTTTGAATAGTCACTAAACAAGCTGTTGTAAGTCAAGGACAACCTGTAAATGAAACCTTAGAGACAGGGTATCCTTAAGTTTGAAAGGACCCTTTGTCTAAGGCAGGGGTGGGCAACCTTGGCTCTTTTATGACTCGTGGACTTCAACTCCCAGAATTCCTGAGCCAGCATGGCTCAGCATGGAAACCTCTCCCTTTCCTCTCAGCGTGGCTGGCTCAGGAATTCTGGGAGTTGAAGTCCACGAGTCATAAAAGAGCCAAGGTGGCCGACCCCTGGTCTAAGCCTTGGTCAGTGTAAAGTTCCCAATTAAACCATCCCTCATAAACAGCTCCCTCATTTCCACTTCAGCACATCCAGTGAAGAGATCCATTGTCCACCTGCCCTTGGAGTTAGTCAATTTTTTCTGCCATTTGCGTAGAATCTGCCTTCCTGTCACTTAATCCATGATTCCCTGTCCCGTGCTCTGGAAAGAGAGAGAACAGCTGATTCCCATGACTGCTTTTCAGGTGTGTTATCAGAAGTAGCTCAAGACGGTCACAGAGAAGAGGAGTCCTCTGGGTTGTTGTTATTATTGAATTTAATAATTCTGGTTTCCCAAAGAGAAAATGGTTGCACCTTATTGTTCCTGGCAGTTACTTAACCCAGGCACCCGCTTTCTTCCTTTCGCCGCAGCCGTTTGTCATACACGACATGGACACGTTGTGCATGGCTGAGAAGACGCTGGTGGCAAAACTTGTAGCGAACGGGATACAGAACAAGGAGGCAGAGGTGAGGATCTTCCACTGTTGCCAGTGCACTTCCGTGGAGGCGGTGACGGAACTCACAGAATTTGCCAAATCAATTCCTGGCTTCTGTAGCCTCGACTTGAATGACCAAGTGACCCTCTTAAAATATGGGGTGTACGAAGCCATCTTTGCCATGTTGGCCTCCGTGATGAACAAAGACGGGATGCTGGTCGCTTACGGGAACGGCTTCATCACGCGGGAATTCCTGAAAAGTTTAAGGAGGCCTTTTTGTGATATCATGGAGCCAAAGTTTGACTTTGCTATGAAATTCAACGCCTTGGAATTAGACGACAGCGACATCTCCCTTTTCGTGGCTGCTATAATATGTTGTGGAGGTAAGCCTTGAGCCGCCGTTGTCCTTTCTGTAGCGATAGCAATATACTTTACGGAGCGTGCTTCTCGTAAAGTTTCTGCTGAAAAAGGAACCCATTTCAGACTCAACAGGCATTTCGAGTTCCATATTTATTGTCCCTACTTCACCAGAATTATTCCAATATTTTTCTGGCAGCAGCAGGACCGTTTCATGTTTATAAACAGATATTTCCGTATGAAAGTGTTCATAATATAGTAACTTTATCCTTGTAGTCAGTCGAGGATCAATATTAACTGTGATAATGCAGTCCAAAAAGTTCAAAATGATGCTGTATTCCGACACGCTGGTAGAGGCAGTCCTTGTTCAGCAACTAGTATTGTGACCAGGAAAGCAGTCACTAAGTGGAACCACAGCTGCGCTTTGTGGGGTCCTTGGTGCCCTCTAAGCTTCATTCTTTTCTTGCAGACATGATGATGTTGCCTAGTTTGGTAACACAATGCCTGCAAGAAAACAGCCAAGCTCAGAGAGCACCAAGAACTCTTTAAGAGTTCAACCCTGACCAAAAAAATACTCTCCATCAGGATGACCCTGCTTTATCATCTCATTTCAGTTTTCCTTTGCTTTACAGACCTGTGACGGTCGTAAAGGCAAGACTGGGGGTCAAGTTACTTTTCATCACTGCCGCAAGTGTGGTTACTAAACGAGGCAGTGGCTAAATGAGGACTGCCTATATAATGTCTGGGCATTGTTGATATAGCTCCTAAGTAATAAAGCATTTTCTACTAGAAATAGGATAACGCCATATATAACCTTCTTCTTTTTGAGAACAGATCGGCCAGGCTTGGTCAACGTAGGACACATTGAGAAGATGCAGGAAAGCATCGTGCACGTACTGAAACTTCATTTAGAAAACAACCATCCGGATGACATTTTCCTCTTCCCAAAACTTCTCCAGAAAATGGCAGATCTCCGGCAGCTTGTCACGGAACACGCTCAGCTAGTTCAAATAATCAAAAAGACCGAATCCGATGCACACTTACACCCTTTGCTACAAGAAATATACAAGGATATGTACTGAGGTGGTTTCGGTTTTGTTCCGTCGGCAAAGCAGTAGCAACTCGACCAGATGCTTCGGACGCGGGGTCTCTGTTGTGCCTCAGTTGGAACATTTGTGGTCCTAAAATTTGGGTAACTGGAATATCCATTTCTCTTGCAGGGGTTCAGTAATTGAAAGAAATTGCATAACAGAGAGAGAGAGAGACGACGATGATAGTAAGTGGTGATTGATTTGAAATTTGGGCCATGGTGGGAATTGCGTCGTGCCACAACTTAACTCACAAATACAATGCCTTCTGACGTCCGTGCACTTTTAAGCATTTGTTCCCCCCTCCCACTTCCTTAATATGTGAAAGTCAGTTGTTTGGGGCAGGATCCAAAGAGCCTTGGGGCAGGCAGTGGCCGGGAGGGCTTTGTTGTTGCGCTTCTCTCACAGTTTGCAGGAGGAATTATACTTGAAACTCAGGGATGTTTTGAAAATAGAGACAGTGAGAGGGCTAGCCATTCAAGGGGGGAAGGGGATATATTCATCTTTTAGAGGCGTCTGACTTTGTTCCTGGGATGGGTTGCATTTGGTACCCAGATCAGTGACCATAGAAAAGCCGTGGTGGCACAGTGGTGAGAATGCAGCATTGCAGGCAAACTCCTGCTCACCGTCAGCAGTTCGATCCTGACCGGCTCAAGGTTGACTCAGCCTTCCATCCTTCCGAGGTCGGCAAAATGAGGACCCATTTTGTTGGGGGCAAGATGCTGACTCTGTAAACTGCTTAGAGAGGGCTGTAAAGCACTGTGAAGCGGTATATAAGTCTAAGTGCTATTGTTATAGCAGAGTGTTTTTCTTAGAAAAAACAACACTACTTTTTCTGGCTAAGATTACGATCTGAGTTCCCTAGAATTATGTGGAACCTCTATAAGTTTAGCTGTGTACTATTGAGGACTCCAGGTGAAACATCGGAGGAATGACGGGATAGGAGAGTGAGGATCTCCCACTCCCACAGCCTGCCAGCCCCTCAAAATATACCTCTGGGGGTTGGAGAGAGGGCAGAGACTAAGGAGAGCAGCCAAATTTGAAGAGAAGTTGGATTCCATCGTTATGCCGGATCTCAAGGACTTTGGGAATCTCAGTGGAATATGAGCTTCTTGTGCTTCTTTTATTCAAGCCGCATGACTGATAATCCGGACTAACATTCCCTTAGTTATGCAAACTAAGGTGGGCTCAGAGCTGGGCTTCAATGTCTGAAATAAGAAGGTCAGCCTGGAATTGAAATGGATTGTAATCCTGCATTTAAGGATGAAGAATACCCAACATTTCATGGAAGCCCTGTTGAATACCACTGGCATCTAATTTGCACTGAAATGTGGAGCAGAAATTGGGAGTTACTTAACACCAGGGCTTTTTTTGTCATAGAACGCCCAGAACGGAGTTCCGGCACCTTTTTTGGATGGAACCTTGTAGGGTAGGCAAGGCGGGTTGTATGACATGTGTGAGTTCCGGCACCTTTTTTTTTTTTACAAAAAAAGCACTGCTTAACACTACGGATATTTCCTAGTTTGGTGGCAGCCAAAATACTTCTAAGAGGCTAGAAATCTTTTTGAAAAGGGATGGAACTGTAGCTCAACCCGTAAGTGGGAACTTGAATAGTCTACAGCAGGGATGTCCAAGCTTGGCAACTTTTAAGACTTGTGGACTTCCAGGTCACAGAATCCTTCAGCCAGCCACGCTGGTTGGGGAATTCTGGGAGTTGAAGTCCACAGGTCTTAAAGTTGCCACGGTTAGACACCTCCTTGGTCTACAGGTTTGTCTAAGCCCAATCTTCCACTGATGACGTCTGTGTATTTTTAAGAGAGGGGAACGTGTTAGACTTCAAAGACATTTAAATCCTTCAGATAATCTAGTGCATTGCATTTAGTAAGCAGGCATCTTCTAAAATCATCATATTTGAAATTCTTTGTATTTCTGAGGGTTGTTTTATCCACCTTTCTTTGGCCATCTGAACACCAATTCTGAAGTGGGGCTCACAGTCTCTCAGTGCTGTGTATATGCAATTGTAGCCTCAGTTTGTTCAGATTATCCTAAAAAGGCCTTGATTTTGAAAAATCCCAAATTTGCCTCAGTTAATTTATGTCCCTGGAAGCTCCATCTTGTAAGGTCTTCCAATAATATTTTCATCAGTTTTTCTACACTGTACTTTTTTTAAACCCTGATTTTAAAAAAAAAGATAACTACCCGATGTATTCTAATATCAAATTGGAATTATAATTACCTGTATATTCTTAATCATTTTATAGGTGAGGATTCCATACTATGGAAAACAGGCCTACTTTTTGCAAAGCTCCACACACATTTCACAGACTAGAAATTATTTTATAATCAAAATGTCTTGGACAAACTGTGGAAATCATAGGCAAAAAGTGCTGATTTGGGTTATTTAGAAGGCAGTTTTCTTGCAGGAAGTGATTTTATTTTATCAATTTATCCCTCACTTTGCTTAAAAGTGGCATTTACTGACACTGGCTTCCGACTGACCAGTTCTTTCTCTGCAGCAGCTTTGTTTGTAACCTATAATATTTTAAAGTGTCATAAAGTGCTGATTCTGAGCCCATTCTATTCCAATTTCCCCACCTGAAACTGACTCATGAGAATTAAAGTGGGAGAAAGAATTCAGAGGAACAGCAGCTTATGCCAATATATTTTAATAGAAACATTATCTAAAAATATGGTATAAAAAACTGTTTGCACTATTATTCAGATTACTCAGGATTGGGGCAATAAAATAGAAATTAACGCTGGGAAGGTTTGCTTCCCAAAAATAAAACCAAACTACCTCAACTAATAAAATGAAAAAAAAAAAAAGAGTTATAAATCAAATTGTTCAAGAAATACTAATGCATCATACTGACCGGCTCAGGAAGGCCCATGCCTGTCAACCAGAAACCATTTTCATACTTTCATCAAGCGAATGGTGTTTGGAGAAAAGGTTAATGTCTCACTATTCCGCTTTTTAAACCTAGACTGTATAATTCCCCCCCCCCCCGAAAAGTGGAAACTTGCCTTGATATTATATAGTTGCTGCTTGCTTGACCGCTGCTGTATTGGTGTTCTCTGTATGGCATAACCTTTATTTGCTCATCCTTACTTGCCCGTAAGGG
The DNA here is from genome assembly GCA_023970755.1 of Azemiops feae. Lineage (NCBI taxonomy): Eukaryota > Metazoa > Chordata > Lepidosauria > Squamata > Viperidae > Azemiops > Azemiops feae. Next base: position 349,590 of record JALGBA010000721.1, on the reverse strand, counting down.
GAGTTGTGCAAAGGGCAGCCACATCAACAAGGCATCCGGGTTGGTGTCCTTTCGGCTGGGGGCCTCCTCCTCCCCCCCCCCTCCACATTGGCAGTAGGGAAGAGAGAGAGGGAGGGAGGGAGGGAGAGGAATGGAAATAATTTATAGGTGTTTGCAGGTAAGGTTTAACCAGCCTTGCACCATGGCAAGATGTTTTGCATCAAAGCTCTTACTGCAGTACAGTACCAATTTATTTCTTTATGCCCCTTAGCAACACACACACACACACACACACATATACACACACACACACGGTATTTTAAGTAAATTCCATTGGAATCAGGTCAATTTGCTGCATGGCCAAAACCTTTCTTGAAACAGCTTGTCTTAATGAACTTCTTTTGTTGAAGAGGAGCTGCAGCCGGGGCCTAAAATGCTATTTTTAGCTGAAATCTCACAGGCAAAATTGTTTACCTTGTAATGATAACAGAGCATTGACCCAGTAAGTATATATATAATATTTTTCTGCGTTGGGTTGAATTCCTTCATATGAGAAAGGGAATTTTGACTGCCCCAGGTGGAGGCCACCTGAGTTTGGAAAAGCTGGGTTCTCCAATAGATGGACTTTGCTTGCATTTTCAAGTTGCATAACCCGACTCTTGTTTTCACGGCTTAATGTTTTTATGGACCTTAGGGAAGAAATTTTACACACATTTGGAACCACAGAACCCTCCCAATTTTCTGCCTGAGATAGTTGGGATGTCATGTGACTGATTAAACACACTAGAGGTTTTCATCCATGTCGTACAAAAGTGCCACGAACAACCTTACCAAATGTTAATGTCACAGATTTTTAAATACAGTAGTAGGAGGTTAATGGTATAATACAAACTCTGAGGAGTTGAGTGTTAGTGGATGGGTGGGAAACTCATTGTGAGCTGATGGAAAGCATGATAGCATAATACTCAGTGTCATCAGTCTGCTAAGAATAGTATAAGGTAAATGTTTACAGTTACTATGCATTTGATTCCCCCTCCCCTCCTTACGTTGAGGATTTAATCTTGAGGCTTCGTAGGAATCCGTTGACTTTCAGATGACTTTCACAAGCAACCAATTTCAACGTAGGGATATAACATGCACTGAATTTGCACTGTATTTGTAATTAAAGCTTTTAGAAATCCCTAGGCAGCAATGTAAAATTCTCTGTACTGCTCTCAAATCCAATGAGACGGGGGAATATATGAGTTTTCAGTATATTGAAATTAGTGGGAGAGATTTATAGCACCTTTCTTGATGAATTACGCCAATTAACAAGGGCAGTTTCCCCTCCCCGTTGTGCTCCCTCTGATATCCATAGCAAGATACAAAGCAGTAACATTTATGGTGGGTTCCACTAATTTGCAAATTATAAAGACAGACCTCGTGTCTGGAGCGTCTGCAGAGTCTGGCCAAGATGGTGGAATCAAAGCTCCATCTGTTTTTTACCAGATGCGCCATACACATACAAGAAACAGATCCAGCTTTTGATTGCACGGTCACAGCCAACATCCTGATTTTTTGGACCATGCCTGCTAACGCCCCTTCCTCATATAAGCAGCTGTTAGCAAAGGTGGTTTAAATATTTGTAGTTCAGATTTTATTCTAGTGAAATACATTGACAATACAAGTGATAAGTACCTCCATCTTTAAAGATGGGTATTTTGCAATGCAAGCGTGCATGTTTTTCATGCCCATTTTAAGCAGACTTGAACTCTAATACTGACTACCACTTTAACTTAATTTTTCTGCACTTTTTTTCTGGTTTGAGGCAGCAATAAAACAAAACAGATGAGCAATTCAGTCAGCTGTATTGTACTGTAATTATCTGCTTTCCAGTGCCTTGTTTCTGAATGGTTTGGAGTGACTTCGCCTATCTTAAGCTATTCCTGAGCTGTAGAGCAAAACACTGAAAGGAGATCAAAAATTAGATTTCTTCTCCATATTTAAATTGTATGAAAGCTCTACTTGTAAGATTATAACTCCGTTTTTAGGGAAGAATTGTAAATTTAACCCAAGGATTTAACAACATATTTTTAATCTTCAGCTTCTATTATTAAATTGTACAGTATTCTTATGGTGAATTGGATTGTCCACAATGTTATGAAAATACTTGTTGTTTGACAAACATTAGCCTTTGAATTCAATTTCCAGGTCAATTCTTGAGGGATTGGGGGGGGAAAAGTGAAGCTGAAAATGTGATAGGAAATTACCAAGCCATACCCCAAAGATCATTGTTGACAAACATTGCAAAGCTTCCATTGTGGCTTATTTAATGGGATAGACGGGGAAGAGGTTTTGGTGGGAATTTTGTTTCATGTCTCTTTTCTCACTCTCCTTACAAAGGGCTGGTACCCACCTCAGTAGTTTTGTGCCATGGCACTTTTTGAGCACTTTCTTATAAATTCCCCTGTTGTTATTGTTCAGTAAGGGGGGAAGAGAAACAATGCAAGTTCATGGTCTCTTAATATGCACAAAGTCACCTCTTGCCCATCTTGGAAAACGTGTTGAGGACAGTTGCTAAGTCCACTTAAAGTTCTTGTAAACTCCACTAAAGCATCGTGTGTGTCCCTCAGCGTTGCTTGCAGAATAGGCCCAGCTATTGGCGATATGTTCAAGGGAATCAGAGCAGCCACACCGTGCATTTTGAGTCCTGAATTGTGTAAAGCGGGGGGGGGGGTGTCCAAACCTGGCCACTTTGAGACCTGTGGACTTCAGTTCCACAGGTATGATGGAGAACTGTCTGGGGAGGCAGCTCCCTTTAGATAGTGGCTCCCTTTAAGCCGATTGCAGTCCATATGAGCCAAATCAAAATCCCAGGAAGGAACCGGAAGCGTCTGTGGAAGCGGATTTCGCTTCCCATTCCGTTGGCAAGAAAGAAAAAGGGATGTACGGTACCAAAAGCCACGTCAGATGCTGCTACCAGGTGCCTTCTTTTCTTCAAGAAGTTTGAAGAACACTTGGAAAGATGGCTTATCGAAAAGAATGAATAGTCGTTTGTCATCTCTTCCCAGCTACACAGAGATTACAGGGCTAAACACAGAAAACAGATCTCCCTCAATAATTATGAGGAGGAAAAGGAGGTTTTATGAAAGTGGAAGTTTGTCCTCAAGAGCACTTAAATAATCATTGAACCAGCTTTAACCGACCTTATAAGCAGCTACAGAACACCAGTTAACCTTTTTCTATTCCGTGGAGTTTGTGGGAATTTAAAATGAGGATTGAGGTTATCCCGTTGGGTTGGAGTTCAGCTTGCCCAGGCACATGGGTCTCCAGGGCCAGTCAGGCGAGGCCACAGAGGTCACGAGGTCATTGCACAAATGCTGCAAACTTCGTCATTTACATCAGTTGCGGTGATGCAACATTTGTGAGATAATATATTATGCAGTGTTGTGACGGCTTTGGCCTGGAGCTTGCGGGCAAAAAGGCTTCTTAGCTGTGCCTACTGGGAGTTGAAGTCCCTCCAATCTAAAGAGAAGTGTTTTAAGGCTCTAGGCCAGGGGGGTCAAACTCGCAACGTCAGGTGACGTGTCGCGACGTATTGCGACTTTTTTGCCATTGCCGGCAACGAGGTGGGTGCAGTTTCGCTATGATGCTTTTGACACCCCTGCCCTAGGGAGGTAGACTCGGGAGAACCGTAAGGAATTATTTTCAGCTGCAGTAAAGAGTGCACAGTAAAAGCTGAGCAATAAGGCAAGGGGAAAAAAAAGCTTGATTTTGAAAAACTTTTCCTAGCTTTCCTGTGAGGGTGATTTGCAGGTTCAAAATTTGTGTGTAGCACATGTTTATTAATATTGTCCTTAATAAGGAAGACACTTGATACGGATAAAAAACATTTCACATGCTTTTTTTAGATGTCAGATTTGATTTTAAAATGCATTAGGTGTTCTATCCATGAGAAGCCTGTCACTGCAAAAATGTTAGAGTGCTTAAAGTTTAGGTCATTCTGATCCAGACCTCTGGATCCTCACTTAATGTTGGGGGGACATGCACCTTGGAGCCAGGCTTTGTCATCCGCTTAACCGGGCAGAAACTCAGATCAACTAACGGTGCCCGTGTCTCATATTCAGGAGGCAATGGTGAACTATTCTAGCAAGAACTGGGATTTATAGAAAAGCAACATTGGACTTTCTCATGCATTTTAGAATATAAAACCATTTAGTGTTTCTCAAACCTTGAATTGGACCTTCTAATTTCCCTATTCAAAGAATAGAAGCTTGTCTAATAAAATAGGTATTTAATGAGTCTGCTGGGAATCTTGGTCAACATCTGTGTGTACAGTACTTTAAATTTTTCTGTAAGACTGATGAATGTATGTAAAGAGCAATTTCACTGTGTGATTTTTCCCCCCCTTGCCTTAATGGTCTCAAATAAAGTATTTCTTTAAAAAAAAATGGCCTGAGTTTTAATGAAGAGGATATCCTGTCTCATAACCCAGGGGAAATCCTTAACTGGAGATAAAGGTAAAACATGTCATTGTCTGCCCATGGACCACAGTCTGGCACTAAAATATTATTTACAGCAAGGTGTTCATGGTTAAACAACAAACAAAACAAGAACTTCTCTGCATTCTAGTTGTAGTTTCGCCTGTGTGGCAGGTGAATTAATTTATTAATTGCTAAAAGAAGGTGGGAGCAAGGATGTTTGTGGCTAGGGTGTGTCAATCAGAATAGAGCCGGAAGGGACCTTGGAGGTCTTCTAGTCCAACCCCTGCTCAAGCAGGAGACCCTAGACCACGGGTGTCAAACTCGCCGCATCACATGACGTGTCGCGACTTTTTGCATTGCCAGCAATGGGGCGGGCGCGGCTTCGGTATGATGAAACCGGCCCACAGGCCGGCAGTTTGACACCCCTGCCCTAGACCATTTTAGACGGGTGGCTGCCCAGTCTCTTCCTAAAAACCTCCAGTGGTGAAGCACCCACAACTTCTGAAGGCCAGCTCTTCCACTGGTTGATTGTCCTCAAGATGGCAGCTGTGACCACATGCTCAAAACTCACAAAGGCAAAAGACGTGTCTGTTCTTGGCCTTGAATATGGAAACTGTTTTGTGATTATCTTGGGAAAATTTCAGTTCCTGCTTAGTTTTAAAAAGATCAGCCAAGACCAACTAACATGCTGCCATGTAGCCAGATGGAAAGTCCTCAATGCTGATTTCAATTAAGGGTAATTTTAAAAGCCATATAAGCATACCGTCTCACTTCAGAATCGTTTTAAAAAATTAACCGAATGCTAACGAGAGCCCCCCTCTCCCAGGTGAACGTGGCTGTGGTGCTGAAAAGGCACAAGGTTTATCCGACTCCTGTGGCAGCGTCCTTGGGAGGGACTTTTTGCTTTGCAACCATGACGTGGGTCTCTAGCATGTCCTCCATCCACCTTTTTGTCTTGGGAAGAAAGTGGGAAAGAGTCCTGGCCAAAGCTTGCAAAAATTTGGGAAGACTGAGTTGACACCCCATTAATTCCAATGTAGATCTATCATTTCCACGTGGCCAGGCCCGAGTTTTCACCACCAGACCAACTGAACAAGTAACACCATGGAGAAGTATTTGCCCTTTGCATCTCCCTGTGCATTAAACATCTGCTAGCGGGTTATTGCCTTCCTATTTTAAGCCGATGGACCGCCTGGCCACGCTGTGCAGATCAGAAAGATGCTGTAGGAACCCTGTGTTGTCCCGAAGCCTCAGGTCAGCTGAAAAAGAACAGTTCTCAAGTTCTCTGCAGTGTAACTCTCATCTTTGATGCTAAGGGTGGGTGGTCTGGGGTTAGTTTCTTTGGTTTGCGATGCCCCCCTTCAGTTCCCAACCTTGGGGGGTGCTTGTGGCTCTCCCACTGCGTTGCCTCCAAAGAAGACAATCAGAGATCGTGTTACCAACCAATGTAATGAAATTTTCAAACATCCTGCCCCAAATCCTGGGAACCAGGCTCCAGGCGGTAGAGCCAAAGCCCAATGAAAGGGCTCCCCTACAAAACTCAGCACAGGCAGGTTTGGTTAGGACCTGGATCAGTCTGCTTACTACAGCAGAAGATTCCCTGGCTGAAAGCAAGACTAGGAAGCTGAAAAAACCATCCCCAAAGAAAACCGCAGGGATGTGACTCGTGGCTGCAGGCATCAAGGGCAACTGAAGAATGAGTTTACTTTTTTTATTTCAGACGCCCCAGAGTGAGCTTAATAATAAGGTAACAAGGAAGTATCAGACGATGATCTATCCATCCACTTAGGGATGGGAGCGGGTGTCTGCAAGAGGGTGGTCGAAAACATCAAGGCAGTGGCGCTGAGCTTTAATTGCACTGCTGTAGCCGCCATCTTTATTTTACTTTGGCCATATCCTGCCGATATGGATCAAATCCAGATGCAAATGCAGAATGGAAGTTGGACACTGACCCTCACAGAAGGAGTAGAGCTGTGGAACCTGGTGTCTACTTAAAAGAGAAATATAAATCAAAAGTGGAACTCTTTATCTCCTACGTCTCAATCCTTCTAAAGAGGGATATCACGTTCCGCTTGTCTATTTCAGACCTGTTTATGTTCAAAGCCAGCTCTCCTGGCTAGCAATGGTTGTCTGCCAGATGGCTTACAAGACAGCAGCTTAAATTTTGCAACAAATTTAAATAATACCATCTCTTCCTAGAGACACCATTCTTACTCTAATTACCAAAAGTACATTCTGCAGTAAAATCAGCCTAGCTTTTCCCCGGATTCTTGGAATCTCCTTTTCTGGAAGGTTTCGGGTGTGCTTTTTTTTTCAGATCTTCTTCTATTTCCAAAGGAAATTCACTTATGTGTGCGCTCACGCAGGGGAGGCAAAACCTTTTGGAATAGAAAAGGCTGCAGTCCTGAAAAGAAACAGAAAAAGGGAAATCAACCCACGAATCGGATAGCCAACCTTCCTTCCTTCTGTGGCCTTGGCCCGCCTTGCTTTGAGGAGGCTTTGTGTAGAACTGTGAGCGGCACAACTTTGGGCAAGTTATAACCACATCTAGAATTGTCGGTTGGCACCCACATTTTCTAACAACCGCCCTCTCTTTCTAGAGAAACCAGACCCGGGTGAACCACTGACCTGCGGTCTTCCTCTTCATCCAATGCAACTGGGATCCAACCCAGTTGGGAATGGAGGAAATGGCCTAACAGCTGGGTGGGGGATTCTGGGAGTTGACGTCCTCCCACCTTAAGGCTGTCAAATTTGGGAAACAACTGGCCTAAAGTGTGGAGAAGACTCCAGTCCTCCAGAGCGACTTCAAGCTTTTCTGGAATCATCTTCAAGTGGCTTAATTTGAATCCTTCAGAGCAGCCAGGAATTGGTCCCCGTCTCTCTTTGGGGGATCAGCAGAAAACTGCCCAGGAAAGGCCCTCCGTCCGTCACTCGTCCCCCCTTTTAGCCCATCTGGACGGATGCTCCAAGAGGGAGCTGCAAAGCTATCACAGCTCTATCAGGAATAATTACAATATACAGAGCTGGAAGGGTTCTTGGAGGTCTTCTAGTCCAACCCCATACTCAAGCAGGAGACCCTATACAGGTAATCCTCAACTTACAGCCATTCATTCAGGGGCCGTTCGAAGTTAGAGCAGCACTGGAAAAAGTGACTTATGACCGTTTTTCCCACTGGGGTCACGTGATCCCCTTTTGCAACCTCCTAACCAGCAAAGCCCATGGGGAAGCCAGATTCACTTAATCACATTTCTAACTTAACTGCAGTGATTCACTTAACAACTGCTGCAAAAAAGGTCGTAAAATCGGGTCAGTCATATGATGACCCGCTTTACAACCACCGTGACTTAACGACCATACTGGGCAGGCTCCATTATGGCCGTAAGTCAAGGACTGCCTGTACAAATCTCCCCAACTAGCATTATTATTATTCTGTTGCCCTACTAGGCCCAGAGAATATAGCTTCTGTCCCAGATGCAAGCCACGGCTAGTTGTCATGACATTTCCCTGAATAAATTTAGTTTCCTCATTTTCAGAAAGGGAGATGAGGACAGAAATGGCTCATGAATCATGCTTCTGACCACATCCTGGCCCAGAATATGTGGGTGAATGGAAGCCGGGATGGAAAATGTTTGCACAACTTGGGAAAATCACTCCTCTCTTACAGGCCTCGCAGCAGGCCAGAGTGTCTGGCTGTTTCCGATCACATCTGATGCAATCTGTTCGTGCTCGAGCAACTCCTGGCAGGTCTTCTCGGCAAGAGACCCAAAAGCAGGACTCGGCATGAAGAGGCCCATCCTCGGAGGATCTGGACCTTTCCTTGAGTGGTTTGCACAGAAACAATGACCAGAAGTCTGTTTTGGGACACCAGTGAAGCCGTCCTCCGTGCCCAGCAAGCAGAGGCCAGCTCAGCTCCTGCTCTGCTGGCCCTGGTGGGAATAAAAATTCTCCCTCATCCTTAGTTCTTTGGGAGAAATTAACAGAGTAGAAGATCAAAGCATTCCTCATGCCTTCGCAATCTACCGCTTTCGGGAACGCGGGACGAGCAAAAAGTACTTTAAACTCCATATCTATCCACCTACCTACCCACCCACACATCCATCTATCCATCCACGTTCTCCAAGGCCTGAACATCTGCAGCATGGAGAGTCCAGCCTGTTCCATCAGAATGGAACAAAATGAAGTGATAAAGTATTTAATTCCACCTACGCTGATTTTCTCTCTCTCCCAGAGCCTTCCTTTCAGTGTCTTCTGAAGAAAGTTGGCCCGGGATCCACAAAACTGGATACGGGGCCAAAATTGGATTTGGGGGGAGGGGGGCACTGAGGGGCACAGGAACCCGTCTCCTGCACCCGGCCAGCCAAAGGAGTTGAGGCAAACCTTGCACGGTGAGTGGCTGGGACGGAGGGTGTGTGTGTGTGTCGATGGGTGTAATCATTTAGTTACGCTCCAGAGCCAGACATAACATTCTGTATATTCACAGTGTAACATTCACTTCTATAATAAGCTTGGCTGTTCCTCAGTTCTTCACTAGCACTTCATCAGGAGTTTATTCACTTCAACCAAGGTTTTTCTAATTTGGTAACTTTAAGATGTATGGACTTCAACTCCCCGAATTCTTACAATTGCCACATTTGAAAAATACTGGTTTAAGTAGAGAGGTCGCCGCGATTGAAGGTATGAAATGAATTCAGGCTGTTACCTGGGAAGCGGTGGGAGACTCCCACGGAGGCCCACACGGCCTATCGCCCTAAACTTGCAGTCAGGGACAACTATTAAAAGGGCCTCAATGTCTGCACTGCCAAAAATCTGGGGGGGGGGGGGGTTGGCCAATCTGGGGATATCAAATAATTCTAGGGGGCAGCACAAATTCCACCGGTCTGAAATAAGCTGCAACAACCCACACGGCCACTAGGGGGTAGCAAAGCAATTTTTCTGGATCTCTTTTTCCAGCTTTTCTATACAGGCAATCCGTGAGCTCTCACGACTTCAAGGGAGCCCAAAATTTATGTTGTTAAGTGAGACATTTGTTAGGTGAGTTTTGCCCCATTTTACAACCTTTCTTGGCACAGTTGTTAAGTGAATCACTGCAGTTGATAAGTTAGTAACCTAGTTGTTAAGTGACTCTGGCTTTCCCCATTGACTTTGCTGGGAAGGTCACAAATGGCGATCACAGCAACTCGGGAGGTGGCGAGCCTTGTAAAGACACGCTGGGGGCCCAGTGCCCAAACTTAGATCCTGTGACTGTACGCAACTGCCGTAAGGGTGAGGACTGGTCCTACGTCCCTTTTTCCAGTCCCAGGACAACTTCGAACAGCCACTGAGTGAATGGCTGTAAATCAAGGACTCCCAGCAACGAAGCAGGGCAGCCAAAAGTTATTTTGACCCTGATGACAATTGTCTGCTGGTTTAAAAATAACCGAGGCCCTGAGTCGCTACTACGCAGTGACGTTTGGGGAATTCAGAGAGGCCGGCTGTCCGTCTCGGTCCCGCCGCTGGTAGGTCACCGAGGAAGGCGACAGAAGTGCAGCCGGATCACACGATACTCACCGGGCCAGCACACACCCGTTTGTGACACAGACTACACTGCGCTCCAAGGATAAGGAATGTGTCCTTGTCTGGGGTGAACGGGTCCCTCATCACATAGCAGTCTTCCAGCAGGCTGCAAAAAAGCAACAACAACAGTTGCAACTGAGCCACGCAGAGGCTTCGGCCAGCTCCGAGATCAGCAGCTTCCTATCTTAAAAAGAAGAGGAGGAGGCGGCTGACGTGCCCAGAAATTCATCACTGTTCCTTTCAGAGGAGCGTCTCCTCCTCCTTTGGCAGGGCCTTTGTTCTCTGAACACAAAAGGTCCTTGATTTCCTGGTGTACAGAGCAGAGTTTCTCAACCTTGGCAACTTGTCGAGGTGTGGACTCCAACTCCCAGAATTCCCCAGCCAGCTGGAGTTGGAGTCCACACCTCTTCAAGCTGGTCTATAAAAAGGCGTTCTTTGCAGAAACTTGCAAAGACATTCCCAAGTCATGCTTTGAACCTGGGGTGACCACAACCCCTCCCTGCCACGCCTTAAGGCCACGCCACCCACTTCCAGCTGGCCCCCAAATCTGTAAACAAGAGAAGAGGGTCTAAGAATCGGCGCAAGTGAACCTTTGAATCAGTGGCAGCAAGACCTCTGTAGGAAAGGGGGTCAAAAAAGTCAAGATGGCAGCCCTGATCGTGCAATTGAAGCCCCAGGGCCATTGTGCCCTTTTTGACACACACACACCCCCTTTGCTTCATTGCCACCCCACCAGCTCCACCCTTTTTGGACAAGTGTGCAATGCAGCTATGAACATGCAAAAAGGGAGGGGGGGCTTGCATCGCAACAGCACAATGTTGAACAACTTATTTGACCCTTCCTGTGGAAAGGCTGCCTGGCCATCAGCTCCACAAAACGGGTCCTGAGTAGTGAGAAAAGACGGGCAGGGCTACCTACTTACGTGACTGAGTAGGCGTTGGGAGGTTTATGCCCATAGTAGCTGTAGGGGGCTGTTAATCCACACAGCTGACATTCAAAGGTGTCCTTTTTCGGTTCCATCCGGGCACTATTATGGGGAGTGGGAAAACAGAAATGTTTATATCTAAAGCAAGGCCTTTTAATCTTTTTTGTGCTAGGTAAGCCTCTCAAAACATTCTCAGAAAAACCCATTTAAATAAACTACTTGATCAGGTTACAGATTATGCTCAAATACAGTTAACAGAACATAGAAAGAATGTAATATAGTAATGTAAGTGCTTCTTTATGTATGCATCAAATCAATAAGACAATACTCTTTTTAAGGGAATAATAATAGTGAGATGTATAGACTTTTTGCTTTGCTGAGTGTCCAGTGTCAAAGGGAAAGTTACATTTCAATTAGAGGCTAGTGAAACTAAACTTTCGTTTTCCCCCTCTGAAATCCATCCACCCCGCATTAGCAGCGCTTCTGTAAAGCAGCGTTTCTCCACCTTGCCAACTTTAAGATGGATGGACTTCCACTTCCAGCATTCCCCACCTGGTCCTACAGTTGCCGAGGTTGATGGTATCACAGACGGTAGAAGGGGCAGAAGAGCTGAGCTCCAGGGATTCAGGCAAGAATATCCAAATATTCTATCCATGGTTCATCCCGGGGATGTGTACCACACTTCCTTTCTACGGCAGAACGCAGCGACTGCCAAGCACGTCTGAATGGGTGCCCTGATAGACATGGGCTGGTACAGAACAGAATTAGGGGTTGAGCTGAAGGCGGCACAAGGTTCATCTCACACTCACCAGTCTCAGCCAGAACCACCTACTGCAGGGGTCTTCCAACTTGGCCCTTTTATGGCTTGTGGACTTCAACTCCCAGAATTCCTCAGCCAGGCACGCATGTCTGGCTGAGGAATTCTGGGAGTTGAAGTCCACAAGTCATAAAAGGGCCACGTTCGAAGACCCCTGCCCTACTGACTTGGGCTGATCTCAAAAAGGTCTGGGCTCAGCATCTGTAGAAGAACAGGTGGAGCTGGGGAGCGCCGTTAAGCTTGTCATCATTTTTGTTGAGAGTCATTACATTCCCACAAACAGGTGTAGTCCAATCCCTCTTGAATTCCACTGACCCTTATCTGGTGCCAATTTAGTATTGAACTTTAATTGACTAATGTCAGATGCAAAGGATCAGATTGCAGCTCAAAAAGGATCTATTGCTCAAAGCTATACACAAGAATCCAGTTGACTAAAGTTCAGTACTAAACTGGAGCCAGATAATGGTCAAAGGAATTCAAGAGCAGTTAGACTGGGACCTTTTGTGACAACGTAATGATGTTAAGCTGATGATGTGCTTAACGCCGCCCCCAGCTCTGCCTGTTCCTCTCTATGGCATCTTGGATGGAAGATATGAAGACATCTTAGGACTGTGAATATTCCGGAAGAAGACAGACAAGCCACTTCTGCGGGCTGCCTAAAAAAACACCCGACACTGTATCTTTGTAGAAGAGCCTGGACAAAGACAGAACAAACCAGGTTTGTGGTTCAAAAGCAAACACAATGGTGATTACAGGAGAAAGGGGGAGAAAATGTCTAGGGCAGCGTTTCTCAACCGTGGCAACTTGAAGATGTGTGGACTTCATAGCTGGCTGGGGGATTCTGGGACTTGAAGTCCACACATCTTTCAAGCAGCCGTGGTTGAGAAATACCGATCTAGAGATTAAGAGGCACAACATACCTTATTTGTTTAATTATACTCATCTAATCCTAGCTCTGGCAGAGCAGAGCCTTGAGGCATTTCTTATATCCTTTTATTAATTCTTAAACCTGAAAGGTAGATGAGCTAAGTTTTTATTAAGGCTGACATGTAATGACTTGACTTTGGCTTCGGGTAAATGGATAACATACATTATGAGGTTTGAATTATGGATTTTTTTTAGAACTGCTCTGCAGTGTTACATTTCTCTCACCGATAAAGCTAGTACAAGTATCTTGTTTGCAGGTTCTGTATTCCAATGCCGTGGAAAGCCCTCCAATTATGGTGTCAGAACAAGATGTGTGCACGATGGCTAACCTGTGCAATCTCCTGGGGTATCTCAGCAGGCTTTCCACAAGCAGCTAACCCCGTTTGGTATGGAGGCTAATGAGCTTTTATAGAAGAGGCAGGTCACTGCTGAATTCATCTAGCCAAGCCAGGTGCCCTTGAAGATCATCTGAAGGTAACCTGACAACCAGCTTGAGGATCCCTTCTGGTCTGTGTTAGAGAAACGTAAGTCCATGTTTTTCTGGGCATGGAATGCTGTTGTTTCACACATCAAGTTTACAAGCATTCTTCACCTGTCAGATATGTGGGGGGAAACCAATATACATCTAGACTAGAGGACAAAGCTGGTTTGGTCTAGTAATTAAGCTATTGGACTGGAAACCAGGAGACCATGAGTTCTAGTCCTCCCTCAGTCACGAAAGCCAGTTAACTGAATGACTTTGGGTCACCCAACCCATCTCTCAGGCTGCTGACGTGGGAACAACAGGAGGAGAGAGGATTATGCGCAAAGTAAAGAAATAATAATAATGCCAAACTCGTGGAAAATTAAATGCCTTTGAATAGTCCTATGTCTGAGAGGCTCATGAGATCCAAACAAGCCATGTTTAGCTTGAAGCAGTGTTTCTCAACCTTGGTAACTTTAAGATGTGTGGACTTCAACTCCCACAAATGTTGGCTAGGGAATTCTGGGAGTTAAAGTCTGTGAATGCTGGCTGGGGAATTCTGGGAGTTGAAGTCCATACGTTGGTTTAAAGCAGAGGTCCCCAACCTTTTGGGCACCAGGGACCGCTTCCGTGGAGAGAGGTTTTTCCGTGGACCGGAGGGTGCGTGGTTTTGTGTGCTGCCTGCATCTCACGGATGGGGCTTTGCTTGTTTGTGCGGACCGGTTGCTGGCGTGCCGCAGCCCGGTACTGGTCCACGGACCGGGGTTGGGGACCCCTGGTTTAAAGAACCACAGAAATAAAATTAGTCAGGGAGGGGGCCTTCTCCAACAGCACAGTTCCTCTCCTGAGTAAATTATTTCTGTGGTTCTTCAAAAGCTTAAGTAATTGAGCTATGATTAAGGGCAGGCAAGCCTGAACAGACAATACAGTCTCTGTCAGAGAGGATTTCCACTTGCCAAACCTTTTATTTAATCTTCCTAAATTATACTCCTACCAGCACGTATAGGATTTTCCTCCGCAGGGTATTCTTTCACAGTTATTAAGGGCAACTAGTGGAAATATTAATACCAGTATTTTCTGGATCAGAAGGGAGCAATCTGCCTGTGCCAGGAGTAAACTTCCCCTCCACAGAAGCTCAGTTCAGACATTCCACAAATCTGAGTTATGTGCGTTATCAAAGCAGAAAATGGGCAGGTAAGAGGAGCCAATTTCCAGCAGAGGTAGAGGGTCAGTCATCAATAACTGAGTTTAAGCAGGCTTGGGAAAAACACATGTCCATCCTCTGATACATTTTTTTAAAAAAACTCAAAGAGTAGACTTGATGCACCACTAACTTTTTTTCTGCCATCAGTTTTCTGTTTCTATGTTCTTTCTATGTTTATGGATCAGTCGTGCATTGTCCAGAGATAACGTCACCACGCAAAAGTCAATGATCTGGGAAGATAAACAGACAGTTGTGATCAAACCATGAATTTAGGTTTCAACACAAGCAATGGGATGTTATTGTGCCTAAATTAGGCCCAAGTTCCAGAGATGCCTGGCAGAATTTGGCCACAAATTAAAGGTAAAGTCTCTTCGGAGTGGACACACATATTTCTCAGGACAATATTCATGCAGCCACTAAGACTCCATAGACATGTGCAAGACATTAAAAAAAAAAAAATCAAGAACGAAGAGGCAGGTTTTGATTGGCCGAGCTGCACCACCATTCGGAATACAAATGGAAAGATCGAAAAGATCATTGGCAGTTCCCTCCCTCCCATCCAGGACATGGCACAGAAGCGCTGCTTGAGCAGGGTCCGTAAGATTATCTGGGACACTACACATCCTATTCACGACCTGTTTTCCTTGCTACCTTCTGGGAGGAGGGGGCTTCGTGGTATCCGCAGCAGAACATCCAGATTCAGCCATAGTTTCATTCCATACAGCATTAAATTTGTGAACTCTCAAGCTTCCTCCTTCCGTTATACATTCAAGATGGACAGTGTTTAATATTTATTTGCTATGTATATGTAGGGATGTGGGTCTATACATATGTTGTTCATAGTATGTTTAGGTTTGTGTCATGTATGTGTTTCACTTTGAGAGCGGGCAACTAAATTTCATTTTTGATGTGTGCCATTGCGCCCACAGTAAAAAAATGACAATAAAGGTTATCTTATCTTATCAAAGAGTAGAGGGTGGGTGAAGAGGAGGTACTCAAAGGGGGGGGAAGCCAGCAAGTTAACTATCTCTAAACACCCTGGACTTGCAATGCACATAAAAACCAGATTAAACTCCCATCCCACCACTGTGCCCTCTTTCTGGACCGTGCGTGGCAGGCACCCTGCATCCTAGAAAATGGAACGAGAAGAGGCCATCCATTTGTGCAGGAGCACTGGCAACAAGCCCTTCCTGGCCATAGCCTGGAGCTAGCCAGAGGTTGTCAAACACTCCTATCTCACTACAGGTAATCCTCGTTTGGTTACGATAGTGATGAAAAAGTAACTTTGCAACCAGTCATCACATTTACGACCTTCGCAGGTCTGTAAATCAAAGGAAAGCTGAAATGAGATTATAAGCACAGTGGCAGTTTCACTTAGCAACCACCTCTTCGCTTAACAACCAAGTTGCTGGCCTCAACTGCAGTTGCTGAAGGTATTAACGGCTGAGAAATATTCTTGCTCATCTGGGGTGCTGCTGCCATCTAGAGGACAAACTCAGAAATGTTGGAGTGTGTATCTCGGGCCTGGGCAAGAGAACATCAGCAAAGGAAAAACCAGGCTAGAAATGCTGGACCTCCAAGGCAAAGGTTGAAGGTTTAGCTAGACTACCCCCCTGAGATCAGGCTGGCCCCCTCTCTGGAGGCTTTGAAAAAGCTATTAAAAAGGCAGCTTTCTCCAAAACATCCTCTATGCGTCTTCTGCTTCCTCTGGTGTTTTTTCCCCTCCTACTTCGTTTGGGTGTTGCAGCTGGGACTTATTGTCTTAATTCTGTTATTGCTTTTATCACAGCGGTGAAACAACCTGTGAGCAATTGTCAAATCAATAAGTAAATGAAGCTAAAATACTCATGCAGAGGCAACTGCTACCACTTTTCCTCTGTGCATGGATTTGTGTTTCTGTTTTGCAGAGAAGTGCAGATAGGCCGCCTGATGGCTTAATAGAATCTTATTTCTTAGGCCTTTGCTGCTTTTGACATGGTATCTCAAGACTCTAATTAATGATATTTGTTGCTTTTTAAAAAATTGCTAATGAAATTTATATCCTACCACCGTCAAAAAAAAAACCAAGCAAAGCACAATTACAGTACATAGAGTATTTTATAAGTGTAATTAAATATAATTCTTAAAAACCCAAAT
The DNA here is from genome assembly GCA_023970755.1 of Azemiops feae. Classification (NCBI taxonomy): domain Eukaryota; kingdom Metazoa; phylum Chordata; class Lepidosauria; order Squamata; family Viperidae; genus Azemiops; species Azemiops feae. The sequence continues at coordinate 333,123 of JALGBA010000721.1, read as the reverse complement.
CACACCTGTAGGAGGACCCAGAAGCCAAAAGTCATAGACCTAAGATAGGTGTGTTTATCTACCTACATATGATAGAATGCCTGTGGCAGGTATATCAAGAAGTCACTGGAGAAAAAAAACACCAAATATATATTCCCTAAATCAGTGTTTCTCAGCCTCAGCCACTTTTAAGATGTGTGGACTTCAACTCCCCAGAATTCCCTAGTTGACAAACTGGGTAATTCTGTGGAGATGGAGTTCACACATCTTAAAGTGGCTGAAGGTGAGAAATACGAGTGTAAATATACCAAAAAGAGGGGCCTCTCTGTGAAGGCAAGACGAGAAGCAACGGTTGGAAACTAATTAAGGAGAGAAGCAACCTGGAACTCAGGAGAAACTTCCTGACAGTGAGGACAATTAACCAGTGGAACAGAAGTTGCCTTCAGAAATCGTGGGTGCTCCATCACTGGAGGTTTTTAAGAAGAGGCTGGACATTCACCTGTCTGAGATGGTCTCCTGCTTGAGCAGGGGGCTGGACTAGAAGACCTCCAAGGTCCCTTCCGACTCTGCCATCCTGTTGTTCTCCTCTGGTCTTGGGTGGGAAGGGCGGCCGGGGGTGGTTTCTGACCCCTAAGACCAGGGGTCTTCCAACCTGGCCCTTTGATGACTTGTGGACTTCAACTCCCAGAATTCCTCAGCCAGCTTTGCTGGCTGAGGAATTCTGGGAGTTGAAGTCCACAAGTCATCAAAGGGCCAGGTTGGAAGACCCCTGCCTAAGACAGTCCGAAGAGGGAGAAAGAGCCCGAGGACAGCCCCCCCCCGGCTTGGGGGGCTTCGGGGGAGGCAGGAGGGGCTTGGGCCGCCCCACCGGCGGGAGGCAGAGCCGAGGCCCCGGGAAGGAGCCGGCTTCAACGCAGCAGCCCTTTGTCAAACCACACTTCGTGCAGTCTGAAATTGCAGACCCCCCCCGCCCACAGACCCCCCCCCCCAAAAGAGGGCGACGCCGCTTCCCTCCTTTCCAGGCTGCGCTTTCCTCCCCGGGAGTAAATCCCACCCAGGATAAGCCAGCCGCTTCTCGGCCTTGCAGGGCGTCGGCCCAGAGCCGGGCTGCCCGGCCTCTCCTTAAAGGGGGGCCGCCGCGCCGCCTTCACGGGAACGTACCTGGCCGCTCAAGTTCACACGTGAAACGGGCTCCGGAGGGGAGGGGGGCTCTCGAGCAGCAGCTTCTTCCTGTTTCCTGGCCACGCCCACGGCAGAGACGTCGCACGTTCGGCTGCGTTGCCCCGCCTCTCCTTAAAGGGGCCGTAGGACGCCTTGGGAACCCTCGAGCGGTGCTTAGAGGTGCTGGGGGGGGGGATTCAGTTGTGCGATGGGTCCCTCCTTCCCAAACACACACGAACACACGAACACACGAACACACACACACACACATAAAGAGAGATGATGACGCCCAGTTAAACGGACTTGCCGCAGGGAAATCCCGTGCAAATCAATGTTGGTTTCTCCATCACTTCGGGGGACGAGACAACATTCCCGTAGCTGCCTCCCTACTCCAGCCTACTCCAGCCTAGGGCCGCTTGTCCGCCCGCCGAGACCCCCGAGGGAGCAGCGGAGCAGGGCTGACCGTGCGGCGGTTTCCTCGGATGGGAGACCACCAGGTAATCCCAGGATGGCGGGAGCCCTGGAAACTCGGAAAAGACTCGACGAGGTGGGCTGTGGCAAGCTGCGCCCCCTGTGCTGGCAAGAAGATTTGCAGAGGTGTGTCAGTGTGTGAAAAGAGGACAAGCCCGCCTGCAAAGGCACCTCTTGCACTCGGAGTGGAAGCAGGACCGCCCAGGGTGGCAAAAGTCAGCAGTGCCCCTGTGGGGCCTTTCCTGACTCAGACATTTTAGGGAAAGGCGGCCTTCCGAAAGCGTCCTGGTCTTCTTCAGGTGCCGTGTGGTCCTCCACTTCCACCCACAACTGAGCCCAACATTTCTGTTGCCAAGGGGTGCTGTGACGGTCATTAGTGTGAAAAACAGCCCTTCAAATGGTCACTAAAAGAAAGGTCGTAAGTTGAGGGCTCCCTGCACACACTTGTGCACACACACACTTTATTTATTATTATTTATTTATTATCCACCTTGTGGACACCCCTAAAGGATGCCAACCGATTTATTGTGCAATTTCTATGGTTAAGGCAGAACATGGAACAGCAGCTTTGAAAATGTTATGAATAAAAAACAGAACAATAAAAAGACTTAAAATATTGTTTAATCTGGAAGGTGATCGTTCTTTTTTTAGTAAGGTCGTCTAATGTTTATGAAATTCCCTCTGAAACCTTTAAAAAAATGATCAAAATTTCTTACACTAGCCTGAGTACTTGACTTTTAAGTTTTGATTCTTCCTCTCCAAGAAAGATGCCTGAGGCAGTTCAGCCACCGGCTTTGGTTGAAAATGTCAACTAATGTTGCACCTTGAAAAACTGAGGAATAAGAAAGGAACTTGCCTAAACAAGCTCTCTGAAATAAATACAGAGTTTTTTAAAATAGTTGCATAAAAGTCTTGGTCCTGATCATTTTTGTTTCTCCTTATCCAGGATGACAAAGGCAGGCAGGCATGAAAATGGAAGAAATCAGAGTGAGGTATATTCATTTTTCATCCCGGTTGGCTGTATGTGTGCTTGCCAGTAATGAAGAAAAATTATTCCAGAAAATTGTGCTGTGAATAAACAAAGATAATCTAGCCTGGAAACAGGATTTTAGAAATTCGAGTCATGATTTGAGCAACTCATTCTTCCTCATTCCTTCCCTTTTTTGTCCTTTTTTAACCAGGACTCAGATGACCAGATACACCATTTTCCGCCCATTTATTTTCCGGGCTTTGAGTCCAAGGTGATGCATGTTTTCGCGCTCAGGAAGCCCAAAAAGAACCCGATTAAAAAGCTCCGTGTCTGTGGTCGATACAGGCCTAAACGTGACGAAAGCCCATATTCGGCGGATTTTATGGAAGAGAAAATTGACCACTTCGGCTTCGTCAGAAGGCTCTTCGTAAACCGGCTGCTTCATGTCCTCGTAGGCCGACATGATCACTGCTTGGAATAAGTTGATCAAGACGCAGATCATCACCATCATGAAGGAGGCCAGGAAGAGTCCGCCCAGGGCACGGTTGGATCTGAAAGCCGTGTCCTTGAAGGCCGAGACACAGTAGGAGAAGACGGTCTGGGCCGAGTGGGACATCCTGTTGTAGTTCCACTCGTACTGGCCAAAGACAAGGTAGCCGAAGGCCATATAGACAAAGAAGTAGACTGCCACTACTAAAGCCATGGAGCAGATACCTGGCAGGGCGGCCAGAATGGACCTCTGGGCCAGGCGCACGTCGTAAAAGAAACGGGAGTACCTGAGAGTTTTCAGGACAATCAGGAAGGCCAAAAACCCTAGAGTGACCCGCAAGGTTTTATCGACAAAAGAAACTTTATGGAAGGGGATAAATTCATTCGGCTGATGGAGATAGAGATCGATAAGGCTCGAAGCCAGTTTAAACTTGAAGGCGAGTTGCAGAAGGAAAAAACAGCATACGGCCTTTATGCCAAAGTTAATTAAATTGGACACGTTTTTTAGGTAGTTGAGTCTCTGTTGCTCCACCACGCAAAACTCGTCAATGATGTAAAAGACCAGCATGTAGCCCACCAAAATGAAAACAAACTTCTCCCTTTGTTCCAGCTGCTTGAAAATGGGGAGTTTATAGGAGTGGATCCACAAAGTTGTGTTAATGGGGCCTAAATGAGAAAGTTCAAAGATCACAGATATGCTGCAAAATAAGTCCATGTCAGGGTTAAAAGTTGTCATCTCGACTATTAGCACCCAAGAATTTTCATCAAGCCAGTTGCTTTCTTCCAAAGACTCCAGTCCTTTCACTGATTCGGAGAGAGTCTCCTCTGGATAAAAATTGAAAGCATATCCTCCTGCTTCGTACACATTTTGCTCTCCGTAGGAATTGTATCTCCAGGGATCTCTGGCTGTGTGGTAGGTGAATCCTGTGAAATTGCCAGAATGATTCACCGCTGATTTATTAACTGGGTTTTTCCATGAGCCGAGGTAATTGCTCTGATCCTCTTCATCAGCACCATATTTGTGAAGACAGTGGCTTTTACTAATCACAAATTTATTTACAAAACTGTGCGGATAGAAGCATTCTTTTTTAGAGTGCTTTGCTCTTATCTGCCGCATTTTGGGTAAACCCAGGATTTTGGACCAGGTCTCTGGCAGGAAGGTTGGCTTCAGGTCGTTGTGAATCAGTCGCAAAAAGACCTCTTCCAACCAGAGATAAATCTCCTTTATTTTACTGACTTCAAAAAGCCCCTCAGACAATTTTGAGTTCATATCCTGATTGTAGTAAAAACTCGTGGTGTTTTCCATGGAGTAGGCAATGTTCAAAATAAGGATTAAAAAAACGAAGTGGCATACGACGTCCTTCAGGAAAACAAAGGCTTGATGTCGGATCTTCTCTCTTTTCTTAAAAATGGTGACCTCGTCTTCTTCCAAGGGCTGGTACTGCTTGGTGCCCCTCACTCTTACGAGATCGTAATGCAGTTCTCGCATGTCGTCAGCATTCATACTTGGTCCGTTCAGCTTAATCTCTAGGAAAGTTTCCTTGATGGACCACGAGATGCTTTCACTGGAATTGTGATGAAGCGATTTTAGGGCTGAAAAAAAAAGGACGTTCAGCGTTTGAAGAAAGAACATGCTGACCAGTAGCGAGATGGCGGAGGCTGCGAGCCATTCTAAAGAGGTTTCGTAGTCCTGAGACGCGCCATATAATATGATGGAAAAAGAGGATGCGGCACAAATAACCAAGACCAGCATCCACGAAGCGTATCTGTTCCACCAAGATATGATCTGGGGCCTTTTGAAGAAAAGCATGCTGGGAGTATTGGGAGGCCTCGTTTGGTGGTCTGCCTCCTTCTCCGCACAATTATTGTTAAAATTGATGTTGGTATGGCCAACTTGCGAAGCCTCCTCCTCCTCCGTTGAAATTATATTGGCATCCCCCTCTGGGATTGTGCAGTTGTAACGGATTTTTGTTCTCTGCCGCCACCTAATATTTTTCTGTTCTGCCAAGTTTTGGGGATTGGAGGCACCGGAAAAGCTGCTGTCTGGAAAACCAGGCCCTGGGAATGTTGAAGCAGTTTCTAGAAGGTAACATTTCTGCAAGAGTTCTTTCCAGTTCCTCAGATTTCCAGCTGTTACATTAGAACACACTTTTTGCTGAGTTTCAGTGGCCTTCCGATCAGAAGGCTCCTTCTGCGAATATTTGAACAGAGCTGTTATAATCATCTGCAAAGGGACCGAAATGAAGGCACTCTGAACACCAATGACTAGAAGCCTCAGATACTGCAGTTGTCCTGGATGCATCTGCTGATCCTCGTCGGCCTTGAAGAACATCATGTTGATCAACAGGATGCAGAAGACCGTAGCTAAGCAGCAAGACAGCCTTTGAAGTCTGTTGAAAGAACCCGTGCACACGCGGGCAAAAAGGGAGAACCATAAGTGATTGTCTGCAAGGTCCTTAGCCAAGCTGATGAGAAAAAAATCGATTTTTTTTAAAGGGGCCAATGGCTGGACCGCAACAAACACCCTCTCGATTAGACCATTGTCCTTATCCAGAGCAAACCATTTTCGGCATATGAACATCCAAGACTGCTTGGTGTACATGTTTTCCACCTTGACTCTACTCAGGAACCAGTTAGGAGAAGAACCGGCATTATCGTGCCAAGCTTGAAGGCAATAAATTTCTCCCAGGTCATTCTTAGTAGTCAGGAGGAAGGTATTGATGGACCCACGGAGGAAAGGCACGTGTGCAGGGTGGCTCAAGCGGTGGACGTCACTGACTGCTTGCTCCCCTATCAATTGGATGAAGACGGTGGCTGTGGTTCCTGCCCCAACGCGGCTGCCTGTGTAGAGGGTCACCAAGTAGCAAACCTTATCAAAAGGGTCGTTATCAGGCAAGACAACGGTGTGGGCTTTGCTTTCTACATCAGCCTTATCTTTCCTCATTGCCCAAACAGCCAACATGATATAGGTAAGAAAAATGAAAACTACGGTCAAGATCGTCACTGGGTTTTTCTGGATTTGAGCCAGCTGGATGTTTCTCGTCTCTGCTGGATCAGGATAGACGGTCACCTTCCCTGCTAAAAATGTGATGTTTCCTATGGAGGTTCTTCCTGTTGATGCGTCAACGGTCCTCGCAGTGCGTCTTTTGCCTGCGCAGACACAGTGTAGCTTTTGCCATGTAGTCTGAGGTCCGAGATGACACGTGTCTTGCCTCCAGTGTGTTTGGACATCATCCAGATAGAAGCAGTCCGCTGTAAACAGCGCGAGGCCAAGTCTCCCTGAGTTGTTGTGGCCCCGCAGAAAGTGGTCAGACCGGAAAACGATGGAAACATTTCGTTTTTCAGCTCTGCTGCCTTGGAATACGGATTTGAGTAACTTTTGTGAAAGGCAAAAAACGTACGGCCTCTGAAATACACAATCATGACCTGTGGGATTCTTAGTCTTTGAGACCACCGGCTTATTGTGGGAAACATTAAAAGTAGCTATTGGAGGATGACTAAGTTTGAGACCCACGTATATCAAAACCTGGAAAGTGAGCTTTAGTTTTGTCACTATCTGGATTAAGATGTCTTTGGAGTTTCTAGGGACTTCCAAACTGAGTCCTCCAGATGCTTCAGGGAAGTTTTGGCTGCGTTCCACCAACATCTCAAACACAGCTGTCGTGTCCTCATTTCTGGTCAGGATCATTTCCACCACATCAGGCACGATTTCAATCACTTCGCCATTAGATTTAGTTCCTGCCATTTTGAACCCCCCCACTCTTGTGCTTATGTCGTCTGAAGATGGCAACCCGAAAAATGGACTCTTGTCAAAGTCATAAAGTACCGTAGAAATCACTGCGTCATCGGGCAGCCGGTCATATTCCACCTGCTTCATTTTGGGATAGAAACAGTTGTTTCGGCAGTCTCTCCTCGTAGCAAAAGTTTCAGAAATATCGCGCTTTTCCTCTTTCCTTAATGTGATGGTCCAGTCATCCACTCCTATGGTGGTTTCCTTTTCTCCTGGGACTTTGCCTTGTAAAAGGAGGTCTGCTAAAATTTCAGTGGCAGAGACGGTTTCCCCAGCCACAATTCTGTGGCTTTGTGGGTTTTTCAACAGAGAAGCTTTCAGGACCTTGGATAACCCAGCAAGAATAGCAGTTCCAAGATCACGGATCTCCTTGGAACCCCTCTTTTCTCTGTTATGTCTTCTCAACCCATCAGTCACGTCCTTGAGCTTTTGGACCACAAGAAGCTGTGACTTCCTGTTCATTTCCCCAATTTCTTGGGTTATCTGCAAAATACTTGAGATCATGTGATTTGCCTCCATTATATTTGTTGTTGGAATCCCAGCCAAATGATTTAAAAGAATTTCACGCAGTTTGGTCTTAGAGGAATGAAGTCTCGGAAGCACTTCTAGATCATTTAAAGCAGAAGCCACCATGTGGACAAAATATCCCGCGCTAAAATAATTTCCGCTGTTGAGAAAGTATGTGATGGGAGCTGATGTTCCACTGGTTAAGCTATGCAACTCCTTTAACGCAGCCTCTGGTTCCTTGGCTTCCAGTGGACTGTGCACCGTGGCGGGTAATGTAATTTGGGAATAAGCACCAAGATCATCATATATTTGGACATATAAGGTCAAGAGATATTGCTTAGAAGATACACCAATGGGTAAAAAAGATGGCGGACTTTTGGACTGGTCACCAAAATAGACAATGGTGCCCAAAGTACTGTTTTCTCCAATAGGCATCTGCATTGCATCTAATGCCACTTTGACCTTATAAGTAAGAGGCAAATGTTGATCTCTAAAGCCACTACAGTGAACAGAGAATTTTGTTAGAAAGGCTATTCCTGTGGGGGGGTTAAGGCTGCACTTTCCAAGTGCTGGAGGTATATTTACCACAAATGAATAGACACAGAGCAACGGTTCATATCCCTCCAGGCTTACTTTAAATACAAGTCTAAAGGAGGATTCTGCCATATGCATCAAGCTCAACGGTTTCATACAGAGGTATGGATTGGTTCTCCCTGTTGAAGTTCTGGAGGCCCAATCAAACTGGAGCTCGGAGGAATTTCCCGAAAAAAGCGACCAGTGAGATCGAGGCTTATTAAACCTCCTGCAATTTAGGCATTTGCCAAAAAGGCAAAATCTTTCCATGGGATTCACTGATCTTCCACAGTTCTCAATGCAGGTGACGTTCAGTGCTAGCCAAGCATCCGGCTGCACACGGACCCTTTGCTCAGCCTGAGCCCGTCTCCTTCCTTTACGAACCACCAGGAGAAAGTAGTGGGTGGCCTTCTCTTGAAGTGTTTGAGGCAGAACTGTTTGCACGGCCTCTGAAGAAGCAGTCCACTTCAGATCTGCCTGATCTGGGCGGCACTTCCCAGTCTCGCTCAAAGTCATGGAAACATAGTCTGCTTTTTGTTTGGAGCAGTACCAAGTGAAGGCGAGGCCTTGAAAGGGTTGGGGGGCATCCGGATCAGAAGAGGCAGATCCATCCAGAATCCACCGGTCGGAAAATCCGACTGTCTGCAAATCACCTCCGGCGATAACCGCCCAAAGTCCGTTGGGTCTAATCTTCACAAATACTGAATCGGAATCCTCTACTTTCTCTAAAGTGTCCCCCGTGATTAATGTTACGGTCAAATTGAATAAATACAAGCCTTCGTCTAGGCTACCAGCGGGAATGTTTAAGGTTGAAAGATCTTTTTTCCCAGTTCCAAAAGGGTTCAAAGGTTTTGACCAGTCTGGACCGGTCTTCATATCTGGAACTTTATAGATTCTCCAGGCTGTATGTGTTTGCCTTGGTTCTGAACAATTCACCTCAATATCAGCTGAGAGAATGAATGGCTCGTTTTTACTGTAATTTAAAACAAGATTAGTATCATGAGATTCCTGGATTTTTACTCTTTTAAGGAAACAGAATCTTGGAAGGCAATCCACTGTAGACCTCAGGGCCTTTGAGGTATAAGTGCTGACTCTGGTTTCTAAAAGGATATGTATTTGGCCGATTCGTCTGCAGTTGACTTGTGCTATGAAGCCTGCATATAAAGCAGGGTTAAGAGGAAGATCAGATATAAAACGGGCAGCATTTTTGACACGATCTCTGTAACTGTAAGTAGCATTCCAGAGAAGATCTTCCTTCTCCACATCCAAACATTGTAGGTTGAAGGTCCACTTATTCTGTAGTAAAGGGTTCTGCAGAGGAATGAACCAAGCGACATAGACCGAACTTGGCACAAACGAAGGGCCACTGTTGAAAATGTGAATTTCTACATCTTTCTCTGAATGAGACTTCAAAGGGATTCCTTTTTGGTTAAGATACAGATGGATGCTGAATCTGTAGCAGCACCAGTGGACAAATTCAATGGTGATCAAGTAAGTGAGACCGTGCTGTTGGTAAAAAAGATAGTAAATGCTGGATGGAATGTGCAAGTCATTAGAAGAGCCTTTGATAAGATAGGAGAACCCTTGTCTGGGGGTAAAAAAATAGGTGTCTGCCTTGATTTTCCGTGCGTCTCTGAGAGTAAGATAAGCCAGAGGCTGATTCCTGATCCTTAGACCTAAAACGGCACCTGAGAACTCTAATGCCCCACTGAAATCTCCAGAGGCTGCCTCTTCAAGAACCAAAGAGAAACGAGCCACAACTTTGTTCCCGAAAGATGGCGGACTAGGAGCAATGGAGTAATTATTCCATAAAGCATATGGATTGTATGTGGTAGACCAGAACCGTCTGCTGTGAGCATCCACCAGGCTGTAGGTCTTTTGTTGGGAGTTGGCTGAGGAGACATTCCAGAATAAATTGATAGTCCTATGAGGGATGCGGAGTAATTTGGAGTGGGCACTGTAAAGATGCAATACGATGGGTTCTACCTGCATGTCTAAATTAGGCCTGACCAAAGGGCCTTGCCTGATATGGAAGGAAGGAAGGTGCAGTCCCTGATGGGTGCAGTGCGCAATCCGACAATACCTGAAATAGGAGGAGCACCTGTGGGGCAGCCGACCATCACAGTAGTGGTTACATGGTGAAGAATTTGGATGATGGCTGATGGGAAGGAAAAGGGCTGGAGGGCCACCCCATCTATAACTGTGATGATGGCACCATCTTGTTTTACCAAGGCATGCACCGCAGCCTAGCCACATTTGTTTCCAGTCGTGTTTGGGGAATGTGGATGGCCAGAGCAGGAACAGAGGAACATCTTGGCAAAACAACTTAATTCCCAGAGGTTGGTGAAGACAACGAGGCACGCCGTAGGAACAGGGGACACCCTGGATTGTGATGTGGGTGGAGGTTGAAGAAAGACGGATGTCACGTTCTTCAAAGACTAGTTCCAGCACCACATGTCCCGAGCAGGGAAGCATATTATGCCTCAAAATGGATCTCCAAACCCAACGATGCTGTAGAGAAAACCCATCTCTCAGTTGCTTCCAGGTTCTTGAAAGAAGCTCTACAACTCTGAATGAGCCATCCTCACCGTTAGTGTCCCATGCAGGCGAGGTCTGGAGTTTGTCTTCTTCCGGCCAATAGGTGTGGTTAGATGTCACCCGTGATGGGGGCAGGCATAAAGAAAGGGGCACGATTACTGCCCATGGGAAATAAACCCTAAACGTGGAGAAGAAACGCATCTGGAAAGGCTTGGATCAACAGCCTTAACTGCTGTAGATGGAATGACTGGGTGGATTCTAGAACGTGGCACCTGGGCAACCTCTGTTGGAGTCCCGTTAGGTTGTGATTCTGGCCACCTTTTGATTATGTAGCTCTGTGTCAGTGTTTCCCAACCTTTTAAGATGTGTGGACTAAAAGTGCCGGCTGGAGAATTCTGGGAGTTGAAGTCCACCCATCTTAAAGTGGGCAAGGTTGAGAAACACTGCTCTCAGTGGCAGGAATTCCTCAGGGCCCACGGCAGAGTTTTTCCCAGTGTGCTGAGAAACAGTCATTGTTGAAGAAATTATTATTATTATCAACATCAGATTTATAGGCTTTACATCAGTACGCTAGATATTGATGATATTTTAAGATTTTTTTTCCAAATGGTATTTTTTAAACATAACATCACATTAAACCATACTTAAATCAGGTAATGCCAATATTTATTCCCATGAAATCAATCTAGGACCACTTATGACCTGATCAGATAACTTGAGATTATTGGTTCGGAAAGATCCAGGCATGCAGCATCCAGAGAAATGATGAAACTGGAGTCTTCAAAGATTCCCTTAACTGTCCACATGAAGTTAGTACAATAATCTTTTTTTAGAGTCTAGCTCCATCTCAGTTGCTCTTTATAAATTTATGACCAACAACTTCTCTGCCATTGAGAATTTTGTACTGAATGTATTAAAAATATGATGGGCTGCAAGTAAGCCATAGGGTTTCTGAAACCCCATTCAGAGTAGCCAACAGGAGCCATTTCCCTGAAGATTCATCCGTCACTTACGAAAAAAAAGTGCTCTGGAAGCTTGACACTTCCAACATGTCAACATTTTGGGAAACAAATATGATTCAAAAGTTGTAAAGTTAAAAAAAAATCACGCCTGGAATATTGTGTCCAGTTTTGGTCAAAAAAGATGTTCTCTAGAAAGAGTGCAGAGAAGAGCAACGAAGATGTTTAAGTGGCTGGAGGCTCCAGAAGGGCTTGCCTCCTGAAGCTGTGGGTACTCCATCACTGGAGATTTTTAAGAAGAGATTGGACAGCCCTTTGTCCAGGATAGTATAGGGTTTATTGTTCGAGCAGAGGGTTGGACTAGAAGACCTCCAAGTTCCCTTCCAACTCTAGTATTCTGTATTCCGGTGTCTCTTTCAACCTCAGAAACTTTTAAAATGTGTGGCGCTCAATTCCCAGAATTCTCCAGCCAGCATGCTGGTTGCGGAATTCTAGGAGTTGAATTCCCCACCTCTTAAAATTACTGAGGTTGAGAAACACTGCTCTATACCAAGAGCCATGGTGGCGCAGTGGTGAGAATGCAGTATTGCAGGCTAATTCTGCCGACTGTCAGTAGTTTGATTCTTACCACTTCAAGGTTGACCCAGCCTTCCGTCTTTCCGAGGTAACATGAGGACCCAGATTGTTGGGGGGGGGGCAAGATGCTGACTCTGTAAACCGCTTAGAGACGGATGTGAAGCACTGTGAAGCGGTGTATAAGTCTAAGTGCTATTACTGTTGCTATTCCAAACTGAATAGGGAGGTAGAAATCAAATCAAACTGGAAATATTCCAGAAAGGTATAACAAGAACAGGCAATGTTAATATCAATGAAAGACTTAACTGAACAAAACTATGTTATTTATTCAGATAAACGGAAGTTTTAACACAGAGAGATGCTTATAACTGACTGATTAAAAAAGAACTTTCACTTCACTCGATTTCATACATCACATAAGAAGTGCAAAAAAGCGGCAATCCTGGGAAAGTCTCCTAAGATAAGAAAATGAGGATAAAGAAAGGAAATATAGGAACCAGGCAAGGCAGTCAGGAGGAAAAAGTTCAAGATGTCAGTAAGGAAGTACCCCAACTGCATAGCATTTCTGGGAACCTAATCCCACAAGAGAGATATACATCTGGGGGTATTGGTAGGAAAGGGGATCAAAAGCATAAGTGAGAGGCTGTCGAGTTGAAGCTTCACCTTTCTTTTACGTGCCTCACAGGCAGGAAGCGCGTTAAAAGGGGACAGGTTTCAATCAGATAGTCTCAGCCACCATCTTGAATTTCTTGATCGCTACATCTCCATCTCCCCTGCAGCCCCCCCTGTAAATATTTCTACTCTCTGGGTATCCAATGTATGTCTGCACATTCTACAGGGCATCGTGTGGTGGTGTCTTGGTTCTCTGTAGCAGCTGATCTTGATGTGGAGAACTTTCCACCACTGTGTTGACCTTCCAAAAGGGAGACAGAGTGGATTGGCCCCAGTGAAGGATCTAGTGACGAAAAATGCACCTGGGTTTTCTCATTTTTTTGTTGTAAACCTTCTTGTGGTTTCTTCTGAGTTGGTCAGACCACAGTTACTGCCTGATGTTTAGGAGGTCCTCATTGTGAACAGATTTTGAGCAAGCTGAATGTCTCCCCAGCAAGGACTTTACTTCTATCTCCTGTTATTCGACCCTGTTGCTGATGAAAATCAGGTTGGTCACTAGCCCAGAGCTAGGAACTCATCTGCCGTAGGGCTTCCAGAATAAAACAGAATGGCCATTTTAAATCAAAGCAATGGAAGACTAACTGGAATGGGAGTAGAAGATGGGTTGGGAATTCAGTATGATCCAAAAGAATAATCCAGGGAAATAATTAACACCTGCTTCTGACTGTTTTCCTCAAATAACAACATAAAGCATTTCTTTCCTTCCCAAGCGTTTTCTCAAGAGCTGTTTCTTACGTTTCTTAAATTTCCCATACAGTACAGTGTTAAAAAAAACAGTCTCTGCATTTGTATAGGTACCACTGCTGGCAAAATACCACATTCTGTAGATCTTCTGGAGTATGAAATACATCACCTCTGCTTCATTGGAAGCCTCGTTGTAAACAGTTTCCTTCATGTCCAAGTGAGCTGACATGATGACGACTTGACTTAAATTGACAAAAACGCAGATCATCACCAAAAGAAAGGATCCTAAAAAAAGCCCCCCTAGAAATGTGGAAGACAAAAATTCAGTGTTCCTAAATGCTAAGGCACAATAAGACAACACAGTCATGAAGGAATACTTCATGCTACGGAAGTTCCACTCATGCTGGCCAAACCCCACGAATCCAAAAGCCGTATATGCATTGAAAAATATGCCACCCATTATGACTATATTGATGATCCCGGGGAGGGCTGTTCTGAGGGATTTTTGGGCTAACCGTAAATCATACAGAAATCTGACATAGCGATATGTTTTCAGAACCAGGAAAAAAACCAAAATCCCCAAAACGCCTCTGACTGTCTGGTCAAATTCGGAAGCTGTATGGAATGGAATAAACTCTTGGGAATGAAGTAAGTAAAACTGCACCAAGTCAGAAGAAAGCTTGAATTTGCACACAAGCACCACCAGAAAGATGATGCAGACGGTCTTTATGCCAAAGTTGATCAGGTTGGTAGCAACGGTAAAATAGCTCAGCCGTTCTCGGTACACCATGCGACATTCGTCAGCGATATAAAAAATGAGTATGTATATCGTTAGACAGAAGAAGAAGATCTGGCTCACGCTTTGATGTGTGAAAAACGGGAGTTTGTAAGAATGCACGGAGACGCTGGCATTTACAGGGCCGAGTAAAGAAAGTTCAAAGATGACAGAAACGCTGCAGAACATATTGGCATCAACGTTAAAAGTTGTTAATTCAAAAATCACTGCCCACGTCTTGTTGTCAATCCAGCTTTCCGTTTCCAAAGCTTCCAACCTTTTTGTTGAATTCACTTGTGGTTCTTTGGGGAAAAAATAAAAAGTATATCCCCCGGAAGGATATTCATTTAATTGTCCATAGGAGTTGTACTCCCATTGGGCATTACTTGGCTCATAACTGAAGCCTAGAAACTCAGCATGGTTCTTGGGAACTGAGGCATTGGTAGGAGTTGACCAGGAGCCCATGTAGTTAGTTTGATCTTCTTGGCTAAATCCATATTTATTCTTGCAATGAATATTATGCAGCAGAAATATGTTCTTCAATTCATGAGAAAGTAAACATCTGCCATCAGATTTCCTTCTTATTTGCCTCAATCTGGGCAACCCCAGCACTGTGGACCAGGTGTTCAGAAGATAGCTTGGGTGATAGGGATTGTGTATCAGCGGCAGAAATGTGTTGTTTACCCATCTGTAAACATCCTGTACTCCATTCTGATCAGGTAAATCAGGAGAAAATTTTCCAGACATGGCTCGGTTGTAAAAGAAGGCTGTAGTAACGTCTATTGGATGTGAGATTGTAAAAATTAAAGTCAAGAAGATAAAGTGGCAGATCATGTCCTTTACGTATTTGTAAGCTAGATATTGAATCATCTGCTTCTTTTGCAGGGCTGTAACATCTTCCTCTTTGATCGGTTGGTATTTCTTGGAAGCTCTGACTTGAACAAGGTCATCGTGCAACTTCATCATCTCATCAGCTTCCATCATTCTTGGTTCGTACTTCATGTCTCGATAGCTTTGCCACGGGACGTCCGCGCAGTATTTTTCCAAACAGATATTCCAGCTTGAGGAAATAACAATTTGTAAGGTCTCAAAGAAGCTCACGTGGAGACAGAACGATATCAGAGCAGCTATTAACCATTCGGAGGATGTTTTGCTATCAAAAGACAGGCCAATGAATGTGATGAAAAATGATGCTACCCCAGATATGAGGAAGACAAAGAACCACGCGCTGCAAGACAAACATCTGCGCCATTGCAATTTCTGAGTTTTACCCAAAGTTGCTTTCTTTTCCGTTGCGTAATTATTACTAAAATTGTTATCTGTGGCTGAAAACTGCTCTGACTTTATCTCTGAAATTTGGGTCCCTGCCTTAGGAAGACTTTCAGGCAAGCAAGTGAAACTTTCCTTTCCCTGACCCTGAGCGATGTTACACTGGGAAGACCCCTTCGTGGAGTACTTAAACGAGCTCCCTGCAATCCATCCCACCGGAATGGAGATGAGGGCACTGAGAACGCCAGCTCTCACGGATCTCAAATACTGCAGTTCTAGGAGGTGGACCTGTTCTTCTTTCTTAGTGTTGAAGATTATCGTGTTGATCAGCAGGGAGGTTAAGAGTATTGCCAAGCAGCAGGAGAGCCTCTGAAACCTGGTCCAAGAGCGGTCAAGGCTGGGAACAAAGATGGAGATCCAGAGGTGATCATGGAACAAGCGATAGCTAAACATTATCAATAGATAATCAATTCTGCTGATGGGGACTTGTGGATCAGTGACCTTGAAAGTCCATTCTATTTGGTACTTATTCCTGCCAAGAGCCAACCACCTTCTACACAGAAACAGCCATGACTTGTTTGTGTCTACGTTCAGGACTTCGATTCGGCTCAAGTACCAGTTCGGACCGAAGCCACAATAATTGTGCCAGATGTGGATAGAGACGAGGTCTCCCAAATCTTTCTCGGTAGTTAGCATGAAAGTATCGACGCATCTGATCTGAAGGATCTCTGGAAATGCCGGATGCTTTAAGAGATGCACATCACTTGACCCGTTCTGGCCAACCAGGTCGATGAACACATCGGCGTTGGTCCCTGCACTTGGGCGGCTCCCAGTATAGATGGTCACGAGGTATCTCCTGGTGTGAAAGGGGTCATTATCTGGCAAATCTATGATCTGCTCTTCAATATCAGTTCTGTCTTTTCTTCTCACCCAGACAGCCAAGAAAATGTAGATTAGGAAAACAGCAAACACAATCAACCCTGGGACAGGATTCTCCCCTGTTGGTTGTAAAAGGGACATTTTCATGTCAACTTGATTGGGAAATAAAAGTACCTTGCCAGCGAAAAATCGGATTCTGGGTCCTGAGGCCCCTCTTGAACTGAATCTAGTTGACTTTGGGCTGTGTTTTTTGGCTTTGCAGACACAGTGGATTTTCAACCAGCTGGTTTGAGGCCCAAGGCTGCAGCTTTCTTCTTTCCACCGATCCTGCACGCCTTCAAGAGCCAAGCAGCCTGCTGCAAAGACAGCGACACGGACAAACGTTGCAGTTTCGCCTCTCACAATTGGATGCGACTGCAGGACAATGGAAAGTTTGAGCGTGTCTGCTCCCCTCTTATAGGCTGGAGACCAAAGCAATGACTTTGGAAGGCAAAGGACATATGGGACTTTGATAGCACACCCAGCGATAGTTGTATCCTTCTGGATGACTGTTGGAGGACTTAAATGAGAAGCGTTATATAAAACTAAGGGGGGATGGCTCAAATTGACACCTAGGTAGATAAATACCTGGAAAGTAATTTTCATCTTGGGCACAAGTTGGATAAAAATGTCACTGGAGTTTCTTTTAATGTCCAAGTTGAAGCCACCCGTTGTTTTAGGAAGTTTTTTATCTGGCCCTACAGTCAGGTCAAAGATGGCCTTGTCTTTTCTAGTCAATATCATTTCGAACACATCAGGGGCGATGCTGGTTGGGTCCCCTTTAGAATTGGTCCCCACCATTTTGAACCCTGTCACCATTGTGCCAATATTGTCAGCAAAAGTCAGCCAAGGGAAAGGATTCTGTTCAAATTCATAAAGAACAGTGGAAACGACATTCTCTTCTTCCAGCTCCACATGAGAGCCCTGCTTCAGTTTTGGATAAAAGCAGTTCCTACATTGCTTCCTGTTTGAGAAAGTTTCAGAAACGTCCCATGTTTTGTCTTTCCAAAGGCGGATGGTCCAGTTCTGGGCTGCCATTTTAGTTTCACGCCCACCAGGGACTTTGCCTTGTAGAATGAGATCTGCTAATATTTCTGTCACAGAAATAACTTCTTTAATGGCATCCACATTAGGATTTCTGTGATTCAAGAGGGAAGCACCCAAGATATTGGACAATCCTGTGAGAATCCCATTGCTAAGAATCTCGGTTTCCTTTGAGCCCAAGCCTCCATCCCTGTGTCTTCTCAGAGCTTCGCTGACTGTTTTTAATTTTCTTACTGCAAGCAGCTGGGATGCTTTAGTGACTTCAGCAATTTCACGTGTTGCTTGACTAATACTTAGAATCACCTGATTGATTTCCCGGATACTATTACTAGGAATCCTTGTGGTTATATTGAGGAGGCGTTGACGCAAATCTGCTTTAGGAACTTGATTGGAGGGTGAAGCTTCAATATGGTTTAAGGTTGAGGCCACCATGTATACAATATAGCCTATATTCAAGTAATCCTTGGTGATGAGCAGCTTGGCCATAGGGGCACTTGATCCATTAATCAAATCATGCAGCTGCTGATGGAGGGTAGCGCTGGTCTTTGGTCGTCTTGGATCAAGCACCGTTGCTTGCAGAGTGACTTGAGAAGATGCACCAAGGGCATCGAAAACCTGAACGTATATAGTCAAAGCGGAGTTCTGTGCTGGCCTGCCAGGAGGGAGGAAAGACCAGGGAGTTTGGGATTCATGTCCAGCATAGATGATTATCCCCAAAGTATTATTTTGAATTGAGGATATGGAACTAATTTTAATTTGATCTGACGCTGCTATTACTTTATAGGCAAGAGGCCGATTTCTGTCTTCAAATCCATTGCACTGGATAATGAATTTTGTTAGAAAAGCTGTCCCTACCCTTGGATTAAGGACACATTTTCCTATCTGTGGTGGAGCATTAACGTAAAAAGAATATTCACAGATAGAGGACTGTCCATCTTTGGTGATGACTTTTAGGCTCAAAATATAGGACTCTTCTGCAATGGAGACCAAAGCAAAGGCTTTGAAATGTAGATATGAGCTGGATCTTCCAGTAGTTGTTCTGGAAGACCAGTCAAATTTGATTTCATTGGACTGAGCTGAGCGCAGTGACCAATAATACCAGGATTTGATTTCCCTGCAGTTCCCACATTTACCAGACAGAGAAAATCTTTGTGTTGAAATTACTGAAGTTCCACAATTTTCAGTGCATGCAATGTTCAGAATGAGGGCACCGCGAGCCTCCACGTGTATGGCTTGCTGAGCATGAGCTATCCTGCTACCATTTTGAACTACCAGGAGAAAATGGTATGTATTATTGGCTTGAAGAGTTTCAGGAAGTACCATCTGAACTGAATTGGAGGATGTGGTCCACTTTAAATCAATCTGATCTGGATAACATTTCCCACCTCTGCTGAGGATCGTTGATGTATAGTCGGTTTCCTGTTTCGTGCAATACCAAGTATAGGACAGTCCCTGAGACAGACTGACCAGCTCACCATTAGACAAGACAGATCCTTTTAGAATCCACCGATCAGAATATCCAACAGACCGAAAGTGGCCTCCATTGATGACAGCAGCCCATCGATCCGATCCAACTTCAACCAAGACTGCATCCGAGCGCTCTATCTTCTGGGGGAAAGTGGATGAAATTAATTGCACAGTAAAATTAAAAAGATACAGGCCGGTATCCAAGCTGGAGCAAGGGACTTTTAATGTGATGAAATTTCTTCCTTCAATGCCGGGTGGATTAAAAGGCTTTGACCAGTCTGGTGTATCTGACAGATTAGACACTTTATAGATGTTCCAACTAACTTTAGTTGCTTTGGGGCCTGGACAACTGACTTGCATGTCTGCCGCAAGAGTAAATTCACTCCCCTGTGTGTAATACAGGATGTGTTTTGTATTAACAGCCCGGTGGATCCTAACTTTGGGAATGGTGCAAGTTTTTTGCTGGCAAGCAAGTTGGGATTCTATGACTTTCAACGCGTAAATATTAAACCTTGCCGTGAATACGATAGGAATTTTTGCACTCTCTATGCATTTCACTTTGCCAACAAATCCTGCATACGAGGCAGGATTGAAAGCAAAGGCAGAGTCAGGAAGGAAATGGGCTGCATTTGGGGTCTGATCAATGTAGGCAAAACTGTCATTTTTCACCAGATGCCTGCCCGTGGGATCGAACACTTGCAGACTGAAACCCCACTCACACTGCAGAAGTGGATGCTGCACAGGGATGAACCACACAACATAGGCCAAACTATTGTCAGGAGAAGTGCTGTTGAAGACATAAATGTCCATCTCCTTTTCCCCGAGACTTTGGAACAGAGCCTCTTTCCGATTCAGATAAATATCCAGGCTGAATCTAAATAACTGCAGCTGCACAAATTTAACTGTAATCAGGTAAGAGAAGCCCGCTTGCTGATAAAGTACATAGCAGAGGCTGGCATTCTCAGCAAGGCCGTTAGTCAAGTTGCCCTTTTGGGTGGAATAGTAGAGGCCTTGGGCACGGCTAAAAATGTAAGTGCTAATTGTGTTTTCCTGTAGGTTGAGTCTTATGGAAATTGAGCTTGTCCTGCTTGTTCTGAAAATTAAGGTCCTGTTTGAGAAATCAAGTCTTCCTCTTACTCTCTCTGCTACCCTCTGGCTGGTACGGAAGTACACACTGGCCACAACTGTTTCCTTGGTCTGGTGTGATGTGGGCACAGTACAGAAATGGCTGTGCAGACCAAACGGGTTGTAATCATAGGAATGGGACCACTCTGGGTATCCCTGTGTGTCCAGGAGTTGGTAGGCTACTATTTCTGGGCTGAGCTGCTGCAGGTTCCAGGAAAGGCTCAGGGCCCCTTGTGACCGTCTCTGCAACTGGGAGGTTACCCTGAAAACAAACAGCAGAGCAGGCTCCACAAAGAAATCCAGGCTGAGGCTGCTCTGCGGTCCCGGCTGATAGCTGATCGAAGCGATGTATGATCCACGGAGTGGGTACTGCACAGTCAAGTGGTAGCTATAGTAAGACATGCAAAGCTGGTACAATTCTGCACTGGGGTAGTCACTAAGTAGGAGGGTCTCATTGTGCTGGTTGGTGGGAATGAGGAGGTCCTCAGGATGACCCCCATGGCTCTTGAAGTGGTAGCGCCAGGCTGAACTCTTGAGGCGTGCACACCAGCCCAAGCGCACCGGCTGCCTCTCCAAAATGGGAAGTAGGTGAGGCTGCAGCAGGAAGAGATGAATATCTTGCCCCACAACCGCAATGCTCAGGTTGTGATACAAGCACAAGGGAGCCAAGCATGAAACGGAGGTGCACTGCATGGAGATCTGAGTACTAGCCCAAGGTGGATGGGGACCTTCCTGTGGCAGGCCTGGACCGAGCATCAACTCGCCTGTCCAGGAAGTAGTCTGGTTGGCCAGGATGGCATCCCGATACCAGTGGCAGAGAGGGGGCACTGGAGACTCTGCCCCTCCCTCCTGGGGGTTTCGTCTGGGGGCTTTTGAGTACTGCAACACCACGTATCTGTCCCAAAGACACGAGACCTGGAAAGGGTGGTCCTGTCGTTGATAGACACGGTCCTCAGGCTTGGCGCAGGTGACTGACAGTGGTGGTGGCATTAGATGAAGCTGTGCTGCCAGGGTGCTGGAGTGGCCACCGGACCAACAGGAGAGGGAGAGCAGAGGCCAAAGGAACGGCAGGCCTCTCGCAAGGAAGAAAACGGCTTTGGTGGGGCCAGGCATGGCAGCTGCTGTTGCTTAGCAACCTTAGAGATCCCAACGGGAGGAAGTGAGCCAATGGATTCTAGAATCTTTCTTCGGTTGCCCTGGGTGGCCCATTTCCACTTTCAATATGGCCACCAAAATTCCGATCCATGTTTTAATAGCCAACTTAAAACAAAGCAAACCCAGTAATTTGGGAGAATTTGAGAGCAGTAATTATAAAATAAAAATAGTGAAGTATACATTAAACAGCATCACTAGGTATTTCAATATTTCAACTGCTTGCATTAATTTAACCCATTTGATTTGGACTTCCACCATTACAAAGTCCAAATACTGGAAATACTATGCTATGTCCTCATGTTATAATGGCCATATCTACTGGTAGCATTTGATGGGTATTTTTTGGAAGATTGTGGGTGTAAATTTGGTGAGCAAAACAAAGGAGTAGGAGCATGTTAGCAAAATAAAAACACAGAAAGAATGCATACTAACTGGCACATTATAAAAAGGCAACCTTCAGGTGTCTGGTTCTGATGAACCCTTGTCTATATAGGAATCCCCCCCCCCCATCCCTTCTCTGTCAGGAAGTTCTATAGCGCACCCTGTTCAGTGAATAAATACTGCCATGAGCCTTATTTGCTCTGGGTCCTACATTTTGATTACACAACTTCAAGAGCTGACTTTTTTAACTACAACTATATCAGAACTTTTACAATCACACAAAATACTGGCAATGATTTTAGAAATAGCAGGCCAATAGCTAGAAAAGTGGTAGCACACTATCAGTTCTCTTGTCTTGCACTGACTTATTTGTTCGTTATTTGATTTTATTTTTTCAATCTGATTGCAAATGCAATACAAATAGAGTTGTCAGAATTGTCCAATCTTACTAATCCCCCCCCCAAAAAAAACCACTTGAAAAAGCCCATGGTTTAATAGATTGTTTATTAGAATAATAACTGGAATATAGAACAGAACAGTTAAAAAAAAAACATGGCAATGTGTATGAAGAAATGGGCTGCTTGTTGTTACTGGAAAAATAGGAATTTAAGGATTGCATCAAAGATGGAGATAGTTGCAAGATAACCTTTTGAAACTGAAAACCTTTTGGGACAGAAGCAATTAAAAAATGTACCTGATTTTTACTGAAGCCTTTCTCAAACAGTAAGAAAAACCATTTTCTTGCCTTCTATTTTACTGCATTTCAGCCCTGGCTGCTGAGCACCCTTAACTACGGATTTCCCGAAGATGGTAACATTGGCGTGATCCTCTCCAGAGTCTGGCTGGCGGGTTAAATTGCGCCATACGCTTCTCAACTTCAAATACAAAAAGTTTATGGCTTCCGCTTCATCCGAATGTTGCTCATAAACGGTCTGTTTCATGGATGTGTAAGTTGATATTAACAGGCTTCTCCATAAATTGATGAAGATGAACATCATTGCAAATAGAAATGAAGCTCTGAAAAATATTGTGAGCCACCATCTCGATGCAACATCCATCTGCTTAAATCCTGAAAAGCAATAGGAAACGACAGTCTGCAGAGAGTAAAGCCAAGTACTGAAAGTCCACTCATACTGACCAAATATGAGATATCCAAAGGACACGAAGGTGCAAAACAGCAGAACGGTGAGGCCTGTCAAATGAAGGAACACAGGGAAGACTGCTGACATGGTTTGTTCTGCAAGACGCACTTTGTACAAGAACCTGAAATATCGGTAGGGTTTCAGCACCAGGAGAAAACCTAAAATACCTGCCACTATCCTGTAGAGTTGGTCAATTTGAGAAACAACGTGGAAGGGGACAAATTCTTCTGGATTAAGCAGATAAAACTCCAGCAAGGTAAATGCCATCTTGAATTTCAGGGCAATAAGTAATATAAAAAACATACAGATGGTCTTTATGGCGAAATTATTTAAATTTGTCGCTGTTTGGAGATAACCTATCCTTTCTTGACGTAACATATGAAATTCATCCGCTAAGTAGAACACAAGAATGTAGATCATGATTCCATAAACTACCATCCGAGATGTGGTTTCATACTGGAATTTAGAGAGCTTATATGAATGAACTGACAAAGTTGAACTAATAATGCCAAAGTTGGTAGACTCAAAAATGACTGTGACACTGCAGTACAGCTCCACATCTGGAGTAAAGGTTGTCAGCTCAAAAATTAGAGCCCGGGTCCGTTTATCAAGCCACGTGTTGCTTTGCAGATCTTCCAATCTTATTGTTGTATTCGGTCGTTGTTCTCCTGGAAAAAAATAAAATGAATATCCCCCTGGGCCATATGAATTTACCACGCCATAAGACTTATACTCCCATTGGTCAATATCTGACTGATACGTGAACCCTTGAAAATTGGCAATGTGACTGGAGACGGACTTCTTGATTGGGTTGGTCCAGGACCCCAGGTAGTGCTTTTGATCTTCTGGGTCATCAGCAAAATCATAGTGACAGGGTTTTTGGCCAATCAGGTAATTGTTTGCAAAGTGGCCTGAAGGAAAACAAGGCGTATCGAGATGCAGTCCTCTCACCTGCCTCATTCTGGGCAAACCAAGGATTTTGGACCAGGAGTCCGAAAGGTAGGTGGGCTGATAGACATTGTGTATCAATGGTACAAAAGTGTCACTCATCCAAACATAAATGTCCTCGAGCTTTGTTACTTTGGACAGACCAAGGGAAAATTTATCATGGATCACTTTATTGTGATAAAACGAAACAGTGGGCACAGTAGAGTAAGCCACGGTTAAAACACAAGAGGCAAAGATGAGATGACAAATGATGTCCTTTATGAACACAAATGCTAGGTGTTGTGCTCGTACTTTTTTCCTTAAGATGACAACTTCGTCCTCTTCCAAAGGCTCATATTCTCTGCTCTGCCTAATCCTCATCAGTTCGTGGTGGATCTTTCTGACATCCCTGGGGTCGATATTCACTCTGATCAGCTTCATCTTCTGGTATTGCTCTGCCGATATCCAGGAGATGTTCTTGCAGTACTTCAGGCTAATGGTGCTCACCCCGGAGATGAGGACCATCTTTAGGGTTTGCAGCAGAAAGACGCTCTCAAAAAATGACGTCATGGACGCTATGAACCATTCCGTGGAGGTGCTGTAGCCATAGGTGAGGCCATACAAGATGATGAACACGGCGGAGATGAAAGACATGAAAAAAACAATGACCCAGGCGACGTATCTCCACCACCAGGCAAACTGTGGCTTTCGAGTGAACACCTTGATCAGCATAATCAACCTTTTTTTGGTACTAATTTTAGGGGGCTCCTTTTCTGGGACATTAGCTGAGCTTCCCCCTGCTTTGGCCTCATCTTCTTCGTCAGTACTAGACGAGGAGGAGCTCTCATCGTCTTCCTCACTTGTTTCTGAGGATGAGGGACTGTAGTCAGGCACCATATCGTCCTTGTCGTCGGAAGGCTTTTCCTGGGAGTATCTAAACAAGACGGTCATAGTCACCTGTAAAGGAACACAACACAGAGCACTGAAGAACCCGATATACATGGACCTTATAATCCGGAATTTTAGTGAGATAACTCCTTCTTCTTCCTGACCACTGAAGAACATGATGTTCAGGAGCAAAGTTGAAAGCATGATAGCCAGGCAACAAGACACTCTTTGCACCCTGTTGAAACTACCAGTGACCACTTGAGAAAATATGGAAAGCCAGAGGTGATTATCTTCTAAGTCTCTAGCCAGGCTTATCAAAAAGAAATCCATTTTCTCTAACCTTGATTTCAGATTTGAAAAAAAAATGTATCTCTCTATTTTGCCATCCGCCTTGCCGAGGCCTAGCCACTTCCTACATATAAACAGCCACGATTTTTGAGTATCCACATTAAGTACCTTGACTCTACTTAAGTACCAGTTTGGGGAAGAACCAAGGTTATTGTGCCAGATGTGAAGGCAATAAATATCCCCTATGTCATACCTTGTACTTAAAAGAAAAGTATCAACAGCTGCACGATACTGGGTTGGGAATTTGGGGTGCTTCATACGATGGACGTCGCTGTAGCCATCCTTCCCAACCAGTTCAAGAAAAACATCCGCCGTGGTTCCGGATCCCAAGCGACTTCCGGTATAGATGGTGACCAGATAGTGCATCCTGTGATAAGGGTCATTATCTGGCAAGACAAAGATTTTGTTCCTTCTCCTCATGTCATCTTTATCTCTAATTATGGCCCAGGATGAACAGAAGATGTAGCTGACAAAAATGAAAAACACAGTCAAAACTGTCACTGGATTTGTGTCAAAATCTGCCAAGAGTACTTTCTTGATGTCCAAAGGATTGGGATAAATAACAAATGTGCCACCAACAAATCTGACTTCAGGTTTAGGCGGCTTTGATAACTGGTGCTGAGCCCTCTTGGGCTTTGCTCCACAGACACAGTGGAGCTTGGACAATCTGGTCCGAGGGCCCAGCTGGCAGGTCTCTTCGGAGGGTTCAAAGTTTGGAAGGTGACCCAGATCTCGGCAGCTTGCAGTAAAAACCACAATGCGAACTATCTTGGTGGTCTGCCTTCTCACCAAGGGTGGAGATCTTAGGACCACAGAAACATTCCACTTACTTGCAGCTCTGGCTAGGACTTGAGACCATAGCAAGGCTCGTGGAAGGCAAATGACATATGGAGCCTTAATTGCACATTCGTTATTAGTCCCCCTTTTCTGCGGGGTAGGAGGCTTGTCAGAGAAAGCAATGTAAGACACAACTGGGGGGTAGCTAAAATTGAGTCCCAAGTAAATGGAGACATTGAAAGTAATGTTCCTATGGCACAAAATCTGGACATATATGTCTGGAGAGTTTCTATGGACTTCTATGCTAAATCCACCAGCTGTTACAACACGCTTTTTATCCAGCCCTATCGTCAGATTAAATGCGACAGGATCCTCATCTATTCTATCCATGATCACTTCGGCCACTTTAGGGATGACCCCAATGATGTCACCATTTGCTTTGGCACCAGCCACTTTGAACCCCATCACGACTGTGTGGTTATCTACTGCCTTCATCAGCCAAGGGAAAGGATTCTCCTCAAATACATAATGAACCATGGAAATCGGAGTATCTTCTGGTAACTCTGCCTGGCTTTCCAACTTCACTTTAGGATAAAAGCAATTCTTACAAGATCTTCTCTCAGTGAGAGTCCCAGAAACGTCCCACTTTTCATCTTTCCATAAATGGATGGACCAGCCTTTGGCTTCCATATTAACGTGATCTTCTCCAGGGACTTTGCCTTGTAAAACTATATCTGCCAATAATTCTGACACAGAGATTATTTCCTTGATGGTGTTCACAGACCCATTCCCGGGGTTTAAGAGGGAAGCTCTTAACACATTGGACAGCCCGGTAAAAATGCCACCGGCAAGGACCTCGGCTTCTTTAGAGCCGAGATCGGTGTCCCTGTGCGTTTTCAGAGCTTCAATGGTCTTTTGGAGGGTTCGGACCGCGACCAGCTGGGATTTCCTATGGACTTCATTTGCATTCTGCGTTATTTGACAAATGCTGGAGATTATTTGGTTTAGTATCCCTGTCTCGGTCATGGGAATCCGCGAAGATTCGTTTAGTAGCATTTCTCGTAGTTCAGTTTTAGAATGGTAAAAACCGGGCAACGGTTCAATGTTATTTAATTCAGAAGCCACCATATAGATAAGGAAGCCCGTGTGAAAGTAATCTTCGGTGTCAAGGAAGGCAGAGAGAGAGCTATTGGGCTGTCTGATTAGGCGATACAGTTCATTGAGAACCACATCCGTTGGCTTGCTGGTCCTTGATTCGTATACCGTTGCCTGCAACCTGACCTGAGAAAAGTCATCATTGGTGTCGTAAACCTGAACAAGTATATCCAGAGCATATTTTTCAGACGGTATACCGCTGGGAAGAAACGAGGGCGGGGTGTTCTGCTGATGACCAAGATACACTATGGTTCCAAATGTATTGTTTTGCAAAGATGATACGTTAGCTATTTGGGTTACATCAGAACGGGCGATGACTCTGTAAAGGAGAGGTCCCTTCTTGTCATCAAATCCAGAGCACTGGAGACTGAACTTGGTCATCAGCGCAATGCCTTCCCTTGGTTCGATAAAACATTTTCCAATCTGAGGGGGGACGTGGACATAGAAGGAATAGCCACACACAGCCAACTGGACTCCCTGCATACTCACTTTCAGTTTGAGGATGTACAACTGGCCAGCCATGGATCCAAAGGCCAAAGAATTTATATGCAAATATGGACTTGTTCTCCCAGTGGTTGTTTTAGAAGCCCAGTCAAAATATATTTCCTTGGAATCTGCTGAGAGGAGGCTCCAAAAGTAAACCAAGTGGGCCTTTTCACAGTTCAGACACTTTCCATACAGAATCAGTCTTTCCGTGGCTTTGATGGCTTTCTCGCAGTTTTCCAGACAGGCGATGCGCAGGACAGGCCCAGAGCCAGCGAGGACGTGAACTGCTTGAAACGCGTGTGCAGATTGGTTTTGCTTGGTAGTGACCAGCTTAAAATAATACGTGGTGTTTTCCTGGAGGGTCTTCACTTCCACGACCTGCACCGGCTCTTTTGAGCGTGTCCAGGACAGATCACGTTGCCTAGAGTGGCATTTCTGACCTGGACTTAACTTCATAGCGGAATAGTCTAATTCCCGTTTGCTGCAGAACCAGTGAAACAGAATTCCTTCCAGAGGCTCAATCGAATCAGGATCTGACGATATGGACCCATCCAAGGACCACTGATCAGAAATGCCAACGATCCGGAACAGGCCTCCAGCTATGACTGCCCTTAACCCACTTTCTAGAATTTGGAGGAAAACCGAATCAGACTGAATGAATGTTATATTTTCTTCAGGTAGATACACGCTCATGGTCAAATTAACATGATAGAAGCCATACAACAGGGCATTTCCGGGTATATGCAACACCACACCGCTTGTATTCATCCCTTCAGGGAGTGCGAGAGGGTTTGGCCAATCTGGAGTGGACCATGCAGTGCTGAGCTTGTATATTTTCCAAAGGAAATCTGGATCTGGACGGGTCCTACATTTCACTTTGGCTGTTGCTTGCAAAGTGATGGCTTTCTCTCTCCTATAACGCAGCACAGGATCCAACGGGCTGGCTTTATGGATTACAATGGTCAGTTTACGGCAGTAACTTTTTTGGCAGGGCACAGCTGGCTCCATCACCCTCAAAGCATAAGTCCCAAGAGTGGCTTTTAAAACAGCCCGTACAAGTCCATTTTGCCTGCAATTCACTTCTGCTACAAAGCCCGCGTACTGCGTGGGTCTGAAAGAGAAGACAGAATGAGGAAGAAAACGAGTGACATCTTTAACACGATCCCTGTATGTGTACGTCTTATTCCAAAGGAGGCGTTCCCTTCTGGAATGAAAAAGCTGCAGATGGAAAGCCCAGTCACACTGCAAATGGGGGTGTGGCACAGGAATGAACCACACAATGTAGGCAAAGTTTTTATTGGGAGAATGTCCGTTAAAAACATGAACTTCAATTTCTTTCTCACCTAAGGATTTGAAGAGACTCTCCTTTCGGTTCAGGTACAAGTGCACGCTGAACTGGAACCCTTGTGTCTTCACAAATTCAATAGCAATCAGGGTAGAAAGGGTCACTTGTTGGAAAAAGAGGTGGTGGAGACTGGAGGGCCCACTGCCTTCTTGGGTGGAATATGAGAGCCCATGCTCCTGGCTAAAAATGTACGTCCCTACTTTGGTTTTCTGTGGGTTCAGCCTGATGGAAATCGGGGCAGCACTGCTTCCTTGGAAAATTAGAGTGTCATTGGAGAAATTGAAGTGCCCTCTCAGCTTCTCAGAAAATGTTTTACTGGTGCGGAAGTAGATTCTGGAGATGACCTTTTCCCCAGAAGCTTGAGAGATGGACGGAGCACAGAAATTGCTTTGTAGAGCAAAAGGATTGTATCTGTGGGAGAGAGACCATTCCTCCAGTCCCTGCAGGTCCTCCAGTGTGTAGGCTGCTATACTGGAGCTCAGAGGCTGGAGGCTCCAGGAGAGGGCGAGAGGCCTCTGGGCTGGGCTAAGCAGGCCAGAAGCAGCACTGAAGACATGGAGGAGAGCAGGCTGCACGTGGATGCTCAGGCTGAGGCTGAGCGGAGGCCCGTTCTCTAGGTGCAGCAAAACTGTATAGAATCCACGCTGGGGATAACGCACGGTGACATGGTAGTGATAGTAGACTTCACAGACATGGAGCAACGGTGCGCGGAGGCCTTGAGTGGAGGCAAAGGGTTCACTGTGTTGATTGCTGGGAATGAGGTGCTCCGCAGGACTCCCCCCTTCACTCTTCAAGCGGTAGCTCCAGAGGGAACTTTTAAGGCGTGCACACCAGCCTAATGTCACGGGCTGCCATTCCCAAACAGGAAGGCTCTGTGGCGACAAGAGGAAGAGGTGGACATCCTGCCTGGAAATGTCAATGCTGAAGTTGTGGTGAGCACAGGGAGGCTGACCGCACAGGGCTGACACACACTGCATCACAATTCGAGTCAGGGTCCAGGGTGAGTAGGACCTGTCTCCATCCAGGCCTTTGCTCAACACAAGCTGACCTGACCATTCATTGGTTTGCATGACCAAGGAGGCGCCTTGGTACCACTGACAACGAGGAGGAGGAGGAGGAGGAGGGGAGGGAGGGGGAGGAGAAAGTTGGGGATCTGGTTCTCCTCTCTCGATCTCTGGGGTCCCTTCAGGCATCCTGGAGTACTTCAGGTCAACTTGTCCATCCCAAACGCAGGAGAGGCTCCGTTCACTGTCGTGCTTCTGGTAGACACGTTGCTGGGGGTTTGAGCAGGTCACCTGCAAGGGGGGAGGCCAAATACGAGGGGGTGCGGTTTTTGTACACTGACCAACGTACCCCAACAGAACAAGCAGGAGCTCTGCACAGTGCATTTGGAGGGTGTGTGTGTGAGCACTCAGGAAGAGCAGCTTGCCACCATCCTGCCCAAGCCAGACACATGGATTGTTTGGATCCTAGAACCCCCCAGCGGAGCGGTTGCCCTGAGCAACTGGAGTTCCGGGCCATTGTGGAAGATCTTGTCAATTCCGGAATGTTTGAAGCGTCCTGCCTGCTTCTCTTCATCAAGAGAGAGAAAAAATAGCCAAGCTTTTAGCGCTTGCCTTTAGTTTAGTTTTTAATTGATTTTGTGGCTGGCTGTTTTATTGGTGTTATGAGCCACCCAGAGTGGCGTTTTCAGACAGGCGACATAGAAATCTTTTAATTGGATTCATTAATTAGCTGCAGACCACCCCAAACATTTTGTCCTGGATGTGCCTTGAGTATCCTGAATCCAAAGCAAAGCATACGTATCTTTTGAGAATCTGATTCGATCCCAGGCCCTTTTGAGAGTATTGTTTTGAGGCCTCCGACAGCTTCCAAAAGTTTTCACTGTTGGTTTACACACAATATGAGGGTTACTGTTTTTCGGATCTTTTCCAACTTCACTGGGATTGCAGCAACCGTGTCTTAGAAGTCCTATAGGTTTAGACTGGAAGAAGGGATGTGAGCCTGGAGAGCAAAGAGGAAAGAACAATTAAGACAGTGTTTTCCATCTATTATGACCACTTTAACATGTGTGGACTTCAACTCCCAGAATTCCCCCAGCCGGTTAAAAGTGTCCATAGTTGAGAAACATTGAATTAAGGATATCCTTGTCTTTCCCTGGGAGGCTTTCCTTAACTTTGCAATCTAGCCTAGAGCTCTGGGATTACCAAGACTAACTAAGTCTCTCCTAACTAGTTACCCACGATTGGCAGAGCTCAAGTCACTCCTGCTCCTGCTCAGCCTTTCCCTAAACTGCAATGCCATCTGTCCGTCTCAGCCCAACCTCTTCTCCAAAGCCCCTGGAGGCAGGTCAAGAAGAAACAGATGGAAACTTAATCAAGGAGAGAAGCAACTTCCTGACAGGTGGAAGGGCTTAACTCCAGAAGGTGTGGGTGCTCCATCACTGGCAGGTTTTCAAGAAGAGACTGGACAGCCATTTGTTTGGAAAGGATTGGGTCTTGTCCTTGAACAGGGGGTTAGACTAGAAGACCTCCAAGATCATCATCATCATCATCATCATCTTCTTCTTCTTCTTCCTTCTCCTTCATCTTCCTCCTCCTCCTCCTCCTTCTTCTCCTCCTTTCTTCTTCTTTCTTCTTCTTCTTCTTATTACTATTATTACTATTATTATTATTACAAGGCACTCTTTCCCTTCTTCAGCTCGCTGGTAGCTCTCAGCCCGTCAAGAGTGAAATCTTTAAATATTCAATCTTCTGCCCGGCAAGAAATTATAGCATAACAGAGTTGGAAGGGACCTTGGAGGTCTTCTAGTCCAACCCCCTGCGCAAGCAGGAGACGCTATACCATTTCAGCCCAATGGTTGTGCTCCAGTGACGGAGCACCCACCTCCGGAGGGACCCTAACCGGGCTCGGGGGAGCTGCCGGGGCCGGGGCAGGCGCAGCTCCGGCAGAGGAGACCCGGGGGGAGCAACGCACCCGCTCGCCCTGCACCGCCGCCAGGGAGCCCGGCGGGCCGGGGCGGGCGGGCTGTGGCTCTCGAAGGCGGCGCCCGGCGCCTGCCCGCCCGCCTGCCGCCGCCTCTTCCTGGCTCGGGGACGGAGCTGCCGGGCTGCGCTTCGCAGACGGGAGGCGACGGACTGGGCGGCATGTCGGCGCTGCGGGACTGCAAGGTGAGGCGGGGGCTCCGGCGGCGGGCGCGCGAGGCGGGGTCCCGGGGCGGCCGCTGGAGCTCTCGGCCGGGCTGCCCGCCCTTGCGGCGCCCCGGACCCTTCCGGCCGGCTCCAGGGGTCGGCGGCGCTTGCGAAGGGGCCGCCTGGAACCTGCCGTGGGTTGCCGGGGCCGGAGGGGGTCCCGCTCCCGCCCCGCCTCCTCGCAGCTGCCGGACGCGGCCCGGGGGGCGCTTCGTGGGGCTCCGCCCGGCCAGACCCGGCTCGGGGCCAAGCAGAGGCGAGGGCGGCCCTAGGCGGGAGGGGCGCTGCGCCAGCACAGCGAGAGAGAGAGGGAGCCGAGTTCGGATTCAGCCTTTTAACCCGGAGCTTTCCGGGGTGGCTTCCGCCCGTTGCGGGGTCAGCTGAGAGGGGAGGGCAACTTGTGGGCCACCTGCAGCTGCTGAACCAAGATGGGGGGGGAGAGCTCAGAAAGTGACCTTTCCTTCACCACAGTAGTATGAAAATTCCTGCTTGAGCGGGGATGGGGTGGGGGTTGGACTAGAAGACCTCCAAGGTCCCTTCCAGCTCTATTCTATTCTATTCTATTCTATTCTATTCTATTCTATTCTATTCTATTCTATTCTATTCTAAAATAGTTTGCCATTGCAAATCCGCACTTCTTGGATGCTCTTTTCCTGGTGGTGCCCCATCCATCCTGTGCATGGGCTCTCCTAAGACCCGGCTGCTTGGTACCTTGGGGGCAAGAGAAACTGGTAGGTCAAGTACCCCAGTCAGTTTTCCCCGGGCTGCAGCAGAAGAGACGCTGGGGCAAGGTGGGGGGTACTGAGTGGGGAGAGCCGTGCCGGCTGGCTTTCTGGGCAAGGCAGGCCGACCGGCCGGTGGTCCCTTTGGTCAGGAGCTGCAACTCCCGGAGGCAGAATTGCGCTGATCTGGCTGGGAGCCGTTCCGGAGTCTAATACCGGAATGGGAAGTGGGAAGCGAAGGAAGGAAGAGGTTAGAAAGCAGGTTACTCATTACCTGGGTAACCGAATCGTGGACAAAGTTCAGGAGATGATATTTGGGACTCCTGGGCAGGTTGAAGCTTTATGAGGAAGTTTTGCAAAGATTGCTAGAACCGGCTTGGATTAAGGATTTTAGAGCTTCTGGCTGGGTTCTTGCTTGGACTGGGTGGCCTAAATAGAGGTTCGTTGGGGAAAGGCTGTTAAATGACATGGCACAGGCTAGACGCTAGAGCATCACTACTTGAATGAGGTCACAAGATGCGGTGCACAAGACTTGTGTGAGGAGACCAGGATACATGATGGCATCTCGACCCGAGGGGCGGGGATAAATGACCGCGAAAGCCCATTTGGGGTAGAGGTGAAGCCTCAGGCTAGAAACCAGGCGACTGGGAGTTCTAGAGCCACCTTGGGCACAAAACCAGCTGGGCGACCTTGAGCCAGTCACTTTTTCTCAGTCCTAGGAAGGAGACAATGGCAAAGCACTTCTGAAAAGCCTTGTCAAAACACTGCAGGGTCTTTTCCAGGCAACCTCTAAGAATTGTACGGGATTGGAAGGAAAAAAAGCCCATCTACGTGCAACGCTATATTTGTATAATAAACATTAAAAATAATATCCTGCCAAGGTCAATGAGGCTCTTTGTTAGGATCCAGGCACACTGGGGTGTGCGGAGGTGGACTTTGGTCCGAAAGCAAGCCATCACCATGCAGCCATACCTATTCATGTGCCAGATTTGGGGGGGGGAGGGTTTGAAGAAAATACTTTGAGGGGGTGATTGTGTGTGCACATGTGCCCCTGCACGCGCAAGTGTGTGTGCGTGTGTGTGTGCGTGCCTTCAAGTTAGTCTTGACCCCTGGAGACTCCTTGGAAATTTCTTGGCAATGTTTTGAAGTTTGGCTGGACCAGAACTCACGATTTCTGGATTTCTAGGTGAAAACCGGCTGGGTGACCTTTGGCCAGTCACCCTCCCTCAGCCCAACCCACAAGGTTGTTGTTGTGGGGAAAATAGGAAGAGGAAGGAGCATTAAGTATGTTCGCCACCTTGAGTTGTTTATCGACAATAATAAAGGTGGGATATATATAAATAAAACCACTACAACTTTGAGGGGAGAGGCCAATCACTATTTGCTAGTTATGGAAAGTACTGTTGCTACTATTGATTGTAGCAACAGTAGATCATGGGGTGGAGGGGAAGATAGCATTACTTTCTGAACATATAAAGCTATGCAAGATTGGGGGGCCTTTAAGTACTTGGATGGGAGACTACCAGGAGATCCCAGACCTGTGCTAATTGGAGAATCAAAGGACCATCCTAGAAGAGGGAATGGGGAGGCCAGGAAAGCAGCGTGAAGTGAGCAGGCGTTGCACTCAGATCCAAAAAAGATTTATCTCTCTTCTGCTTGCCGTGTCTTTTGACAGGCCTGGCGTCCCTGGTGAGAAATAGCAGTGCTATTATGAAAAGCAATTATGTCTGTCTTGGCTCCCGAGGGAAGAATTTCAAAACCCGAGTTGTCTAATAATGATGAATTTTGTCTTAGGCCGTATTCTCACAGTGCTAAAAGCCAGCGGCATTTGCAGGGGTGGCTATGAATTAAAGCTCTTTCCGTAAGGCATTCGACAAAGTAGACCACAACCTGCTTCTTGGTAAGCTAAAGAAATGTGGGATAGAGGGCATCATAAATTGCACTCGCCCTGTGGTCCTCAAGGGGACTACATCTACACGGAAGAAAGGAAGCAGTGGGGAGCCTCAAAGGTTCCATTTTAGGCCCAGTACTCTTCAACATCTTCCTCAATGATTCAGTGAGGGGATAGAAGGAGAAGCCATCAAATTTGCAGATGACACTAAACTGACAGGAATAGCCAACATCCTAGAAGACGGGCTCAGGACCCAGGTGGGCCTTAACAGACTGGAACACTGAGCTCTGTTAACAGAATGAAATTCAATGTAGAGAAAAGTCAGGTTTTACACTTGGACAAGAAAAAACAAATGCACAGGTACAGATTAGGTGAAACCTGGCTCAATAGCAGAATCTGTGAGGGATCTCGGAGTCCTAGTGGACCATCACTTAAATATAAGCCAGCAGTGCGTGACAGCAGCCAAAAAAGCCCACACAATCATAGGTTGCATTAACAAAGGGATAGAATCAAAATAATGTGAAGTATTAGTACTGCTTTACAAAGCCTTAGTAAGACCACATTTAGAATATTGTATCCAGTTTTGGTCGCCATATTATAAAAAGGATGTAGAGACACTGCAAAGAGTGCAGAAAAGGCGACAAAGATGATCAGGGCAGGGGTCCCCAAACTCTACCGGGCCGCGGCCTATTCAAAACCGGGCCGTGGGAGAGATGGGCAAGCACGCATGCGCGAAGCTCCAGTCATGTGAGTGGCAGGCAAGCGAGCACACGAAGCTCCACTTGCACGAGCAGAGGGCAGTTGCACTTGTGTGCATAGCTCCACTCATGTGAGTGGGGGGCCTGCCCGCCGGCCGCTCCTAAGCTGTGCGCCTCCCCCGCCCGGCCTGGGCCACCAAGCTGGGAAGGTTGGGAACCATTGTCCTACCTAGAACATCCATCATTTTTGTGGCTATGTCAGAATCTTTGATTGCAGTTCTGCTCAACCTGTAGAACAACTTTCTGTAATTAGTAAATAATGAGCACAGAGGTAAGTATCCAAAAGTTGGTACAGGTAGTCCTCAACGTACAAAGGCACTAAAAAAAGAGACTTATGACCGTTTTTCACAGTTAATGGCCATTGCAGCATCCCCAGGGTCACGTGATCAAAATTTGGATGCTTGGCGACTGGTGTATGTTTATGATAGCTGCATTGTCCTGGGGTCTTGAGATCCCCTTTTGCGACCGTCTGACAAAGTCACTTAACAGTCGTGTTACTAACTTAACAACTGCAGCGATTCACTTACAACAAGAAAAGTTGTAAAATGGGGCAAATCTCACTTAACAACTGTCTTCCTTAGCAACGGAAATTTTGGGCTCAGATGTGGTTGTGAGTTGGGGGCTACCGATACTATATTTTAATCCATTGAAGGTAATGAAAAAATACAACATTTACCAGAGTTGTTGCATAGATTTTAAGCCTCTTCGTTGTTAAAAAAAAAAAAAAAGCAGCATAAACAACTTAAGAGCGTCTTTGTGTGTCTTCTGAATTTTGTGCTTCTGCTTCAGTTTTCCATTCTGCATCTTTTCCAGGCCTGGCAGGATGCAGGACTTTTCCTTTCAAACACCAATAATGAGGCTTGTAAACTGTTCGATGCTGCGTTGAATCAGGTGGGAACGAGGAAGGGGTTGTGGAAGGGGCTGGTGGGCATATAAGCATTCTTACCACTCGTGGTCCATTGCAGAAATTGTGACAAGGGGAGGAAAAAGAGGGGAAATGGCAAGCGTTTTATACCGTAAAGACCAGCAAGTTGACGGGCACCCCATCGCTGGAGACTTTTCAGAAGAGACTGGACAGCCCCTTGTCTGGAACGGTACAGGACCTCGTGCTTGAGACTAGAAGATCTCCAAGGTCCCTCCCAACTCTGTTATTCTGGTTATGGTTTTTGCAGACTTCCTAGCACTTCATGAATGTAGAGAAAGATATGGGGATGGGGTGTATGTGTCAGGATGCCTACTTCTTCTCTCCCCCTCCCCCTCTCCAGCACAAACTGGTGTCTTGGGTACAATTTTATCTACATTAGAAATATGCATGTGTGACATTTTTGGGAAGGGGTGAATGGGTAGCAAATGCGAATTCCCCCCTAAGAATTCGCTTTATCAGTGGCTGCACACACAAAAGGAAGACAAGCCAGACAGATCCGGGCAATAACTGGGGGACTTTCCCCCCCCCCCAAGGACTTGCTATTGCTGGCCAGATGGCAGCCATTCTTGAATGAACAGATTTATCGTAATGAGTTTGGGTTGCCGTCTGAGATGGCTAAAATACAATTCATTCAAAAGTGCCTGAAGGGAGAGAAAGGTTTAATCCTTAAACAGGGGCTGTGTTCATTAACCATTCAGAAAAAAGAGCACGTTCCTGTCAATAGCTATTTCCTGAATGACTCTTTAATGCTATTGGTTACTGACTGTGTTTGATCTGTTTTATATCCCTTGACCCACATGTTTCACAGATCCTTCGTTCATGCTTAGATTTCTTAAGCATCATAAAACACCATGCAGAAAAACTGGTACCATAATGCATTTGTTAATCTGCAAGAAGTCACATAATACTAACTTCATAGCTACTTTTTTTGGCAAACCCAAAGAGCTTGTGACATCTCTAAGACGAATCTTCCGTGCTGTCAGTTTGGGCAGATCAGAGTCCCCTTTGAAAACAAGCCATTTAATTTGTTCAGGTGCAAATTCCTAGATGCGTTGAGCAAAATCAAACTGAATAAATGCACAATGAATTTGTGTGTTTTGCATGGAAATCCTGGAAGCAAATTCTTGAAATTAATTTAATTTAATCTAATGTAATTCCACATAACACTTGTGACATGTTTGGAAGGCTTTGTGAAAGCAATTCAAAGGCTAGTAGTGTTCAGAAGCCAAGCAAAATCCACTAGTAATTTTTTTAATAAGAATAGAAATAAAGAAGCGACCTTAAGAATATTTTGTTGGGTTTCCATATTTGGAAGAAGTGGCTTTTTAGTGACAGTTATCATTCTGGACCTCTTTCACAGAAGGCTCGCTTTGGGTTCTTAGCCAACACAGTTCTTTTCTTTATTCTTTTCTTTCTTTCTTTATTCTTTTCTTTATTCCAGTATGTGACTTGGACAAACGACCAGAGTCTCGGGGGCCTGGAAGGAACCCTTTCAAAACTGCAGGTTGCGGATCCTAACTTTGGTAAGCAGGTCTTCAGCTAACCAAATCTGAGAAGGGTTCAGGATGTGGGATCGCCTAGAATTCTGGAGAAAAGGAAGGCGGGATGTCCTCTCTTGAATTTCAAAACTTCAGTATAAAATGGAGCAGGAGTCAGGACCACCAGAAGAGACTTGGGAACATGAAGGGAACATGAAGGTCTGGAATAGTTTTTCCAGTGTAGCAGCAGAGGTAATTTCTTGACGTGGGGAAGGTTGCCCGTTAGCTTTCCATTTTTTTACACATTTATTTGGGAGTAGGTTCTGGTTGACACTGCTAGAATTGCACTCTGCACGGCTTCCTTCAACCTGCTTCTGCCTCGAGTTTTCAGCTTCTTCCTGACCGTTGATTAGTCATACTGGGGATGAAGAGGGGGCTGGACTAGGAGGAGGGGTACCCAGGCTCTTCTCCATCCTGATAGGAGGAACATCCCTGGAGGACTTTGGGTCAGCCACCCCCCCCCCTTTCTCTCTCTGTTCAATGTTACTTCATAGGGTATTTGTTAGGGAGGAAAATTCATTCTGGAGTGCTATGCATACTGTCTTGAGTTCCTTCCTTCCTTCCTTCCTTCCTTCCTTCCTTCCTTCCTTCCTTCCTTCCTTCCTTCCTTCCTTCCTTCCTTCCTTCCCTTTCTCCCTCATCTTCCTTCCTTCCTTCCTTCCTTCCTTTTTCTTTCTTTCTTTCTTTCTTTCTTTCTTTCTTTCTTTCTTTCTTTCTTTCTTTCTTTCTTTCTTTCTCTTTCTTTCTTCCTTCCTTCCTTCCTCATCTTCCTTCCTTCCTTCCTTCCTTCCTTTTTCTTTCTTTCTTTCTTTCTTTCTTTCTTTCTTTCTTTCTTTCTTTCTTTCTTTCTTTCTTTCTTTCTTTCTTTCTTTCTTTCTTTCTTTTTCTTCCTTCCTTCCTTCCTTCCTTCCTTCCTTCCCTTTCTCCCTCATCTTCCTTCCTTCCTTCCTTCCTTCCTTCCTTCCTTCCTTCCTTCCTTCCTTCCTTCCTTTTTATCTTTTAAACATTTACAACATAATAGGCAAATATAACCTATAGTACAGCCGTTTTTTTAAGCTTAGCATAAAGCTTTTAATTTTGTAAAAAATATTGTCACTTGGCTGGCTAATTGGCTAGTTGATTGCCTGCTCACCTATAGACCTGAAAAGCCCTTCTGACCTTCATTTGCAGTCATGGGTAACGTGATCGCCAATGGCCTGGTTCTGGTTGGTACCGGGAGTTCGGTGCGGCTGGACAAGAAACTGGATGATGCCATCAAGAACATGGTGTCCCTTTCACACTCTCAGCCACTGACCGAGCGGGAGAAATTGCACGTGTCTGCCCTGGAGTTCTTCGCTCGTGGGTAAGTTGTTCTTTTGGTGAATTGCGTTTTGCCTTTGCGGTCAAATCCAGGCCTGTAGACATCCACAGAACAAGTAGCTTCTCCCTGAGGTCTCTGTTGCAAATGGCGACACTGTGAAGCCTCTTCCCCCTTTGGGGTAGATTTCTGGTTTGGGTTTTTGTGCTCCATTGATTTTTGCCCTTGACCGATAACAGCTTGACCGCATCTATTGACCTGTGCGCCAAGCTCCGTGGTCTTGAGCTTAAACGTCTGCCTTCCAAGCAAGCACAGATGCCAGGCAGTTTCTCCAGATGCTGCACGGGCTGTGCTAAACTGGAGAAACGGGAACGTTTTGAAGCTCCGCTCTTTCTCTAGCAAAGCCTGTGTAGAGTATTCGGAGTTCACGCCATCCCTCTCCTTCCCAAAGGAGAGCAGTGAGGGCTCCTGGGTGCTCTCTGAGCTTGCCTGTTTCCTTGCAGACGTCTCGTTACCCTAACTAGCTAACACCATCAGTGCTAGTAAGGAGGGGGGTTTGCCGTCGGTTCACATTCTGGTGTCTTGCCTGACTCACACTTAATGACGGTTGCAGTGTCCCAGAGACAGGTGATCCCCTTTTGCGACCTTCTGACAAGCAAAGTCAACAGGGAAGCCGGATTCACTTAACAACGGGGTTACTGACTTAATCACTGCAGTGATTCACTTAAGAAGCGTGGCAAGGAAAGTCGTAAAATGGGGCAAAACTCACTTAACAAATTTCTCACTTAGCAACATCAATTTTGGACTCCATTGTGGTCGTAGATTGAGGACTACCTACACTTGCAGCCTTGCGTGAACACTAATTTGTAAACTTTTCTCCTCTGCAGGCAGATCTACCGAGCCTGTGATACGTGGGAACAAATCCTGCAGATCAACCCGACCGACATGCTGGCCCTAAAATTTGCCCACGATGGCTATTTTTATTTGGGATCCCAGGATCAGATGAGGGACTCCATTGCCCGGGTGTATCGTCATTGGACTCCAGATATTCCTCTTAGCAGGTGAGGCAGTTTTGCTTCTGAACAGATTCTAAGGGGTTTCTTGGTTTAAAAAAATAATTAAGGCTGAGAGGTATCCCACTTCTTAATCGAAGCGTGCAAAAGTGAATCGGTGGGATTCCGTTTTAGCACCAAAAAGCTACTCTGGCTCCATGTGTTCCCCAAGCTATTATTTTTCCACTGGTGCAACACAAACGGATCCGGTGTGGAGGGTTTCTGTGCACAGTTTAAGCCTGCCTGTCTGCTGCCCTCCACTCTTCCACTTTCTTTGCTCGCTGCTTTTTTTCGTGTTTCCCTGCCCACATTGTTACAAGCCCCAGTGATGTTGCATGCATTGTGACATCACAACATCCCTGTCTGCATTGTGCGACACGGTTTGCCTTCCCAAAAATGCCCCTTAGCCCAAAGTACTCTAGCTTCCCCTCATTAACAGGGTTTGTGTATGTGTGTGTGTGTGTGTATGTGTGTGTGTGTGTGTGTGTTAACAAACACAAATGGAAGATGAAAGAATTGGGGAGAAGATCTGAGAAAGAATGGAATGAACCAGGATTCCATCAGGAAGCCTGTGATGAAGCTTGTGATGAAACACAGAAAAAAAGTCCATCTACTCAGCATTCATCCTTGATAAATATATTAACCGTGTTAAATTAAGCCATTGTCAGACAGAACACGGGC
The DNA here is from genome assembly GCA_023970755.1 of Azemiops feae. Taxonomy (NCBI): domain Eukaryota; kingdom Metazoa; phylum Chordata; class Lepidosauria; order Squamata; family Viperidae; genus Azemiops; species Azemiops feae. Next base: position 292,497 of record JALGBA010000721.1, on the reverse strand, counting down.
CCTAAACGGACAGTGGCCCAGGTTCACACGTCTTGCTAAAGCACAAAGAGTAGAATACAGAATAACAGAGTTGGAAGGCTCCTTGGGGGTCTTCTAGTCCACCCCACGCAGAGACTTGTCCTTCTGCCTTCCTGCCATCCCCAGCCCCGGGGGCTTTCTGAAGGGGCCACCTGCTCACCTTCAGCAGGCTGCAGATTCATCCCCGGAGGGGGCAGGGAGAGGGGAGACATGCCACGGCCCCTCAAGATGAACCCCAAAGTTAAGATATTGTGCAGTTGCTTAACTTGATCTGGTTTGGGAATTCAGAAACCCTTAATCCAAAACCAGATGGACTTTGCCTGTCAGCGAAAGTCAGAAATGTTGCTTTAAAGAGGGTTAACTCTTTGCTGATCACCATCTGTGTGAAAGTTTTCCCTTTTCCCTTTAGCTACATAAAAGGCATGTACGCCTTCGGCCTGGTCGAAACCAACTTCTATGACCGTGCTGAGAAGATGGCCTTTGAGGTAAGGGAAAGAAGATGCAGAGCCGTGCAAATGGAGAATCCTGCCCTTCATTTTTTGACAGAGAAGCTGAGTGAGGGGGGGGGGGAAATCAGAAGGGACTGCTAATATCTCTCTGAGCCACACGGTTTATTCAAAGGCCGAAGTTTCCAGGAATTCCATCCTTGGATGCAGAAAAAGCTTCAGCCTTTAAACAAAATCTGTGGGAGGAGGCACTATCAAGCATGCCCTGATTTTTTGCTGCCGTGGGTGCGTGAGAGTGGCTCTTTGGTGGCAGATGTGGCCATGTCAATTTCCTAAGAGCTCAACAGAGGAGATTCCTTCGAGATTTCCAAAACGTTGATGCCACCCAGATTTTTGCTCCCAGGAGCAAAGAGGAGACAGAACTGATGCTCTTAAAGCTGACCTCAGCTTTAAGAATATTGTGTCTTCTTCTCTAACTGGAGCACGTCACCCTCCTCTATAGAAGAAAAAAAAAGATCTACTGGAGCATTTGCAGGAATATTACGATCCCAGCGGGATTGGCAGAGAGGGAGAAAGAGTAACATCCTAGTAATTGACCAGGTGGAAGGAGGATGGGATGGAAGCTTTGCTTGTCCTCATTTGAGGCTTTGTTGCTGAGTCCAAACTTAATTGTTCTCCTTGGGGGAAGATGGACGTTCAGAAGTCCTCCAGGAGAGGACCCAGGATTGCCCATGGGAATCTCTAGGGAGGACATGCGCAGAGTTGGGTCTCTGTTGAGCTGGCCCAGACTTGGCTTATTCTTCTCCTCATCAGTTTAAGGTTTTCTGAAGTCTCCAGCTGCATTTCTTCCAGGAACCCTGAAGAACTTGCTGCTAATATATTAGCTAGCCCAGTATAAAGGAACGTCAAGATGACCTCTGGCATAGAGAAGGAGTGAACAGGGGACTTTTGCAATAGACTTGCACAAAATGTTTCGCAGTCGTGAGAAAGAGGGAAATGTGAGAAAGAAACTGGAAGGAAGTTCACCTTGGTTCTGTTAAGTAAGAGATGGGACAGAAGGAAACCTGGACAGCTTTCAAGATTGATGTTAGCACTGTGAGGTAGCCCAGGTTAAGAGACATACCCAGCAAGGATTTAAGCAATGCTTTTTATTATAATAAGGCAGAGTAATTGAATCTTGAAATCTTGGCCGAGTTCTACTCTGTCCCATCTTACGCTAAACAAAATCAAGATGGAGTTCTTATGAATTTCTCTTTTGTGATTCTGTCTTTCTCAGGATTTGTGATCTTTTCTGCAACACTCCCGTTAATGCTTCCTTCCCCATCCCCCAAACCCAGGTCTAGCCCCCTTTACACCTGGCTCAGCTGAATCTGGGTTTGGGGTTCTCCCAGCATATTACTCACGAAAAATCTAGCCAAGTCTTATGTGAAGCTCTCCTCGTTATGCAACGACAGCTTCCTTAGAATGCATAATTTTCTTTTCCCTGCATTCCTCAATTAGGCTTTAGCCATCAACCCGAGGGATGCTTGGTCTGTCCACGCGTTGGCTCACGTGAATGAAATGAAAGCGGATTTTAAGGGTGGGATGGCGTTCATGAAGCAAACTGAAAACAACTGGAAGGTAACCGTCTACTTATTCGGTTTTTCTAAAATGGCCGCCAGCTTCCTCTCACCCTGAAGGGTTTGTGGCACTTTTTGCCACGTGTTGCATTATGTGGCAATAGTGGTTCCTTATAGGGTGCCTGCAGGTTGCTTGAAAGAGTCGGGATGGTGATTGAAGCATCGCCCCTGTTTTATGCGTATCTTCTGCAGTGCCTTTTGGAGAGCAGGTTCGTGGTAGATTTTGAGTGATTTTATCAATGTCATAGATTTTTGTTGCACTTTGGATGCTTGGCTTATTATTGGGGTCTTGCGTGTGTTCAGTTTTGCTATCCCTGGATAGTTCACAGGAGACAGATTGGAAAACCAAAATGGGCAAGGAAATGAAATGGTTGATCTTTGGTGATCCATCAGGGAAGCAGCCAAAGGATTGGTAGTGAGAAAGATCTCCATTCGGATCTCGTCACTATCGCAACTCTGGGGGCAGGTCTTGGCCAAGACACCGATTGCTTAAATCCATCCTTCAGGAATATGGAAGTTTACATCCTGATCTACCTTAGCAGACTCTTCTAAGAATGAATATTGCAACAGGGACTGTCAACATCAGGAGAGGGATGGGGGAATGTATCACATCTGGAACATCAGCATAGAAGACCAAACTCTTTGGCCTTGGGTTGATCATCCTGGCATTTCTCTAATGATAGCTTCCAATAATGTACTTCTGGAGGGTGTTTTTCTTCTGCTTGTACCAGGATAAGTTCCTAGCTTACGCTTATCGTGCTTTCTCCATTCCAGGACTGTGACATGCTTGCTTGCCATAATTATTGGCACTGGGCGTTATATTGTATTGAAAAGGTAAGTGGACTCTTCCACCGCTATCTATCCTTTCAGAAGGGGTCAAATGCATATGGGAAGCGTACAGCTGGTATCATCTCCAAGTAGTAGAAATAGAACAAGATGTTAATCATCCCCTTTTGTGAGAGTAAATCTTGCTTTCGATGCGCAACTGGGATGGAATCAGGGCATTCGCCAGCAGTTCAGAAAAGTCAAAGGGGTGCCACAACCGCGAGGGTCAACCATGGGTTTCGCTTTGGCTGACCTTGGGGCAGCTGTGGCATCTGGTTTGTGTGTTTTGCGCTGAGTGCGCTGGTTTAGTATTTCTAGTGGGATGATGGGACCTGTTGCACATGTGTGGCTAATTCCTGAAGCTGACGGCGGCAGTGATTTCAGCAGCCACAGTGCGAGTAAGACTCGCACCCGGGGCTGAACCGAGGAAACCTTCTTCCCTTGGCCAGAAATGTGGTGTTTACAAATCATTGTTTGTTGGGCTTTTTATATTCTCCATTTTCTTTTGGATCCCGGTGCTCAGTAACTGCAAATAGGACAAGGGGTTGGCTGGGGTGAGAATCCGAGAAATTAAAATTCTGATGACTCCTTTTCCTTCCTCCTGGCTAATATTATCGTGTGTGCAGGGTGATTATGAGGCCGCTTTGACAATTTATGACACCCACGTAAGTACCAGATTCCTTGCTTTAACCTTATTCTTATCAGTTGCACTCAAAACTGTAAAATAATTACATTTTTGTACAAAATAAAACTGGATTTGCAAATTGAGCATGCCCATATGGTTTACATAATATGTGCTGCTTTTTAAAAAAAAAAAAATAATACATGCTCCTGAGAATGTAACAAGAGAGTTTTTCAGAGTAAAGACACACTTCTGTGTACACCAGGTTACACAATCTCTTACAGGTGACCACTGGGGGGGGGGTTAGTCTTTTGTTGAGTTGTTAAATCAATCTGGGGTGTTCGAATTCTCTCTGGAGTTAGGGGGTCTCCGTATCTCTGCTGCCAGTTAGAGACAGTCCAGATTCAGCAGTTAAGCCCTGGCAGTCCTACACTACCCTCCAGTCAGCTGTGTATGAGTCAGTGCTTGTTTAGTCTGAGAAATGTGTGAGAGAAGAAAAACCTGTGCTGTAGCGCATTGTGGTTTTTGTGGCTCCCCTGTGCACTTAATATATTGAGGCCCATTTTCTTGTGGGTAGACAATGGGCTTGAGGGTTCTTCTCTTTTGAGGCTACTAGCATGTGTGCACTTTATTTGTCATTTAGGGTTGCAGTAGCTGGGTGCAGACCCTGAAAAAAAGTATAAAATTTGTGCACTGCCTGACTCATAACTTAAAGGGTTTTCTCTCTTCTGTGAAATCCTTTCAGTAGGAATCATAGCGGAAGAGGAAACGCAAAGTAGGAATAAGGATACAGGAAGAGGAAAAAACTATCTTTATTCTGATAGCTGTTGAGGAAATTGAACAGTTCGAAACAATGCTCTCCAAAATAGCTCAGTCTTCTAAACCCTTATTGATTTGGGGTTTGCAGGTTGCTCCCAGCTTGCAGCTGAGTGGGGTCATGCTGGATGCAGTTGACAACAGCTCCATGCTATGTAGGCTGGAATTAGAAGGTAAAATGTCTTCTCAATGTCTTCCAGAAGAGATCTCCTTCGTTTTGTTTCACCTCCTTCTTTACAGTTTAAGTTCAGATTTATATTCCCTGTCAAACAAAAAGATTTGTTCAGCTTAGTGTGTTGAAAGCTGTCAACTGGGTGTCCCATTGGTGAGTTGTGTTTAATTTGACAAGAGTGAGCAGCTGAGGGAGGCTGAGTTATTGTTCTGTTCTGTTGGAAACTGAACAAAGAGAGAAGCAACCTGGAATTAAGGAGAAACTTCCTGACAGTGAGGACGATTAACCAGTGGAACAGCCTGCCCCCAGAAATCGTGGGCGCTCCATCACTGGAGGTTTTTAAGAAGAGGCTGGACAGTCACTTGTCTGAGATGATATAGGTTCTCCTGCTTGAGCAGGGGGGGGGGGCTGGACTAGAAGACCTCCAAGGTCCCTTCCAGCTCTATTCTGTTCTGTTCCATTCTGTTTTATCCCATCCCATCCCATCTCATCCTATCCCATCCCAATCCAGTCTAGTCTATCCCATCCCATTCTGTGTCTTTCCGTTCTGTTCCTGTTCTATTCCTGTTCTGTTTTGTTCTGTTCAATTCTAGTCCTGTTCAATACTATCCTGTTCGGTTCGGTTCTGTTATTCTACTCTACTCGACTCGACTCGACTCGACTCGACTCGACTCGACTCGACTCGACTCGACTCGACTCTAGTTTTCTGTTATTCTATTCTATTATTCTGCTCTTATTCTATTCTGTTTTGTTTAATGAAATTAATCAAAACAATGGAAAAATAACCACAAAATAATCACAAGGTGGCAGTCTGAGAACAAAGCAGACATGAGCCCTGCCTTGAGCTTCAGCCATGCAGCTGGGGGGGGGGGCGAGAGGAGTGAGCCCGGTTCTCTTCTGGGGGGCAAAGGCTGGCAGTTGCCAGAAAGCGGCAGGGGAAACCCCGCGCTCCCAAGTGGGGAGGGGGCAGAGCGGAGTCTGTCTTGGGGGGAGGGAACCGGTTTCCATCCTGAGACTGCTGAGCTTAGAATCGGCCCCCAGCAGAAGGAGGCTCCAAAGTGTACAAAGCGGTGGCTTCTCTCGGACGTTTATATTGCCGCCCAACTCGCTCACGGGGACGCTGGCCAGTTCACAGGCATAAAATGCTCCTCTCTTCCTAGGGGTGCAGGTGGGCGACAGGTGGGAAGCAGTAAACCAGGTGGTGAAGAAACACGCGTGGGACCACACCTTGATCTTCAACGATGTCCACTTTCTGATGGCCTCCCTGGGTGCTCAGGATCAAAAAACTTCCTCTGAGCTTCTCACCACTTTACAGGACCTGGTCCAGTAAGTGACCCAGCCTCCCGGCAAGAGGCCTCCGTGGCCTCAAACGTGGGCTGTTTAACAGGAGCATCTTCGTAAAGCCAGTGGGAGGGGGGGGGGGCTGTTTTGGTTTCCTGGACTAGCCTGCAAATGGGGGTCACTCGTTCTTATCCAAGAGCTACGGGACGTCCTTGACTTCAGGTCACAATGGGGAGTAGCATATTGTGGCTAACCAAGGCGGTCGTTAAATGAGTCGCACCCAATTTTACAACCACCTTGATCAAAGTACAGGTAGTCCTCGACTTACAATCACAATTGAGCCCAAATTTTCTGTCGTTAAGTGAGATGTTTGTTAAGTGAGTTTTGCCCCATTTTATGACCTTTTTTGTCACAGTTGACAAGAAAGAAGCCTGCAGCTTTTCACTGTGTTCAGCTTCTTAATGAGCCTGAAGTGCTGTTGATACCAAGCCTGGTCACCCGTAAAAATATAAATTCAGTCTTGACCTGGCAGATCTAAGGAATGTTGCCCAACAATCAGGCAAAAGAACTCAGTGGGATCTCTGATGCACTTCCAGCAACACAGTCCTTGACTTACGACGACCATTGGGATTTCTGTTGCTAAACGAGGCCGTCATTCAGGGAGTCACGACTGAGTTTATGACCTTTTTTTGCCAGCGAATCTCTGCAGTTGTTAAGTGAATCATGTCATTAAGTGAAGCCAGCTTCTCCCATTGATTTTGTGTGTCGGACGTTGGCTGGGAAGGTGACAAATGTCAATCATGGTGCCAGTGAGAAACGTTTTCATTCGGGGCTATTAACTGCCTGATTTCACACGGGTCACTCCCAGTCTGGGTCTCTTTCCTAGGACTCCCACGGAAGACGACGAGCTGAGCCTGGTTCCCAGCCTGGGGCTGCCTCTTCTACAAGCGTTTGTGGAGTTTGACCAAGGACATTACGACAAGGCGGTGGAGCTGCTGTACCCCGTTCGATACCAGGTTGTTAAAATAGGAGGGAGCGATGCCCAGGTGAGAAGGGAGCCGGGCTTTTGCTGGCTTTTTCATAAGTGTTTTATTCCTTTATCCCAGGGTCTCCCAACCTGGGCCACTTTAATTATGCTGGCTGAAGAATTCTGGGAGTTGAAGTCCACACACCCTAAAGTGGCCCCGGTTGAGAAATTTACTGGTTTATCCTGTTAGGGGTGGGGGACCTCAGGAAGTAGTGTCCTGCACACATACACAAATCAAGAGGGACTGAGAAGCACAACAAATCCATAACTTAGGTTTGGAAACTCAGTTAAGTGAAGACCCAGGATGTCATTTGACTAAAGTGTCAGCTGGGCTCCTGGACCCTGGTTCCAGGGCCCCCCACCTCCAGGTCTGAGCCATGTGCAGGATGGCTGGTGAGACTGGAACACCCATTTTGCGATCTTCTTAACATTTGTCTGGGATTTATCAGCTTGCTTCCACTCTGCATTGCTAATTCTAAATGTTCAGCTTCCGCTTTCCTGGGAATCTTGTCTCTGTCCTGATTTCGTCTTTTTTTCACCCAGGAATTGGGTTTGCCAATTTCTCCTGCGTGGGAAGGGCGCTCAGCCTTGGGTACCACTCGGCTTCCTTCTTTCTTTCCTCAAACTGTTGGTTTTGGGATGACCACTGCGTTACTAGCTACATTGGTTTTTAAAGGAGAGAAAGAGAATTGCTCATTCAGTATGCAAAGCAGAGTCACGGAAATAGAGAGGGGGGGGGATACTTCCTCTTAGTTGGTCAGTTCATTATTAGCCGAAGTAGGGGTATTCATGGGGGAGGGGGAATCAAAAAGGTCAAGATGGTGGCCGAGACCATGTAATCAAAAGCCCACCTCTGTTTTGTGTATACAACGGATGTCAAAAAAAGAGGTGGAGCTTCATCCTGGCCAATATCTTGACTTTTTCCAACCTTCCTCTGCAGATGTTCCAGTCAGTCTGACGGTTTACCAACCTGAGCAGCAAGCATAAATATAAATTCATCCTGAGCACCACGTTCCACCTTAGAGCCCATAGCAGAGGCTGGTGATTTAAAAATAAAAAGGGAACATGCTTATGTTTCATTTTGGAAAAGCAGGCACTCCTTCCCTTTCTAATTCCATGTTGAGTAACTGCTCAGTAGAAGCGGGCTGCAAACTTCCTTCGCATTTACACCTAATCGGTTCCAGACGCTCACCATGCAGTCGTCTTGCTAGGAATAAATAACGTCTCTTCTACATTTCCTTCTCTTCCAGAGAGATGTTTTTGCCCAGTTCCTGATTCATGCTGCTTTAAAATCTAAATCTAAAGCCAACCAAAGACTTGCTAGGTAAGTACAACACGTACTAGATTCTGGATTTTACTTGGTTGAAAGACAGCAATGAACGTAGAGGTGAATCCCGGTTGCAATCAGTAAGAGGAACAGGGATTCAATTTTTGAGTGGTTGGCATGGTGGAAAGTTCTGCAGTCACCACCAGATAGCAAGGAAGACAATTTTCTTTGGAGGAGACATGAACATCTGTTATTATTTGAAAGAAGGCAAGAACTTCTTGCTTTTATTTTGAATGCCTACAGTTCATTACAGACTCCCATTAGAGAGTGATTATTAGCCCGTCCCCTGCTATTAACAAACTTGCAGTTAAATTGTATCTGCCCGGAAATGCAATCTAAACCATTTTGGTATTACCAAAAAAGCTAACAGCTTTCCTCAATTCCAGCTGGAGGCTTGCGACTGCCTGGAGATGCCTTGTTTTCTTTTATCATCTTGTCCCTATTTCAAGATGTTTTTCTGATTTCTCAGTATAATCCACAGATGTGGGATTTTCTGCTGGGATCAAACAGTCCTGCTTTGCTTTTTTTAAGATAAACTATTTTGTAGTTTACTCTGTAGGTTTTATTTAGTCCGGGTCACTGACCTGTAATGAAGAATTTGATTTAACCAGGATTGGTAGGCGCGGTCATTTATTAAATTATTTTTGAAGGCGTGAGAAGGTGATTTGGCTGAAAAATTAAAATGAGTTTTGAAAAACTCTCCAATAATGGATACTTGTGTTGAATTCTGTTAATATTGATTAGCTGAATTGGCAAGAGTTAAGTTTCTTCATGGAATCAGAGTTGTAATGCACTTTTAAGATATCCTTTAATCCAACCCCATGTTCAGCCAGGATCCACTACAGCAGGGATGGGCAACTGCGGCTCCCCTACAGACGGTGAACTTCAGCTCCCAGAATACCTGAGCCACCATGAAGGCAACGGGTTGTAAAGGGGCCACAGTTGCCCAGTTAACAGATGGCTACCCAGACTCTTCTTGAAGACCTTGTAATTTTGAATGGCCACTAAACAAATGGTTGCAACTGGAGCAACGTGGATTCCCAGCTGCGGAATTCTGGGATTTGAAGTCCACCCATTTAAAGTTACTGAGGTCGAGAAACCCTGGGCTAGTTAGGCGTTTCATGGAACTCCTTCCAGGTGTGGTTTTATAGCTACCTGTGAGGTCTGCCACATGGCCATTCCAGGTCTTATTTGGGGAAGTCTAATGAAGCTTCGGGTTTTAAAAAGCTCTTCTGTTCAAGATAAAACGTTTCAAGAGTTTTGTCGCTTTGTTCTTTAGATGCCTCCTGATAGAACGGGATGAACTCAGACCAAACTCGCCATTAACCGAGCGGCTGATGCGAAAAGCAGTAACTCTTCACGCCCTGGGATAAACCCAACTTTCAAGTTAAGGGAATTGTGGCCCAACCTTGCATAAATCCAAGGAATTTATGGTGTTCTTTAGAAAATAGTATCCGGAAGATTTACCCTTGCTTAATTTTGCCCCATCTCGATCTGATCTTGCTTAGTTTATTGAATGTTAGTTGCTTCCATGCAGCTCTGCAGAAACAAAAAGGCAGCCAGATAAAGAAGGCATCTGCTTGATCTGTTGGCAATGCTAATTTACAAATTCTATTAAAAAAATTAATGGGGTACAATTTGGGCTGCAGGGCTAGCAAATAAACATTTGTTTATTCAGAAAGTACAAATTTATTGCCTGTTTTTTTAAAAAGGTTAAATTCTGCTATCTCAAACGTATACATGCATAGACATTAGGCAGCATGGTGAGATTCAGGTGTCCAGCAGACTGATGCCACGAGGGGAAAAACTGTCCCCGTGCCTAGTTGTTTTGGCCTGCAATGCCTTGCAACGCCATCCCTAGGGGAGGAGTTGAAACGGTTGATGTCCGGGAGGTGAGGTGAGGGCCCTCCTTCTGACCTGCGCAATCTACAGGTCCTCAGTGGCAGGCAGGCTGGCTGCAGTGATTTTTTCTGCAGTCCTAACTATCCGTTGGAGTCTGTGCCTGCCCTGTTTGGTTGCTGTGCCAGAACAGACGGTTGCAGACGTACAAAGGACGGGCTCAACAATTCCTCTGTAGAGCCGTATCAGCAGCTTCCGGGACAGTCTGAACTTCCCGAGTTGATGCAGGAAGAATCTTCTTCGTTGTGCCTTCTCAAGGATGGTTCTAGCGTTAGGTGTCCATTTCAAGTCTTTGGAGATTATAGAACCCCAAAATCTGAAGGACTCTACTGCCGATACTGCACTGTTGACTATGGTAAGAGGTGATTTTAGGGTTCCTCCTAAAATCCACTCCTCTAGTTTTAAGCCTGCTGATCTTCAGATGGTCCCAGCTGCACCACAGGGCCAGCTGTCCAACCTCCCGTCTATTGTGCAGACTCATCCCCACCTCGAACGAGGCCAATGGCCGTTGTATCGTCTGCAAATTGCCCAGATATACAATTTACAGATGAGCATAAAAAAGACGACCACATGCTAAAATTAACGTTTTATTCATGAAGCGTTTTAGCAGGGAGGTAAAAATACAAAAGTACAAAAATCGCTACAGCAATCCTCAACTTACGACAACAGGAACAGGAATTTCTGTTGCCAAGTAATGTGACCACGCCGACTTATGACAGCAATCCTGGCTCCCCCCCGGTTGTGGTCGTTAAGCGGCTACCCACCCAAGACAAGCCACTTTGTGCTTGCTCCCTCCCAGCCCTTAGCCTCGGGAAGGGTCAGTCTCCAACTCCCCCACTCCGCCTCTCTCTCTCTCTCTCTCCCCCCCACCTGGTGCCCGGCAGCTCTAGCACAGCACCATTCGGGGACTGCTGGCAACACCCCCGGAAGCCGCGGCCCTCTCAGCCCAGGCCCCTCGCCGCCTTTCCCTCCAAGGCCCTGCAGGCAGCTGCACTCCGCCGCTGCAGGCAGCTGCACTCTTGCTCCCGCTGCTGGGAGGGAGCTGCCAGGCGTGGGGGAAAAAAAAAACCCCCAAGCGCAGCGGCTGGTTTGGTGTGCTCTGATTTAGGCTGGCTTTCGGCTTTTTTCTTTCCGCAGCCAAAGTCCAGCGCAGCAGCCGGGCCCGGCTCCCCTCATCAGCGGTGGGTGCAAGATGGTGAGGGCCAGCTAGGGTGGTGGAGTGCTGGGCAGCAGGGGGCCAAAGGGCACATAAATGGGGAGAGAGAGAGGCCGGTGTGTGTGGTGGTGGTGGTGAGTTAAAGTGCCCCTGTAGTCGTAATTGCGCGTGGGGTGCCAATCCCCAAATTCCGATCACGTGAGTGGCACTGCAACAGCCTTAACTTCAGGTCTGGCTCTTAAGTCTCTTTGCTCAGGAACGTTGTAAGTTTGAACAGTCACTGAACAAAGCGTCATAAGTCAAGGATTATCTTTATAGAGCAACAGAGATTTTCTTTATGAGGCACAACTAGATGTTTCTTGATATCGAGGGCAACTTTTATTCCCGGGTTTAATGCCAACCCTGGTCCCACACTATTACCACAATGATGCTTTTCAAGCCAACCTGCATCGCATTTTCCCAATTGTATAATTAATACGCAAATATGCAAAACAAGGAAATGTAATACTAATCTTGTGTAAAATGAAAAAGCGAGGATCACACGCTTGCTAAACTGAAAATATGAAGCTGCTGAAGCCGGATGCTAAAAAGCATTACATCAAATCATTAAAAGAGGAGGGGGGGGAGGAGGAGGAGGGTATGCGCAGAAGCATGATTGTGTTAGCTGAAATAGAAAACGAAGAACTTTAATCACGGACTCAGAACCACAGGTATTATTTTCAAACCATTGGATCTTACAGCTGGCGCGAACTTTCACTTGTACGTGGAGCAAACAGGAGTTTCTTTTGATAATCACTCACTGTATGTCTTCAATAGTAACAATTTGCATCCGTCTAGGAGGACAAAAGTATAGTTTGTCCAACCTTATTGATGGATTAAACACCCATCCATAATAAACATGATATATTAAAAGCTAAAGGCTAAAGAGGAACAAAAACTTGTTTACTAAGAAACGAGATGAGTAAAAATGGATTAAAAAACCCTAATTTTTTACAAATTTTCGGTATTCTTAAAACATCTTTGTGATAAAAAATAGAGTAGGGTTTCTATCCATCAACGATAGCGGTTCAGCTTTTCATACTCATCTGAAGGCATATATCGCTTCCATAAAATCGGATTGATTTGAAAAGAAGGGCCACACGCATTTAAACTGCTAAGAAGATGATGATAAGGAAAAGGCATTTTTTAAGACAAAATGCATTTCTTTTCTTCCCTGTAAAAGATAAGATATGCAGGATAAGCCTGATGCTTCTCAAAAATGACGAAGACAGATGGGTTTACTGTACGATCCACACAGCTGTCGTAAGTGTCGAGCACGCCGGTCAGTTTCGCTGGCGGGCGAGTGTATATCGGACGCCCCACGGCAAATTCACCCACTAGGACTTGCGCTACGAACATCACCTTCTCATCGTCCTTCACCTGACAATAGTTGTCAGAATAGCTGGCATCTCTGGCAAAGTAGCTTCCTGGAAAGCAACACAGGAAAAAAAAAGACATTCAAAATGCATCCCACAGACAGGAGAGTTCTGTACTACACAGCGGCTATTACAGTCCTTACATTGTTGTAAGATTTGCAGATTTCTTCTGTTTTTTTCTTCTGGGGCTACTGGATCTTTTTTGTTTACTTCATGATGTTTTGGAGGGCTTTAGTTGCTGTGTGTGCCACCTGGATGCCGTGTGATTTCTGACACATTATTTGACATACAGGAGTGTTGTGTTTCACATAACTTGTGTTGATTGTGCTGTGGTGGGCTGAGAAGTCATGCACTTTTCGATAAAAGTTGCTTGGCATCCGCTTTGCTAGAAGAAGTTGTGCAGATAGTCTTGTTTCCTTTTTCTGATATTCTGGGTTGATGCAGTGTGTTTGTGCTTCTCTGAATAATGTTGTCACACAGCTCCTCTTACCGCAGCTGGGTTGTTACTTTGATAACAGAGCACCTGATTAGTGTGTGTGGCTTGTCGACAGACCTGCGTTTTTAATTCCCCATCATTTCCTCTGCTGATAAAAATAACCAGGAAGGCTGGTGTGTTGTTTTCTTCTTCTCTTGCCCCTCTCCTCTTCCCTTTATTCCCAAAGGAATAAAAGTCACAAGGGAAGACGACAACAGCAACACACCACCCTTCCTGGACAGCCTCATCAGCCAAGCTCAGAGAACACCTAATCTCGGTCACAAATCATAGCAGAGACAAAAGTAATGGAAAAAGTCTCGAGTGGTTCCTATTGACTTCTGGGTTCTTCATGACTTCTGGGAGTTGAAGTCCACAAGTCATAAAAGGGCCAAGTTTGAAGACCCCTGCTTTAGAGACATCTCTATGTAGTTTCCTTGGCAACTTTTCTTCATCTTTTTATCCCTTACTCTCCAATCTCGGCCACTGCCCTAACGTTTCTCATAGTTCAAGCACCAACCAGATCTTCTTCCTAAGCTCCAGGGAGCCCAGCAAAGTCAGCAAAACGCTGCCCCCTAGTGGGGGAAGAGAAAATGCACCTCAGCATCACCCTCCTTCCCTGGGAACAGCACTCCTTCCTGCTTTGGTTCCAAGCGGCTTCAGGACTCACCTTTCCCATAAACGGTCCCATTTGTGCCACAGATTCTCCAGTCAAAGTTGTCCGTGCAGATGGCTTTCAGGCTGGAAGGGCTTGTCCCATGGAAGAGGAGCCTTTCGTCAATTTTCTGCCCTCCTTTCTTCTTCTTTATCTGCTCCTTTTGCCTGGAAGGAAGGAAAGATGTTACGTTGCTCTACCACCGCCCAGGCTGAAGGCAACTACGTTCCTCCACAGGGGACGGCCTGCCGGCTCAGCGCCATGGAGAAAAGAGGGCAGGTTTTCTGGGGCGAGAGAAAGGATGATGAAGCAAGACCCCATTTCTGATGAGGATCACTTTCCATCAGAGAATGAGCTACACAAGCAAGAGAAAACAGCTGCCCCATTCTTCAGAGCTCCTCTTTTCCCTGGGTGAATGTGCGCTAGGGAGTCCTGGTGGCGCAGCCGTGAAACATGCCACATTGCAGGCTTTACTGAGGAGCTTTGCTGTCTATAGGGCAGGGGTAGGCAACCTTGGCTCTTTTATGACTCGTGGACTTCAACTCCCAGAATTCCTGAGCCAGCATGGCTCAGCTTGGGAACCTCTCCCTTTCCCCTCAGCGTGGCTGGCTCAGGAATTCTGGGAGTTGAAGTCCACGAGTCGTAAAAGAGCCAAGGTTGCCTACCCCTGCATAGGGCAGTGTTTCTCAAGCTGGGCCACTTTGAGAAGCGTGGACTTCAACTCCTATTGAAGACAGCATGTAGCTAGGGAATTCTGGGAGTTGACGTTCACCCATTTGAAAGTGGCCAAGCTTCAGAAACGCTGCTATAGAGGTATAAAAATGAAAGATACGCATCTTTCGACTGAGAGTCGACTGATATGCCCTGGGTAAGTCAATGGAGGTAATAAAGTGACTACTTGAAGAAGTCACTACGCCTGACTTCTTGAGACATCGACAGCAATGATGTAATAAAATAAAATATACAAACCATTGGTAGACTTGCCAAAGAGACGGGTTCTGAATTCGTTCTATTTTGTGAATTTTACTGTTTTTCATCGTCATATGAAAGAGATTCTCAATTTTCATGAACTCTGGAGAGCCTCTGTTGAGGTCAATGGCCTAAAACCAAGGATATTACAAGGTGCTGAAGACATTGTTTGTCATGACAACGATTTCTTCAATTTAAATTCCCAAACTGGAAGACTTGGAATCCTATAAATTTGGGTTCACGTCGGAGTTTGAAAGACTACAGAGCATCCGCACCCCATGGTGAGCAATGGCAATATATCATATTTTCTCCTCAGATTGCTACTCTCTTCTCCTTCTTGTGTTTTGGCTTTTTATGGAAAGCACAAGAGACCACAGGAGTCATGAAACTAAAAATAAGCATTTCCTCCTCCACAGAATTTCCACCAATCAGCCGCGTAGCAGGCCTTGAGGGATATAAACTTATCTTACAATTCAAACTTACACATTCTAACGTACTTCTGGATATTTTAATGCAAGCCTAAAGAGGACATATGCTTTTCAGACACTTATGTACTATTTTTCAACACTTTACCTAGAATGCTAGATTTTATTCCGGTAAAAACTTTTCTGCAGCACTGCATCATGCTGCAATATAAATTTCTATAAAATAGGGGACGCGGCAGTGAGAAACATACATGGAAAAGATAAAAACAACATCGAGAAATCCATTACCGCGTATCCAATAGCAGGTAAGGCTGTAAGATCCCAGTTTGGAGGATAAACTGGAGCTGCCACGGGAGACGGTGTGGGTGCAGGAGTTGTCGTTGCCGTGTGTCTGGGTACAAGCAAGAGAAAAATTGTGAGGGACAATGGTTAATCTGCTCCATCTAGTTCCAACAAGAAGAACCACTCTGGAAAAAGCAAATGGATCGATTAAAAAAGAAATCAGTCTTCAGGCTGGCTATTCATCATTAAAAGTGAGGCCAGATGGCTGATAACGGGAGACTTTGGCCTTTTCCTAGGGTAGGCCACCTTGGCTCTTTTGTGACTCGTGGACTTCAACTCCCAGAATTCCTGAGCCAGCCATGCTGAGGGGAAAGGGGGAGGTTTCCAAGCTGAGCTATGCTGGCTCAGGAATTCTGGGAGTTGAAGTCCACGAGTCATGAAGGGGCCAAGGTTGCCGACCCCTGGGCTAGGGAATCTCTGAAGAGCAAAGCGGGAGACAACATGGAGCACAAGCTGAGAAGGGGAATTCTGCCAATTCTCTGCAAACCCACTACAGATAGTCCTCGGGTTACAACAGCTCATTTAGTGACTGTTCAAAGTTACAACAGCACTGGAAAAAAGTGACTTATGACCATTTTTCACACTTACGACCGTTGCAGCAACTCCGTGGTCACGTGATCAAAATTCAGACGCTGGGCAACAGGCTCATATTTATGACGGTTGCAGGGCCCCTGGGGGGTCACGTGATCCCCCTTTTGCGACCTTCTGACAAGCAAAGTCAATGGAGAAGATAGATTTACTTAAGTGTTACTAACTTAACAACTGCAGTGATTCGCTTAAAGACTGTGGCAAGCAAGGTCGTAAAATGGGGCAAAACGCAGCCTAACGAACGTCTCACGCAGAAACAGAAACTTTGGGCTCAGCTATGGCCGTAGGTCAAGGACTGCCTGTGCCGTGGTTGGTCGGAGATGGTTCAAGGCGTTTTCACTCCCTCCCTCGGTCGACAAACGTCCTGCCCAAAGACCTAGAAGGGTCCCTCTAAGAAGAGGCTGCTTCCTACCCATTCAGGTTCTTCATCTTCTGGGCTGTTTCTAGCAAGACTCTTGTGCCTTCTGTCTCTCTTTCAGTTCTCCAGCTTTGCAAAGAGCTTCAAAGAGTTCTCTCCCAACCGGAAGAATGAAATTTGGGATGGGGGGATCCAATTTCAGTAAACAAGGACAACCATCTTACCAGATAGCACTTAAGACTTATATACCGCTTCATAGTACTTCACAGCCCTCTCTAAGTGGTTTACAGAGTCAGCCTGTTGCCCCCCAACAAGCTGGGTCCTCATTTTACCGACCCCGGAAGGATGGAAGGCTGAGTCCAAACCTTGAGCCCTGTCAGGATCGAACTCCTGGCGGTGGGCAGAGTCAGCCTGCAATAATACTGCATTCTAACCACTGCGCCACTACAGCTCTTCAATCATAAGTAAATCTGATTATATTATAGTTTGTCAAGACAAAGTTCGGGTCTTGTTTTAACTGTATATATTCCACACGCTGAATAGCAGCTCAAGAGTTTTTATGATAATCAGCCATCAAAATGGAACCGGGCGATTTCTCATCCTGAAGGTCACAGCAGGAAGATCACCCTCAGCTACATCGCTTAGCGACCAAAATTCTGGCCCAGCTGTGGCCATAAGTGAAGGACCACCTCTATTTAGAACAGATATTCTTTAATTTCAGGACAATCCACTGATACGGTAAGGGACTTCCTTAGCTATTTCTTTGAGAAGGGAACAGTTGATGCCATCTGCGAGTGAGACCGAGCTAGATAAATATTAAAGCAAATAATGTTAGATACAGAAGGTTGAAGAGAAATGGCTGCTTTCTCTCACAATAGCAAATAACCAAATATGGGACTGCGTAAACCAGCCTCATATTTGTATTTTATTGCAATCCTGAAATACAGCCATATTTTTAGCACAATTTTAATGTTCTCCCCACAGCTGCCCGGAAGGGAATATAGCAAAACCCCATATGAGACCCGATATTGCCCTTGTGATATGGGCCCACCTTCTATATTGCCAGTTCTACAGGGACATTCGCCCCCAATTGATTACCCCTCTTTTATACCTCAATTTCTGGGGCAGTTTTATTTAAATAATTCAGGAAATTATTTATCTGTTAAATAATGAAGATAAATGTATTTCTCTAAAGGTAGCAAAATTTCCCTACATTATGTATAGGTTTTGCCCACTAATGGTTGCTTATAATTCTTGTTGTTCGGGATAGTTTTATGTTGTTCATTTTATTGATTATATTTTTATTAGTCGATGACTGAAATAAAGTTCTGTTTGTCTGAAGTTATGTTGTCCAACGATTTGAGGACTTAAGCAAGCCACTGGAGTCTGGAATGATTCATGCCACACCCATTCCATTGGAGGAGATCTGTGTGGGTCCAGACTGGTCAGCCTCAATGCAGTCAAGCCAAGCCACTCTCCTGGGCAGTGGGTCAAGGAGAGGAGAGGGAGACTCAAAATGGTAAAAAAAAAAAAGTCTGTAGCAGGGTTCCACCTGTCCTCAAACATAGCCCCTTTTCAAGAAATTGGGAAAAGAAGGAGCAAAGCAAACTGAAGCATGGGGTCTTAATTACATTATGACCCCCTCCCTCCATACACCCCTACTTTACCCTTTCTTTGTCTTGACATCTTCAGAGGAAACGAACTTGGGACGTCTTCGGACCTCCCGTTTGGTAGGATAGTTCAAGTTTATCTGGGTCATATCTTGAGAAAGAATGTAGAAAGGTTTTAGATTAAAAAAAACAAAAAAAACACACCCCAAAGTCAGACTGACTATGCCTAGAGAAAAGATGCAGAAAGAAGAACGGGGTGAGGCTCATTCCAATCAGATCTGAATCCCGTGCTCCTCTTCTCAAAAGCCGGAGTAGCACCTTGAGCCCTGCACAAGCTTGCAAACTCCAAAGTCCCATTTTTGGCCTGCAGAACTTTCTTCCTTTTTAGAGGGGCAGAAATGGGTACCCTAAATGTTACAGAGGTCCCCATTTCATCTCTCCCAGGAGGAGTGATTTTAGTCTTCATCTCCCCCTTCCCTACGAGAGGGGGGGAAACGGCCAGTAATTCTGGCTCTTCCCACTTGGCCAACAAAGTCATTGCAAAACACGGGTGCCCCAGGAGGCACGAAGCAAATTACAGCTGCTAGCTCAAAACTCTTAATTGCTCATCTTATTCAACGGGAATTTTGAGAGCAGAGCAGCAACCGCAAAAATCTTCTGTGCACAGCCAGCTTACAAAAACAATTTCCACTTAATGTCACGATCGCGTTGGGGGAACCAGACTTAGGGGTATTTCGAATGGACCTGCGGGAGTGGGATTCCTTACTTTTAAAGCTCAGCACGTATGTCTGAGAGCCAGCTTCAAACTGGATGCTTCCATCTGGCTCTGCTAGGAAAAGGTTCTCCAGATCATCCGAAGTTAGAGTGGCAGGCTGGAATTGCCTCTCCTGCAGGAATCAAGTATTATACGTCGTTTATTGTTATGGGGCAAGGAACGGCTGCTCCCTTCTCCACGCACTTTCTTGAATGAAACACTTACACAAGAATATATCCTGGGTTCACAACATAAGGTAGTCCTCGACTTACGGCTGTTCTTTTAATAATGGTTTGAAGTTACAGCCTTGGAAAAAGTAACTTATAATCTGTCTGGGAAGTTATGACCCTCGTACCACCCCACAAATCAGGTGATTGCGATTCCGACGTACGGCAAGCAGCTCACATTCACACAGGCTGCTGCATCTTGTGCTTATGTGATCACAATTTGTGATCTTCCCAACTGGGAAAGCTGCATTTATTTAATGACCAGATGGTTCGCTTAATGAGCACAGTAAAAATGGTCGTAAAATCAAGTCCAGTCACATGAAGACCCGCTTATCGACCAAAATTCTGGTTGCAATCATGGTCATAAGTCAAGGACTGTGGGTATTTAGAACGGGTATTAACACCAGAGGAATCCACTGACATGGTAATAACGCCTGATGTCAACGCTGCGATAATCTGAACTGAAGCCATTTTCATTTCGTCTTCATTGCCACAATATTAGTTTAGAAGGAGGGGGGGGTGTAGTTTTCAGCCAAAACAGTTCAAATGTATGGGAACCAAGGTCATTGCTGATAACATTTTGGCGGGCTGGGGAGCTGGGAGGAGTGCCTGCGTTTTCTAACAATTGGTGAATGTGATTTAGGACATCTAATTGGGGTGGGAATTGCAACTTGCAACGAAAGGGAGGGGAATTTAGTCCTGGGTTCACCTTTAACAGTTCTGTGAGGGGCAAAGCAATCTCAGCAAACGAGGGGATGCTGGCTCAGGAATTCTGGGAGTTGGAGTCCACGAGTCATAAAAGAGCCGAGGTTGCCCATCCCTGGACTAGCGGTCCCCCAGTCCTCTACTGACCTGTTTCCCATATTCGATCCATTGGCCCAGGTCATTCATCCAGTACCACAGCCACTTGGTTGTCATGACGAACTTAGCCTCTTTGGTGACCGATGACACAGTGGACAAGCGCCGAATGGGATCAGCGACAGAAGTCATGGTTGTGAAGTCTAGATGTAGATCTGGAAAACTGTGGAGGAGGAGGAGGAGTCTGGCTGAGTTCACTCGCTCTGCTAAATCAGCCTGGTTCTCTCTCCTCTTCCCCGCCCTGAACAAACCATAGTTGGCTGGGTTCACCCAGGAGGCTAAATCTTGATCCGTGTCTGGCAAACTGCACTATTGGGTTTGCACAGAACTGGCAGGTCCACGTCTCTGCTGGTTCTCCATGAATTCTGTGCTTGGTTTTAGTGAATTCCAAGCTCTAAGGGAAATCTTACTCTTCCATTTTTAGATCCCCTCACCACAGCGCTTTGGGTTCAGACCTGGGGTCCTTTTCCAACTCCAGATCTAAATCCTGCAGTCCTCTGTGGAGAGGATTTTCCCCAGACCCGTTCCTTACATCAGGGGTCCTCAATCTTGGCAACTTTACGACTTGTGGACTTCAACTCCCAGCAAAGCTGGCTGAGGAATTCTGGGAATTGAAGTCCACAAGTCTTAAAGTTGCCAAGGTTGGGGACCCCTGCCTTACATACTCAGAGGGCCTGCTGTTATTATCAGCCACTAAAGGGTTTTTATTACCAGTCAAAAGAGAACAACATGGAGCTGAAAAAATAAGCAATTGATGCATTTGAAGACTGAGATTTGGGAAGGTGGAGCATTGAAAAGCTTTTTGGGGGTGTGTGTAAAAGAAACCCTCATTCCAATGATGGGCCATTCACACAAAAACTGTGATGGGGGGAGACACACACACCTCTCTGTAGATTAAATGCACTCAGTTTCCTTATTGCTTAATCATCATAAAATACTGTACAAACTTCTCCCAACAATGGGAAAGTGCAGCCGACTCATGAAATGAAAAGTAAAATAAATCTGCTTGCTTATTGGGAAATTAACTTCATCAAAACCAGCAAATATATTCGCAGGAATATTGGTTTGCTCCAAGAGTGGGCAGGGAGAGTTGGCGAGTCCCTTTCTCTGCCCTAACAATTTTAAACTGCATACAAACAGTTCTCAACAATTGGAACCGTTGCTAAACAAAGTGGTTGCTCTGTGTGTTACGCCTGATTTTATGACTTTTTCTGTCACACTAGTTAAGCAAATCGTGGTAGTTAAGGGAACCCCTCGGTCGTTAAGTGAATCAAAGCTTCCCCCTTTGACTTTGCTAATTGGAAGGCAATTTGGAAGCTGCCACAGGGCAATCCTAAGGCCCTGGGATGCTGCAACTGTCACAAATACAGGCTGGTCGACAAGCACCAGAATTCCGATTAAGTGACAGCAGGGATGCTGCAACAGTTGTAAGCCGAGGACTTACAGAAAGGATTTGCTATAAAGGAAATATTAATATTTGAGAGTTGGAGAACTTAGGCATCTATGGTAATCTACAAGATTCCAAAAACGACGGGAAAGTAAAGCATCTATAGCAGGGGTGTCAAACTCACAACGTCACGTGATGTGTCGCGACGTATTGTGACGGCAATGGGGCGGGCGCGGTTTCACTACGATGCATCCGGCCTGCAGGCCGGCAGTTTGACACCCCTGGTCTATAGGCGGAGACTTCTTTTAGACCAAGGTTTCTCCTACCAGCTTAGCTTTCCTCCCACTGAATCCTGGAACAACATGATGAGATTTCTACTTGAATGGCCAGCCCTGCAATAAGTAACATTCAAAGATATACACCATTTTCTTACGAGGCCTTCTTAGACCCTCCTGGCTAACACACTCAGCTAGAGATCCAATGGTTTACGTAAGTAACATCTCTAACGTTAGGCAACCCATCTTTCTTGTAATAAACAGCTATTTTTGTGAGTTGAAACGCAGAGCCACTGAACCCGAGGTGCCCTTGGGGTACCTGTAAAAACCTGCAGGGGGAGATTAGGGAAAAGCAAACATCCACTGAGATTTTTTTATTTTTTTTTACACAAAGTGTGCAATTTTATCTTCTACCTGGTAATATTTGGGTCACAGTAAGCCTTTTCAATTTCCTCTCTTCTGGGAAGATCCTTCCAACCATTGCTGGTGAAGATCTGCCACCGGTAAGGAAGATCATAATGGATCATACTGCAATTATCTACAGAGAGAACGAGTAAAGTAAATGATCTAAATCATGCTTATAAAGCAAGCTTACAGATATACTTACTACAAAAGTACAGTGACCGACTGACCGTCTCTGGGAAGAGAAATATATTCTGGGTCACATTTCCAAGATGATGGATAAAAGCAAAAATCCAATTCATAATTTTCTGGACGATAAGAAGTATTGAGTGCTCTGCATGATGTAAATTCAAAGGCAACAATAAGGTTGAACTTCGTATCCTGTTTTGTTATGTTTAAAAACTGTCCGTTGTCAGGTTCCCATAATAAAGCAGCGAATCTTTGCTTTATCAAACGGTGTTCGTTATATAAGCTGGGTCAGATCTCCAGGAGAAAGCCATGAAAACCTGTATCTGTAGGACTGCCAAGGAAGCTACCACGAGGCATCTTGGGATCCCCCAGGAGTCATTCTGGATCCAGGAAATCCCCTACATTTCCTTGCCTTTCTCTGTTCCCTCTTTCTCTTACTCTAGAGTGGTGTTTCTCCACCTTGGCCATTTTAAGACGTGTGGACTTCGTGGCTGGGGGATTCTGGGAGTTGAGTGGCGACATTTATTGAACTCAAAATACTGAACCAGACATGACTGATTGATGAATGACTCAACCGCTGCTCTCTGGAAACAATCCAGGGTGGCCTTCATCCTCAGCCTGGGATCTGCATGTCCATCTTAGCCTTTTGCTGCTTTATAGGTTAAAGAGCTTTTACACCTCTTTCCTGAAAGGCAGATCATGCCCCCAGTCCATCACCTCAGCGGATCCCTCGCTTCATCTGAACGTCCCTTGTCAACCCGCTTGCTGCTCCTAAAGCAAGCAGGAGCATTTAAAAAAAAAAAAAAGGCAAAAACACGAGGGCTGACGCGGATGGAACCTGCAAAGATATTACAACTCACAAGGACAAATTAACCCTCATCTTCTTCGCTGTGACTTACTTTTATTTTTACAGAACTGCCAGACATAATACAGACAGATTTCATCACTTTTTCCCTTCTCTGCGCTTGGAGATTTCGGAGAAGCAGCTCCTTTTACATCTATAAATAGAAAAAGGGGGAAATTAAGGGGCACAATGTCCCGCTTCAGTAAAAACCACAGGACGGTGTACTTTCCCATCCAGATGCAAATGAACTGAGCCTGCAGGGCGGTGGGTTCCCACGTTACATGGCCCAAGACCCCCACAAATACGGAAGTGGGTGCTCTGTTATAGACAGGCCCAGCTGACGCCCAGGGCTGGCCCACAACAGCCAAAGATGCTAAAAAAGACTTGGCTTACCTTGGTCAGGCTGGCCTACTTTCACAAAATTATTTGGGTTAATTGGTGGAGGCCTCTCATTTTTTGGACGCACATTTAAACGTTCCTTATCTGCTGCAGGTGGACAATTTAGGGGTCCTACAAGAATGGAGAGGAGATGATTTCTATGGTTTTGCTGATTAGACAGGATGGATTATAGAAAGAAGCGTGCTGTAACCATAGGTAGGGAGTAAATTTATAATTGTACATAAAACTGCTGTGAAGATTGGATAGCATTTTTTCTCTCTCCTGTTTTTCTTTTTTGCACTTTTAGCTTTCTCTTCGATTTTTCTTACACTTTATTTTTGTATTATTTTTATTTTCCTTTAAAAAATCTTTCACAATAATTATCTGGGAAGGAAGGAAGGAAGGAAGGAAGGAAGGAAGGAAGGAAGGAAGGAAGGAAGGAAGGAAGGAAGGAAGGAAGGAAGGAAGGAAGGAAGGAGAGTTTCAACAAGGGAATGAGAAAAGAGAGGTTCTGAAACAGGAAGTGGCCCGGAGAAGCTGGCGAGTGTGGAAAAGGCTCACTATCGCGGCAACTGAGGTCCTTCATGAAGGCAGCAATCCTGGCATTGCAAATGGTTTGGCAGTTCCAAATTGTGTCTCGATCCAGGCCTTCGGAAATCAGCAGACTGGTAGCATGGGGGTCCAGAAGGTTGTGAGATCTCTTGCAACGGGGGAACCGGCATTCTCCTTTGAGAAAGTAGCGGCAAATGTGAAGCCGGGAGCAATTATCCCCCTGCGTGCAGGACCCTTCCCCTTTGTTGTAGGCACCGCACACCTGGAGAGAGGGAGGGAGAGAGAGAAGCAGAAAGACGCCAACATTTGGGACTGCAGAGGAAGCAGGAAAACATCCTGGGCATTAACTTTCTGGGCACCTGTTCTGAGATGCTCACTTAGCCGTATCTATTTAAACACCCCAGAAATGCTGGCCTAGGCTTCAATAATACAATTTGCTATTTTGACCTATTTAGGAACTAAGGGCCCTGCACTTCACTTATTTATATATGTATATAGAAAAGCATGTTTCCTTCTTTAAAAAAAGCCACAGCAAAATTCCACCCATATTCCAGAATTAAAGTGACCTGCGTTCAGATCTGCTGAGATATCAAGACTGTGGAAGTTCGATGCTTTTTAAAAGGGTTTCATAATGCCTTCATAGGATCTGAGAATTGATGTCAGTTCCAGTTGCTAGACCAGACTGTGAAATCAAATTCACAGGAAGCTTGAAACTGCTTACGGGTAGTCCTTAAATAAATGAGGATTTGGGGCAAAACCCCATCGTAAAATGCAGTCACATGCAAGCTGGTCGCCGAGCATACAACATCACTGCGCAGACGTGCATAGCTTTCAGAATTTCAAATCCAGAACGTAAATACGCTGGCTGAGGAATTCTGGGAATTGAAGTCCACAAGTCATAAAAGGGCCAAGTTTGAAGACCCCTGCTTGATATAGATGCCTCTCAAAGATGTCTTCTTTCGAAGTAGAGGCCGAGTCTGTTTGCAAGAAAGCTGCCTAGTCATGCTTTTATCAGTATTATTCCAGGACAAGCTACCAGCAGTGCGCAAGAATTTTAAACTGTCTTTTTTTATTTTATTTTCCAGGACATGAACTCTTTTGAACTCAAAGGAACTGCCTCTTAGTAGACACCAACTGCAATGTGTATTTGACACACACTTTGACACTGTATATTCGTTGGCCATTCAAAAATAAGGACTTGAAAGGTAAGTTTGTGTATTAACACTTGTTAGCCATCTCTAGGTGACTCTTGGGACCGGCAGCTATAGAAATTGAACAAACAGATCCCACAAATAACACATAACCTTCAAACATGTTGTGTCTATATAACATGTGTCTGTATAACATCCCTAACTTCTTATATTGAGCAAGGATTTTATCTTTCATGTCAGAAGCAGCACTCTGGAAGCGTAGATTATTCCAAGTCTGACCTATGTCAACAAGATCTATTCTTGCTAAACCAATTCTAAAACCCAGGGCTCTGTAACAAATAACCGGACTATAAGTTGGCACAACTTACATCAGGTAAAAGAAAAGGGTCGTTTTGTAAAAGTAAAACACACAGTTCGTCTCCATTAAGGCCAGAGAGTTCATGATTTTTCAAAACTTTCTGGTTAATTTCTGAGAAAATATCATGCGAATACTTGCAAGCACTAAAAGAGAATAAAAGAAACAGAGGTAAGTAAACTACTCAAAGTTCTTAAAATTATACTTGCATTTACGGAAACTATATATATATCCCATAAGCCTATTTTTTCCTTTCAACTCTGAAATGCTACCCCCACCCTGAAAAAAAATCCAAGGACCCAGTCTTAAGAAAACTTGGGAAGTATAAGGAGCAGTGAGAGTCACACCTTAAAAAAAAAACAACCACAACACCAAAACTTTTTGGGCTTTAAAACATAGTGATGATTAATCATTTATTTAGGAACAACTCTGTAAGTTAACTGTTGCAGAGAAATAGATCAATGTGTGGGAAAACTCTTGCCTCAAACCCTAAGCACACGGAGTCATTACCAAAAAACAAACATTTTCAGAACTTTATCTTCCCTGTAACTTTTTTCACTTACTTCATTGAATCACATGATTGAAATCACCATTACTATGCTAAAGTTGTATCATTAAACTGTAATTCAGACACAGTTGAGAAGAGAACCGGGAGTTGTTGTTTTTTTTTTTTTAAATTCAGGCAAGTATCATCCTTATTTTGCAAGCTCTATAGAATAAGGGCTAGTAGCTTAATGTGAATTGATTCATTGGAGACTGAGAAAAAGTGCTTAATTTCCACATACATACAGGCAGTCAACTTATGACCACAATTGAGCACAGCGTTTTTGTTGCTAAGAGAGTTGTTAAGTGAATTTTGCCCCATTTTATGATCTTTCTTCATTGTTAAGTTGTTAAGTGAATCTGGCTTCCCCATTGACTTTGCTTGACGGGAGGTCGCGAAAGGGGATCACACAGCCCTGTGACACTACAAATACCATAAAGGTGAGTCAGTTGCCAAGCGACTAAATTTTGATCATGTGACCATGGAGACGCTGCAACACTCGTTGAGTGTGAAAATTGGTCATAAGTCACTTTTTTCAGTGCTGCTGTTACTTCAAATTGTCACTAAATGAACTGTTGTAAGTTGAGGACTGCCTGCATTATAACAACATTTAAATACAGAAGTTACATTTTTAGCACTGTGGAACAAGAGCAGACTGGGGGAAAAACACCTTTAAATTTCGGCTCCTTCCGGTTCTGAAGGCCTTTGGGGGCTCCTGCTCAACTAACTAACTGATGGTTTGATGGAGCCACTGCTGGCTGCCTTCAGACGCAACACAGTAATCCATCATCCATAACCCAGAAATCCCCAGGACAAGATTTACGGTCACCCTCTTAAACCAAAGCTCTGCGAAGCAGTTTATGGCTCAATGTGAAACTTTGCAAGTCTCCACTAACCCACTCATGCTGCTTTCACTCTCTCCTACTGGTTGCAACCCTGAGTAAGTCCCT
This sequence comes from Azemiops feae, assembly GCA_023970755.1. Taxonomy (NCBI): domain Eukaryota; kingdom Metazoa; phylum Chordata; class Lepidosauria; order Squamata; family Viperidae; genus Azemiops; species Azemiops feae. The sequence continues at coordinate 265,589 of JALGBA010000721.1, read as the reverse complement.
TGGGTGTTTCCTGACCCTCAGCACCCCCACTGACAGGGCGACGCTTGCACTGGGTTCACCCACCCTCTTGCACACTCAGGCAAGGCAGGGGCAGACAGGGCAGAAAGCTTTCCGTCTCTGCATCCTGCTTTAACTGGGGGTCTGCCAGCCCCAAGTCTTGCTGGTGGGATGCTGTAACCCATAAGCCCCTAAAGTAATCTCTGGGGAGAGGCTAGCAAAGGGAGAGGCCGGCCACCATTGGCCCCACCAGCCTGCATTTATCCGGTGCCAAATCAGATCAGGTTACGCTCCACCGTTCCTCCTGCAGCTCACAAGGAATCGAAACCTAAGACCAGGTTTGTAGCTGGCACGGAGGAGATCAGTGACTAATACAGTCTCTGATGTCGGACTACACAGCAAAAAAAAACAACAATAAAAAGCTCATTGGTGCCCAGGCCATCAAACCCACTTGCACAGAACGCCAGTCATTATTTTTAAGTGATTAAAGGTGCTAGGGTGGTCCCTTCAGTCCACCACAAGGGGGAATTGTGGGAGCCCAATTGTGAAGCTAAAACAGGCACAACTTAGCCTGAGCAGCAACGCCTGACCTTCGTAAGCTGGAAGCTCACCCACCCACTGGCCTCACAATTGTTAGCTTTCCCAGAGTTTTCAGCCATTGCTTTGATCCTGCCCTTCCACCTTATCTGCTGCTTTTTCTTTCTATTCCCTCAATAATCCCCAAACTGGCCAAAGAACGTCAGTTTCTGCTCCAAGAAATCAGCCAGCCTTTATATCTCAGTGCTTTTTTAAGCTTGGCCGCTTTAAGATGGGTGCATTTCAACACCCAGAATTCTGGCTGGGGAATTCTGGGAGTTGAAGTCCAGCCATCTTAAGATGGCCAAGCTTGAAAAACACTAAAATCAACTGCTCTTTGATTATTAGCCCTTCCTGCATTTGCTTCAATTCTATGCAATTCCCCCCTCTGCACATTCACGGGTGGGGGTCTTCAGAAAGCAGCCCTGCTTTCCAGGGCTTGAAATTGTGCAGCAGTAACGGCTCCCCTCTGGCCTCTGTATCTTTTGCTGCTAGCTCTGTATTTACAATCTCCAAGGCCAGCCACTCGGCCATCTGCGTCTGCCCTCCCCCCCCCCAACATTCATGCACAGGCTGTGCCGTTCTCCTAGCAAAACAGAAGTCGGTATTTTGGAGAAGAGCCTCAAAGGGCTGAAGAGGAAGTGGACTCTAGAAAGAAAGGTGGACTAGATCAGAGGTCCCCAACCTTGGCAACTTTAAGACTTGTGGACTTCGACTCTGGGAGACCCCTGGACTAGATGGTCTCAAGAGATCCCTCCTGGTCTTTCTATCCTGTAAGGGTGCTGCAGGAGAGTTTTCCCACACTGGGGGTAGAAGGCTAGACTCCAAAATTCCTCCCAACCGGTAGAATTTGTGAAACCTCCCTCTTCCTTAAGAGAAATCTAGAAGTATCCCAAAGTCTGCTTTTTTTGTAGAAACCCTGCCTAGTTTTCCAGAAAAAAGAATATGCTTTTTACGGCAAGTGACAAAAATTGTGTCTCTCAATTGTTATAACACAAAGGGAGCTCTTACGAAGGCAGAGGGGATCCAGGGGTTTAACTCCGAGAGTCAGGCGGCATAAAAGTTTTAATGAATTATTATGAGCAATCTTCAATTAAATTCACAGTCTAAAACTGGTAGGAGCCTGATCACTCAAGTCCTAACTAAGGATCTGGGAATTATTAAGGCAACGGCTAAGGATATAGGCAGCTCCTAACAGGGTGCGTTTTTTTTTTGTAAAATTAAGAATGTTCGCGTCCTATAAATTAAAAATTTCCAAATATTGAAGGATTTTTTTAAGCTATTATTCTGAGGTCTCCGATTATGATTGGTATAAGAACAGATTTCTTTTTCCCAGGGGTGTTCAACAAGTCCTGGCATTTTGTTATTTTTTTTTTATAATTGTTTTTCCTCAATCCTAGCATCACTTGATATTGATACAGCAATATCAATAAACCAGACTTTCCTCTTTTCAAAGACTGTTATATTATTATTTGGGGCTTGTGTGGGCATGCCTGCCTCTTTTTCCCTGTGGGCTTCCGACTCCGTTTTTCCCTATCCAATGCTGCCCAAGAGCAGCAAAGGTGGTTTCCTTCTTCCATTCCTGGGATTATTGTGCCCTTCTCCCCTCAACATTTTTCTTTAGACTCAGTTTTTCCACAAAAATTTTCCTCCTCCTTTGCAGACAGAAATAATAAAAGCCTCAAGAGACTAAACAACCCTCAAACCAACCATTCACACCTGTTGGGAAGCTTCCTTTAATTTGCATTTTAATTTTCACTTTCTATTTTGAAACACCCCAAGTAAAATGAGTAGAATTTGTTTAGTTTTTGTCTAGTCCCCAGAAGCTATTTCAGTATCTTGATCCTGTACTCTGTCCTTTTTTTAAATAAAAAAAAATCCTCTAATAAGAAAATGTTGTAATATGCAGAGGGTAACCAAATTGAATTAAGCAAATATATTATCCACCATTAGTGAAAAATCCCACAATGCAAATCTAGAGTAGAGTAGAGTAGAGTAGAAGCTGGAAGGGACCTTGGAGGTCTTCTAGTCCAGCTCCCTGCTCGAGCAGGAGAACCTATACCCTTTCAGACAAGTGACTGTCCAGTCTCTTCTTAAAAACCTCCAGTGATGGAGGCCCATGATTTCTGGTGGCAAGCTGTTCCACTGGTTAATTGTCCTGTTAGGAAGTTTCTCCTTAATTCCAAGTTGCTTCTCTCTTTGGTCAGTTTCCAACCATTGTTTCTTGTCCTTCCCTCTGGTGCTTTGGAGAATATTTTGACCACCTCTTCTTTGTGGCAGCCCCTCAAATACTGGAATACTGCTATCATGTCTCCCCTATTTCTTCTTTTCTTTAGGAAAAAACAGGGGCAACATGATAGCAGTATTCCAGTATTTTATCTACTGGGCAATGAGTTAAAAGTCTGGCCATATCAGTACTTCGAGAAAGTCACAACTGATATAAAATCAGATTAACACAAAATATGGTCTAAACAGAGTCAGTTTGGTCTAGTGGTTAAGGCACCAGGACAGGAAGCAGGAGACCCTGAGTTCAAGTCCCATCTTAGGGATGAAAGCCAGCTGGACGACTTTGGGCCAATCCCTCTCTCTCAGCCCAACCCACCTCACAGGATTGTTGTTGTGGGGAAAATAGGAGGAAATTGTGTTGAAGTTCGTTACTCTGAGTTATTTGTAGAAATAAAGAGGGGGGAGACTGGGAGTTGAAGTCCACCCATCTTAAAAGTTGCCAAGATTGAGAAAGACTCTTCTAGAATATAATTCTAAGCCTCACAGAAAAAGCTACATTACTCTTTCCCAGAAGGGAAATGCTCGGTATATTGAAAATGTGAGTTATAATGGAGCTAATTAAGAACAATAGATTTCTATAGAGCTTTATACATCAATAAAGCCACCAAATCTACAGGTAACTGACTTGGGAGATCTTCAAAATAAATCACAAGCCACTTCCCTGAACCATTTCACAACATTTTGATCTAGTGAATAATCAGACCATCCCATTCTCCACCTGAAAGCGGCATTCAGCTGATTTTTTGCTGGGTTTCGCCATATTTTGTTAGCTGCCCAGTCACGCATATGAGACAGGCAGCCATATAAATAAATAAATAAGCTACATATAAAATAAAAACTACATTCACTCTTACCCCAACTTTTAGACCTGCTGACATTGGATGCCTACACCAATTCTTGTCCCTTTGAAAACGAGGTCAAGCTGGGAACAAATTGTTTTGTGTAGGCAGCACCCTTTTAACCCACCACCATTTTAAGCCTCAGAAAGCCATTTCTGGCCCCAAAAGCTTCGGAGCGCAGGCGGGACCCGGCTGGGATTTGGGTCCGGATTCGAAACGGTTCAATAATAAGGAATTAAGGCCCGTTTCATGGGGGTCCCCAGAGGCTCCTTTCTCCGAGGGTCTCGAGCAGGGCCCGAAAAGGACGAATTAAACAGAGCCACAAAAACTGTCTCAGAGTTGAGAGCTTCTGGTTGCTTATGGGGCGGTTTCTAAAAGGCGTTTGGGGTTCAAAGAGGCTTCCCGGCTGCAGCCAAGAGAAGCTGGGCAGGAGTTTCCCTTCTGGCTTAAAGGCAGCTGCCCCCCCCTCTTTTTTGTGTCTGTTACGGCCCCAGTTCTTCTCCCCCCCCCAATTCCCGCATCCCGGAGCCCCGCTGACCGCAAGCAATCCAGGGCGACCCCCCTCCCCCCCGTGCGCCCCTTCTCTCCCCCTCCCCCCCCGGCAGCCCCTCCCCCCGCCCCAAGCCAGCGGGACCCCGCGAGGCCCGGCGCCCCTTTTCTCCCGGCGGGCGGCGGCGGCGGCTCCTCACCCGACCCAGCATCTCCGGCGGAGGTTCAGCTTGCAGAGGTGCAGCCGCGGGCAGCCCGGGCAGGCCTGGCGGACGCAGAGGCGGACGGCCGAGACGGCCAGCACGGCGGGGTCCCCGGAGCCCCCCGGCCGCACCAGGAAGCGCTCCGGCCCCGCGTCCCGCAGCACCTGCTGCAGCTGGCCCGGCGACAGCCCCGCCTCCCCGGGCAGCTCCGAGAGGGCCAGGCGGCCGCCCCGCGAGCACAGCACCTTGGCCAGGTAGCTGCTCACCGCCGGGTCCGCCATGCCCGACGCCGCGGAGCCGCCGCCGCCGCCGCCACTGCCCGGCCAGCCGGAATCGAAAGCGAAGCGCGGCCCGAGGGGGCGGGGCCAGGAGGGGAGGGGGCGCGTCCGCTCTGCGCCGATCGGCTGCGCGCCCCGCCCACCGCCTCCCGTTAGGGGGGGGAGGCAGGGGGGAGGGGCTGTCCGGGAGAGCCGAGGGGGCGGGGCGGGGGGGCTGCAGCCGGCCACGCCTGGCTCGGGACCCGGGGACGCCGCCCCCCCCCCACGACCCCTCGCCCCTCGCCCGCCTCCCGGGCAGCGGGACCTCCGCTATGCATTAAGGGAGGAAGGGGAGGGGTCGGGAGAGGAGGGAGGGAGGAAGGAAGGAAGGAAAAGGAAGGAAGGAAGGAACAAACAAAGAAAGAAAGAGAAAGAAAAAGAAAGAAAAGAAAAAGAAAGAAAGAAAGAACGAGAAAGAAAAAGAAAGAGAAAGAAAAAGAAAAAGAAAGAAAGAAAGAAAAAGAAAGAAAGAAAAGGTTAGAATTAACGATTTTTGCCTTTCTTTCTCGGGTAATTGCCATGTTATTCTTCCCCTTCCCCTTTGACCTTTTCTAATCTCCAAGTCTACAAATAATATTTTCTTCTTTCAACAAAAATTCCAAATAAGACTTCCATTTTTTATTTTTTTTATATTAAAAAAGAAGGCTTTATTTCTTGTTCCTTCATCAAACTTTATCTCCAGTGAGAGGCCGCATTTCCCCCCCCCCCGGGCCCACATCGTTGCAACCGTTGCAAGAAGTCCTCGCCTTAGGACCACAATTGAGTGGCCAGGTTGCCAAGCATCTGAATTGTGATCACGTGACTGGGGGGGGGACGCTGCAAAGGTCGAGAGTGTGAGGACTGGTCCTAAGTCACTTTTTTCAGCACCATTGTAAACTTCAAATGTTTTAGGTGGAGACCAGTAGACAGAAATAGTGATCTTTCAAGCCACCAAATTCTTTCATAAATTAATTGATAAGAGAGATCAGATAACAATAGTGATAGCACTTAAGACTTATCTACCGCTTCACAGTGCTTTACAGCCCCCTCTAAGCGGTTTACAGAGTCAGCCTCTTGAATCTGGGTCCTCATTTTACCCACCTCGGAAGGACGGAAGGCTGAGTCAACCTGGAGCCGGTGGGGATCGAACTGCCGGCAGACTCAGCCTGCCGTGCTGCCTTCTAGCCCGGGGCTCTGGAGCAGAGCAGGTCAAATGGGATGGAACCGCCCGGTGGGACCTTCCTTTCTGCTGTTCATGGTGGGCTGGGGGGGGGGAAACCACGATGGGGAAACCACCTTCCCGTGTGTGAGTTCTTTCGAAATTGATGGTGTGGCGAATACGTGCGAGTGGACTTGGGAGCCCACCGTGCTCCCTTGCTGTGGAGCAACTCACAGCTGAGGACTGATAGTTGTATGGATCTGCCTTGTCCTTCCGATCCGGAGAGAGGGAGGGGGCGAGGGGCAGAACCGCCTTTTGGGGTGTGATGGGCACCGGGCACACAACTCCTCTGCCCTCCCCTTGCTCTCCGGGGCCTCAGTCGTGTGGCACCTCAGCTTAGGCCAGTCATGCCAGGGCCTGCTCAAGAATGAGCGGCCTGTTTCGCTGCTTTGTGTTAAGAAAGCCGCCTTGCTGTTTTTGCCTCAGCTGCTTCATTATTTGATTTCATGACACAGACGCGGGACGGCAGAAGCCTGGACCGGCTTTCCTCCATTGCAAAGGATTCTCTCCACCCCGCGGACGGACGGCAGGACAAGTCTCTGAAAACTGAGCAGATCAGAAGCAAAATTCAGCTGGAAAAACAAACCGTATTCCCTCCCTCTCCGAGTTTAATGCAACCCCACAGGTGGGTCACTTTGGTAGCAGTTCACAGTATTGCCCCCCTCCTCTATTCTAAGCCCCCCTCCTCTTTCCTGATCATGTGACCCAGAGCAGATTTTCCCCCCCACCCCACCCTGGGCATTTCTTTGCCCACCCCCTGAACACCACCCGTCACAAGTACACTACTCCTTGATTTACAAACATTTGTTTAGTAACTGTTAGAAGTTAACAATGGCTCTGAAAAAAGGGCCTTATGATTGTTTTTCACACTTACGACCTTTGCAGCCATCCCCAGGGTCATGTGATCAAAATTCAGACTCTGGGCAACCGGCTCATATTTATGATGGTCGCAGTATCCCAGGGCCACGTGATCCCCTTTTGCAACCTTCTAACAAGGAAAATCAATGGGGAAGCCGGATTCACTTCACAATTGTGCCGTTTAACTCACTCTGTAGAAGACAGACAGACGAGAGAGAGAGAGAGAGAGAGAGAGAGAGAGAGAGAGATTGTACTCCAATCTGAAAAGACTCCCAGCAGTTTGCAGAATTAAAATCAAAGTATAGTATTTATCGAAATGAATGTATAATGCTGTTGAATAATAATAATGATAAAATAAAACCAACATGGGCTGGGGTCTTAATAGATTAAAAGCTCCTAGACCAGCTTAACCAACTTCCTGAATAACGGCTCAGAGGGCGCTCTCTGAATCTCCAAGGATGGAGAAGAATGTTCTAGAAGGATGGTGTCTTCTAGCCCCTTCAGCCCTCCAGTAATCATCTCCACTTGAGACGGTTGGACTGGGCAAGTAGGTTCCGCCTAAATAGGATGGTTCTGGAGGTAATTCAGATCGAAACCATAAGTTGCTTGGATTAAAACCAAAGTTTGAACGAGGCTCTCGGCCCTGTCAGAACCCATGGAGTACTTGCAGAACTGGTGTTATAAATCAAAGGTGGCTCCAACCAGATCCACTCATATCTCAAGATCCATTTGAAGATTGCCCCCCATTTCCATCCCACCCCACCCAGGACCCATAAGCCAGCCTGTGCCACGAGACTAAAAGCTTATACTCTGTTTCCCAATAAAGCCCATAAGTGGATTTACTTGCAATAACGATAGAAGGGAGGCAAAAGATGGAGGAAACAAGAAAGTCTTAATTGAAGGAGCAGATTCAAAATCCAGTGGGCAGCTCTTCACAGGAGTCAGAAAAACAACCCCCCCAAACATCTGTTCATTCAATCAGTGTCCACCAGAGGGCAGCAACACACCATGAAGTGGCTGTGCAAAATAACATCTGGCTGTGGCCGTCAGTCAGCTGTGCCCCAGCAATTACTGAAGTCATATTCACAAGCTATGTTCATGTGACAGAAGACATGATGCGCCGATAACCTGTGACTCAGATCTTCCAAATGCCTGATATCTGGAATTCATTGACACATGGAAGAATTACGATTTTTCATGCACGGCTTGGGGTTCCTTCGAGGTGGCCAAATCCGCCTTTTTCTTTTCTTTTCTTTTTTGCTATTGGGGTTTTTCTTCATTTGGCACAGAATGCAGACACAAGGAGAGACTTTGTTTTTCCCCACAAACACACACACAAATGTGTTATTGTACAATAAAATTAAGCTCCTATCTTACTCTACTATCTTCCTAGTGCTATATAGATAGTCCTCAATTTACAACCATAATGGAGCCTACAGTTCCTGTTGCTAAGTGAGACATTTGTTAAGTGAGTTTTGCCCCATTTTACGACTTTTCTTGCCACGCGCGTTAAGTGAATCTCTGCGGTTGTTCAATGAGTAACACGGCTTCTCTCCTTGACATTGCTTGTCAGAAGGTCGCAAAAGGGGATCATGTGATCCCGGGACACTGAGACCGTCATAAATACGAGTCAATGGCCAAGCGTCTGAATTTTGATCAAGTGACCATGGGGAAGGGGCAACTGTTGTAAATGTGAAAAATGGTCATAAGTCACGTTTTCAGTGCCGTTGTAACTTTGAATGGCTACCAAATGAACTGTTCCAAGTCGAGGGTTACCTGTAATTTTACAATTATTTCTATTCCTGAATTTCTGTCTCTGTATTCTTGGCTCTTTTATGCTGGCTCAGGAATTCTGGGAGTTGAAGTCCACAAGTCATAAAAGAGCCAAGGTTCCCCACCCCTGCTTTAGACAGTCCTCGGCTTACAATTGGTCGGATAGTGACAGTTTGGGGTTACAACAGATATCCCTGGGGGTATGTGCAATCTGGTTTTGAAGTTCGGACACCCAGCCTCAACACACACACAAACACACACACTTCGAGCGCTCAGCAACCAGGCTGCACTTACGACTGTTTACTTGTCCCAGAGGGTGCAAAGACGCTAAGCTTGTCAGCTGGAAAGGTTTGAGACCCAGCACTGTGCAACAGGGTGAGCTCCTGTGACTTACTCAAGCTCCTGCCCTCCTACCAGTTCGCAAGCATGCAAATGCGAGTGGAAGCAACCTGGAATTAAGGAGAAACTTCCCAACAATCAACCAGCAGGAGAGCTTGCCTCCAGTGCTCCATCACTGGAGGCTTTTAAGAATGGGCAGCCTGTCTGAAATGGTATAGGGTCGCCTGCTTGAGCAGGGGGTTGGACTAGATGACCTCCAAGGCCCCTTCTGACTCTATTACTCTGCAGGTCCCTGCCAGCCTGTGATTTTTCTGTCTTCCTCCTGGCTTCCTTCTTGACTCAGCCACCAAGACGGTTGCTTTCCGTTCTTTTTCTTTTTTATAGAACAAGCTCTCCAATGAAGGAGGGGGTGGGACTGTTTTAACTCTCCTCCCAGGTAGCTTTAAATCTCTGGATCCCAGGAGGAAAAATTAGTGCCAGCTCACTCCAGGTGATGAGTTCTCTCCTCCAGCCTTCTATTTTTCAGGTGAGCTTTTGGACATTTTCCAACGCTCCCAAGTCCAACTTTCCAACCCTCATCAGCTTAAACTCGCTTGATCGGTGATTTCATTATATACAGTTTTATGCCAGAATAACAAGATTTACCTGTACATCAGCAACAACAAAATGTAGGAGGGGGATATATCGAATAAATTTGACACCATTTCCATAATATTAAATGGCAAGATAAAATTATCTTGTAGACCAAACCTTTTCACTTAAGCCTCTGCTTCTTATCATGTTTTCATTTTATACAGTAGTTCTTTTAGGAACCTATGATATATTCCGACAGCACAAAACTTCATGATCCTATCAAACTTGATTTAATTCTGGTTCTTTTCTTAATTGTCTCTTAATTGAAAACTTGGTATGCTTCCAACTTTTCAGATGAAATGACTGTGCAAAGATTTTATCATTCTTTTCCATCAATTCATAGTAAGAAGATGCCATTTGGCAATAAAGTTAGTCCTTTAATCTTACTTTACTTATTTGTTAAATGTATTTACCTCCTATCTTGCTGTGCAGCTACTGTAGGCGGCTTTTTATGGGTCTTCTCCAGATCTAGTTGCTAATTTTTTTCAGGATAAAGTGAACTCCAAGGATTGGAAGCGTATTAAAGACAGATCCAACCTAGAATTAAGGAGAAATTTCCTGACAGTGAGAACAATTAATCAGTGGAACCACTTGCCTTCAGAAGTTGTGGGTGCTCCATCACTGGAGGTTTTCAACAAGAAACTGGACAGCCATTTGTTTGGAATAGTACAGGGTCTCCTGCTCGAGCAGGGGGTTGGACTAGAAGACCTCAAATGTCCCTTCCAACTCTTATTCCATATTCTATCTTCGGGCGGTTCCATAGTTTTAAGAGGTGTCATAATTGGAATCTTCATCATCTCAGATCTGATAGAAGGTCTCAGGTGTGACTTTGCCTCAGGAAGATACTAGTCATTATCAAATTAGAGATATCATCTTGACAGGCTCATTTGTCTTCTAATAGCTTGCCCCGCCTTTAAAAAAAAACTGCTTCAGATTTAAAAAAGGTCAGTCATTCATCTCTAATATGCTCACCACACGAGAGACCCACAAGCCCCCAGAGCTACTTATGACCCGGTTTTAAAGTTTTGACAACTGCCCACCCTTGGTCAGGGGTCTGCGTTTGGGGGGGGGGCTTAGCAGGCCTAGCCTGCCTTTACGGCACTTTGCGGCCCACTCACGTGACTGCGTTTTTTTTTTTTTGCTGGAAACAGGTGTCTATGCTGGGAACGGGTGTTTACCCCCAGCTTCCAGCAACAAACACCCATTGGGTACACTGGATTCGCTTGACTACTGCCAGAAAAAAGGTTGTGGAATTGGGCACCATCGCACGATGACCCCCTTAATGACCGGCACACGACTTACGACCGTCAATTATGGTCATACATCAAGGGCTACCTGTATCTTCTTATAATGGTCCTTTGGGATTTGAACTGAGGGTCCCTTCGAGAAGAATAAAGGTGACGACATCTGCCTCTCCAGATGTTTTGGTAGTCCTGTTCCCATCAACTGTTACCGTTCTCTCAATTTTTCTTCTGTTTGGCGAGTTGTGCAGGAAAATCGATCGATTGATGGGCTTCGTCTGAGCAAGAAGGCAGTTCACGTGTGCAGATATTGTGTTCCTCCTAATTGTCAGAGGCTAGAAGGACCACCCAAAACCAATAACACCGTCTATTGCCATTTTACCCAGTCGGGCTCCACCCACGTGGTAGGACAGGGGCTTCTAACATTCCTTCAGACCAGCCCCTCTGAAGAATACTGAGCTGGAGGAGACTGGATTATTTGCCATCCAATCTATGGGATTTTTGAAACCAAAATTGCTTCATGATCTTAATCCCTGACACTCCAGGCTAATTTGATCCGAGGAACAATTGGGACATTGTTGGAGACTCAGCGCTATTGCTAAAAGCTGGCTGATAACCATCATGGTTTTTTTGCACGTGGGTAATTTATCAGGAGCTCCGTCATAGTTTGCATAATTGGAGATCAAATGGAAAGTGCTGACATCAGACTCCTTACACGCCTTATCTTATTTTGTTTTTGTATACATAATTTTCAGTAAATGTTTTTTTTTTTTGTGTAAAAAAATAATAAAAGAATTGATACAAAAGCTAGGAGTGGTGCAAAGAGCATCACGAGACAAGACAGAAAGACCCACACATGGATTAGAGCAGAGGTCCCCAACCTTGGCAACTTTAAGACTTGTGGGCTTCAACTCCCAGAATTCCTCAGTCAGCCACGGCTGGCTGAGGAATTCTGGGAGTTGAAGTCCACAAGTCTTAAAGTTGCCAAGGTTGCAGACCCCTGGATTAGAGAACAAACGAAAGTATACGATGCCATCAAGAGACTAAAAGAATGGAAATGGAAACAGGCTGGTTGCATAGCAAGAAGAACTGAGGGCAGGTGGGCCAAGGCGGTCATAGAACAGATCCCACTTGATCAAAAGGGTCCACGAAAGATGGAGTGACGACATCAGCAAGTACGGCAGGCCCAAATGGAAGCTCAGGACCATGTTAGTTGGAAACATGCGCAAGAGGCCTTCATCCTGCAGTGGATAGACCATGGCTAAGATGGTGATGATGATGATGAATTTTCAGTAAATTAAAAAAAAAGGAAGAAAATAAGAACTAATATAAAGTAAGAAAAAAAAACAAAGAGAAAGCAAAAAGTGCAAAAAAAATTTTTTAAAAAAAAAGAAATGTAAAACAAAAACGATGCAAAGAACTAGTTTCCAATCTTCTTTATAGCAATTATTTGCACAATTATAAAATTATCTCCTACTCTATGATTGCAACGTCTTCTTTCTATAGTCTGTCCTGTCTTAATGATCAAAACATAGATCATAACTTCCTTTTTCTGTTTCACGCAGAAAGTCCATAAAGGGTTTCCAGTCGTGAACATAGATATTGCCTTTCTCTAATCGAGGTAGCCAATTTAGCCATCTCAGCAAGTTTCATCATCTTCACCCATCATTCCTCCATTGTGGCTTGTGCCAAATCTTTCCATCTTTGAGCATACAAGAGTCTTGATGCAGTTATCACGTACAGAACAAAGTTCCATAAACTTTTTCCAGTTCTTTGTTCATCTGTGCCAAAAGAAAAACCTCTGTTCTCAGTTGTATAGTAATCCAAACTTTCCATCTTTGCGGACCAACCAGGGGGAGGAGGGGGGGAGAGGGGACAGTTCCACGTGAGCGGTGGGCACACATGCACGCAGCTCCATTTGTGCAAGTGGGCACAAATGGAAATTATCTAACACCGTTAGGTCCAGCAATGATTTCTTGAGGAGGATGCAGATTTCCCTGGTCAGACTTCATCCATGATCAATGTATGGATAAGGAAGCCTTTGTTACAGATTGACCAGATGTTAAGCTAGAATTGGCAGAGCCCAGGAGTATGACGAATACGGTAACTTGGCACTGAGCTGGCACAGGGTGCCGGAAGAGCTGACTGGTTCCCTTTTCCCTCAGCCCACTGCGATCTTGGCACCTGTCCTGCCTCCCCATTCTGTCTCGCCTCCGTCTCAGCTCTGCCAGCCGTTTCAGGCCCGCGGGTTCTTCCAATCAGCCATCCTAATTTTAAACATGAAATTTGAGCTTGGAATTGGCCTGTTTAACACTAGCTGGAATTGCGCCAATTCTTTTGGCAGACGTGAAATCTTAAATTTCGAGCGCTATCAAATGTATTTAAATCCTACAAAAGCTACTACATGTTTCCAAATATTGATGCCAGTGTAAAATGCAGAACATCAAATATGGGCAAATATTTAAGGACTACTTGGGTGTCCTTAAGGTCATCGGTTTAATGGGGCACTAGGAAATATGTCCAGGTTCCGTGGACTCAGATGGAGGAAAGGTGGACAATTGAGGACATTGCTTCTCTCTTGAACTCTCCTGAACGTGTCCAATCCAATCTGCAAGTCCCTGCTCCATCAGCTTAACTACATCATACAGGCTCCATGTTTTGGGAAGGAAGCTGGTTGGTCCTGCCACTTGATGGGTAGCAAGAGTAACAGACTGAAAATTTCACATTAATAAATTCTGTAATTTCTGAACTTGACTTACGACCACAATTGAACCGAAAACTTCTGCTACTAAGTGAGACAGTTGTTAAGTGAATTTTGCCCCATTTTACCACCTGAATCCCTGCAGTTGTTAAGCTAGTCACACGGTTGTTAAGTGAATCTGGCTTCCCCATTGACTTGGCTTGACAGAAGGTCGCAAAAGGGGATCCCGTGACCCCAGGGCTCTGCAACCGTCATAAATACGAGTCAGTTGCCAAGCATCTGAATTTTGATCCTGTGACCGTGGGGATGCTGCAACAGTTGTAGGTGTGAAAAACAGTTATAAAATACTTTTTTCAGTGCCGTTGTAACATTGAACGGTCATTAAATGGACCATTGTAAGTCGAGGACAACCCGTACCTTGCTGAGGAGAAACAAGGAGGAACTCTTCCAAGAATATGGAACATCACACCATTGGTTTGCACCGAAGAAGGCCACTAAACGGGAAGAGTTGTCTCTCACTTATTGGCAGAAAGAAGGGGATTTATTGCTTGTAAGATCTATTTGCCAAGCTTTAAAAAAAACAAAAAACAAAAAAAACTAAGGAAGGTGCTGAAGCAACTGAGAAACTGAGAAACTGGAGTTTCCGAAGACAGCTGCAAGAGGGCGTGACTGGTTTTAGGAAGGCTCTCCGAATCTTCCCAGATAAGTCAGCCTGGGTTTTGGCAGAGGTTTTTTTTTAAAAAACAAATTCATTGGAGGCCCATCCCTAGAAATTCCCACCATCGAGAAAGCAGGGCACCTGAAACAATAGACGCACAACTGGGATTACATTTCAGCTGAATATCCGCTGACTTCCTGCCGAATCCTGTTTCTGGATTTCCTACTTTCTAATTATACTTTTTCTCTGTCCTGCTCTTTGCCTCTTAACTGCCGTGTGCTTGCCATCTCCCTTCATTCATCTCCATTTGTCTTTCCAAAAGCTGATCCTCTCCCCTCCCTCGACTGCCATAACGCTGCCCCAGGGCCAGTTAACTCCTTCCCTGCACATCAGGGTTGCTGGCTGAGAAATGAGGGAGGCCACTCAGATTGGGCTACGGCCAGCCCAGAGCTGCCGGTTTCCCCAGTTGGCTGTTGACACACAATGTGGCCTTGGTGCCACAATTCTCCCATCCTTTCTTATTTCTCTATTCCAGCATTTCTCAACCTTAGCAACTCTAAGATGTGTGGACTTCAGCAAGCAGAATTCCCCAAATGGGCGCCTGATCATGTCACACACTCTAATTCATTGATTTTATCTATTTATCAAATTTAGAAACTGCCCATCTCCCTCTCTCCCTGAGTGGTGTACAAGTGTACCTCTGTTATCATTTATGGAATGGTTTCCAGGTGTATTTACCTTCAAGCAGCTCCTTCAATTCGGATTTTTCTCACGAAAAACTTCGGTTGATCCTGCAAAAGCTTTCGAGCCACGTTTTTGGGAATATTGGCTGGACCTTCAGGGCCCCATTGTTATCCTTTGAGGACAGAGTGCATATCTGAGGACAAACTCTCCACTTAGCATTGCACGTTGCCAGGGAAAATGAATGGTTAGCAAGCTCTTCTTTGGCTGGGGCATCGCAAGCTGTTGGGCAGATTGGACTCAAGAATCTTCCAAGGATTTTCAATGAGATTCAATGAGATTGAGATAAGACCAGCTCTCCTGGAAGGCAGGTCAAATGGGCACAGCTTCAATTGCACCACTGCAGCCACCATTTGGGTTTTTTTGACCACATTCTGCAGAGACGTCCCTGAAAGCAACACTGTCCAGAGTCACCTTATGAGGGGAAAGGGTGGTCTCTAAAGCAGGGCCCTTTTGGGCACCAGGGACCGGTTCCAGGGAGAGAGGCTTTTCCATGGACCGGAGGGGGTCCTGGTTTCGTGTGCTGCCTGCATCCCACAGATGGGGCTTCGCTTGTTTGCATGGCCTGGCTTCTGCCATGCCACGGCCGGGTGCCGGTCCACCGACCGGGGGATTGGGGACCCCTGATCTAAAGAGTACATACAAACAAACAACCAGATAGCTAGCACACTGAAATATAATGCAAGAAAAGACGCAGCTGCTTTAAAGGGTTGCAGGCGAGTGCAGAGCAAATGGCCCTCTGTTTTTCAAAGATCGTTTTGCCTTCCAGTTCAAAGTACCACACAACCCTCATGAACCGAACATCACGATTCATTCTTGATAGGCAAAACCCCATTTTATAGGCAGTTACTATACAGGGAAAATCAGCTTCTCAGAACATTGTTATGGTGTCTGGATACGATCGGAACAAGTGCTGGTTCTAACCCATATAACTTGGCAACTACCATTCCACAGTAGTAGTCTCAACTTACGACCTTAACTGAGATCAGAGTTTCCATTGCTAAACAATATGGTTGTTAAGTGGGTCACACCCAATTTTATGACCTTTTTCTGCCGTGGTTGTTAAGGGAATCACTGCAGTTGTTGAGTAAGTCGTGCAGCGGTTAAGTGAATCCAGTTTTCTGTTGATTTCGTTCGTAGAAGCCAAGTGGGAAGGTCATAAATGGCGATTACATGACGCCAGGAGGCTTCAACTGTCGTAAGTGCATGTGCCAGTTGCCAGGTGCCCAAATTCTGATCACGTGTCCGTGGAGTTGCAGCAATGATTGTCAGTGGGTTGTAAGTCGTTTTTTTGAGTGTTGTTGTAACTTTGAACAGTTGCTAAATTGTTGTAAGTCGAGAGCAGCCTGTATTTATTTGGTTCTCTTTTTCTCTTGCCCTCCTCCTTTTCCTCCATTCTTTACAACAAAGTTTCTTATCCTCAGCAACATCAAAATGTCTGGAGTTCATCTCCAAGGATTCCCCAGCCAGTGCTGGTTTTCAGTGTTGATTTGAATTATGTTTATTATGGATATTTAATGGCCCGAATGTTTTATGCACTGCTATAAACAGTCAGAGGTCTGTTGACAACTCAGTTTCCTAAACAGTTTTAAAAATTCCCAATTCGTTAGACTCTGACAACCATTCTCACCATGGAAGGGGTTTTATATATTTTCAAGCTTTGAGTGACCCAGGATCACTGTTAGTCTAATCAAAGGCTATTTAAAAAAATAATGGAATATTTTTTTTTTTTATCAAGATATGCTTGTAGCCTTTTAAAATGTAATTCTCTCTCACATTAAACCAGAGTTTCCCAATGTTTCCAGCTTTGCAGACTGGCAGGAGAGGAGATGGATGGTTCACGCAAGCGGGCACGCGCAGCTCCATTTGCGTGAGCGGCATGCAATCAACACTCAGGTAAGCAGGGATTAACACCAGGATTAATCTCAGAGACACAATCAAGCAGTAAACAACCGCCTAATCAAGGAAGGACCAGAGGAAAAATATCACCCCCACCAAAACAAGTTGAGAGACGGGAAACCCCGCTGCCTTCTAGCACTGAAGACGTTACCTAGCTGGGTAATGAAATGTCTGCAATCTCAGAGAGCACCAAGGATGCCACACTTCAACCCTGAGTTACAAGTATAGGTAATATTCTCTTGTATATTTGTGTGGAGCCTAAACTGCCATTTGATTTGGATACTTGTCCTAAAGCAACCACGGGTCTCCTATGTCTAGAAATCCCATCTAAAAAGCTGCTATACTTGCTAGTGACCACTAGGATGCGCCATAGGACAGCTTTCATCCTGCAGGTGGGACTTGTCAGGCATAGGTAGACTCCATATTTACCTCCTGCATATAGGTTCAACTCTTTTTTTTACTAGGAATATAATAACATATAAGAAAAAGTACACATCCCTCTTAACGGGTAGGTCTTGAAGCCTCTACTGTGAGACCCAGGCAAGATTAACAGTCGTCAACTGAGAGTGTACAGGTTGTCCTTGACATATGACCACAATTAGGTGCTAAGCAAGGTGGTTGTTAAATGAATTGCACCTAATTTTACCCTTTTTGCTCCAGTTGTTAAGTGAATCACCGCTGTTCTTAAGCGAATCACATGGTTGTTAAGTGAATCCAGCTTCCCCCGTTGACTGCTTGTCGGAAGCTGTCTGGGAAGGTCCCCAAAGGCGATCACATGACCCCAGGACGCTGCAGCTGCTGTAAATACAGGTTTCCAAGCGCTTGAATTCTGATCACACGGCTGTGGGGGATGCTGGGACTGGCTGGGAGTCACTTTTTGGAGTGCTAAACAGATGGTTGTAAGTTGGGAACACCCTGCATTAAGAAAACAAGGAAGACACGTCTCTATTGCATCCACTTTTGCTAGAACAGACAAACCTATTTGGACCCTGTTAGTCACTCCACACAACCAGGGATTCCTTTACCAGTTTATCAGGGATGGGAACAGGATCCAGCGCAGAGTAGATCCTCTTTTGGGGTGGCTGATGCTCAGAGAGAGAGGCCCTGCCAAAAGCTCTTTCCTCGTGAGCTTTTCCATGCGCAGAAGGAGATGAGAGCTCTCTTTCTACATGAGAAAAATGTTCTCTATGTAGCCACTCCCTTCTCGTCCTTCCCTTCCACCCTGGAGAAAAGGACACACTGGATTTAAGTACAATCCTGTTCTAAGTGTGAGTCTCCCAGGGCGGCTCTGACCAGGCCCCGCTGGAGGGGGGCGGCTGTGGCAATCGTGGAAGAAAGTGTGTTGAGGAAAGGGCTCTGATGGACTTGGTCCGTGGGTCAAAACCTCTCCATTCTAGCCGTACACCTTCTGTTATCGCAAAAAGGTTCCCCTCCTGGAGGTAAGCTGGACCCTTGAGGACCACACAGACCCTACCCAGGCAGTTCCTTGCACAGATGTACACGGAAGTGATTCGTTCTGGAATGTTTTAGTAGCCTAAAACCATGGGACTTCCTGGTGTCTCCCCTCTAAGGACTAAGAGGGATTAAGCCAGCCAGGCGCTGCCTTACTAAGGACGTAACCCCCAGGAGCTAGCATCCTCCAAGGACCCTCTGTGGCAGACTTGAGCGTTGCCCAAAGATTTCCAAGAGAGATTGCAACACGAAGCCACTGCGTTGGAATAAATTAGCAAACTAAACCTTGTGGAAATTGGTCTCAACACATCCTGGGTGTGGAAGCTCCCTAAAGGAAGCAATTGTCTCTCCTGCACTGTTGGTTTAAGTGATTGGTGTCACCCTGCCTATTCCCTAAGCGCTAATGCTCTGGAGTGGATGCCACCTACACGGATTGAATCTTGCGGGTTATTTACTACGGTAGGTGCTTGTAGTGACATAGTCTATTGCTTGACCTTTCCCCCTCAGAGGGAATCTCCTCCTCCTCCTCCCCCCCCCTCCTTTCTCTTTCCCCTTCTCCTCCTTCTCCTTCTCCTGGAATCTGTGAGCAACAGACTAGCTTTGCCATTACACTAGGATTCACACCCAAATTCTGATCCCTGGTCAAGGTTCAGAGAAGAATTTGTGGCCTTAAAATGGGTTCTCAGATCCCTTTTGTAGAAACATTTCTGTGATGAGATTCTAATGCTATTTTCTGCAGAATTTGGAAGCCCCAGCCTGCAAATCACGGCCATCTGCAGAGGAGGGGGCTCAAAAAGACTCAAGGTGGCAACCACCACTGTGCAATCAAAGCCCCCTCTCCTTTTTTTCATGGTCCTGCTTCAAGCATCACAGCTTGTTTGGCAATGCACTTATCAAACTGCTCTGGGTGTGCAGTGTAGCTTGTGTGGTTCTCAATGTGTTCTCACATGTTCCGTTGGCCTTAGGCAGCGCCCAGCATGTTGGAGAATCAATCTGGGGGTTGACACTTTGGTATATTTTCCCCTTAAAGCACCTCTAATCCCCCTAAATGCAAAAAAGGGGCAGCGGTGAGAAAATAACTAATTTTTACAAACCCGTTCTACTTGTCCAGCAAGCAGAGTCATGCACTGGCTTTGGATCTATGCAAAAGAGCCGTTTTTCTGGACCTGGTCCGCGCAATTTGTCCTGAGGAAATGCTGCTTTAATTCGTCAGGATTAGGAGCACATCATGGTGCAGTACAATTAGCAACAGCTCTGCCAGTTGGTTTCATCCTCGAACCACGCAAGGCATGAGCCACGACTAGTCCGTAACATAAACTGATTGATTAATCACGAGGAGATGATTACGACGGCGACGGTAATTGCTGCAAAAGAAAAATAATAATTCAGTGGAGTAATATGGATTGCATATCCAGCAGCCTAAGTAGGTCACTTGACTATTCTCTCCAAGAATGCGTCTTCCTTCCCTCTGGCAGTTTTATCATTTCTAACCTTCCAGTGTCATCTGGAGACACTTGTGCTCCTTTCCTGTCTTTCTGTGGGTTTTTTCCCCCTGCTCCAATGCATCAGTCCAGATTAGCAAGCTTAGCGGTTGTCACTTCCCTTCAGTGCATCTACAACGTCTCAAAAGCCCCTCGACGTATTGCAGAAATATTACCCGGAACCTTCTCAGCAAAGCCCGTCTTGTTTGCTTCGGGATCTCTTTTGCTGAGCTGGCGCTTTTCTCCAACCTCTCCCGAGATCGCCTCAAGCAAGTTGGGCCTTTTTCATCCTTGCCAGGGCTAAAAAGTGGGACATCTGATAAGATCTTGTTTTGGTCTTATCCAGGCTTAATCATCCACCAGGTTTCCCTCCCATTTCTCTTATTGGCACCTGCCTCCCTGGCACAGATAGTGAGGCACCCAGGCGGGTTCAGATGGAAATGAGGAACAACTCAAGATCTCAGCTGGAGAGGGGAGGTTACGCCAGGATTGTTCGGAGAGCTTCAAGGGCCCCAAGGTGTGCTTCCTCGTCAAGGGTCCTGGGCAAGGACCGTACGTGAGCCTTCTCCGAGGACATGCGTCCAAAATGCAATGAATGGAGAAGGGAGTATGAACGGTGAGAAACTCTTTCCTGGTCTTTCTCTGCCTTTCCTCGTTTCTCTCTCGGATCCTGAGCAGGCCTGGCGCTCCGCGGAACCAAGCAAATTGGCAACTGAATCGGTTTGGGCTGAGGCAGCTCAGGAGCACCCGGCTCTTAGTTGTGCTTGCAACTTCCCTATTGACATTCTCTGGAAATAGGAACTGGGTCTTCGGGACCACGTTTATGCCGCTTTCATTCCTCTTACTGTGATGATCTTTGTTATGTTCGTGGTCGCTGTCAGGGTGAATAGCAAGGCTGGCTGTTTGTGGTGCATTCGTTGAGGCTAAAGAGCAACTTCCATTCAGTTTCCTCAATTGGGGATCCTTCTGATACCAGGGGGCATATTGTGATGTTCTGGACCAGTGCTGAGGGGAGGACAAGGAAACGAACGAAGCCTGATATACCAGGGTTGGCGAGATGAGGAAGAGATGTGTTTGCATATGATTAATCTGCAATTAACTTATGTTAATCCTGCTCTGGAAGAGAGGGTTAAGCAAAGGATCAATTACTCCTTTGGGAGAAGGCGGAGAGTGACAGCAATACTGTGTGAACAGGGTGGCATCACACGATGGCGAAGCTGGACTTTCTGCTTTTGCGGTGGAATTTTTGTCTGGAAAGCTGGCTGTGTATGTTTCTTTGTTCTTTTAAACCAGCGTTTCTAAACCTCGGCAACTTTAAGATGTGTGGACTTCAACTGATGGCGCCGATATCTACCTGTAAGCCCCAAATGGCTTGGGACTAGGGAATCTCTCCTCCACATTTACTTGCTAGCATCCGAAGATCTTTCCCTTGAGTTCTGCTCCTGAGGACGTTAAGAAGGGAAGATAAAGGGGGAAACACCTTTCCAATCATGGCTTCCCGTCTCTTGAATATAGTTCCAGAGAGCTCACCAGGGCCATCCTATGGCCTACTTGGAACCAGGGGAAGATATCGTAAAAATTGTTCTTGTGGTTTAGAATAGTAGAAATTTTGCTTTTTTATTACTCCGATTTTATATTGTATTTCTTGAAACTCCATTTTTTTTTAATCTTATCTCGCCATTCTCTATGCTGGTTTTGATACTGGGTTCAGGCACAAGGACGTCCTTTGAATCGGACATGGACTAGGTCAGGAGAGGAAATGGGAAAATATCCTGGAAGACGAGGACAAACCACTTTTTGTATATTCTGGTGGACAGCTATGTGTCCATGAAGTTACCAAGAATCAGGTTGTTTTTTTTATTCTTATTTTTAAAAATAAAATAAAAATAATCATGAAAAGCAAAACAAATACAAAAAGAGCTAAAATGATTGCACAACAAATGATTGTGTTATGTTTAAACAAGTTAAATCTTCACCTCACAGAAGTGGATTCAAAGGCTGAGAGAGAGAGAGAGAGAGAGAGCATACAGGAAGTGCTCAATTTATAATCGGTTGCTTAGTAACCGTTCAAAATTATGATTGATCCAAAAAAGGGACGTAACCGTTCAAAATTATGATTGATCCAAAAAAGGGACGTAAAACCCAGATTGGAAGTTCCAATCCACCCGAGCCATGTGATTGCATTTTGGGAGCTCGACAACTGGCCCACATTAATGACTGTTTGCAGTATCCCATGGTAATATGACTATGATCTATGACTATCTTTTTGCTGGAAAATGACATTTACTTTCAATTTCCAGCAAAAAACCCCAACAATATCCACTGCAGACAACGGGGTTCGCTTAGTGACTGCAGTTGTCACTTAACAACTGTCGCAAAAAAAGGTAATAAAATTTGGCATGGTCATGTGATGACCTGTTTAATAATAATCACAAATTACAACTGTAATTCCACGATCACCTGTATTTGATCCACCAACCTTTGGTATCTGGCGTGCAGGTACCTTTCCAAGAACACTATTTTTGCCTGAATCTAAACATGATAACTCCAGAGTTCCCCAAAACCTGATGAATTTCAATGTTAGGGATATAGTTTAACATCTTGAAATCTTATGTCCCTTGTTAAAATATTAACGGTGCTATTAAACAGATTGTGCGTGTTAGAATACTTTTGAACTGGTTGAATTTGCAACACAAAAAGGTCTTTAACCAACTGTTTTTAAGCATCCTCTGGAGTGTCCAATAGAAATTAGCAATAGGTTGGTCTAAGGTGCTAATCTTATTTTCAGTTCCTTTCTTTTTCCCCCCCCGAAGAAAACAAAAGTTTCCCAATCATTTTTAAATAAGAACAGAGTCAGCAAGAGATTAGATTTACATCTTTTTCCTAGTAACGCTCAAATGCTGTCTTTAGTATTGGAATTACGACTAAATTCAGACTGTAATTGGAACGAAATGCTTGCCAGGATTTCAAAGATGTGAATAATAATGCTTTAATTTTATCCATAATAGTATATTTTTGTTTTAAAAATTGCTTGTGTGTCAAGCTATACAGTAACCACATCCAGTAATGTTATTAAGTTTTGAACATTTTCATTGCACAAGATGGATCATAACCGAGAAGGCTAGAAGTCTGATGTTCCATAAAACGTATATTTTTGTTAGTCTAATGTATTTAAATGGAATTAATATAGACATCTATCTAAATGTATATAATTAAAATTCATGGATATTCTCAACCATCTGTTGTTATAATTATTAATCTCTTATACAGCTTAAAACATTTATTTTTTAAAATTTGTTATTCACAAAAAAGTCCCATTCTTTACAGTTTCCATAGAAATCTTATTATCTACAGGCAGCATAATACTTTTATTCCACTTAATTGGAAAGGGCTGTATTGCTGAAGAAGCTCCATAAAATTCTGTAAAGAGCTTTGATAATTATTAATAGGGCCTATAATACATATTCATATATTAACAAGTTGTATTCACCAGTCATCTGTCTGAATTGAATATCTCTGGATTGTCTGATAGAACAAGTGAAAAGTTCAGAAACCAAATGAAATGTAAGGAAAGTTGAATATCCTTGACAAGTCCCACGGTGAATCTAAAAATACTGGGAAAATAATTGCTTTCTTTTTTTGCACCTATATCTACACATACCCACCAGCTTTCGTCTTGATAAATTGGTAAAAAGAACCTTTTATCTCATATGAGTAACATCTCATGAAACGATGATAAATATAAAATATTGTTGCATAATGGAAAGGCTGAGGAATTCAACTCCCACTAAGTTCAGTTAACAACAATGCTTTTGGGAACAGCGTACCTAATCCCCACTACCAAAATTAGATTGATCCCAAGACTTGAAGACATGGATGTGTTCCCAAGCATGGGGGTCAAATGGTTTGGGGGGGGGGACATGAGATTGTGCTTTAATGTGTTGAAAATTGGTTTCTTAATTTGGTGACTGTTGAATATATACAACATATACAACATTTAGTGACAAACATTTTTCACATTTAAGACCCTTGCAGCATCCCCATTGTCACCCAGCCGGCTTTCATGGCTAAGATGGGACTTTTGCTCACGCGTTCCCCCTTTCAAGCCTGGTTCCTTCACCGCTAAACCAAACGGGCTGTTGTATGAAAATCATATGTTGGGTGTTGTTTGATGTTGTTTATATCAGCTTCATGTTAGAATAAATTTTCCTCCAGTGATTCCAGTAAAACACATGGCTCTTCCAAGGTTTGAAGACAAGGGGATGTTTGCGCCCTCTTGAGCTCCGAAGGGTCTTTTAGAGGCTAAATCTAAAATGCTCCATTAGCGTTTTGTTATTCTACTGGATTTCCTGTATTTTGATTTAAGGAGGAAATGGATTCCACATTTGCCATTAGAAGCTAAAATATATCAAGATTATCTTAATAAGAACAGTTCAGTTTCAAATGCATTATAAAATCTTGCTAAACCATTGTATCTACTTAAAAAAAAAAACTGGTCATTGTTAGGATCATACATATGGACTTTGCTACGACCAGATGTTATGTATGACACAGAGTACAGTTTGACAAGAAATTAATTGCATTGTGTGCTTAATTATCAAAGTTTTCTCCTTTCATCTTGTAGCAACATAAGAAGCCAAGCATAATGGATTTCATTGATTGATCATATGCCATCAAGTTGCTTTCGACTCCTATTGACCACATAGGTAGATTTTCTCCATGACAATCTGTCCCTAACCCAGGGCACCTCCGTTGCTACTCTGAGTCCATCCACCTTGTTCTGGTTGTCCTCGTCTTTTTTTTCCTTCCGTCTTTCACAGCATTAGAGCTTTCTCCAAAGCTGGGTTTTCACATTGTTCCGTGTGAGATAATTCGAGCCTGATCATTTGCACCTTGAGTGAAAGTTGTGGGTTGACTTGTTCAATGATCCATTGGATTGTTTTCTTGGCTCTCCATGGTATTCTCAGGAGTCTTCTCCAAGATCAGTATTCAAAAGCACGAATGCTCTTCCTATCCTGCTTCAAAATCCAACTGTCGCTTGTACAGAGTGTCACAGGGAATAGCAGAGCTCGCGTGATTCTGATGTTTGCAGGTGTAGACATATACAGTGGTACCTTGGCACTCAACTGCTTTGAAACTAATCGAATTTGGTACTCAATTCGTTTTGACAGGAAAATTTTGTCCCGGTATTCATTGTCTGTTTGATATTCAACATGCAAGGGAGAACTTGTCGGTGTCAGCTGCCTTGTGACTCACTACATTGTTCTTTATGGGGAAAATTTGTTTGGTACTCATCGTTTTTGGTACCGATCGCGTCTCCTGGAACCCATTAACGATGCGTACCAAGGTACCACAGTATTTGAGTATGTTTTCCAAGACCTTCATAGCTGCTATACTGAGTACTAGTCTGCAGTGTTATTTCTTCGCCTCTTGTTCCTTTTCTGATGATGATGGTGGATGCTAAAAGGTAGAAGCTCCCCACAAGCGATATTTTTATTGGCAATTCTAAGACTGGTTGCTCTACTTCCTGTCATTACTTTGGCCTTCTTTATGTTTTAGTCTAATTTTTTTCACTCTGTAATGAACAAAGTATTGTAGCTGCAGTTGGTGTCTTTTCAACTTTAACTGCCACAAAGTGATTTCTAAACTGAAAAATGGTTAAAAAAAAAGAAAACAAGAATATCTGCCCATACAAAAAACTACTAACTGGAAAAAAAACTTAACGGTATTCACATACAGTAATGTATGGGTAAACATGAAGAATTATAAAATAGAAAGACCTATCCTAACAGTTGTACACCAATAGGGCAATCCTATCTGGAGTTAACCTGGATTGAGTACCATGGAGCAGATTCCCAGAGAGGTCAGCGTCAGATTTCAGCTCTGAGTGATGGCGATCATGCTTTTCAACTCCATCCCCTCTCATCTGATTGGAAGAGGAAAGAAGTGGGCCACTTGTCTTAGGAAATGGAGAAAGTGCTGGTGCTTCTCCAGGCTGTGTGGCTTTTGATCGGTCAAAACCCTCCACTGCGCAGCCAGATGGAGCTGTGGCCCAGGCAGAGCTTGTGCTTGTGCGATGAGACAACCGGGATGGCTGTCCTGCTAGCTGGACCAAAGGCTGCAGCAGGTGGTGCTGAAGAGTTTGTGCGCACTTTTGCCAACCTCAGAGTTTCTCCTTGACTGGACTGAGTCCCTCCCCGTCGTAAAAGGCCACATGGGACTTCTGGCAAGGCAGCTTTCAGATTTAGGTTAAGAGGTCATCAGGAGGTTGACATCCCATAATACCACCTCAACCTCTCACTTTCATAGGGTTTGAAACAATTGGGCCTGCTTAAATACCTTAGTTTCTGGACCTAAGTCCTGCCCTTAGCTTTAAAGTTCTGCATGTTTTGGGGCTTGGATATTTTCAATGTGGTCTTCTCTCCGTCTTCCTTCTGGAAGTTCAACCAAGTATTTCCCACCTACTCAGCAGAGGCTGGGGAGGACCTTGCAAATCGTGGCACTAATACTGGAGCCTGGAGCCCTCCACCTCACACACACGTAGCAAGTTCTGAGCACTCAGTTAAATCGCAAAGTTCTTGGTCTAAAAATCTCCACCAAGTGGTTCTGCATTAGCAGATACTCTAAAAAAGACAAGAGAGAAACTTTTCCAAGTTTCTAAGGCATCTGAGCCAAGTTTTTGCCTTTCTGGATATCGCTTGAAGATTCAACAGTCATTTGCTGGTGGGGGGTCAACTCTGAAGAAAGAGGGTTGCGATGACCATCCGGAGATCTATTTATTCCAAATAGATGGTGCCACCAGATTGGCTAGAGTTTATTTTTGTAGACATGCTTTTTTCCCCAATGCCTTCATCTTGGGCAACACACAGGCCTGATTT
This sequence comes from Azemiops feae, assembly GCA_023970755.1. NCBI lineage: Eukaryota > Metazoa > Chordata > Lepidosauria > Squamata > Viperidae > Azemiops > Azemiops feae. The sequence continues at coordinate 239,030 of JALGBA010000721.1, read as the reverse complement.
TTCTGCCCATTGGGGATTCGTCTATATCAGAACAAATAAAATATCCTGATAATTTAGTTTCAGGCAGTCCTCGCCTTAAAACCACTCATTCAGGAACTGTTCAAAGTTATGAAGACACCAAGTGAATGTTGGTCTTCAGAGTTCCCTTCCTCTTGCACCCTTTGTTTTACTCGGCAATGGGAATTCCCGTCCCAATAGCCATTATAAGCTGAGGACTACAAGTAATTGGGTTCTCCTATGACTTTGTAACCCTTTGGTAATTGTCTCCTCAGGTCGGTTTTGTTTATTTTCATTTTTATGCTCTAAAGCTTCCTCCTTCCGTTATGTATTCAAGATGGACAGTGATTAATATTTATGTTACTTATATGTAAGGGTGTAGGGCTATACATGTGTCGTATAGAGTATGTTTAAATGTGTGTTATGTGTACACTTTGAGAGCAAGCAACTTTCATTTTTAACGTGTGCCATTGTGCCCACAGTAAAAAACGACAATAAAGGTTATCTATCTATCTATCTGTCTGTGTATCTATCTAATCTAATCGGCCCATTTCCCCTAGGGCGGTGGGGAAAGGGGGAGCGCCCCGGCCCTCCGGTCCCCGCGGCCGGTGAGAGGCGCGCTCCTTCCCTGCCCGGGCTCCGTTCGGGCGACCACGGCAGCCCCCGAGGCCTCGAGGAAGCGCTCAAGGTGGCGCTCGGACCCAAAAGCGTCTCGCGACCCCCCCCCATCGGATCTGAGCAAGGGGGGGGATTGCGCGGAAGAGACCCTTGCTGGGATCGCTGGCTTTCCTTTCTGCAAATGTCTCCCCCCCCCCGTTTGCATTCTGGGCGCCTGACACCCCCCTCCGCTGCTCCCCCCCCGATTTCCCCGGGGTCTTCCCGAGGACCCCCCGGTGCAGGAGGGGCCGTCGCGTAGTTAACATGAATAAGCGGGGGGGGGGCTCAGGATTTGCAGCCCAGCAGGGCAGCTCCCGCTGCACAGCCCCCCCTCGCCCCTCCCCCCCGCTTCCTTCCTTCCTTCCTTCCGTCCCTCCCCCGCTTTCTTTTCCGGCAACCGGAGCCCTTTTCCGCCGCGCTCCCATTTCCTGCCGGCGCCTTTAAGAGGGCAGAGCCGGTGCCGGGAACTGGCGTCACTTTCCAGCCGAGAAGCTCTCCGGGTCCGCGAGCGGAGGGGCCGCTGCCGAGACCGCCGCCCCCTCCTCCCGCCTGCCTGCCTGCCTGCCTGCCTCTGCCGGGCCCGGGCGGGGAAGGGAGCGGGAAGGGGGAGGAGCCCCCCCGCGCGCGCCCCCGAGAGGGGAGGGGAGGGCGGCGCCGGGCCTGCCCGCTCCGAGCCATGCGAGGCGCCCTTCCGGGCCGGCTGAGGCGCGCGCGGGCGGCTGGCCGCTGATCCGAGGCGCCGCGCCGTCAGAGCGCCTTCTTCGCCCGCCCGGCCGGCCCAGGAGCCGCTGCGGGGAAGGGACCGGCAGACGCGCCAGGCGAGCGGGCGGACGGACAGGCGCAGCCGGGAAGGGGAAGCCGGGCGAGCGGCGCGGCCAGCCGGCCCGACTTCCCGCGTTGCCCGCTCGCCCCCCCCCCGCCCAGCCCAGACATGTCGGAGGGTCCCGACCTGGTCTGCATCAAGGTAAGAGCACGGGGGGGGGAGTCGACGGGGGGGGGGTCCGTCCAGCTCCTCTCTCTCCCAGCCCCCCCCGCCCTGTTCCTCGCCCTGCAAGCGGGGGGGGGGGGGCGGCGGCGGCGGCTTCGGCGGAAAGGCGCCTTTTGCCCGGACTCGCCTTCGCGGGCGCGGGATCGGCGGACCCCCCCCCCTCCAAGTTCTGGCTTTGCAGGTCCTGGAGGCGGGGAGTGCGTGCCTGTGTGTTTGTGTGTGTGTGTGTGTTTGTGTCTGGTTCCCAGCCCTTGCGTAGAAGTGCCAGCAGGCAAAGAAAGCCCCCCCTTCCCCCCCCCCCCCCCCGTGCTTGGAAGAAGAGCCTCTCTGGAGAAGTTTCCGAAGTTGCTCCGGCGGGATCGCCCGATCCCCGGCTGGGCCCCGGTCCGCGGGCTTTGCGGGGGGCCCGGGCGGAAGGGCGAGACCGCGAGGGGGGGAGCGCCGTTCGGCGAGCGACCCCCGCAGCCCCCTCCCCGACGGCCGAGGGGGTCCTTGCCGGTCCGGCTTTGCGGGGGGGAAGAGACTCGGTCGCGGCGCCCTCGGACCAGCCGGCGGCTTCGAGCTTCTTCAGGCGGCCTCCTTCCCACCGGGAAGGGCGTCTGTTGGGGGGGCTCTTCTTGGGGACCCCCCCAAGGGTTTCTCCCCTTCAGGCGGGAGGGCCGGCTCCCTTCGCCCGTTTTGAGGGAGGCGGAAATGCCACCGAACCCAGGCTGGCATTTGGCGGCCCGGGACGAAGGCCGCCCGTTCGGCCGCGCTCGCTTTAATCCCGGGGTTTTTATTGAAAGGTGATTAACGAACATTAAGTAACCACATTGAAATAATAAGTCCACGATGCATAGAGGGAAAAAAGGATACGAAAAGTGCAAAAAAACACACCCCACAACCTTCTAAAAGTAATAGTTGAATGTAAACATTCACCATATATCTAAAGCAGGGGTCTTCAAACTTCGCCCTTTTATGACTTGTGGACTTCAACTCCCAGAATTCCTCAGCCAGCAAAGCTGGCTGAGGAATTCTGGGAATTGAAGTCCACAAGTCATAAAAGGGTCAAGTTTGAAGACCCCTGATCTAAAGTAATCTAGTCTATTGCCATGGAGGTAATCATAAAATCTGTCCAAAGTTGATAGGATGTTATTCGATTGTGGGATATTAACGTTATTCGGTCACTGTCCTAAACTCTGCTGATGGTTGTTGGTTCAGAATTACCTTTGAGTAAAATTGTCTTGAATTGTGTCTGAATTAAGCTAGTTGAGGACTGTAGTGGAAGACAAACGGAAGAATCGCTAAAAAGGCATTTCTGAATCTTTTAAACCGGCGACTGCCTGCATTTGAAAACCTTTTTTACTTGTGTTTTACCGTTCAGTCTTCTCTAATCATTGAGGCCCATCTACAAGCAGTGAACATTATTTTATTTTTTTAAAAAAATCCCATGATTTATGTTTTAATTTGCATTTCCCTGGAGGATAGCTTGTGTTGTTTCACGCCCAAAGAACTTGATTTCGACATGCCCATAATTTGTTTTGCTGAAATACACTAACATGTACGGTGAGATTCCCATGCTTAAAAAAATGTTAAGGAGAAGTGGTTACCAGCAATTTTTGTTCTTGTCCGTTTGTGAAAAAAACAGCTCTGATAATGGGATTGCTAAAATATATTTATTTATAGTTCACCTTTTTTTTTTTTATAAATAAAAAGCAAACATGCTTAATACTCCTTCCTCTTATTTTCCTCAGAACAACAGTCCTCTGAGGTGGGCTGGGCTGAGAGAGAGAGCGACTGGCCCAAAGTCACCCAGCTGGTTTTTCACACCTAAAGGGCAGGACTAGAACTCACCATTTCCTGCTTTTTAGCCTGATGCCTTCACTACCAAACCAAACTGGCTATTTTTCAATTCAATAATTGAATTGAATTCAATATTTTTTCAATATTAAGTGTAGTTTGAAGGCTCCACTTTTAAATTGTTTCTGCCTTCTTTTCCTGTGTGGTTCTGGGCACTGCAGCACATCACAGAGTTTACCAGAAATGCTTTATATTATGAACTATCACATAATACCTTCTTTATACAGTTATGATTGCACAACAATCACTCAGTGGTAGTGACTGGGGATTTTTCCCCCCCTTTCCATAAATCATGGGCTGCCCATATGTAGTCAAGAGTGAGAAGTGAAGGGTTCAGTTCCCCTTCAGGGGCTTAAAACCATTGTTTTGTGTACTTTGGATTGCTTTCTATGGGCAGGCCCTGTTGAAGGAAAGGAAATACTTATCAAAGCAAGATTTCTCTAGTTTGAGAGTTGCAAGGCTGTTTTCTGAGTACGGTAGTAGAGACTTCTAATGTTTTGCTCCCCAAATTGCAGCAGTGTTGTTTTTGTAGTTCTACTTGAAAGGGCCCCCGTCCTCTATAGTTAGAAGGCTGTATGTCCTCATTAGCTTGCAGATTAATAGGTTGCCTTCTTTAGTCTGCGTAAGGACAGGCATGCTTTTTTGCTCAGTCTGTTTTTTCACAGAATAAGATGCTTCTGAGCCGTATCCAAATTCTTTTTTTCTTTTGGAAATGATGTCATCACTCATGTTTAGTGGAAAGAGTTCCAAAGCAAAAATAAATACATTTTAAAAATCCACGCTGCAGGCTCTTCTTTGCTCAGAAGTAAAAAGTGAATATATAAGCATTATATCCTGGCAGCATTTAATCAAGCAATATTCCTTGCACAACTCTGGGTTTCGCTGTTCACAAAGTTTCCACAAAAGGGGCAGCTTTCTTCTCTTGCAGTAAAGAAGCGTGGTCTTTTTAATATCTTCTTTTCGTGGTTTCTGCTGGGCCTTTACACATGGGCCTCTGCAAAGCTTTTCAGTATTTAAAACAATATCACCATCTTTTCTCAAAAAGTCTAGGGAAAGAAGGAAAGTCTGTGTGGGGGAGTTTTTAAAAAAAAATAAGTCGAGCCTTTAAATGGGATTTCGAGTATAATTTAGTACCTGAAAAGTTGGGTGTCCAGCTATATCTAGTTTTGTTTACTTAGAACTATTCATTTAGTGACCATTCAGATTTATGACATTGAAAAAGTGACTTATGACCATTTTTCACATTTATGACGGTCGCAGTATCCTGGGGTCACGTGATCCCCTTTTGGGACCTTCTGACAAGCTAACGGGGGAGCCAGATTCACTTAGCCTTGTTGCTAATTTAACAACTTGCAATGATTCACTGATTCACAATTGTGTCAAGAATGGTTGTAAAATGGGGTAAAACTCACTGATCAATTGTCTTGCTTAGCAAAGGAAATTTTGGGCTCATTTGTGGTCCGGACTTGGTCCTGCTCTCTCCCTCCCCCCCCCCCCCCACTCAAAGCCAGGACTCAATTCTTTTATTAAATAGAAATCACTCAGGAAAGAGAAGTAAATGAAATCAATTGTTGCTCAAATGAGCTTATCGAGCACACAAAGGAGGAAATGAACAAAGTTTATTTCCTGCTTCAGGAGCACACAAAGGAGGAAATGAACAAAGTCTATTTCCTGCTTCAGGAGCACACAAAGGAGGAAATGAACAAAGTCTATTTCCTGCTTCAGGAGCACACAAAGGAGGAAATGAACAAAGTCTATTTCCTGCTTCAGGAGCACACAAAGGAGGAAATGAACAAAGTCTATTTCCTGCTTCAGGAGCACACAAAGGAGGAAATGAACAAAGTCTATTTCCTGCTTCAGGAGCACACAAAGGAGGAAATGAACAGTATTTCCTGCTTCAGGAGCACACAAAGGAGGAAATGAACAAAGTTTATTTCCTGCTTCAGTGCCGGCTTCTATCCACTACCAATATTAGGATGGTCTTTTCTAAGATAAGTGAAATGTGCGTTCATGGGGCAGGGGAGATGGGTCCTTCATCACAGTCCGGAAGGTGGGGCCGAGGCGGGCCAGGGTGGCGAGTGAGATGCTTTTAAATTTCCTGACATTTCTGGTTCACCCCGTTGAAAAGCAAATGGGAGTTGGCCTGCCTGGACCAGACTCTTGGATTGTCCTAAACCAGTGGAGTTAATCTGATCTGTCAGTTCCTGTAATTCAGTGGGATTATGCTGAAGGGCCTTAGTTCTCATTTTTGCTACTGCATTCCCCACTTCCCTGCCCCCAGGGAAAAGGGAGCAGAAAAGGCGAAGTCTCAAATTTCCTGTTTTGTCTTTATCCAAGGGATATCCGACTGCAATGTATCTCAACCGTGGCAACTTTAAAATACGGGGACTTCAATTCCCAGACTTCCTCAGCCAGCCATACTGGCTGGAGAATTCTGGGAGTTGAAGTCCCCATGTCTTAAAGTTGCCAAGGTTGAGATACATTGCACTAGTGTCTCTCATCCAAAGTTATACCTTGATCTGACCTACTTAATATTTTTGAGGAGGCCACTAGAGTGTTGTCACTAAAAAGGCAGCGTTGCCTTTGAATTGAGTTCAGCTTTCTTACCAGTAGTACTGAAGTGTTTTGCTCTTGTCTGCGTGCAGTTTTTTCCCCTTTAACCTCCCAATTCTAGATTGCAAAGTTGGCTTTCTATCCAAGTACCTGAATAGCTTTCCAGGATCAGCAGAAGTCAGCCAGGGTCTACTGGCCAGCTGGAGAAGATAGGAACGCCTCCTGGTCCTACTTGATCCAAACACTGCTAGGTGATGGGAGCAGGGTGTCCACGGGGTGTGGTCAAAAGTCAAGATGGTGGCCACAACGTGTGATCAAAGCTGCACCTGTTACTCATCTGTAGCTTCAGTCACCTCATTGTGGACACCATCCTGATGGTTCTGACCATAATTGGTGGATTCTTGTAGAAGTCTTATCTTCTGCACCGTTGGCTTTGGCTTTGCCTGGCCATTGTGGTCTTATTCTAGACTCAGTACAGTTGCTGGGAGGCTGTTTTCCATCTAACAATTTAGAATGAGAATGAATGGATCCAAAGCAGCTAACCTGGAGAGTTGGAAGAAGTTCTGTTCTTTTTTGTATCCGTTTTAAATGTTTAGGAACCTCTGCATAAAGGAAATAGATTTTCTTCCACGCTTCCATTATTCCAGTGATAAACTTTCCTATTTAAACTTAAACCTAGTTAAGCGAATAGGAGATCTCAGTTCGGTCTAGTAGTTAAGGCAGCAGACTAGAAACTAGGAGACCGTGAATTCTAGTCCCCCCCCTTCGGCCTGAAAGCTGGATGGGTGATTTTGGGCTAGTCCCTCCCTCTTGGTCAACCCACCTCACAGGGTGGTTGTGGGGAAAATAGGACAAGGAAGCAGTATGAAGTATGTCTGCCACTTTGAGTTATCTGTAAACATAATAAGGGCGGGATACAAATATAATAAAAATAAACATTGAATTTGGCATTCAGACTCTATTAACATTGTATTCCTGAATGCTTGTCAATAGGCTTTTATTTATGGACATTTGCTTCTAGATTATAGGTTTTATGATAGTTACCCATGTGCTGTTTTTTCTTTCCTGTAATCAGATTTTATCTAAATAATTCCAGTTACTGAGTTGTGTTGATCAAAATGAATATGCCATAGTTCTTATTTAGTAAAAGAGATCTGATTCTTAAGGGTGACTGCCACATTACTGGTCTGATTAAACATGTTTGATTGAATAAACCACAGTGAGCTACATTCACAACAGTTTAGCCAAAACCAAACCATGTTAAGGCTTACTCAGTACAGTGTGAACTCATCCATCCCCATCTATAGTAGTCTTGTGATCTTATGAATTGCATTCAAAGTTGCAGCAGGATGGTCTTAATGCAACACGATGTCAGCACAGAAGACTATTTGCATAACTTACATCAGTTATGCAGTGACATCACACAATGCAGGGGTCCCCAATCCCCGGTCCCTGGACCAGTACTGGGCCGTGGCATGCCAGCAACCGGTCCGCACAAACAAGCAAAGCCCCATCCGCGGGATGCAGGCAGCACACAAACCCAGGCCCCCTCTGGTCCGCGGTAAAACCTCTCTCCACGGAAGCGGTCCCTGGCGCCCAAAAGGTTGGGGGCCTCTGACACAATGCATGCAGCAGCAGCCCCTCCCCCACCTGTGCATTTGTATTTTTTGCCTAATCAAACCAAGCCTATTTTTCTTCTAAAAGCAATTATAAAACGGTGGGCCTCAGGATAACAATACAAGATTAGAACAAATGACAGAATGGAATAGTGATTTTAATGAAATGTGTTTTAAAGTTTGAAAGCTTCATTTAAAATCCAGGAAGTTCCCTTCAGATTCGAGAAGCTAATAAAAAAGTAAGTCGGTCTAAAAAATAAGCAACATTCTGCATTTTGTCATATAACAGATGAACTCTTCTTGGCTGAAGTGAATTGGTTTACTGGATTCTTTTTTTTTTTTTACTTAATAGCTTTCTGGGAAAGAATTTAATCTAGTGGCAGTACAAATCCAGTGTATTTCTGTTAAATGGAAATTTTCAGTCCTGAATTAGAATAGCTTTTCATTTGCAGCAGCTTCCCTAACGAAGCGTGTTTTGCTTCAGTGTAATAAATGCCATTTATCCGTTTTAAGTGTTTCACCCCTATAGGAGAGGGGTCTCCAGACTTGGCAACTTTAACACCTGTGGTCTTCAACTCTCAGAATTCCCCAGCCAGCATGGAGTTGGTCTACAAGTCTTAAAGTTGCTAAGTTTGGAGGGCCTGCTGAAGGACAAGGGAGAACCCTACTATGCAACCCTTGGTTTGATGCCTTTTACCGCCTCCCCATTTAAAAGGTTTTTCACGTTAAAACTCTAGAAAGTAGAGCCAGACCGAGTTCACACATTTTGTGCTTTGGTCTAGCTCAGGCTGGTTGGGGAATTCTGGGAGATGAAGCCCACACATCTTAAAAATGGCCAAGCTTGAGAAACACTGGCCTACTCAGCCTTGAGATTTCTGCCCCATTGGGCGCTTACCTAGGGGGAGCAGACCTTTCCCCTAAAATGGCCACATAAACCAACTTTGGTGTCTAAGCCCCTGTGATGATCCTGGAAGTATGGAAACAATCTCTTTTTCAAGTCATGGTCTCTGGATTTCTCCAGACCCTCCGAAATTACTGGAGTCCACTGCTTCCTCCAGAAAACTTTGCCAGGAAGAAGTCAGATCTAGAGGTGAACTGGCAGAACCAGCTGAATTTTTTCTGCATGACTTTTGGCTGGAAGAAGGACGTTGAGAACCTTCTTGGACATTCAGCACTTTGGTCATTGGCCACCTGCCTCCCTTTCACCCTCATCAAGCATCAGCAGTCTCTTCCATCTCCAGAAGAACCACAAGAAGTTTGTTTTAATTTTAATAACATTTGTGTTTATCTCGGGGGTTGCTGTTATGGGGATAACAGGAAGAAGAAGGAGCATTAGGTATGTTCGCCACCTTGTTTATTAAAAAAAATAAAGGTGAGAACAAACAAACAAATAAATATAAGTACTTGTTGGTTATTGTAAGCCATCCAATGTCAGTGTTTGAGGTGGGTGGCTATGTTGGTTTATGATTGCAATAAACAGTTGAGTTGGGCAGCTACTGTATATTAACTAAATAATATAACATTACTATAAACACATGAACAAGAACATTACTTCCACACTTCCACGTCTGTATCAAGAAACATTCTAGTGTTGTTATGGAGCCATCATAATTCTTATTTTGGTCCTTGGATAAAATGTGTGTTTGTACTATTTTAATCCTGCTTGGCTGCTTATTTATTTATTTGACTTATATGCCAGACATCTTTGCAGCAGCATCCTGCTCTCAAAGTCCTAATATTGGATTGTGTGTCTGCCTGTGCGCATGAATGCGCATAAGAATGAGACTGACTACGTGATGGCATAGAAGCAAACCCCTAAGAGAACTCCATGGCTTCTCTTCCTTCCCTGTTAAAAAGAACAGCTCCTCTTGATGGAAAGACACCAACCACTCTTAATTTTTTACGGTGTAAGATTGTTTATTAGAACCTACTTAACAAATGTCTCACTTAGCAAGAAAAATGTTGGGCTCAGTTGAGGACAACCTGTAATTACCTGATTAATTACCCTCCTTAGCATTGTTTTCAGAGGGATTTGCTGATTTCCTTTCATTGCAGGACCCTTTAGATCAGTGGTTCTTAACCTGGGCGATATTGCCCCCCCAGGGGGCGATTTCATTTTTCAGGGGGGCGATGGAACGAAAAGGGGCGATGCGGGGGCGAAGGAACGAAAAGGGGGCGATATGGGGGCGATGGAGCGAGAAGTTTTGGGGACACTTTTGAGACTTTTTCGTACAGTGAATCGCTGTATATCTGTCGTACAAAAACATCAGATCGCTCGCTATTAGTGGATTGAATTGTGTTTTCAAATGTTCCTCCAGCTAGCTTCAGTACAGAACGCCGTACATATGTGAATACGCATCGCTTATCTTCATGCCGTTGCGCAGCAGCCTCTACCCATACAGTGGCGCGCCATTGGCCAGAATGGGCAGTGATGGAGGGGGGAGCGCTTCTTTCGAAACATCGCATGCTGAGTGGCTGTCCCCTGTGACATTATATTTTCTTTGTGTCTTTTTAATCCTTTTCACAGTGTGCGTGACTATATATACTTTCCTCGAATCTTAATTTAATTTCAGAGTTTTCGTCTTGAAATTCTTAGTTTTTCTTTTCGGGCATTTCACTTTCTTGCAATCGAATTTTGTTTTCAGTGGTCATTACATTTAAGTGTCTTGAATAAATAAGATAATAATGAAATACATGATTCACAAAGTTTGGGAATAAAGTGACGGGTGGCACCAACATTTTTCACACAGTTGAGATATGGGGAAAAGACTGGAAATAAATTATTTGCATCGATATGTCCTGATGACAATTTTAAAGAAAACAAAAAAAAAGTGTTTGCATAAATTGAAGAATTATTTCCTATGTTGTGATTGAGAGGTTATGTTGGGGGAGGGGGGCGATGACAACTTCCTCATTGGCTCAAGGGGGCGATTCGTTGAAAAAGGTTAAGAACCACTGCTTTAGATGACTATGCTATATTCTCCGGCCTCCGTTTTGCACTGGGGTCCTTGTCTTGCCTATTGGGAAGTACTCCGGTCTTCCCACTTCCCTACTGGATAGGTAGATTGCACAGTGGCAAGATGCAGTGATGTGTTTGTGTGAGTTAGGCGGAGAGAAGGGTGGCCCTGTAAAGCTTTTATTCTTTGATCACATGCTGGTTTGTTGGCTTCCCAGTTGAATAGTCTTCCTCTTCTTCACATGGAGGCTTGTGGTGTCGCTTTCCCCCTGTGGAGGCAACCGTGCTGCAAATCCTGGCTTACATTTGGAGAGCCAGCAGTGGGTGTATTTATTTGTGTTCCGCCTCGCTTCCCAAGTATTGGGAATTCTGAGAATTGAAGCCCACATATCTTAGAGTTTCCAAGGCTAGGAAATGCTGATCTACACAGTGCAACTATATTTCTGCTCCTGCTTACAGTTGGGATCATGGCTGGTGTAATGCTAAACCATACTTGGCTTATTCGGTTCCCAGTTGGGGCCTACTTAAGATTGAAAGCGACGGGGGGGGGGGGAGAGGGGCAAGGAAGATAGCCAACTTTCTGAACCCACCATCCAGCCCAAATGCAAATTTTAGTGTTCAGCATTGCCGTCACTGTAGATGCCGGTGTATAAAAACTAAAACTCACTGCTGTCAGTTGTGATCATGCTGTTGTGTGATGCCTGGAGACCAAAAAAGTCTATTTCACGAAGGGAGTGGCCTGAATTTCTCAGTGTGAAAATGCTCAGTGAAATTGTGCAAAGATCTTGCTGGGGAGCATGTAAATAACATTTGAAAAAAGTCTTTGCATCATATTTTTCATCTGTATATTAACATTTAGTATTGCTAGCTAAAGCGCAGTATAAATATTAAATGCGTAAGTCACCTAGCACTTTCTAAATTTAAAACGCAGACCCTTTTTCCCCCTCCAAGATTATCTTACATACTGCATTTTCTTTTTGTGCATGTAAGTTGGGACTATTGATAATAATTACCTTTTAATTGTCAAGTGTCCTCTGACCTGCCATGTAATAGTGTAACCCTCTCCAAGTTTACACCGCTGCAAAATCCGGCTTTTCCTAGTCGGTGATGCTCACAATGAAAGTGGTAATTGAGCCCATCAGGATGGGATCGAATTGAGGAACACTGAACATTCAGAATGGCAGCCTGAACTGAGCTGTTGAATATTTTCTTTTTCCACTTCCTATTATGGTTCTATGCTGGAACCAATGTTTACTTGTTCGAAAAGGAAACGAAGACTGCTCTGAATTTGCGGCTCCTCTGAAAAAAAATTGGCTTGAGCTAGTCAGTCATCTGAAGCTCGATTGATCTGATCTGCAGAGTTAAGATTGCAGAAGTCCAAATGGAAATTGTTTAAAGCTGTTTCCTTTGTCTAATTTTGGGCAGGAGGGCTGGGGCGAACGTTTGTAGTTGTCATTATTTTCAAGAGTCCAAAGGAATTCACATTATAATCCAGATTCCTATCTTTCTGAGGTGTAGAGGTGACATGTTGGAGTAGGTTAGCCCAGAATTAATCACGGGTGGTTAAGCAGTTCATAAAGGATGATTTATATATTACATAAGCTATACATCAAAGCTTATAATTCATAGTAGTGCAGTTGGGCTCGTTCATTGGACTGAGGTAGCAGAGGGCCAGGCACAGCCTGCGGGTGGAGTCAAGAAAGTAATCAGCCTAGAAGAGTTAAGTTCCTGCAAAGGGTCTAAGTCCAACTCCTCTTGAATTCCGTTGACTCTTATCTAATGCCAATTTAGTGCTGGCCTTTAGTTGACTAAATTCTTGTCTATAGGCAGAAGCAATAAATCAGCTTAACTGGAACTTGGCACGTGGTTCTGATTCTTCATGTCTTGACAAGCTAAAACCAGACAAACCACATTATGGCTCAAAATACAGTGGGAAACCAAATATGGATTGGAAGTTGATTTGTCTTAGAGGTGGGGAGAAAACTCTTCTTTTTTTTCCAGGTTGATGTCCTTCATATAATGTTGGAACGGCAAGTCCCAGAATTCTCTGCCAGCATAATAAAAGGGAGTTCTGGGACTTGTAATCCCGACATATTGTGTGTGGGGGGGAAGAATTGTTTAGGAAAAGATTTAATTGCTTGCTCCCATTCCAGAATTGTTAAATGAACCCCAACTGGCACTTTCACATAAGAATGATTCCATACAGAATTTCCATGGACTAATTTTTTTGTTTAAATACGAATTAAAATGGAGCCGAAACCATTTATAATTTTACATGAAAAATTGTACAGCTTCTTTCTTTGGGATTTAGCCTCTTACACCATCTTCCTGTTCTTGGGAAGACTTGTAATCTGAGCGACTTTGAATTTTTAAAACTAAAATAACTATATCTAGCCCGTGCTTGAATTGTTGATAAATCACAAGTTGAATCAGGCTGTCCTGGTAACACTAAAATGTGGATTATAGCCAAGCATTTCAATCACAGGATGTTTTTTTTCTCACACTCTCTTGAATATTTTTATTTCCGCAAGGGTTTTATCAGATCAAATATGTACAGGTCCCTGAATGCCACATTTTCCCAAACACCCTTGAGACACACATCAAGGCCTCAATTTGAAGATTATATCAAAAGATGCTGAGTTTAAACTCAAACCAGGTAATTTGCTGGTTTTAAACTCAAAATATGGTGATTTTTTTTTTCAAGAAAACAGAAGCTTTGTCTATTTCCTCCCCTTTTTGCAGTGCAGGTTACTTATAATGTTTACTGGTTGATTTTTTTTTTTTAAAAAAATGACTCACATCTTCATTATATTTCTTATATAATTTAACAATATAATCCAAGACATTTGAATGTGTAACTCATAAACGCTTTTCATTCGGTAAGGGAGAGGCTTCGATTTTCTCTGTGCTTCGAAAGATGATCAACATTGGAGGATGGAAACTACACTTTACACCTAACGGCTCTTCAACAACGCACAGGCTGGATGTTGGCAAACGAAGGGCTGGAAATTAGAGGCTGAATCACGTTCCAGAGCTCTGTAGATCAGCTGGTTTGCTTCTGAGCATGGGGGTCTGAACCTCTTGACCTGGAGCTGAGCTGGTGGCAGATCTAAGACTCAGTGGTGCCATAATGGCACTTGCCAGACAAGAGCAGGCCTGGGTAGCGCAGTGTTTTAGTCTGTGGCGTGCTACTTCATGGTGTGGATCGGGTCTTCAGACTTGGCCCTTTTATGACTTGTGGACTTCAACTCCCAGAATTCCTCAGCCAGGCACCCGTGCCTGGCTGAGGAATTCTGGGAGTTGAAGTCCACAAGTCATAAAAGGGCCAGGTTTGAAGATCCCTGTCTTAAATCTAACAAACAAAATGGAGGCTGGCTGAGGAATTCTGGGAGTTGAAGTCCACAAGTCATAAAAGGGCCAGGTTTGAAGATCCCTGTCTTAAATCTAACAAACAAAATGGAGGCTGGCTGAGGAATTCTGGGAGTTGAAGTCCACAAGTCTTAAAGTGGGCAAGTGTGAGGACCCCTGTTTTAGAAGAAGATCTCTCCTTACTTGAAAGGAAACCCTCATCATTGGGCAAGATAACTCCTCACAGGCTGGTAGCATCGTGTCAAGGAACGTGTTTCACTATCTAATTTAAGGCACACTTGTTTGCTGTTTTGGAATCCAACTGGTTGTTTGATGCAGCCACACAAGGTTGCTTGCTACTTGGAGGTGTGTGTTTAAACGTAGGTGGTATAAGAAATTGGAAAGCTCCGTTTTACCTGTTTACCTCTGTTAGGTAGGTTTTTATAATGGCAGCTCCCTGAGGGAGATAAAAGCATGCAAAATGTGAACACAATAAGGAGGTGACAGCTCGTGTGGCAAATTATTCACTTCCTTCCTTCCTCTTGTTCCTCTTGAATGCCTAGATGGGTCATTCCTGAAATTGGCCCGTGGCTAAATTGGAGATCTCAGCAAACCTGACTCTTTAATCTGATGGAAACTCTTCCTGGTGTTGCTTAGGATACCTAAAACAAGTTTGGAAATTTGATTTAGATTTCAGTTCCTTTGGCAGCCTCTTTTTGAAAAGGGAATCTAGTTTAAAATGAATTTTGACTATATGTTAATACCGTTAATCATGAATGTTTAACACTATGAATTAAAGACCTATTTCCTGAATAAGACTGGAATATTTTTTTTTTCATATTTGGTAGCGATGTTTCAAAACTCAGCAGTTTCGGAAAATGATTTATACTAGAGTAAAAGAAATTCTAAAAGTTATATTTGTTTTCCAAAATGTGGTTTTTAAGTTAAATATCACTAAGTCCTGTATTCCCACAAAGTATACTGTGCTAGTGTTGACTCTTCCAAGGATACCCCATGCTTTCTACTGGAAAGCATATACAATTCGGTCTGTAAAAGAACAGCTAATTAAGTTAAAGAAGTGCCTCTCAGTTCAAAATTTACTTAATTGGACCCAGAATTTAACCTGGCTTGGAAAGCATTTTTGGATTATAATTCTATATACAAGCCAGCACCACGTCCAAAATTTCAGTTTGGCTTAACATGAGAATGTAATATTCAAGTTGTGAAATAACTGTTAAATCAGAATAGATCTTCAGTATCTTGAATAGAATTTGCTGTAACTTTTGATCTTATGGTAATATTTATACATTGTCAGGATTTTAATAACAGCCTGTACTTTTCAAAAGGATGTAATAGATTCAGTTGTCAAAAGGAATTAATCAAGAAATATTGACAATTTTTACCTTAAAAATATCTAGAATATGTTGCAGATACATGTAGTCCTCAATTGCAACCATTCATTTAGTGACTGAAGTTACAACAGCACTGAAAAAAGTGACTTATGGCCATTTTCCGGACTTACAACCATTACAGCATCCCTGTGGTTATGTGATCAAAATTCAGATGCTCGGCAACTGGCATGTACTTATGACGGTTGCGGTGTCCCGTGGTCACATGATCCCCTTTTGCGACCTTCAGACAAGCAAAGTCAAAGGGGAAGCCAGATACACTTAACAATCATGTTAGTAACTTAAGTGCAGTGATTCACTTAACAACAATGAGGCAAAATTCACTTAACGACTCTTGCTTAGCAATGGAAATTTTGGGCTCAACTGTGGTCGTACGTTGAGGACTATCTGTATTAAACATTGTAAGTGACACAATGGTATTTTTTATTAATATTTATTTGGGATTAGTAGGCCGTTAAGCAAGAGCTTTTGGTGACTAGTAGTTTATCTGCCATTATCAGTACATGCTGTGAGTAGTCAGTGAGGATGGCTGGTACGATGGCTACTATGGGAAGCTAAGGTCGATCTTAAAATGGTTACTGCCGTGAGGGAGGCCAGTCTTCCATCCTCAGTTTACCAGAAGGAAAACTGAGAAAGACCCCCCTTGCTGTCTTGCCCAAAGGACTCTCAGCATCTTTGTCTCCTTTGAGAGTGGGTTTGCCCCCATTGATCAAGTGTTGGCATTTGTGACCGTGTAAGTGAGACCCACCGCCATCCTAAAGTTTTGGGGAGACGATGAAAGATGGGATCAAGAACGAGGAAGGACCAGATCTAAGGGTGCCCTTGGAAATGAAGGCGATGCCAGCCACTGATGCCTTTGTGACTCTACTTCATTGCTTATCTTCAAGGTTTTGAAGTTAAGGGTACGCTTAAGATGGACTGGTGCCTACATGTGCGAAGTGAACAAACCTGGGATGAAATACCATGCAGCCTGACATTTTAAGCATTGAATTATGACAGTGTGTTGTCTATAAATAGTGCACTTTGTGTTTTAAAACCAAATTAAGCTAATTAAGCTACAACATCTAATGATGGTCAACTGGTCTCCTACAGACTCTGAGTTACAATATTTATATGGCTTGGTGGTCTTTCATTGACGGACCATTTATGGGACCCGAGGCCTTCAGAAGCTGGGAAGTTGAGCACTCACCCAAATCATCTACTTGCCCTGAATTCATAGGCAGGTGGAGTTCTTCCAAAATCTTTAGTGTAGGAGGAGACCCTCCATCGCTTGCCCCTTCCTGCAATTATTTCTTTCTTGTTTGTTTTATTTAGTGTATCTGACCGCCACTCCTACACAACTCCAGGTTACTTGTTAGAAAGGAAGACCCTCTCGCCAGAATTCCAATCTTCCAAGCTCTTGTTTGGCCTGCCATTTGGTGACTACTAGTAGGCTTTCCAAATAGAAATAGTATTATGATTTGGAAGAGATTAGCTTGACCTGGAGATGACCTTTAGGACTTTCTTGAAATTCTGAAGGCTGGAATGTTTTTCTCTTACTCCACGTCCAGCAAGTTAAGATGTTGTCACTAACATGTTTGGATGTTGAAAAGCTGTCATAATTAAACTGGGCTGTAGGTCTTCTGCACCATCTCCTCCTCTCCTCCGAGGACATCGTACCTGTCTCCACCTGACAAGACTGTGCACACCTTTTAACCATGCCCTGCAGGGGTCTCCAAAGTTGGCAGCTTTAAGACTTGCGGACTTCAACTTCCAGAATTCCCCAGTCAGCCAGCCATGCTGTCTGAGGAATTCTGGGACTTGAAGTCCACAAGTCTTAAAGCTGCCAACTTTGGAGACCCCTGATCTTCTACTGTGTTATAATGTGAAGCCTTTCTAGATGAATGCAGAGTATTTGACCTGTTTCCCATCACCTAGTGGTCACTTGAGACTTTCAGATTTGGAACCACTGAAAGCAGGTTTGGGAATGACCACTTTTGAAATTTTATTGCAGGTTTCCTAGACTTCTAATATTTTGCAAGAAATTTCTTTTCTGAATTAGAACTAAAAGGACAATTCCAGAGCCAATTTGATCTGGTGGTTCAGGCACCAAGCTAGAGACCAGAAGTCCTGCCTTAGCTGTGAAATCCCACGAGTTGACTTTGGGCCAGTTGCTCTGTCTCAGCCCAGCCCACCCCGCAAGCTGGTTGCTGCTGTGGGGAAAATAGGAGGAAGGAGTATTAGGTATATTCGCTACTTTGAGTTTGTAAAACTAATAAAGGCAGTATAGAAATGAAATGAAATGAAATATTCTGGCCTTTAAAATGTGGAGAAAATGTCCATCAAATGTCCATGCTCCTTATTCTATTTAGGTGACTAAATTGGGTGCACCCAATGCTGAATCAGCAATCCCAGAACAGTGACTCGTTTTAGAGAGGCAGCGGGCAACCTCCCATTTTTCAAAGCAGTGAAATTTTTACAAAAGTCAATATTGTTGGATTCAGGGAGCCTCCCTTGCTTGAAAGGCTGTTGTAAGTTTTGGAGTATCAACTCAATAATCATATCCTAAAAGTGGGAGGAAAGAATAGCATTATTTGGAGAATTGAAGTGGAAGGGATAAAATGTGTATTTTAAAACTTCTACAAGGTTTAAGGTAGCAAATGTGCAAATTTCAGCCTTTGCATTTCCTCTTTTGGAAGATTTGTTTCCAGGAAGCTACCTGAGCATTATCAGAACAAACAGATTGGCATGTTGTAAAGAAAAACTGTATAGTAAGTTTTGCAGCCGAGTGAAGGCTCCTATTTTATTCTTTAACATGCTCCAAATACTCCAAACATTTTCTTTATAAGTTGAAATGAGCGTCCTCATCCTGAAACAAGACCCCAACAATTTTAATTTTTTAAATTGGTATCTTTTATTCTCCCCATGTGTAATACTGTAGTAATTTCAATATAAAATAACAATTGCTTTTTAATACAAAAACTTTATTTCTCGTGCCCATGGGCTAACATGTAAAAAAGAATAGCGAACGGAGGAGTTAAGTTGAGCAAAGCTTTAATTTTCAAAATGAGAAATTTCCAGGATTAAATCTCATTCTTGGAAAAAGGCAGAAACTGCTGATGGTAATGATAATCTAGGAAATTGAGACCAAACAAATGATCTTGGGAAACAAAACATTGATGCAATGAATCTCCTTGGTTTTTTCCCGTCTCCCCAGCTGTTTTTTTCCCTAAAAATGCGAACATATGGAAGTGTCTAAAATTATAAGTCATCATTCTGATTTTTATTATGTTAATGGTTTTCTTACTTTTTCGGTCCATTTTTATTTTGTTCTCTTAAGAAATGAACAAAACATGAAAGTCTTTGGTGTCCTGGAATTCTACAGCCTACAGTTCCGTCTGTAGTAAGAATTAAAAGCTCTTCTAAAGTAAATTCATTTAGTAAATGTAATTACTTTTGAAGTAAATTGCCCTTACACATCAAAACACATAGACCAGACCTGATGATTTTATAGATAAACGGAGGCATTCCGACTTCTTAAAGTTGCACATGGAACTCAGATCCATGATGAGCACCATGCAAACAAACATGGGGTATATTTCATTTTCCTAAAGCATTTTCTATTTTCCTCTGGAGAAAAAAAAATCCAGTGATTTGGAAATCAGAGCCCTTGTCTGATTTTGGGTCTAAAGTTTTACCAAAGTAACTTCAGGTGGCTCACATCAGCTGGCAACATTATAAAAAAAATCTAGGTAAGATTTATAAAATCTGCACTGCCTGTATATGGAAAGAAGTGGACCAAATCCTGGTTCATTTTATTCTAGTTATACAGGTAAACTTCAACTTATGAGGCCAAAATTTCTGTTGCTAGGCGAGGCAATTGTTGAGTGAGCTGCACCTCATTTTATGACCCTTTTTGCCACAGTTATTAAGTGAATCATTGCAGTTGTTGAGTCATGCAGTTGTTAAGTGAATCTGGTTTCCCCATTGACTTTGCAATGATGACAGTGGGAGGACGGATGGAGAGCGACGGATGGGAACTAATCCAGGCGAGAACCAACCTAGAACCAAGGAGAAATTTGCTGACAGATCAATTAACCAGTGGAACAGCCTGCCTCCAGAAGTTATGGGTGCTCCATCACTGGAAGCTTTTAAGAAGAGATTGGACCATCCATTTGTCTGGAATGCTCCAGGATCTCCTGCTTGAGCAAGGCATTGGAGGGGCCTCCAAGGTCCCTTCCAACTCTGTTATTCTCTGTTTTGTATAAACTCAGAACTACTGCATATCAGGGATCTTCAAACTTGGCCCTTTTATGACTTGTGGACTTCTGGGAGTTGAAGTCCACAAGTCATAAAAGGGCCAGGTTTGAAGACCCCTGCTGTATTTAAACAGGGAGCAAGTCACAGTCATTAGCGCTGGTGATATTACCTGGCTGGTTAATGAAAGCAGCCAAGCTCAGAGATTGTCGGAAGCTGGCTGGGGAGACTGCCAATGGGGATTGCATGACCCCAGGCCCACCGCAGGTGGCCGAGTTTTGATCACATGACTATGGAGATGCTGCAACAGTCACATGTGTGATAACTGGTCATAAGTCCCTTTTTTCAGCACCATTTGAATGATCACTAAATTAATGGCCGTGAGGATTATCTGCGGTTCATTGTTCTCTGGACGCCATGTGGTTTATCGCAAGTGGAAATGAAAAATGTCGCTGTCCAACTGGCCGTCCCATTGGAAAAAGATACTGGAGCCCATATTTGGAGGACTGAACTTTTTCTAGCTTAGTTGGTTTTTGGCGTAATGCAGTGAGAGAACTCTGCAAATGATGTGTGCATAATAATTTAATAACATTACATTTGAGCTAGATTTGAACGCCTTTTGGCTAAACATTGCAGGAAACAGCTATAATTATGTAAGAATGGAAGCTAACCTAATGAATGAATGAAGTAATTCTTTATTAGGGCAAAAAGCCAACCACTTAAAATAGCCCACAAACATTAAAAAGTCCGCCCAGTAAACAAAAATTCTAAAACAGTTATTAACTTAATGAAACTGTAGGAGGAGAGCAGCGTTAGTGTAGGAGAGCTAGAAATCAGGAGTAGTCTGGTTAGCATTTTTCTGACTAATGCATTTTATTAAAAGGCACACACTTTCATGAGTTTCAGCTCACCAAAACTTCTGCCTTTTAATAAAACTTGTTTGTCGGAAGAGGTGCAACCAGACTCTTCCTGATTTTTAACTTAATGAAGTAGTTAATAAGAGGGCGAAACGCCTGAGAGAGAGCTGGTTGCTGAGTCTTGGTGGGGACTCCTGGTTTCTTGCTTTCTCCCATAGGCTGTTGTGCCAAATTTTGCTAGTGTGTAGGCCAGTGTGTCTCAATTTGGCTGTTTGAAGATGTGTGGACTTCAACTCCCAGAATTCCCTAGCCAGCCATTTTGGCTGGGGAATTCTGGGAGTTGAAGTTGTCAGATCTCCCAAGCACTATCATGTGAGAAACACCGATGTAGATTCTATTAACATTCTATTAGGGGAGGCAAGAAATTTGCTAAAATACGCTTCTGACGAAATCTCACATTAATAAAATCTCCAGTTAAGCGGTCTTGGGACGCAAACACCAACTTCCTGTCAAGACATGAGCCTGAAATAGCAGACAAGGCTGTAGCATCCAAAGGACTCTGGACGGGACAGTTACATTTACAGTAATTTTACACCATTTGTGGCAATTTACGAGATTTCCACCGTGAAGTTATGAGACAAACGATGCATGTCACGATATTTCTATCCCTTTATATCATGATGTGGATGATGGAAATGGCCACCAATGACGTAATTTGAGATTTAGCAGATTCTACCCCAATAGTTCTCTTAAATCAATGTTTAAGTTTATAGCAAATTCCTATAATAGCCACCATATAATAGAATATGTCCAACTATTTTGACCTCATAAAAGCGAACTGTGCATAAATAAAAATGCCAATCCGTTTTCTTTGCTTAGATACTTATTGAATCTAATAGTAGTAATTATTACAGAAATAATGTAATTATAACTTAATTTTACCTTGGTTTTTTTTTAATTTAATGTCTTCAATAATTTAATACATTTAATTTAATTAATTGTATTTTATTAATTTAGTTTCTTTGTTGTGAATTGCCCAGCGTTATTGACAGCCAAGTGCCAATCACGTTTAATAAATTATTATTTAGACGAGAATGTTTGAACAAAATGTGAAGACAGAATATGAAATAGTTTTTTTTGTGTGTGTGTATGTGAGGGTGTGTGTATGCATTGACTAAAGAGTAAAATTCTATCTGGGCCAATTTCATTAATTATTAGTTGTTAGTATATTAGGAAGACTTCCCTCCTTTTTCCTACAGTGTTTTGCTCCAGCACAATAGCTTGCACTCGGAATAATAAGCCTCTCTGATGGAATTTGGCACTGCCATCCTCTCTTCATACTGATGACATAAGTGCTAATTTTCAGAGAGAAATGGGAAAAGGCATTTTGCAAACGTTGCTCTGCCTCTGAAACTGACGTGCTTTCAACTTCTCCCAGTAACAATTTGGACCCAGCAGCGTTGATTGAACTAGAGATTTTGGCAGGCTTTCTTCTTTATTGGTTTTGTTGACGCCAAGCAATTAAGAGATAAATTGGCTTTAAACAGATTTTTCATTGTTGATGACTGAAATCTTGACTGTATTTCTGATTTTCGTATCGTTGGGTTTAGTGCTGGTTTTACATTAGAATCTGTACTATTGCAAGTAGAACAAATAAATGATTAACCTATCTAAGGTATAAATCTTTAAAAACTCATTTTAGCTTCCAGTGCCCCATTCCAAGCTCAAAACGGACACTTTGGATTCAGAAGTGGATATTGTCCCCTTGCCAGAAGTGTTCCAGTGTTGCCTTATGGTTTGAGGTCAGATAGGACAGGGGGGGGGGGCTCCAGAGTGCTTCTGATGAGGGTCAACAAGCATCCAGATGTTTGCCTTGACTTCAGAACAGCCCGTTTTGAGGTGGAGATGTTTCCTGACCATTAGGCTGCTGCTATGTGATGTCCCACCTGCTAAGTAGAGAATGGTGAAGACGTCCATGTGGTGTTCAAAGTATGACGTTGATGTGCGAATTGAAGGCTTATTTCATTTCATTCTGCCTTTTGGTCTATGAAAAGCTTCCTAAGAGACGGGTGAAACTGACTCAGTGAATTTTATACTCAGCAAGTGACACGGAGCTTTGCATTTCAAAATCAGAATGGTTAATGGACATCTAACAAAACAGGTGCAGAAAAATGGAAGCGACGTTTTGCTTTGAACCCCAAGCCAAAGCGTCTTACAAAAGATTTTAATCAGGCGGTTCAGCAAAAAAGAAAGGAAGTTTTTGGTGGTTACAGGTTTGGGCTGCAACGAAATTCTTGGAGATCTTAGAAGGGTTTTATAAGATGATGCCTGCCATTCATGCTCCCCCCACTGGGCTGGCCCCTCCAAGCTAGAAAGTGGAGCTTCACGCATGCTTGCCCATCTCTCCCGTGGCCCGGTTTCAAGCAGGCTGAGGCCCGGTAGTGGGCCACAGCCTGGGGGTTGGGGACCCCTGCTCTACGTCTTTCCAAAAAGTTGCCTGGCTTTGAATAAAGCAGCGCTGTTGAATGTTCATACCTGCGTTCAGTGTTTCAGACGTTCCTTTTCAGATAACATATTCCTTGTTCGCGGTAATTGTTCAGGTGTCTGAAGAGTCCTGCACGCATTGTGCGATTTATGAAACGTGACTAATGGCCAAAGCATTGTGAATCCCTCAAACTTAACTTGGCAGGTGCCAAGAGAATTAAGATGTACACTTAACGTGGCAAGGGAGTATTTCATTATGTGAAACTGAACTGTGGGTTGACTGTTTTAAATTAATGGAACATTATCCTATATTTAAGGCCACATGTCTTTTCAATTTTAGCGGTTCAGATAATGGCATTGGGCCAGACAGCTGGGAAGGAGATCTTACTTAAAGGCAGGGAAAATATGTCTATGAAACAAGAGGGTTATGCTATATTTTGTTGGTTCGTGTCCATCAATCCTTTTTGAACGGTATTGAGATCAGTGGTGTCTTAATCTTCTTTGGTTCCCTGTTTGTGAAAGCCTCTCTTTTTCAAAATCTTTTGAATGGCCTCTCCTAAAGCTTCAGTTCTTCATTTATCAAAGAGATTATTAATATCAGAGTGGGAGGAGAGTTAGTCTAATGTTTGCAAAAAATAATAATAATCAGGAGTCTGGTAACACCTTTTCTGAGCAACACCTTTTATTAAAGGAAGCTTTGGTGAGCAGCAACCAATATCCTCTCCTAGGTGCAAACAAAGGCATAACTTGCATTTTCTGGGCTTGCAGCTGGCAGGCAGCTGGCAGAAAAAATAAAATAAAATGCAAAGGACATTGTAAACACATGAAATAATTTCCAGAATTGGCAACGAAGATGGTTTGTAAGGATAGACAGATATAGTGAGATACATGAATGTTGCTGGTGTAAACTATCTTTAATTAGATTTTCTCCCTTTTTATTATTTCTTCCTCTTAATTTCCTTTGCTTGCTCTGCGCCTCACTCTTTTTCTACTCTTTGCGTGATATTGCTTGCACCCGAATAAAATAGCATGATGGGTACATACATATTCAAGAAAATCTCTGGAGAAAATGTCCCAGTTGACCTCTTTGTCTAATCAACTGTTGCCTGGGTAACTGGGGAGGGGGGGTTTCTGTAAAGAAAGGGCAGGAGGGGCTTGGTAGCCCCTTTTCAGAGAAACCCATCTGATGAAAAAGGCAGAAGGTTTTGTGATCTGTAACCAGCTTAGTAATCGGATGCACGGAAGAGGCTCAGTTGCAAGCTGGAGCCAAAGGCTGCAGAATGCATAGCCGTGAAAATCTCTCTAGGCTTTCTCAGATGTTCTTGACAAACACAATGGATTGGTAACACATTGTAGTTGGCAACTGTACGCAACATCTGCACAACCAACCTCTTTTTAGTTTTCTTCCCTTTGCCTTATCCTGATTTAAATCCTTTAGAATAGAACAGAGCTGGAGGGACCTTGGAGGTCTTCTAGTCCAGCCCCCTGCTCAAGCAGCAGAATCTAGACCAGGGGTAGGCAACCTTGGCTCTTTTATGACTCGTGGACTTCAACTCCCAGAATTCCTGAGCCAGTCCACAAGTCATAAAAGAGCCCAGGTTGCCTACCCCCGACCTAGACCATCTCAGACAAGTGACTGCCCAGTCTCTTCTTAAAAGTCTCCAGTGATGGAGCACCCACGATTTCTGGTGGCAAGCTGTTCCACTGGTTAATTGTCCTCATTGTTAGGAAGTAGGAATCCTGTATCATTTCAGTTACTCCAGGGGTCTAATGAAGGGAGTTCATTTAGTGAACGAACGTTCACAGTTAAACGGCACTGAAAAAGTGACATGGTCACTTTTCATACTTATGACCTTTCTAGCATCCCCCTGGTCACGTGATCAAAATTCAGACGCTTGGCAGCCGGTTCATACTTACGACGGCTGCAGCATCCAGGGGGTCACGCAATCCTCTTTTGCAACGTTCTGACCAGCAAAGTCAATGGGGACGGCCGGATTCACTTAACAACCGTGTGGCTAACTTACTAATTGCAATGATTCGCTTAACAACTGTGGCAAGAAAGGCCATAAAATGGGGCAAAACTCAGGCCTCACTTAGCAACAGAAATTTGTGCTCAGTTGTGGTCGTTGAGGACTACCTGCATATGCCAGTTGCCGAGTGCCCCAGTTTTGATCACGTGACGTGAGGATGCTGCAACGGTGGTAAGTGTGAAAAACGGTCATGCTGCTTTTTGCAGTCCATTGAAACTTTGAACGGTCACTAAACAAGTGGCCATAAGTGGAGGACTGCTTGTAAAGAGCGTTTGCGTTTCTTCCTCCACACGAGGGCCGGGAAGCGGTGGCTTCTCCAAGCCTCACCTTCCCCATTTTGGCTTTTGAGTCTGATGGGTGACCTAACTCTCCCCAGAAAAGGAAGCATCCCCTGGGCCTCTTCCTCCTGGCGAGATACGTTTAGAGCAGGGGTCCCCAACCCCCGTGCCGTGGACCGGTACCGGGCCGTGGCATGCCAGCAACCGGTCCGCACAAACAAGCAAAGCCCCCTCCGTGGGATGCAGGCAGCACACAAAACCACGCACCCTCCGGTCCGCGGAAAAACCTCCCTCCACAAAACTGGTCCCTGGCACCCAAAAGGTTGGGGACCTCTGGTCTTACACATCTAGATGTCTTAATCACTTAAGATTTCTTGGCAAATTGAGGTGGACTCATCCTCCTTGAGTCAAAGGAGATTTTCCATCGGAATCCAGTTGTTTTTGCTTCCTGGGATGCAGTGCGCTGTTCCATGTGCTTTAGCTTGTTTACAAGTGTGACGTCAAGGTTAAACATCCATTTGCGAAGCACTGATGAATTGCTATTGGCGTGGAGCTTTATTTCCATCAGATACTTAATGTGTGATAGTTACAAGTCTCTCTGTTGGACAGTGATCTCCCCCCCCCCCCCCTAGTTGATTATTGATGGCAAGGTTGTGTACTCAGCAGTTCCACAGGAAGCTTTTAATTGGAGGGACTTACATCCTGGTTTTTCTATATTTTGCAAGAGGAGATGATGGCATTTTTAGAGTACAGCTCCATAATGTAGCACTCACAGGGATCTTCTGTACATGAAACAGGGGTGCTGACTAGAGTATGACAGGATTGTGGAAGACAGGCTTTTGATGGTCATGGTGATACGAAGTTACAAAACGAGAACATCAAGCTTGCAAAATTGAGAACATAAATTTGATATATATATATATATTTTAAAAAGTGATACTCGCATTTCCTGATCCTACAAAATACACGGCAGGATATCTTGAAAGTGTGAGATTGTGAATGATTAAATCAAAATATTGTTCTTTGAGGAATGTTTAGGAAAGACTGCAAGTCTAAAGCACTCGTAGATTGAAGTGAATAATCTCATTTGGAATGTAAAATTTTCAGTTTTGATTTTTGATTTGCAATACCTCCAGAAATGCCCATCAGACTTCAAATACTAGTTTGGAATGGATGCGGGTTTCCTCGTTCTCCCTTTGTTAGTAGCAGAGAGCAAGTGTCGGCTTGTTTCCATCTGAAAAGAGGGAAACTTCAAACCTCCTTTGAACAATGAAGTTGGTCTCTGTTGAGTTTAGCAGACAGGAGGCAGAATAGATAGGAATCCAAGTTTATCTCCAGCAGTTGATTCCTTGTCTGGGAATTGATACTGAATTGCATTTTATTTTAGACGATAATTTCCTTATTGGCATTAAGAAACACTGAGACTTACTTGCTTTCTGTTGTTCTGGCACAGTAGATGAGAATCTAAGCATGGGGAGAGCTGCTGGGAAGCAATTCAACAGGTTCTGTCGGTGTTGCACAAGTCCAATGAACGCGGCAGAGATTCACAGGATGAGTGAATCTTGAATGGATTCGAGTTGGCAAAGACCTCTGGATCCTTCCAGCTTTAATTCTTAATTGGGAGGCTGTGTGAGCTTGCTGTGTTTTCCTTGGGACTGTTTGTGCTGTGGGTTAATGCACCAGCAAGATGTTGCAAGAGATTGCCTAGATCCAGTTATTCTGGTCCCCAGATTATAGTATAGCTGTATTTATTATCTTTATATTCTTCTTTTCCTTCGGGAACTCAAGAGTGGTGTACAGAGTGTTCCCTTCTCCAGTAGGCTGAGCCGAAGGAGAGTGTCTGCCTCCAAGCCACCCAGGGAAGGGAACATAGAGGAATCCTGTAGAAATTTGGTTGGGTGCCATTCAGTTGAAAGCTAAAGTTTGAAATGCTGCTGCTGATCGGTTGTCTCCAAATCTTGAAGGAGACTAATCTTTGGCCAAGCGCTTGTTTGTTGACACAGGCCCAAATTAACAACCAAACGAAACAGGTCACAGAGAGCAGGAAATGCAAAGAGAGATGAGGTTGGAAATCAGTAGCCAAAAGCTGAAAGAGCAATCTCTCTCTCTCTTTTTCTCTTAAGGCAAAACTAAGTAAAAAATAAACTAGGAGGAAATAATGTTGAAAAAAATACAGACAAAATCAAAATTAAATATATGGGAGTTTTACACACACACACACACACACACACACACACACACACACACACACACACACACACAATAGGGTGTAGTTTTTGTGCAGTTTGCAGTCTTAGCCAGTAACAGTGTCATAGCTGTTGCCGAACATTTAGCAGGCATTTATTGCTGCTCTTTCAAGTGGAAGCTTCACTCCAGTGGCCTTCCAGAGTAGTCAACTAATGCTGGCAAAATAAATCCATATTTTACACCCCATTAGTAATAACGGGAGAAGAAACAACCGATCTAAGACCGGGGGCTTTTTTCCCAGTTCTAGCACAGATGATCCTATAAGATGGGGTTCCGTGCCAGTCGCCAGCAAAGAAGAATTTTATCTAGACCTCATGCAATTAAGAGGTAATCAAGTGATATAAATTCCTAGCATAGCTTTTCCTGTTTAAAAACAGAATCACCAAGAGGAAGCAGGTGGCTATTGGTTTTCTAGAATCTGGGGCAAAAAATCTCCCCAGTCCCACGACTGGAAATTCTTTTACTGGAATCAGCGTGGTTTGGGTAAGAACCTGCTATATGTGCTTTCCCCCTAAATTATGGGCTGGCTTTTAAAGCGGAGAGGCGGCATTTTAAAGATTGGACGACAAACTTCTTCACTGACGCTCCTTTATAAGCAGTCTTGTGGTGACCTGTGCCCAAACCGTTATGGGGAAGTGATGGTAATCCTTCTAGCATATGATGTAGGCAACTTGTCCTGATTTAAACCAGCATCCTACAACTCCAGTCTCCAGCTTGTAGGAGTTTTCCCCAATGCTTAAGTTTTACAACATCAATTTATTTAAAACATCCAGTGTTGCCATTCTGCATAATGATCGACAAAAAACCTTGAATGAATATCTAATTTATATTTAGATTCGCACCCACGAAATACCTTCCAGATTGTAAGAGTCTTATGGGGGTGTGACTGCCTTTTCCTCGTTAGGCCTTCTATGCATGGGAGTGTTTGCACACTTTCTGAGTGTTAAGATATGTTTGTGTTACGTAGTTTTAAGAGGCAACTTCGTTGACTAATAGATGTTGATGTGGCAATGCTGTGGATGCCTTCCTAAGGCAGGAAAGACCCCCTTTTAGTTCCTCAGAGAAGAAGCGGTTGGATGACCCCTCAACCTCAAATGGACCATGACCAAAATTTCCATTGCTGAGCAAGGCGTGATTGAGTGAATTTTGCCCCATTTTATGACCTTTCTTGCCTCAGTTGTTAAGTGAATCTCTGCAGCAGCTAAGTTAGGAACACGGTTGTTAAGTGAATCTGGCTTCCCCATTGACTTTGCTTGTCGGAAGGTGGCAAAAGCTGAGCATGTGACCCTGGGACACAGAAACCGTCATAAGTACATGCCAGTTGCCAAAGGTCCAAATTTTGATCACATGACTGTGGGTCAGTCAGAAGTGTGAAAAACCATTATAAGTCACTTTTCTCAGTGCTGTTGTAACTTTGAACGGTCATAAAAGAATGATTGTGAGTCAAGGACTGCCTGTATGTGAGACCCGGCCTTGTTCCTTCCTCTCCTCCTCAATTTTCTAAATGTTGTAGAAGAAAATAGAGGGAGATCTCCACCGGCCGGTGATCCATCCTCATGGGAGAACCCATCCTACATAACATTTCCATGGAAACCTAAACAGCTGAGGATGGGGTGGTGGTGTTCCTCATGCAGACCACTCACTTCAGTGGTCTTGATCTTCCACGCTTTGGGGTCTGGGAGGGCCTGGCAGGCGACAGCGTTAAGGTGGAGGGTCACATTTATAATAATAATAATAAAGTTGGAAGGTACCTTGGAGGTCATCTAGTCCAACCCCCCACTCAGGCAGGAAACCCTATACCATTTCAGACAAATGGCTGTCCAGTCTCTTCTTAAAAACTTCCAGTGCTGGAGCATTCAGAGCTTCTGGAGGCAGGTTGTTCCACTGGTTAATTGTTCTGACTGTCAGGAAATTTCTCTTTATTTCTACCTTGGTTATCTCCTTGTTTAGTTTCCATCCGTTGTTTCTGGTCCTGCCTTCCGGCGCTTTGGAGAATAGCTTGACTCCCTCTTCTTTGGGGCAGCCCCTGAGATATTGGAGCACTGCTATCATGTCCCCCCTCGTCCTTCTCTTCATTAAACTAGAGTAGACATACCCAATTCCAGCAACCGTTCCTTATATGTTTTAGCCTCCAGTCCCCTAATCATCTTTGTTGCTCTTCTCTGTACTCTTTCCAGAGTCTCAGCATCTTTTTTACATCGTGGTGACCAAAACTGGATGCCGTATTCCAAGTGTGACCTTACCAAGGCATTGTAAAATGGTATTAACACTTCACCTGATCCTGATTCTATCCCTCTGTTAATGCAGCCCAGCACTGTGTTGGCTTTTTTGGCAGCTGCAGCACACGGCTGGCTCACATTTAAGTGATTGTCAACTAGGCCTCGGAGATCCCTCTCACAGTTACTACTATTGAGCCAGGTACCCCCTATGCTATACCTGTGCATTTGGTCTTTCTTGCCTAAATGTAGAACCTTACTTTTCTCACCATTGAATTTCATTTTGTTAGATAGCGCCCAACTGGCAGGGCTGTTTCCCACATGCCTTTGCACGTCTGGAGCATCTTTTCCAGCTGCCAGCATCTCCGTGGTGCAAGAGAAATATAGAGGCACTGCTTGAATGAATCAGAATGAATTTTGGGGTGCTCTTGTGATTCTGATGCGATAACCTGATGGCGTCTTTAACAACAGGTCCCCAAGACAGAGGAAAGGACATTATGGGGGATTTGCCTGTTCATCAATAACAGAGGACTTTCTATTTTTACATAGATTGTGGTAGCTGCAGCTCGACAACTGAGTTCACTTTCACAATTCAAGAGACGCTCAGCCCCTTTGCATTCCTTCATGATGCCCGCCGGCTAAATGTCAAATATGTAGAATTTTCCATCTTCCCCAAATTTAGGATATTACCATCATCAGTTTCAATATAAGCTAAAGTCTTAAAACTGATTTTATATCCAGAGTTGCTCCCAAGTTAGAAAAAATCTATACATTCATTTCTTTAGTCTTTATTGTGTATTTTATTTTAGTATGTTTGTGCTGTGTTGCAGATTTTGATAAGCGTATCTTATCAAAGTGTATCTTCAATAGGTTCTCAAGTGTTGCAAGAGTGTTGGGGGAAAAATGGGATTAAAATGTGGATTATTGAACTGCTGTAGACCTCTCAGAAATTAGCTATGCTAATTTGTTGTGATTAGGGCATTTTCAACATGCAGACGGTGCCCAAAGAATGCCCAAATTAATTTATACGATTTTGTTTAGTGGCAGCAAAATACTTAACAAAGTTTCAGGAAAATATGCCAACATTTTACAAATAGTGAAATGATTCTGCTGTTGTTGTTGTTGTTTTAATTGTACTCCAGTTATCTCTTTAAATTAACTCTTGCTGGTGGTTGAATTTTTCTCCAAGTATTTTTCATTGGAGCTGCTAGTTTTCCCCTTGGAAGTTTAGAGGATGTAGCAACTGGATTACCCTGTTGTGTTCGCCATAATTTCTGTATCGTTTGATCCTAGTGTAATTATGTGAACCTGGCCAATTGTGGTTAAAGAAACAATCACCTAGTTCGCTCTACAAGAGAGTTTCTCCGCAAAGTAAGATTACTTAAACTGCCCTTACAACCCGGCCTTTTCCAGATTTGGGGGCCCACATGTGGTTGTTGGGGGGGGAGCAGGGGTTGGTCTCCGAAATATTTGGTGGAATCAGAAGAAACCTCACTTTAATTCCATTTATATAGTATGGATCAAAAATAAATGTGAATAATACCGTCATTTATTTAATGTTTTTCTTCTGTTCCTTTAGTACATTCTGATAGACGTTTTTGGAAATCCCTGAAAGCAACAAGCTACATATTTCTGCACTAAACAATAGTTTATCCCAATGAGAATGATCTGCAAATAATGGGTTATATTTGTTTCAGTTATAGTTAAGTTTTAATCTTGGATTGGTTGTAAAATCTGGATCAATTTAAATTGTCACTTCAGGAAGGAATATTTCTGTTCCATAAACACACAGCTCAGCCTTCCCTCCCTTCCTGCCTTCCTTCCTTCCTTCCTGCCTTCCTGTCTTTCTTCCTGCCTTCCTGTTTTCCTGCCCTTCTGTTTGCCTGCCTTCCTGCCTTCCAACTGATAATAATTTACTCCTCTCTTTTACGTGCCTCTTTCTATCAGAACTTAACAGCAGGCTTGTAAATTGCCATATCGGGCCCGTCACCAGTGGCGAGCAGGGCTATTCGAAAGCCCACGCTCGGCTCCCTCTCTCATAACTCAGATCAGGTGCGGCTTCTGGTGAGGAGCCCTCTAGTAACCAAGAAGAGTTTGAACTTGGGAGACAGTCAGAAGAGAGAAAGGGAAGGTTTTGAAAAAGGCTGACTCTTCCGTGCACTCCCCAAAGACCCGCTATTTCTCTCAGGAAGGTGCCACAAATACGATTTTCTTTCTGTTGGGGACGCAGATTTTCTACTTTTTCAGATAGGATTCGTTTCACTTCTCCTAGTTTTGCTAGCCCAAATTCACGTGGTTTTCTCTTCCCTTTTACAGCAGGAACGGATTTCGTATACTCCGCCGGTGAGCCCAGTAGACGACTATCCTTCCTCGTCACCCCTCCATGTCCCGCTGCCTCGAGCCATCAGGATGGAGGAAGAGACCCTCAGGCTTCCAGCCCATCTGCGTGAGTGTTTCAGGCGCGGCCTTTTGAGGAGGGGTGGGGAGGAGCACAGGGGCGGTCCAGGCCCTACTTTTTAAAATGCACGCCACCGAAATCCCTGGGGGAGATGCGTTGCAGAGGATGCCTGGCTGGGACTGTATCAGGACGCGCAAAACATTTCATCCTGGAAGTCTCCATTTCCACAGTGAGCTGTTCTGTGTGGTCCAGAAGTGGCTGGACACCAGATGGGGACCCCTTCAGAACAGGCCTGTGTTGAGGGGATGACAAGGCCCTTATGGCTGTCCCAGGGCTTCATGATGGCCTTTATGCGCTTACTGAAAGATCACAACTTGTTTTCGGAACCAGTCACACAACATTGTTTTCCCTACCACTATCGTTGTGCTTTGTCTTCATAGTCTAGTATAGGGGTGGGGAACCTTGGCTCTTTTGTGACTTGTGGACTTCAACTCCCAGAATTCCTGAGCCAGCCATGCTGAGGGGAAAGGGAGAGGTTTCCAAGCTGAGCCATGCTGGCTCAGGAATTCTGGGAGTTGAAGTCCACGAGTCATAAAAGAGCCCAGGTTGCCTACCCCTGGGCTAGTAGAAACTTCTAGAGATCCTGTGCAGGTACAGCCGAAACGTTCTTTCCAGGCCATGATGACAATCATTAGATTTTTTTCCTGTGTTTTTTAAGGATGCCCCTGTGAATAATTTATTTGCATTCCTAACACTGCATTTATAGGGAGTCCTCGACTTACGACAGTTCATTTGGTGACCATCCAAAGTCACAATGACACTGAAAAAAGTGACTTATGACCATTTTTCACAAATACAACCTTTGCAGCATTCCCCAGAACATGGGATCAAAATTCAGACGCTCGGCAACTGGTTCATATTTATGACCATTGCCGTGTCCCAGGGACACGTGATCCCCTTTTGCGACCTTCTGACAAGCAAAGTCAATGGGGAAACCAGATTCACTTAACAACTCGGTTATTAACTTATCAACTGAAGTGATTCACTTAACAACTATGGCAAGAAAGGTCGTAAAATGGGGCAAAACTCACTTAACAAATGTCTAGCTTAAGAACATAAATTTTGGGCTGAATTGCAGTCGTACGTCGAGGATTACCTGTACTAAATTCTCCTTAAATGTCTTCAGAACTTGTACTTTGAGTTATTGGACCATCTTTCCCTCTCGGTGCCTACACACCTAGTTCAGGGGTCTGGGCTGGTAGCCTAGCGCTTGGCTTTTGGTGCCCTACAAAAATAGTCAAGGCTGTTTATATTTCTGATAATACGTAATAGGAGAATATGATGGGTTAAGGCACTTGCTTTGCTTGGTTTAGAATCGTCTAAAGCACAGGCCCCCAATCTTTGGGGCACCAGGGACCGGTTCCGTGGGGAGAGGTTTTTCCATGGACCGGAGAGTGCGTGGTTTTGTGTGCTGCCTGCATCCTGCGGATGGGGCTTTGCTTGTGCGGACCGGTTGCTGGCATGCCACGGCCCGGTACCGGTCCACGGACCGGGGGTTGGGGACCCCTGGTCTAAAGGAAGCAGTTTTCTAGTAAGGAGAGTAGTGTGTGAAATGAGAGATTTTGGCAGGGCTGGCCATTGATCCTTCATGAGAACATAGGGAAAGAAAATTAGGGCAGGGAACGGTGTGTACCAGTTAGCCTTCAACAGATGTTACCAGCTTCTTTAATGTGGTGCTTTTGATCATTAGGCTTCCTCATGTTTCTCTTTTATATTATCTCAAGATTTTTTCAAAAAAAGATCAATGCCCAGTTTTTCTAATGAAATCCAAAAAAGGCTGTTCTCTCTGCCCTAGCCTTTCTCCCCTAATCAGCTCAACGGCCACGTTTCGATTTCTTGAGGACCTTGTCTAAGATGAAGGTCTTCCCTGCATTAAGGGCTTCCTGGATGTGTCTTTCTTGGAAACAGGCAAAAAGCACACTCTGTGGAGGTCTTGCTAGGAAAAACTCTTCCTTAGAAGAACATCCCATACCAGACTGCAGACGAGCATGGCTGGTGTTTAAGGGGGAAAGGAAGGAGAAGATTGATGGGAATCCAGTTTTGTCCTCTGATCCCAGACCAGGAAACAGTTAATGCTGTTGCTCATGGTTCTCTTGTGCTTCTGTATAGATAGTCCTCAATTTACCATCATTCGTTTAACAACTATTCAAAGTGACAATGATGCTGAAAAAAAGTGAGTCATGGCTGGTCCTTGCATTTGCGCTGCTCCTACAGACTTGTGATCACAATTTAGGCACTTGGCAACCAGCGTGCATTGACGACGGTTGCCACATCCTGGGGTGATATGATCCCCATTTGCGACCATCCCAGGGAGCCTCTGTCCAGCACAGTCGGTGGGAGAAGCTGGAGTCGCTGAAAGACGGCAGAGATTTGCTGAATGATCACAGGGATTGGCTTAAGGACCATGGCAGAAAGGTCAGGAAATTGGACATAACTCACTTAACAGCCATCTCACTTAGGGATGGAAGGTCTGGCGTGAATTGTGGCCGTAAGCTGAGGACCCTCCGCAATGTAACAGTGTATGGAGGATCTCTTCCTGGGACCTGCATTAATATCTTCGCCAGTTGCGGTTTAATGTGGTTTAATACGATGTTGCATAATCACGTCTCAAAAAAAAAAAAATCTTAGGAGACCGGAGTCTCTTTTTACTCAAGGGAGAGTAAAAAAAGACAAGGTGTAACTACAGTTGGTCCTTGCTTTACAACAGTTCGCTTAGTGATCATTCGAAGTTACAACGGCACGGAAAAAAGTGACTTATGACCATTTTTCATACTTACGGCCATTGCAGCATCCCCACGACCACGGGATTTACATTCGGAGGCTTGACAACCGACTCACATTTATGACGGTCGCAGAGTCCCAGGGAGTCATGTGTGATCCCCTCTTTGCGACCTGACAAGCAGGGTGAATGGGGAAGCCAGAGTCAGTAATTTAACAGCTGCAGTGATTCACTTCACAAAAGTCGTAAAACGGGACAAAACTCACTTAACAACAGAATTTGCCCCAAATTTCTGCAATCTGCAAAACTCTGCAACTTGCACAGGGGCAGCTAAACACACCTGGGCGCCTCACACAGCTGGCCTGCTCCAATTTTGGATCGGGAGCTAAGCGCCTCCGATTTTCTGAAGCAGCCCCCTTCCCTCACCCACCTTCTCACACCTAGGGTGGGACGAGTCCAGGGCTGAGTTTTGTGGCTTCCGATGCTTTTTTCCTCCCGGCCAGCCTCGATTCCGACGTTGAGCCCTTCTCTGGGCCTAAGCAAGGCAGCAGGCAGGGATGATAGGATCTGCACGGCCACGAAGGTGTTTGTTTAAGTTGTGTCAGAGGCCATTAAGAGGTTTCCTGTTTCCCCAAAAACCAGGAACACAAGAAAGAGACGAGCAAGGAAAAGCCGCCCCTTTAAGCCGTACAAATGTTTTCCTTCTGGGTTAAAACCCATTTGAGGTTTGTTATTTTAAGAGCCAAAACTCTCCAGTGATGGAAGGGGGGGGGAAACGAAGATGCCAGGGGAGGAGATCAAGTCACGATTTAGGCTGCTGGTGTTGCGTGGGGACAGCTCTGGCCCCGTTGGAGAGGGGGAGAAACCTTTCCCGGCCAAGGGTCACTCCTGGGGGTTGGAAGAGTCCCCGGGGAGCCCCGAATCCGGGCCAGCCGTGACTACAAATCTCCTCTTCCAGAAACGTGGTTCCATATCGAGTAACCCCTGGCTAAAGGACGGGAGGCTGTGGCCCCTCTCCCACGGTGTCCATCAAGGGGTTCCAGGATCCCAGCGTCACGTCCAGGGAGCCCTCGGCGTATGGCCACAATTGAGCCCAACATTTCTGCCGCTAAGCAAGACGGTTGTTAAGGGAGTTTTGCCCCATTTTACGTCCTTTCGTGCCACGGTTGTTAAGTGAATCCCTGCACTTGTAAAGTTGGTAACCCTTCCCCATTTACTTTGCTTCTCTGAAAGTCGCAAAAGGTGATCGCACGATGCCGGGACACAGCATCTGTCATGAATACCAGCCAGTTGACAAGTATGCAGATCTTGGTCATCCATGGGGATGTTGTGACGGTCATAAGCGTGAAAAATGGTCATAAGTCACCTAAGTTGTAACTTGGAATGGTGACTAAATGAGTGGCTGTCTGTTGACAGCCACCTGTGCCCCCATTGTACAGGTTTGGTCAGCTTCCCACCTGACTCTTTTCACCTCTGTTGTGTTCATTCCCAGTGGCAGGGGGTCCTAACTCTGAGGAAGAGCGGTGTAAGGGAGAAGGGAAGTTGTAAGGACATCTTTTCCTCCTCAAACTTGTGTAAAAACAAACTAAAGCAGAAATGTGAGTCAGTCGTTAAAAAAAATACCTTTTGCGAAAGGCTAGCAAGATCCAGATGTTGTTAAGCATCTATAACTATTAAGGCTTTCCTCTTTAAGGGAGGGTGTTAAGGGAAGGTTGTTAAGCGAATCAGGCTTCCACCATTAGCTTTGCATGCCGGAAGCCCCCTGAGAAGCTCCCAAAAGGCAGCTGTGTGACCCCGGGGATGCTGCAGCCGTCGCACATACATGCTGATTGCCAAACATCCAAAATCCTGATCGTGGGAAGACAGGGGTTGCTGCAGGGCTTCTAAAGAACTGATTCCAAGTCATTTTTTTTTCCCCAGTGCCATTGTAACTTTGAACGGTCACTAAGTGAATGAGTTGAGGACTAGCTGAACTTCCATCTTACCAGGCCGCAGTTGTCTGTAAGGGTGTTTCTCAACCGTGAGAACTTGAAGAAGTCCGGACTTCCACTCTCAATAGTAAAAGTGGCAGGCTTGCTCTGTTCGCAGTGCCTGCTTCCTTCCGTCTCTGCTTTTTGGAAGTGCTACGCTCTCTGTGGATGGCAGAATGTCCCTTTTTGGGTCTTTGGGGAAAACATTCAGTGATGGCAGAGCCTTGTTCTAGCTACACATGTCCTGATAAGGAATGAGGTCTGGTGAAGGCAACTATAAATAGCTACGTTTAGAAAAACGAGAGCTTACTTCATTTGCCTAAAAGAAAGGAGGACCATTAGCCCATTTATTTATTGTTAAATTTATATGTCACCTGTCTCACTATTCAACGTGACTGTGCAGCTCTGCTGTCCACCTGATCTCTTGGGAAAGGCCTTTTCTTTCAGGTATCTGTTCTGTGCAAAAAACTTTCCTGCGCATTTTAGTAGGGGAAAAAAAAAAACTTCAGAAAACCTTTAGAAACAGCTTCTCTGTGTTTGCATTGTGACTTTTAGACTGGGAAGCCAGTTAGCAAGCAGGCTGAGTATAATTTCCCATTTGAACACCCTCCCTTAAAGAGGAAAGCCCTATAGAGCTAGTTCTCGACTTACAACAGGTCATTTTTAGTGAAAAGAGTGACTGAGGACCGTTTTTCACAGGACCGTTGCAGCCTCCCCAGGGCCACGTGATCAAAATCCAGATGTTTGGCAACTGTCTCATATTTATGACCGTTAAAGTCATAAGGTCACAGGATCCCCTTTTGCGACCTTCTGACAAGCGAAGTCAGTGGGGAAGAAGCCGGATTCACTTAACAACGGCAGTGATTCACTTAACAGCTGTGGCAAAACAAAGGTCATAAAATGGGGCAAAGCTCACTTAACAAATGTCTCACCTGGCTCAATTGTGGTCGTAAGTTGAGGACTGCCTGTAGATCCCCAACTCAGAAATTTCAGTGGTTTCTCTGCACTCTTGAGATCTTAGGAGATCATTTCGTTTTCTTGTTTCTCTGGATTGTTTTCTATCAGCTACTCTGAGGACGGGGAAGAGGCTGCCTTTATTCTCCAGATTTAATGTGGGAGATAGGATTAATATTCAGTCAAGATAATAATTCTCAGCGATTAAAACTTGCCGAGTTTCTGAGAAATCCTCAGGCTCAGAAGAAAGTGTATCCATTGATCTTTATTCCCCATAAGCCGTTAACGCTCCCTCGAGCGGATCTGCAGCGCTTCCTGGCTTGTCCAGGTGACCCCTGGGATGGCGGGGCCTTCCAGGAAGGGCCGCCGAAATGCAGGCCGGCATGAAGGGCGTCACATCTGCTGTGCCCCAGACACACTGCACCACCTTGGCAACCTTGCGTGTGTTCAGCCACAAGAAGGACAAATGAGATTACATCATCGGACACACAACATGAATTATGCCAGCTGCACAAAGAATGCCTGGTGTGCTTCTGTGGAATCCATGAGATAATATACAGGCAGTCCTCTGCTTACGACCACAGTTGAGCCCAACATTTCTGTTGCTAAGTGAGAGATTTGTTAAGTGATTAAAAAAAATCAATAAAATATATGGGGGAAAAAGAGAGAGATTTCTTAAGTGAATTTTGCCCCATTTTATGAACTTCCCTTCTCACAGTTGTTAAGTGAATCGCTGCAGTTGATAAGTTAGTAAGTGAATCACTGGAATGATTAAGTTAGTAAGCCAGTCTGGCTTCCCCATGGACTTTGCTTGTCAGCAGGTTGCAAAAGGGGATCACGTGACCCCCGGGGGACACTGTAACTGTCATAAATATGAATCGATTGCCAAGCATCCGAATTTGGATCAGGTGACCCTGGAGATGATACAACCATCGTAAGGGTGAAAAACGGCCATAAGTCCCTTTTTTCACTGCTGTAGTAACTTCAAACGGTCACTAAATGAACTGTTGTAAGTTGAGGACTACCAGATGTTGCAGGCCAGCAAAATCCTGCCACAAAAAAGAGGCGGCAAAATGCACTTTGCAGAGAAAGCCCCAAGAATTCTTCAGAATTGCTGGGCAGGATTCAGCACAGCGTGGAGGGAAGGCACCCGTGAGCAGAAGAGACCAACAAAATCTTGATTGTGGGAAATCTAGATGACCCTGGAAGCCTCGGTCAGAAGGACCCGTGAGAAGGAAATGTGCAGCTGAGCTGCAGAACGTGTGAACAGCCCGTCCCTGTGGTTCTGTGGTTGGCTAGTTGCTCCGTTTTTTTCCCATAACTGGTGAAAATGGGGGGGGGGGAGGTTTTCAGTACTAAAGAGAGAAAGTTTATAGTTGACCTTAAGTGAATTGATAACCGCCAAGATAAGGCATTGTGAAGGAAATCAGAAATAAGTCTATATCTGTAAAACATAAAGCAGTTGTACTATTAGTTTGGACTCCTTTGGTTTCAATTCCCATTGCTGAAGCTAGTAAATTCTCACGAGTTTGTTCTTCGAATCTGTGCAGGCTGGTTTCGGATGCCCGTCAGTTGCTTAAAAAGAAGAATTATTCTAGTCTGTTGGATTCACACTTTGGTAGCTAGACGGAGACCTGAGCGGAGGCACAAGATGTGTAGCTGAGCTATGCTTATTTATTACGATATAAGTTTTCGTGGGCACGAGTGCACTTCTTTGGGTGTCGGGAGTATTACTCTGAAATAGAAGGGTGTGTGTTTGTGCATGGATACACTCACACTTAAAAGACACAAACCTGCCTGTATAGATGGTTGTGCAGAAAGGGGAATCGTAAAGGGTGAAGTCCGAGGGAAATGAAACGAGAGTTACGTTGTCTGCTGATGGAATAATTGCTAGGTCTGACACGGATATTCTTCGGCTTGCAAGTTAATTAACGCATGTAGGGAGAATACGGTGCTTGATCTCTTTAATCCCTAGGAAACTGAATTGGGTGAGGGTCTCAGCAACCTTTTGGTGGTTCCGTCTGCAGTGAAATAGGACCTCCTAATTCTTTTGTTCAAAGATGCTCACCTTGAGGTTCCTGTAAGTATCCCGAACCAGCTTGGCGAACAGGGCCATTTCTGGGGTCAGACATGGGTTCCCAGTCTTCCACAGAACGACCAGCCAGTTTGCCCTGCGCCGGAGGCACGCCCCGCGGGCATGGCTGCAAAATTAGTGGCAGCGCCTGGAAGATTAGAAGGTGAAGGCACACTTGGGATATAGGATTGTGAGAACGCAGGTGTTGACCTCCCTTGTAGGGTCCAGGCGGGGAAAAGGGGTCTGTGGAAGGCAGTGGGGAGGGGGGGGCTCCCGAGATGAAGCTCAGCTTCATTTGATGCCCTTCATTCACGTGGCCATTGGGGACTAGAGGCTTAAAGGAAGATAACGTAAAATGAGAGATTTATGAAAGGAATGTACAAAGTTATAGTGTCTTGTTCTGGTAACTGTAAATACCTTTCTGGATTCATAAAGATACCCTGCTCTCCTCCTCCTCCTCCTCCTCCTCCTCCTCCTCCTCCTCTTCTCCCTCCCCCTCTCTTCTCTTTTCCTGGAAACCGACTACCCCTTTCACCATATATTTATTTATTCAGGTTTTCTGGCTTTCACTTCCTTCCTTGTGACTCAGCAGATACATCTTTTCAAAATCCCCCCTCATGCCATTACTTTTTGTTCCCTCTTTTCCCCCCTCTTTAGAACAACAGGCCTTAATATCCGGCTTCTTTGCTGATGCCCCTCCCCAACCGTAATGGTGCTTCGGATTTTATTTCTCAGTTACCACCGTAGAAGGGAAAGAATACTTCCATTGAAGGAGGGAGACGTCTTCAGGGCCTCAATTCTGCACCGGCCAGGTTCTACCCTGGGAAGCAGAATTCAGTGACCTGAAGGCCTCTTAAGTAAAAAAACACATTTCTAGCCCTCATGGTTCCAAAGGTATCTTTCAGGGAAGGTGAGTTGGAAGGGACCTCGGAGGTCTTCTAGTCCAGCCCCCTGCCCAAGGAGGAGACCCTATACTACCATTCCAGACAAATGGCTATCCAATCCTTTCTTGAAAACTTCCAGC
Source organism: Azemiops feae (assembly GCA_023970755.1). Taxonomy (NCBI): domain Eukaryota; kingdom Metazoa; phylum Chordata; class Lepidosauria; order Squamata; family Viperidae; genus Azemiops; species Azemiops feae. Next base: position 198,120 of record JALGBA010000721.1, on the reverse strand, counting down.
AATGGAGCACCCACAACTCCAGGAGATCAGCTTTTCCGTGGGTTAATTGTGCTCACTGTCAGGAAATCCTTCCTTAGTTCCAGATTAGATCTCTTGTCTTCCACCCTTTATTTCTTGTCTTGCTCTCAGCTGCTTTGGAGAATGAATAGATCCCCCCCCCTCCCTGTGACAGCTATCATGTCCCCCCCAATCCTTCTCTTCGCCAGGCGAGACATACCCAGTTCCTTTAACCTTTCATCGTAGATTTTAGACCCAAGACCCCTTGTCATCTTTGCTGCTCTTCTCTGTGCTCTTTTCAATCAGTAGATTGGCTCCAAGCAATTCTTAAATTGTATGTTGTGCTGAGAATCAGCTGTGGAGTTTGTGTGTTTGGAAGAAGAAGCCTACTTCCCCCCCCCAAAAAACAAACCCTGCTTCTAGATGATCCTAGATTCATAGGGTTGGAAGGGACCTTGGAGATCCTGTAGTCTAACCCCTCTGTCCAATGCAGGGATCCTGTCCAGCCTTTCTTGCTGCTGCTTGATAATTCTCCTGGCCAGGAAATTCCTCCTTGTTTCAAGATTGGCTCTCCCTCTGTAAACCTTTCCTTAATTGGTAGGACGAGAAGAAAGAGAATGAAAAATAGAATGCGTCAGCCTGCGTAGATGTGTGTGTAAAATAAGGGGGGGTTTTTGCAAGAGGAAAACCAGAAAACACCGCTGTCTGAAAACTAGGAGGGGTGGTAGAATTTGATGTACAGGTAGCCCTTGAACTCTCAACAGTCCATTTAGACGTTTGAAGTTACAGTGGCACTTATGACCATTTTTCATACTTATGACCGTTGCCACAGTCACAAAATCAAAATTCAGACGCTTGGCAACTGACTCACATTTATGACGGTCACAGCGTCCCGGGGAGGTATGTGTGTCACGTGATCGCCTTTTGCGACCTTCTGACAAGCAAAGTCAATGGGGAAACCAGATTCACTTAACAACGGTGTTGCTAATTTAACAACCGCAGTGATTCGCTTAACAAATGTGGCAAGAAAAGTCGTAAAATGGGGCAGATTTCTCACTTAGCAACGTAACTTCTGAGCTCAATTGTGCTCATAAGTCGAGAACTACCTGCATTGGTCAAAGGAAACCCCGTTTCAGCCAAAGCAAATGGGCATTAAGGAGGTTGTGAAGTTAGAGGAATTTGTGAGTAAAGGCACGGAAATGGGGATCTGCAGGAACAGAGTAGGGTGTAAAACACTAAAATTAGTTGGCAAACTAGTGAATGTTCCATCCTTTCTTAGCTCTTTAATCATGGAGGAAAGGGTAGTGAGAGTCCAATTGTTAGAGGCTTCTATATTTATTTTTGAGAAAGAGCCTGCTATATTTATACAAGTATCATGTTCTGACTTCCTTTAGGGCTCAAACGGCCCAAGAGCTAACTTTATAATCAGGAGGAGGATTTCTAATCAGGACTTGCCAACTCATTTAGGAAACAAACAACATCTGTATAGCATCACAGACAATTTCCTTGTTTTTGTATCCCGTGCAAGCGTGTGGAGACACACAAACACACACACACAAACACAACTTATGATCTGAGATGATAGACTGCCAATTGGTTGCAAATCCAGGAATCGGAATCTCTTCTTGCCAAGAGGCTTGAGAAAACATTGTTTTCCACTCCATCTTTCACTCTCTGTGAATCAGGATTACGTTTTGCAGGTTCGCCCCTCTTCCCTTGCAGGGCTTTCTTCTTTGTGGGAAAAAACAAACTAGGTTCATCTGTGCGAAAGTTTATTTGAAATAAATAAATAAAAAATACTGCAGTAGGCAGCACTTAGGAGACATGGGAAAAAAGTACGCAAGCCGGTTCCAGCGAGGTGTCATGGAAAAAGCTGCCCTTAATCCTAAACACATCTGCCCAGATGGAAGGGGTGGGATGATCCATTTTTAAGAACTGGCGTATTCTTGTTTTCCAGATTATTTTCCCCAGCCTCCTAGCTGCACCTCTTTCCCTAGGCAAAATTCACGCAGAGAAACTTTTCCAGGGGCAAAAGGTTCGGCTTCAAACTGTGAATATCACTTGGACAAGTGTGTGTGTGGGGGGGGAATGTTTGTCCTGCCTGCGGCCCCCTCCATGTCCCAAATTCTGCCCGCAGAGGCGAAGGAGGAGGTTGCCAAAAAGAAAGAAAGAAAAAACCCCTGTCTTCAAACAGCCTCCGCTCCGAGGCCACACATCAGAGGGAAATTTCCTTTTTGGGGAAGCTGCTGTGAAAGAATTTCCTGTGTGGGCAGACGCAGCTTCCTGAGCTGAGGGCTTCTTGGATGGGAAGAGAATTCATAATGGAACGACAAATTAAAGACATACCGCCCAGAGCTCTTCCCAACAGCTCTCGGAGGGGCTTTGAACAGCCCCCTTCCCGGGAGAACGGAAATAAACCCTTCCCTGAGTCGATTCACATGGGGGACAGGAGACCTGGCCTCTCAGCTAGGCTTCAGTTTCCCATTTTGTAGCCATTGTCGGCTTGTTAGTCTCCTTAAATATTCTCCCTTAAGAAAAGCTCTTCACTGAGCGGGATAGTTGCCCCCCCAAACCCCCCACCCGAAGATCTAGTGCAGATAGTCTTCAACGTACGACTGTTCACGAAGCAACCATTCAAAGTTATGACGTCCCTAAAAAGGGATTTAAACATTTTATTTGTATCCCAACCTTTATTATTTTTTAGAGATAACTCAGGGCGGCGAACAGATCCAACACACGGATTCGAAGTTCTGACATGCACACTACGTACCCGCCGACACTCTGCGTGGTCAAGTGACCACATTTTGGGTGCTCAACAACCGGCCTGCGTTTACAGCCATTTGCAGCACCCGCTGGTCACGTGATCCAGCACTTTTAACAAAGTTTTTGCTGGAAACTGACATTGATTTCCCCTTCCTGGCCAAAAAAAAAAAAAGAGCAATGGATTTGCTTAATGACAGTTTGTAAAGCACCTCTGACCGTCACAACACACACCCAACACCCCAGTCACATGGTCATGATCTGGGTGCTTGGCATCCAGTTCACACGTACGACCGACTGCCAAGCGCCCTGTAATCATGTGATCACCCTTTGCAATCGTCTTTGCCAGTTTCCCCAGAAAGTCATTGGGGAAGCCTGCAGGGAATGTTGCCAGCTGCTGCTGCCTGTCTAAAGGGCTCCCTCTCGTCTCTGGGGACTGACTGGGTGAAAGAGGTCCCTGCTGAAGGATTTCAGCTCCATGAAAACAGCCATGGAACTGAAATCCTTGGGCAGGGAGTTTTTCCATCCAGAGACGAGAGGCAGGCAAAACTGAAGCAGGATTTCCAGCCTCTGAGTGGAGAAGCAGGAGAGTAAAGTAAGAAGCATGAGGCGCCTCGGGTGGATGGGGGAGGCCTGGCTCGGCTCAGGGGCTGAAAATCCTGCAGCCTCCACCAGGCCTCCCAGGACCTCCCCCTGAGGAGTCCCATGCTCCTTACCTGTTTCCTTAATGACCCCTGAAATTGCTTAATGACCGCAACCAGGAGTGTCAGGTTTGCAGTCATTGATCGAAGCAGTCATGTGATGTATTAATGACTGCTCAGTGACCAAGATTTCAGTCCCAGTTGTCATAACCCAAGGACTACCTACCCCTGCTACTCTTCTCATCTAAAAATGCCATAGGAACAGGGACTTAATACAAGGTCTTGGGTCTCCTTTGCCTTCCTTTCTGTTCTCCTTCGCCTGCATCCGATAGTTCTAAACAAGAACACGCAGAAATAATATTACAATGAGTGAAGAACCAGAACAGTTGTTAATTTTTCAAATTATCATGCACATCAAACTTGGCAAGTTTAAGCTAGGTGGACTTCAACTCCCAGGATTCCCCAGCCAGCCATGTTGAAGTCCGCCTAGCTTAAACTTGCCCAGTTGGAAAAACACGGATGCACAACGTCTTGGGTGAGCAGTCAAAAATGTGATCTATAAAAGTGTGATCTATGAAGAGTCTACCGTACGTCTTCCACGTCTAGAAATTGGCCTTTGTGTCGGCTGCTGCTAAGCCAGCTGTAAATATCTGTATGCTTAAGTGGCTCCAGTGCCTGCAGAAGCCACATTTGCGGTGGGATCCGTGGACATTTCGGGCCTTGCTAAGAGCAGGCGAACCATCAGAGGCGGAACGGGTGTTTGGCTTCAGGGAAATTTCCTTTCTGAGGAAATTAGTCATGCAGAAACGTGAAAGAAGACTTGAATGTGGGTAGAGGGAGTGTCCTGGTTGCACATTTCCTGGAAAAAAGCAGCTGTTGACATATTATTGACTAATGCCGAGTTTGGCTCTCTGAAGGCAGCCCCCGTCTGTCATCCAGATCCAAAAGAGGGTGGGGGACCTGTTGACTGCATGGAGTAAGCTCTGCACACTCCCCAAGGGGAAAGTCAGAGCCAGTTCTCAGCACCCATTCCAAATATTTTAGGTCTTATACCAGGGGTCTGCAACCATGGCAACTTTAAGACTTGTGGACTTCAACTCCCAGAATTCCTCAGCCAGCTTGGCTGGCTGAGGAATTCTGGGAGTTGAAGTCCACAAGTCTTAAAGTTGCCATGGTTGCAGACCCCTGTCTTATACAACCTCTTTCTATTACCTGTGTCCATGCTTACTCAGCAAATATGAGAGAGTGTAGCTCGGGGGACCCTCCGGATGACTGCCCCACAACCATGTTGTAGCACCTTGAAAATTCATCCTTGGATTCAGGCTACTACTAGGTGGGAGAAAACGCTTGTCCATCTCCAGCTCCCGTGGAGAAGAAGAGTGCTCCGTGTGTGCGTGGAGTTACTTTTGCGTGCACAGAGCAGAGTTTGTAGAAGACGGCTGTGTGCAACTGTGGTGTAGGTCCTCGACCGTTTAGTGACCGTTCAAAGTTACAACAGCACTGAAAAAAGTGACTTACGGCCCGTTTTCACACTTACAATCATCGGGGCACCCCCATGGTCACGTGAACAAAATGTGAATGCTTGGCAACTGATTCATATTTATGACGCTTGCAGCGTCCCAGGGTCACGTGATCCACTTTTGCGACCTTCCGGCAAGTGGGGAAGCCAGATTCACTTAACAATCATGTTACTAACTTAACAACTGCAACTATTTACTTAACAACTGTGTCCAGAAAGGTCATAAAATGGGGCAAAACTCACTTAACAAATGTCTCACTTAGCCGCATTAATTTTGGGCTCAATTGTGGTCGTATGTTGAGGACTACTTGTATTCTTCTTAAGTAACCCCATCTCCCGTTCGACAAATGCATTTCTCTATGTACCAAGTTTCTGTCAATACTGTGCTTTGTTTACAGGACATAAACCGTTAGTTTATTGACCGTTCAAAATTACAACGGTACTGAAAAAAGCGACTTACGTCCAGTTTTATACTTACAACAGTTGCAGCCTCCCCCTGGTCATGTGATCAGAATTCAGGCAGCTGACTCGTACTTATGACGGCTGCACTGTCCTGGGGTCGTGTGGATCGCCATCTGCAACCATATCAGCCAGCTTCCGACAGGCAAGAGTCAAAGGGGAAGCCAGATTCATTTAATGACCACAGGATTCACTTAATTGAATTATTCACTTAATGACTATGGCAAGAAAGGTCGTAAAAGGGGCAAAGCTGACTTAACAACTGCCTTGCTTAGCCGTGGGAATTTTGGGCTCCGACGCGGTCGTAAGGACTGCCTGTATTTGCTTTTGATCCGGGTCCTCAAGGTGTGATTTTAGGATCAGAGAAGGTTTTTGGGAAGGGAAGCCAGGGAGAGATGGAAGAAATGCAGGCAGAGCTTGTCAGGGAACAGAAGGCAAAAAGACCTGGTCATCTGCCGGTCATCTGCTTGGGGGTTTTGAATTTCAAAATCGGGTTATTTCTTTGACCACATTTACGACCTGCAGAAACGGTCTCTGGAAACCAGCAAATGCAATTCTTTGTGGTTCTCTCTAGCCCCAGACCGAGGTTGGGGCTTAGCCACTGGCAGATTTTTTTTACCTGCCATGTGGGAAAGGGTGTGTCGGGCCTTGGAATGTCTCAAAAATGCGGATTTGGAAAATCCTAGCAGCAGAATCGGATTCTGTTCTTTTCTTTTGTTTCTGGAACTTCAGTTTTGATCCGCCTTCTTCCACAGGGAAGATCAGAAACTACCCCCCTTCTTTTTTTTTTAAGATGGGAGACAATCGGCATCTCTCAAGATTTTGCAATGAAATATCACATTAAAACCTCTGTCAAGATGGCCAGTTGGAAAGCAAAGCAAGAAATACCATAACAGAAGATTAGATTTTGAGTCTCTTCCTTCACCACCAAAAAACACGAAAAAGCCCAAATCTGATCGTTTAGCAGTGCCGTTATCCCAAAGGCTGTGTGGCATTTTCACCATGCTTGCCCTGAGAATATATATCTTTTGCAATATTACATACTTTCAATGAGGAATCAGATGAAGGTCAGCATGATTAACTTCCAAATAAATAAGGAGAAACATTGAGTGCAGGCTCTTTTGTTTATAGTTTGCAAATTCAGTTTTGCAGATAATATTCCCGATCGGGGATGTCTAAAGAGACACATCTTACCTTACCGTGACATTTCCTTGGACACATCCAGTGGCAAATCATCCTTCCTTAGTCACAGAAACACAAACTCAGTTTCAAACAACGTGCTGCACTGGAATTGGTGCTAACTACTGCTTAGAGCACAAGAAGCACCCGTGGTGCCTGTGTGAGCCAGCAATGTTCAGCCTTCGGCAAGGCCAGGAACATCCCTCTTGTCCTCAAAGTTGGTGAGATGAGAAGCTCCATCAATAAGCTTAACCTTTTTACTCATCATGAATTTAACAATTTCCCTGTTCTGGCTTGCAGTGGTTAGAGAAGTCCCCTTCTAAAGTTGGAATGGTGACATGTTCTTTTGAGAGACATAACTTGGGGCATGGATACAACTCACAGGAAGACAGATGTCTGGATGAACTCCAAGGCTGGCTTCATACCGGTATAATATGCAAAGCTTTGGTTTTCTTCTAATCATAGCTTGTTGATTAAGCCACATAGGTTAGAACCCCAGCTTGTGCTTGCAGCATGTTTTACAAAGCCATCGTGGTTATGTTCAATTCCAGAAACCCAACCCAAATCCCAATAATTAAGGAAATTATTACTATATTGAAGTGTAAAAGCAGGGGGAAGAAAGAGGTGTGTAAACCAGAGAGTATTCAAGAGTTAATTGTTTAGTGGGAAATGTTATTTGTCCCAAATCTGAGAAATAGACGAATCTTTGGAATCTGAGTCCCCTGCTAGTGTGTCTTTGAAATGTAAATCTGTCTTCCTGTGAGTTTGTCGGAGCGACCACAGAGGCTCCAGATGGCAACTGTGGTGATATCTGGACCCTTGCTGTTCAAGATTTAAATAAATTTTCTGTCTGGAAAGAATTTGCATTTTATAATTAGCACTTCCTCAAATGTTTATCCTAGTGAATCCAGATTATTAGGGAGATTTGAGAAAATCATTTTCTTATCCAGCTTTGAACCTTCACAGGAAATTAAATCTGCAGTGGGAACAATGCAAATGTGATGGATGGAAAAGCAGATCTAGAGAACACGGAAAAAGAATTTCCGGTTGATAGACCTAAAGCAGGGTAGTCCATCCTCGGCAAGGTGAAGACTTATGAAGTTCAATTCCCAGAATTCCTCAGCCAGCATGGGTGGCTGGAGAATTCTGGGAGTTGAAGTCCACAAGTCTTCAAGTTGCCATGGTTGGACACCCAGATGTTTTCAAACTCCTAACTATGATTTGGAGATTAAATTAGGGCCGCAAGCTGGTCTACTTTTCCCCTTTTCCTGTATCTACACTAATTAAAATTAATGACTTACCATCATAGCTGTGCACTGTTTGGAGAAGCAAATGGGAGTTTGTCTACGGACTGTGTTCTTTTTCTTCAGGTCCCTTGAGTAGGGGAAGGCCAAATGCTATTTTACTGTACTAAATTTGGAACAGATTAAAAAGAAGAACTTCATTCACTGGCTAGGCTTAGGCAAACAGAGATCACTTAATGAGGCTGCCTTATGAATCAACTCTTTCTTAGAAACAGCTATGAAATCAAAAAATCCCCAGTGATGGCTACCGATTTGAGAACAGGCCACAGCCTTTAGCTGACCATTTGTAGTTTGCTTGGTAAACCTAGTTGCCTTCTTTGAACTATATAGTTAATTGTGATTTTAATCACAACATGTATATAGGGAAGATCCTTGGTTCTTCTCCAAGTATACCATACAAAATGATGATAACTTATATGAAATTGATATATAGAATTCCCCCATAATATTGGCCAAAGAATTCATGAGAGAGAAAAAATAAGGTTACAGACACAGTCCTAAGCTCATCCTCCGATTCTTCGTACATCAAAAGTCCCTTTTATTTAAAAATAGAAAATAGGCATGCTGCAAAATGGGTGATGATACCCCGCTTTTATTTCCAAGATGACTGCTGGGCCTCACAGCTTTCTGAGACAGAACCGACGATGCAAATGTATAGCTTAGCACGGGGGTCTCCAACCATGTTCAAAACTCACGTGTTTGGCACGTGTTTACGGTGGTTGCCGTGCCCCGAGGTCATGGGTCATCCTTTGCGGTCTTGCTCCCTGGCTTCCAACAAGCTAGGTCACTGGGGGAAGCCAGATTCGTTTAATGACCGCATGATTCACTTGCCAACTGCAGCGATTTGCTTAACGACCGTGGCCAAAAAGGCTCTTAAGGCTGGGTGTGGCTCACTTAACACCTGCCTTGCTTAGCGGCAGAAATCCAGGTCCTGATTCTGGCAGAGCTTCAGTTGTTGGGGCAGATACAGATAGTCCTTAATTTATGACTAGAATGTCTGTTGCTGAACAAGGCAGTTGTAAAGTGGATCGCACGGAATTTTATTGCCTTTCTTGCCACTGTTGTTAAGTGAATCATGCAGTTGTTAAGTGAATCCGGCTTCCCCCTTGACTTTGGTTGTTGGAAGTCAGCTGGGAAGATCACCTGATCCTGGGATGTTGCAGCCGCCGTAAATACACACGGGTTGCCAAGTGCCCAACTGTGGGGATGCTGTGATGGTCGTAAGGGTGAGGACCAGTTGTAAGTCACTTTTTCCGGTGCCTTTGTAACTTCAAACGGGCGCTAAACACACGGCTATGTTCATAAATAAGGGAAGGTCCTTAGCCGGAGCATTTAATGCTGATTTTGCTACTTGCTCTGAGAACCTGCGCTTGAGATCTTACAGGAGAGCAGCGGACAACGCTTGCCTCAACGGCAAGACAGAAAGAAATTGTGCAAAAGGGGAATTTTTCCACAGAAGTGGTTGCACAATGCTCAGTAGATGAGCAGACGGAGGAAGAATGAAATATTTTGATGTTGTTTGTTGAATCACTGCGTGTTTCTCCAGGTGTGGAGAAAGTCCAGCAGATATTTCTCTTCCTCCTCGGGGTTGTAAACAGGGAAAGGATGCATTAATTGTGATGCTTTCATAATCCACACAATAATTATTCTGATGGATACAAACCATGGCGTGCTGGAAGTGGCCATCTCTTGCAGGCCCTGCAACCTCCAAGCTCTGCTTCGTCCTGCCTTCCCCTCTGTCTGTGTGACCCACTAGAGATCATCTAGCGGCTCACGGCTGACTCAGCCTTCCCTCCTTCCGAGGTCGGCCAAATGAGGACCCAGATTGTTGGGAGGGGGCAAGAGGCTGGCTCTGCAAACCGCTTAGAGAGGGCTGTAAAGCACCGTGAAGCGGTCTATAAGTCTAAGTGCTGTGGCTGTTGCTGCCCGCTTAGGCCAGCGAAGGGGTGGTGTGGATGATCCCAGGCTGGGGATATTCCCAGGACCTTTCTTCCTGTTGCTTTGGGAGGCTGGAATGAGATACCAGCAGCAACGGTTTGGAAACGGTCACACCCCTCGATCTGGTCCAACTGTGGTGATCACTCTTTGTCTGTTTCAATTTGTTCCCTACCTTGATCCAAAACTGCAAAACCTTGACGGAAGCTGAGGTTTAATATTGTAGGGATGGTTAGCAATAGCCAAATAATAAATCCCAGACCAATTTCCATGGCTGTTCCCATCTTTCCTTGCTCCAAGAACAAAGTCATCTTTGAGGGAAAAAAGCTTTGTTGAAAGAACTTGTTCAAGATCCCTGCATACATGAAAATCTGCGTCTCACAGATTTTGTGATACTCGGCCACTGAGTCACACAGCGGCTCGGCATCCAACCATCTTGCCTTCCTACAGATTTTTGAAGTTGTATCCATGGGAATTGACAACTACTCCCTTGCAGGAACAAAAGTTCAAAGAGCCTCATTGGCCAGTAATGTGGCAGACGTTGGAACCGTTGCTGGTCCCTGCATAAATTGGGCCTCTTTTGAAGGGCTTTGTCCTGGGCAGCTCAAGCCCCGCCCCCAGTCCTAGTGAGGAATGCTGGGAGTTGAAGTCCACAAGTCTTAAAGTTGCCAAGTTTGGAGATTCCTGCACTACATCACCCTGACTCTCGATTGCACAGGTAGTCCTTGACTTACAACAGACAGTTCATTTAGTGACCGCTTGAAGTTACCACAGCACTGGAAAAAGTGACTTATAGTGGGAAATTGTAATGGTAATGTGAAAACCCAATGGAATGGAATGGAATAGAATAGAAAATATGGAGTGGAATAGAAAATGAATGGAATGGAATGGAATGGAATGGAATGGAATGGAATGGAATGGAATAGAATAGAATAGAATAGAATAGAATAGAATAGAATAGAATAGAATAGAATAGAATAGAATAGAATAATTTATTGGCCAAGTGTGATTGGACGCACAAGGAATTTGTCTCCGATGAAGAAGCTCTCAGTGTACTTACAAGCAACAAAGTAATATAATCATAATAATGATACCAATAAGAGATGGAAGTAGAAAAGATGAGAATAATAATAATAATAATAATAAGTCGCTTCTTTCAGTGCTGTTGTAACTTTGAACGGTCACTAAATGAATGGTTGTATGCTGAGGACTACCTACAATGTCAGATGTTCCAATCACCTCTTCCTTTGCAAGCTAGGCGTATGCACACACTCTCCTGCATACACGGGACATCACAGACCAGGATCCCAATCAGGTGATCCCATTCTCTTATGCTTTCAGTTCCAAATATCTAATCCCACTTACTCTACTTGGGCTGTAACTACTTTCCTGTGTATGTGTTATCATCTCCTGTATTTTTCCCCACACTCTTTCTCTGCTAAAGTAATTTGAAGCTTTTTCAATTGATTGGGTGACCCAAAGCTTCATTATTACTGAAGGAGTACAAAGTCCAAAGCTTTAGAAACGAATGTTCTAACATAGCATTTTCTGGTTGAGAAGAACAATTCAGGATATCTTCTGACTAACTTTCTAGCATACACTGTATTGGAACAAAATTATCCAGTTGTGCCAGATCTTCACTTAAATACACTCAGATTTTATTGAATCTTCCAAAAATATTTATGAAAGTGATAACCTAGAATTCTTACTCTCTGTAACGGTATTCGGGAATGACCTGGTGATGGCTGAGGGGGAGATGGCTGCCTAGGAACAATTGGATAAGGGACTGGGGATCCCCCAGCTGCTTAATGGGCAGGGAAAGGAACGTCCTTTCTCAGGCTGCAAAAGAGATTTGTCCTTGTAAGATTCTGTTAATGTAACCTTACAAATAAAGGAGAATGAGCTCATCTGTTCTTGCTTCCTGTCTAGTCTACCAGGGGAACTCTTCTCTTCTTCCAGACAAGCATTATGAAAATAATGCTTGTTTTATTGAGCACTTAGTAGAAGGTTAAGGCCTACTTGAAGTGGTATCTGAATCAGAACAGGTTGAACTGGTTTTAGGTGAGGGCCTGCATGCAAGGAAGAATTGCACCAGGACCAGTAAACTGAGCTGAATCTTGGTATGACGGAGATCCTGTACAGATTTCTTATGCCCAGTTCTGGGAAACATGTTACGCAGCTGACGTGAATGTGTTTCCCTGGAAGGTACAAGCCCCATGATCGAAGCACTCACAGAATCTTCCTCCTCCCAATTGGTAATCTTAATGACTACCACTCTTGGGAGGGATAACTCAGCCAGTGTGAGAAATGTACAGCTAAACTAACTTCTCACTGTAACATCTTCTCCAAGGCTGCCCTTATGCCAAGTCTGAAGCTGTTGCGGATTGCAGGAACACAACTGTGCAAAGAATTGTACTCACTGCCAGTGTATTACGTTGCCAGAGTCAAGGTGTCGCACTAGAAAGCCCAAAACAACCGGGAAGCAGGTAGGCTATAGATCCGCTCCCCCAGTGTGATCATAATCCCCTTCCAGTAGATTTCACTTGACATAACCAGGGCTAGGATATTTTCAGCCATGGTCTTCCATTCTCTGAAGGCAAGGCTAACATTTGTGTGCCTGGAGAAATGTTTTTCCCAAAGGCACCATCTAAATATGTTAAATATAATAAAACAGGCGGACTTGTGGCTTTTCTGCAATTCTCCAGGAGGTTAGAAAAGCTCTCACAATAGAGAGAATTGCAGAAGGGCCAAAAGCCACAGTTCGGCTTTCCAAGAAACTAATCTTTCTTACATGACTAGATGCCAGGGACCCAAAATTTGTTGAAAAAAGTACAGGTAGTCTTCAGCTTAATGACCATAATTGGGACTAGAATTTCTTTGCTAAGCAAGCTGGTTGTTAAGTGAGTCGCACCCAGTTTTACGACCTTTTTTGCCACAGCCGTTAAGCGAATCATTGCGGTTGTTAAGTAAATCACACTGTTGATGACTTTGCTTGTCAGAAGCCGGCTGGGAAGACTTGACAATGGATCTCACAGGACTGCAGGATGCTGCAACGCTGGTCGCAAAGCATCCGAATTTTGATCATGTGACACGGGGATACAACAGTAGTCGTAAGTGCCATAGGCCACTTTTTGCAGTGCCTCTGCAACCTTGAATGGCCACTAAACAAATGGTTCTATGCGAACAGCCTTAGAAGAAACATTCAAAATAGTAAAAATGTGCTTAGTAACAATTTGCATGTAACTTGTTAGAATTTCTCGTTTCAGGGTTAACGCAATAGCCTAGGCCGGATGGGAAACCTCGGCTCTTTTATGACTCGTGGACTTCAACTCCCAGAATTCCTGAGCCAGCATGGCTCAGCTTGGAAACCTCTCCCTTTCCCCTCAGCGTGGCTGGCTCAGGAATTCTGGGAGTTGAAGTCCACGAGTCATAAAAAGACAAGGTTCCCCATCCCTGGCCTAAAGATGTCATAGTGTAATTGGACTTTCTAGAGACACTTGTCAAGTTGTGTTGCCAGCTATGTTTGTTCATTATTTCTTCTATGTTTTTATTATTGTGATGGATGGTTGTATTGCTTTTATTCTGCTGTTTCTAACACTGTGACCCTCCGGAGAGGAATGATTAGGGCAGCATAGATACTTGGTTAGAATAAGTAAAAGAAATATTTCACCTTCTGTCATTGCTAGCTGCAAAGTGTAACTTAAGTGATATTTATTTCTAGTTCAAGGAATGTGCCGTGAACTCATCCAATCCTGTAGGCATCCTTAAAAAAATTGAAATTGTACATGTCTGTAGTGCTGTCTGCAGTATTCTGGGAGTTGAAATCCACATTTTACACTTGCCAAGGTTGACAAACACTGATCTAGAATTAGATTGCTCATACAACCGAAACCAGACATTTACATCCCAAAGTTAACACCTTCATTTATTAAAATTGGGTCCTTCCTCCTCATCTCTCACTCTATACACAGACAGACAGACTGAACAGGGCAGAGGTTTTTTGAACTCCTAGTGCCTTGGTCTCTGTCAGGTTGTACTTTAGCAGAAATGACGGGCCAGAAAGTTAAAGACTTCCATGGGAGGCAATGTAAAAAAAAAAAGTCAAGATGTTGACTAGAAGGGACTTTGTGCAGCCGCCATTTTGACTTCTTTCCCTCAGACGGTGCTGCAGAGGTGTGTCTGTTGTGTGTTAAAATAGAAAATATTTCGTTGTGCTTGGCTGAGAATAAGAGAAAGACGAGAGAATTGACAACAAGGAACTAATTGCCAACAAAAGTCCTAAGGCAGGGGTCTTCAAACTTGGCCCTTTTATGACTTGTGGACTTCAACTCCCAGAATTCCTCAGCCAGCATTGCTGGCTGAGGAATTCTGGGAGTTGTAGTCCACAAGTCATAAAAGGGCCAAGTTTGAAGACCCCTGCCCTAAGAAATGGAAAAGGAGGTGAGGGTGGGTGGAGAGTTGGAAAATTAAACCGCTGTAAAGGTTTTAGAAGCAGGCAGAAGTAGCTCCAACTTCCCTCTGCATAAATGCTTTCTGCCTGCTGATGTTCTGTATTCAGACGGAATAAGGAAGGCAATAATTAGAGCTGGGAAAAGAGCTTTAGAACTAACAAGTCTGATAAAGAAGCTGGAAAAAATAGCCAGGGGATATTTAGAGAGGCTAATTGAAGGTGGCGAGCAAGAGACGCCACGTGGCAAGCAAACATTGAGCCTCAGAGCTCTGTTCAGAGGCAAGATGGGCTAGAAGCCAGGAGACCCTGAGTTCAAGTCCCGCCTTAGGCTTGAAAGCCAGCTGGATGACTTTGGACCTGTCACTCTCAGCCCAACCCACCTCACAGGGTTGTTGTTGGGAAAATACGAGGAGGAAGGAATATTAGGCATGTTCGCTACCTTAAGCTGTTTATAAAAACAATAAAGGAGAGATACCAATAAATAAATAAAATAAAGTAGGTGGAAACACAGCTGCTGCTACTGTGTGCTACAGTCATCTACTGTAAGCAGACCTCACAGCAGTGACTTCTCCTAGCTCAGGGGTCTTTAAACTTGTCCCTTTTATGACTGGTGGACTTCAACTCCCAGAATTCCTCAGCCAGCCATGCTGGCTGAGGAATTCTGGGAGTTGAAGTCCACCAGTCATAAAAGGGACAAGTTTGAAGACCCCTGGTCTGGATCCAAGCCCGCAGTTCATCAAAATGGCCGACTGAGGAATTCTGGGAGTTGAAATCCACAAGTCATAAAAGAGCCAAGTTTGAAGGCCCTCGTCCTCCCAGCTGAACCCAACTCCACGGGGCCTTGCAGCAGATCTTGGGCAATCAGCGCGCTCTTGTTTTCCTCTCTAATTCTTGACTTCTAGATCTTGCCAACAGCTCTGGCAGTTCCATAAAGAGATTTTTTTGACTATTTTGATAGATAAGTTTTATGATACGTGTCCTGTACTTTGGAGATGGGCTCGGCAAGTGATCCAGAACGGCTCCTTGCAGAGGAGAGCAGATCTTCAGGTCTCCCTTGAACTGCTTTGAACTTGGAAATCAACCGGATCCAAAAGAAAATTAAAATGTGCTCTAATCAGGAAGTCCTAACTCACGTTCTGGCCTTCGAACAGATTTTGTGAGCAGCACCTGGCAGTGATTTATTGGTGGCAGGAGACCTGGAAAGACTATCCAGCAGTCCACAATTGGTGCACTGATCTAAGTTGGGGAAAATGCAACAATGTTGCCCCCCCCCAAGAATCCAAAGTCAGTTCTGGGTTCCCCAATACTTTGGGGCTGCAAACCTGGTGCTTAAAAGGAAAAGTATAGAATAGAGAGCCGGTCTGGTGTAGCGGTTAAGGGGCTGGCCTAGAAACTAGGAGGCTGTGAGTTCTAGTCCTGCCTTAGGCGTAAAGGCCGGCTAGCTGACCTTGGGCCAAGTTCCTGTCTCAGCCTAACCTACCTCACAGGGTTATTGCTGTGGGGAAAGTAAGAGGAGGGAGGAATATTAGCTTTGTTCACTGCCTTGAGTTACTTATAAAGTAATGAAGCTGGGATAAAAAACTAATAATAAATAGAAATAAATAAAAATATTCATTCAGCCATTCCACCCCGGATCTTGATTCAGCAGAATCACGGTATCCCTGACGGGTCAGGTTTTAGTTTATTAGTCTCCCTCAGCCATTTCTGAGTCTTCCTCCCCATTTTCACACGCCAGCTCCTAGTTTTGCTCCAGCAGACCTAATCCACCGAGGTGACCCCTGTGTCAAAACCCCCTCTGTGGGGAGAAGAAGAGGGGCCAGCAGCAAAACCGCCCCATTCCCAGTTATGGGTGCTGTTTGTCCCTGGCTCCTTTCATGCTGAAGAGTTGCCCGCTGCCAAAACAAATGCACGGGGGTGATAAAAGCACACAGGAATGTCTGTTGGACCACAGGAAATTTCCTGCGCAGGAAGAGATCTTTGGAACTTCCTGTGGAGGGGGGCACGGTGGGCTTCTTGGCAGGAGGCTCTTGACCACAGCTGCAGCTCGGTGGGTGAAGGGAAGTTGGAGCCCGCCAGGGATAGACGGAGGGCAGAGCCCTGTCAAAGTCTATCCGGGGACAGTTCAGAAATAGAGTTTGAAATGCAGCTTTCTCTCCCCCCCCCCCCCCAAAAAAAAAACTATTCTGCCTGGACAAGCTTTCAATCAAAGTTGTGGATTTGTGGTAGATGTTGCCGAGGGCCAGGAAAACTGTGGCTGGATTCTTCCCCCACGAAAGAAACTTCTTCCTGGCAGCTGAAGGACAGCGGAGTTTGTTGCCCTTCAGATAATTTGCTGCATGAAAGTTACGGGAAGTTCAGCCTCATTCCGGCCGGTGCATCTGACCAGGTTGCTGAGAAAGGCAACCTCTGTGGATCCAGGGAGAAGGAAGGAGGCTGAAGGTTGAATAAATAAATCTGCAGGCCTTCGGGCCTCCGTTGGCCCTTCACCGGCAGAAGCGAGTTCAAGGAAGCCACGACTAAAATGGGTTTGCTTTTACGAGGGATACTTTAAACAGGGCTTCAGACAGCTATGTTCATCTTGCAAAGACTGGAAAAATTCCCAACCTCTTAGGGAATACGTTTTCCAGCCCCCTTCAAGTCAGCTTGCCCATTTCCTGGGAAACTTTCCTAAAAGAACGGTTCGCCAGCTTGTTGGAATCAATACAATAGACGCTCTTGCCGTAGGCACCCTTTTCAGTTATTTCAGTATTATGGATGCAAATAAATGGGGCAGATTTTTGAAGCCCAGTAAAGCAGCTCAATCTCTACATCCACCTTTGACACACAGGAGAACACCCAAATTCCTTCCTTGCTCCATCTTCAGCGTTCATAAACATATGTTCTTTTTTTACCGCTTATCAAATTCACTAATCCACTAATTGTAGCTTAAAACCCATCAGCTATGTTGCTCCAGACAATCTTGATCCAAAAAGGATCTTTTAAGCCATTTTTTTCATTCCTGTCTGCTCTTCTTGAACATGCTTCTTCTGCTAGTTTGTCTTTTTACTGTAGGTGAGTGGATCTAGAGCAGTGTTTCTCAACCTTGGGCAACTTAAAGATAGGTGGACTTCGATTCCCAGAATTCCCCAGCCAGCAGCCCTAGAGAATTGTGGGAGTTGAAGTCCACACATCTTCTAGCTGCCAAGGTTGAGAAACACATCTAGGTTGATCGGCTGCATCAAGGAAGAGTCCTGTTTCGCTCTTTGCCCTGTGACTTAGTCCTCAAGCCAGGTCAAATCCTTGATATTCTGAAGAGCTGAGAACAATGAATGCATGATGATGATGATAAGTCAGAGGAACAAAGATGGTGAAGTCCTGCTAAGACTCCATCTTGGCTTCTGTCCTTTCACAGTAAGAACTATAAAAGGAAGACAGAGTATAGTATCACCATTGCAGATATTCAGTGTTGTCCAACTGAGCTCTTCAGGAAGCTGAAGGACTTTCCAGAAGGCGCCAGGCTGTAATAATTTGAGCCTCAACCCATCATAATATTGATTGTTCTTATTTTTGTGCTAAATGCTTTAGTAACAGGGAAGTTTGTGGTTAGGGTAATAGGTCAATTATGGTTGTTTTTCAACCTTCCAACCATGAGCATATAACTCAGGGGTCTTCAAACTTGGCCTTTTTATGACTTGTGGACTTCAACTCCCAGAATTCCTCAGCCAGCAAGTTGAAGTCCACAAGTCATAAAAGGGCCAAGTTTGAAGACCCCTGATATAAGTAAACTAATGGAGGGATTGAATAGTAGAGGTATGAACAAGGCCTAACCAGGATTTATGTTTTGGGGGTCTGCCAAGGTTGTTAGATGCACAAGTCAAAGACATGGAGAGCCTCCCTTAGTGTGGAGGCCCAAAGCTGTGCATTTACAGACCTGCCCCATCCCAGCTTATCCCTGAATGCTTGCAGGTGGGCTTCGTGGAGTTTCTCTTAATATGTTCTCATTCTAAAGAGGAAGGCAGTTGAAATAATTCATTCTTGACTTTGGGATTGACTTGCATAGAATTCTCCTTGAAGGGTGTCACAGCAGTTAAGAAGAGGGTTTTGGGGTTTTGTTTTTGGTATATATTGATCTAGTTCAGAAATGGAATCAGCTGTGTTTCTTCTGCTTTTTCTGGAGAATAGAGAATTAACTTATAACTGTCGGGTCGTCTGAACCACACGGTTGCAACTGCAGGTTGGAAGGAGATGTCGCCCAGAGCCAGGAATTTGCTTGCATGCTATCAAGACAACTCACCTCCAACTTGACTTCCTTGTTCTGTTCCTGGAACTGAATAATAAATCCAGCCGCCTTAGCAGAATGACCTAAATGCTATTTCAGCTTGTCACTGAGTGTTTTCGTTGTACCCCGAAGCTCTTTGTTTGCCTGATAAGTGTTTCCTCCACAGGAAATTTCCTGTGACGGAAAAGGCAGGGGAAGCTTCCTGTCGAGGCCAGATGCTGGAAAGGCCAGATAATAGCAGTGGTTCAAATCTCAGGTTGCAGCAGCTGCAGAGGGTTAGCCAACTTCCTTACAGCCCGTCAGCCATTAAGCCTGGAGGGCCCGTTAACGGTGGAAGAAGCGTGGAACAGCCCACGTGATGCTTCCCGAAGATCTGACTCCTCTCTCTTGAACCATGCTTCCGTGGTAGAATCAAGGACATATGCAGGGGAAAGTCAAAAAAGGTCAAGATGGTGGCTGTCTGCATGGGATAAATGCCCCACTCTTTAAGGCCTGGCCCTAACCTCTAGAGCAGGGGTCCTCAACCTTGGCAACTTTAAGACTTGTGGACTTCAACTCCCAGAATTCCTCAGCCAGCTCTGGCCAACTGGGTCTTTGCCCCTTCCTTCTGCTCGGCTCACAGGCTGTTGTTGTCGGTTCTTCTTCCCAACAGGGGTTTCAGCTTTCACTCTGAAGTGGATAGTTGTGCCCGTCCCAAGGAACAGAGGGAGACATGTTCATTGGGACATTACAGAGACAAAAGGGCGGAATTAATCTCGAAAGTTTGCCAGGGAAGGACGTCATTTTGGGGCCGTTGTGTTTGGGACAGACCCCCGTGTGTCCTGGCATCAATCCTGCCAGGTTCACCGGACCAGGAAATCAACTCCAAAGGAAAGTTGAAAGTGCTTTTATTGAGATTGACTAGGACGAGAGAACCTTGCAAATCTTGATTGTGCCAGTTCCTCCTTCTTACTCTTCAGAGAGTTAGGATTTGAGCTGCCTCCAGATGTTCTTCTTCACTTAGAAATGCTTCCCCTCCTTTTGCCTTTTGTCGTGACTCCTGCATCTCTCCGTCCAGGTCGTCTTCCTGACTCCCTTACCCCTCAGACGGCGCCCCCCACCCTCCTTCCTTCATTACGGGTAGTCCTCAAATTATGACCACTTTGGGGACCAGAAGTTCCATCACTAAGCAAGGCGGTCATTAGATGAGTTGTGCCCAATTTTATGGCCTCTTTTTTTCTTTTTGGCTGCAGTTGTTCAGTGAATCCCTGAGCTTGTTAAGTGAATCACACGGTCCTTAAGCGAAGCCAGCTTCCCCCATTTGACTTGGCTTGTCAGAAGCCAGCTGGGAAGGTCACAGAGGTCCCATTCAGACCAGCCACGGACTCCCTTTTGGGTCCAGGGAGTCCCTGACTGACAGCGGTACGTTTAGTGACTGTCCGAAGTTGCAGCAGCACTGAAAAAAGTGAATTATGAACCATATTTCTCGCTTAATAACTGTTGTAACATCCCTTCGGTCAGGGGATCAAAATTCAGATGCTTGACATATTTACGACAGTTGCAGTGTTTTGGGGTCACGTGATCCCCTTTTGTGACCTACAGACCAGCAAAGCCAGATTCACTTAATGACCGTATTACTAATTTTACAACTGCTATGATTCTCTTAACGATTGTGGCAAGAAAGATCGCCAAATTCATTTAACAAACGTCTTGCTTAGCAACAAATGTTGGGCTCAATTGTGGCTGTAAATCAAGAGCTGCCTGTAACTCGGCATGGATGGATTCAGCTCTGTGAAATCGAGGAAAAAACCGGCAGCATTTCCTTGACATGGGCTTCAAAAAGCTGATCTGAGTTAGAACTGAACACTAATGGGATGGGAGACCACCAGGGAATCCCGGTGTTCAGAATAATAATCCAGAAGAAGGTGGTGACAAATCCTGTTGCATCAGGAGTTGCTCTTCAAGGACCTTTCTCCTGCTGTTTTTCCCCAGTGCCCCCCTTTCCAGTGGATTGGCCCAAAGGTATTTCTGCACTGCCGTTGTGTATTGTTGTGTATTGGAGAGGCCCCACCTAACAGCTTTCTTCCTGACCCCTAACTTGGCCTTGATGTTGCTAACCAAGTTTTTTTCCATTCTCCCTCTTGCAAGGAATGCCTTTATCCTATTTCCTTCTTCCTTGTTCTTGCTATCATTTTCATTTCCCCATTCCGCTCTGCTATTTCTCTCTCTCTCTCTTCTTTTTGGCTAAGGGCAAGAGCGGGAAGTCCCGGGTCTAAATGTCATCTTCTCAAAAGCAAGGAAGCAACCCTTTTCTCGGTCTTAGTGGGACTGGCCTACTTTTAACGGGGCAAGGTTAGCAACGCAGTTACACAAAAGTAGGTCAAAAAAGCAAACCCCTTTTGATCGAAATTCCTTTGGGTCTAGATTGAGCGTACCTTGCTTAGAATTGCAATGGCGATACTCTTCTCCATCTCATTTGCTGAAAAGGGGAAACTGGAAAACAGGAGTATTAAGTGAATTTTTGCAGGCAGTTGAACATTATTTCAAGATTGGAATTTTTTTTTTTTTTGGCTTCTTTACTCCCATCTTTGGGTACTGCATTAGTGCCAATAAGCATGACCAGCTGCAAAAGCAATTTATGAAAATCCTGATATTGAAGATCACTACAATGTCTAGGCTGCAGAAATTCAGGTGAGTATTAAGCACCCTGCAAATGCTGGCGTGTTTCATTGATTGCAAGTAGTCCATGACATAAGACTGTAACCATCCCGCCGTTTTACAACTTTTTCTGTGGCGCTCATTAAGAAAACACCACGATTGTGAAAGTTAACCTGTTCCGTTCTATTCTACCCTACTCACTTGATTTTTCTGACAGAAACGAGGAGAGAGAACTATTGTTGAAAGAACTCGAAGTTCACAGCCTTCCCAGATACATGACATTTTAAATATTTTGATCCTTGAGGATCAAAAAAGCCATAAAGGGCCTCCGTCCCAATGGCCAACTTCCTAATTGATTTTAAAAGTAGATTCTCCAACTTGAATGATGATGATGATGACTTAGTTACCGGTCACTTTTCTTAGCAACCGTAAGGGAGTGTTTTGCAATTTGTCTTTTTCTAGAACGTCTTTTGACTTCCCCATCTAGACTAAAACTCCAGTATTTCCTGGTCGTTCCCAATCTAGATACTTGGTTCATCTGACCTTTTCAAGAATAGCCAAGTTTGGGTTTGCTTACCTCTTTCTGGACTTTTCTGAACATCGCAGCTCCAGAATGACGTTGACAAATTAGAAACAAGGCCAGGGGAAGATGATAGGAATCATGCAGGGACTTGATGGACAGGCTGGAGGGAGGTGGGATGTTCAGCCCGGAGGAAATAAGATGGAAGAGAGAAATGACAGGACGTGTTCAGGTGCAATGAAGGGGCTCCATGGGAAGATGGCCGTGAGGTCTTCTCCAGCGCCCCAGGTGCTGGAACCGGAAGAAACAGGTGTAAGTTCCAGACACCTGGTTTTCTTTCTTTCTTTCTTTCTTTCTTTCTTTCTTTCTTTCTTTCTTTCTTTCTTTCTTTCTTTCTTTCTTTCTTTCTTTCTTTCTTTCTTTCTTTCTTTCTTTCTTTCTTTCTTTCTTTCTTTCTTTATAATATTTTATTAATTTTCCAATTTTACATTTAAGTATTCAAAAAGCAATGTGGTGACTGGGTTAATCAATAGTTCGATATCAAAAATCTTTAGTACAAATCTCAAGTTACAACATCAAATATTTCTTCTCTTTTTCCCTTAACATTTACTGTCTCATATTTAAGCTAATACAGTTTTTATTATATTAACTCAGTAAAAACATCATTATTACATTTATCAATACATTTTTAGCTTATATGTATCTTAATTACATTCAATCTTCACAAACAATCCATATCCTGTTATTAATTTTTACCCAATTTCTAGTTTCTCATCAATATTCCAATTTAACCTTTGATATTTATAATTTTCAGGCTTTAGGTAACGAAGATTTCCCTTGTCTCAATTCATAAAAAAATCTAATATCCAAAATACACATTTTATCTATTTGAATGTAATCTTGTTCTATTTCCTAAGAGTTATCTATTTCCCACCATATTAAATCATCTACTTAATAATACAATATCCCCTTTAATAAATCAAAACCTGGTTTTCTTTCTTAAACATAAGGAGAACACTTCCTGATGATCCCAGTAAGGAGCGGCGGAACAACTATGGAGGTTGTGAGTTTTCTCTCTCTGGAGGTTTTCAACTAAAGTCTGGACAGCCTTCTCTTAAGGATGATGGCGCAATTGTTTTTTCTGCAGAGGGATCGACAGGATGATCTTTGATGACTTTACAACTCCATAATTCTGGGGTCCTGTGCATCTGCTTCAGACTAGTAATGGAACTATGCAGGAATTAACGCAGGCCCATCTTCACACACGTAGTCCTTGACTTAGGACCACTCATTTAGTGACAACGACACTGGGAAAAGTGATTTACGACCGTTTTTCACACTTACAGCCATTGCAGCCTTCCCAGGGTCACGTGATCAAAATTTGGATGTTTGGCAACTGGCATGTGTTTATGACGGTTGCAGCGTCGATCACCTTTTGCGACCTTCCGACAAGCGACATCAAAGGGGATGCCAGATTCACTTAACAACCGTGTTACTAACTTAACAACTGCAGTGATTCACTTAACAACTGTGGCAAGAAAGATCGTCAGATGGGGCAAAGCTCACTTAACGACTGTCTTGCTTTGCAACAGAAATTTTGGGTGCAGTTGTGGTTGTAAGTCAAGGACTACCTGTAAAATGCACCTGGAGCAGGAGCGTTTCTAGAGCAGACCTGGGACTGGCTGTATGACGCTCACTTTGGAAACCCCGGGTCCTTTTAAGGGATCCCTGCTCATTGCAGCGTTGTTTCTCTTTATTTAGCCGTTTATTGGAGGAGGCCGTAAAGCCCCAAAACAGGCCCAATTCATTTTTGTTTTTCAGGAAGAAAGTTGGAAAATTCCCAGCAAAATCCCTGGGTTTTGTCAGCAGCTGGGAGGTTGATTTGGGGGGGGGGGAGGATTCTCAGCCTAGTTGCAGACTGGGGTGGGGGGCAAGTCTCCTTCCAGGAAGCTCTGCCCAGACGTTAGGAAGATTTATTTGCTCATCTCAAACAAATCAATAGGCTTTTCTTAAACGAGGTCCTTTCTGAAAAAGAAAGAGAGAGAGAGAAACGTTACTCGCTTCTTGTTGATTTCATTTAGTATGACGTCATCCTGTACATCTTTACAGCAAGAGCATAACTCAGATTTTAGGGTATCTAAATTTAGAGAAACGTCCAGTAAGGGGGGGGGGAGTCTCAGGAGCATCTGTGGGAGGGCTCAAGATGTCAAGACGGCACCCAACACCTGGATTGAAGACCCCCCCAAGCCCTTTTTCCCACCTGCATATTAAAAAGGAGGGGGGTCTCCACTTGCAGGTCAGAGGGGCCACCTTGGAATTTTTGACACGCATCCGTCACCCGCAGACGCCTGTCTCTCCCGCGGCAACGCTAAGCTGCGCACACAGACCGGAAAGTGTAAAATTGAAAATAGGACATGGAAATGGAAATTGTACAGTGTCCACAGTGAATAAAGCAGGGACAGATCCAGAATCAGTTTGTGGATCAATGGGTTCAACTGTTAGTTTTTAGGGGGTTTTTTAGTTTAGTTTTTTAGTTTTTAGGGGTTTTTTTTGTTTTTTTTTTGTTTTTTTTTCTTCAAAATGTAACATAAGCTATTTATAACTTTGTAAGTAATGTAGTGATATGTTGGAAAAACTAATCTTCATGACATGTTTTCTTATTTTCACCTTAGTAATTGTAATTTATTCCCTATTTTTATATGCCTTTCATCTTTGACGTTTTATATTATGTATATGTATATAATGTGTGTGTG
The DNA here is from genome assembly GCA_023970755.1 of Azemiops feae. NCBI lineage: Eukaryota > Metazoa > Chordata > Lepidosauria > Squamata > Viperidae > Azemiops > Azemiops feae. Next base: position 173,708 of record JALGBA010000721.1, on the reverse strand, counting down.
TGTGTGTGTGTGTGTGTGTGTGTGTGTGTATTCCTCGACTTACGGCCACAATTGAGCCCAAAATTTCTGTTGCTAAATGAAACATTTGTTAAGTGAATTTTGCTCTATTTTACGACCTTTCTGGCCTCCGTTGTTAAGTGAATCACTGCAGTTGATAAGTTAGTAACCTGGTTGTTAAGTGAATCTGGTTTCCCCATTGACTTTGTTTGTCAGAAGGTTGCAGAAGTGATCACGTGACCCCGGGACACGGCAACCGTCATAAATGTGAGTCAGTTGCCAAGCGTTTGAATTTTAATCACGTGGCCCTGGGGATGCTGCAACGGTTGTAAGTGTGAAAAATAGTCGTAAATCACTTTTTTCAGGGCCGTTGTAAACTTCGAACGGTCACTAAATGAACTGTTGTAAGTCAAGGACGATCTGTATATTTAAAAAAACTTCAGTTGAGAAAAGCAATTCTGAGCATCTAAAAAACAAAACAAAAAACCATTAATTAAAACATTGAAATGCAATGCATTTTTAAAAATAAGTTCCTAGCCCTCATGGTGTTGAGTAAAATACGAGCCTGGCATTGTAGATCCGAATGCTTGGAAACAACAAAGCACCAACAGCCACATCTCTGTTTCTACTGGAAGGCGGTCCGGGCCTTTCAAGGGCCCCCAAAACAGCCCGTTTTCTTTTATTCCAGCCTTCTGTTCTGAAAGGCCCCCGTGACTCCTTTCTAGCCCGGTTTCAAAAGCTGGCCTGTTTTTGCCAAGATTGTGTGGCTCCACAAGGGTTTGTAGGCTATAATTAGCATCGAGCTGTTCCCCCTCCCCCTCCCATTGGTTGCGATGTGCAGGATTTGCCCCCACACATATTTGATGTGTGTGTGTGTGTGTGTTTACTTTCCCACCCAATCTCTCCTTTCTCCCACCCACTTGTTGAAATGTTTTGAAACATCTCAGCTCATTTTTCCTTCCTTCCTTCCTTCCTTCCTTCCTTCCTTCCTTCCTTCCTTCCTTCCTTCCTTCCTTCCTTCCTTCCTTCCTTCCTTCCTTCCTTCCTTCCTTCCTTCCCTCCCTCCCTCCCTCCCTCCCTCCCTTTTCTTTCTCCCTTCTGCGCTGGTTTTGCGACATGTCCCAAGGAGGGAGGAGAAATTCGGAATGAGTAAATACTGTTTGCAACCCAACCTTTCCCCCTTTTAATTGTAGCCCGTGAGCTGTACTTTTGGTCCTGTTGAAACAAAATGAAATGGGAGCGACACAATGCAGTGTGCATTTAAGTAAGGGCGTCTGCAGGGGCCACGCGAAAAGTCAAGACGGTGGTTCTGATGCACAGGAAAAAGGGGGGAGATTTAATGACACAGCTGTGGTTGCCATATTGACTTTTTTGACCACCACCCCTTCCCCATGGATGCCTTTTCTTTACACTTTCAATCTTTGCCTGATCTGGAAGTTAGAAGAGGATATGCAACCTCAGGCTGGCCTACATCCTCAATCTATTCATATCTGAGCTCTTGTCAATTCAATGAGAAATTATTTTGGTTTTTTGCCAGATTGGGAAGGGAAGAAGTAAAGAATTGAGGGACATCAGTCCCCAAAATAGGGGGCGTGAGGGCAGCTTACTGTAAACTTTAAATTTTAACTGGCTCCTGTTCAGTTTTTCAGTTCACGAAAAGACTCAAGGAGGGATTGTGATGATAGTGTAGTTGCTTTTGCCTGGAAAAATGGAGTCTTTCCAGGACGAATAACTGCAGGAGAACCAAATTCTTGCAGAGTGTTTTATACAGTCCTTTCACCAGGTTTGCAACCAAACAGAAGAATTTGCCACTTTGGCACAAGGATTACAATAGTTGACTGAAAAGGTGTGGAAGCGTCTTGCAAACGCCGTGTTGGATGTCGCTGAGGCTCCCCAGTTGCTCGGTGTCAGGGTGCAGATGTTCGTTTGCAGCAGATTCATAATGAAACGTGAGAAAAGACCGAAAGCTGCAGTAACTTCAGGTAGCATATGCAGATATCTTAGCACCAATAGCGCACACATCCCTTTATCTTGCATATTTGTTAGAAGATGCTAAAAAAAAAAGGGGTAAAGACGGTCTTGCGCTTATTCCAACTACTTGTTTCTACATCCATGTTGATCTCTTGTTTCTAAGTTGTTTGTCATTGCTGCCTTCTGCCATTTCCCAGTCTAGTCTAAACTTTGGGATTTCCTTGTGGTCTCCTCTTCAAGAGCGGATCGGTCATGACACAGCTTTGTTCCAGGATCAGTTGGGTGCTGATATCTGCTGGCACTATGAGAGGCTCCTTCAGGGCTACAATTGAACGAGAAAACTGTCGTTTCATTTTTGCATAAGACTTCATGGACCAGATCTTACGTTGAGGATGGAGTTTTGTTCATCAAAATACCCCAGAATTCTCTTTGCCCTGTTCTCCTGAGCTGTAGTTTCTCAGCCCACTCATCACCATCTCTAAGGCATTGTGCAGGTGACAGGAAAGATTTCCTGGGTACAGAATCCATTTTCCTAGGTCTGCTCAGCCTTTTATGCCTTCCTTAACACTTCAAATCTTTTGGAAAACACTTCTTTCTTTGTTTGAAACATTTTTGCTGCTTATCCAAGTAGCTTCTTCAGTCTGAAGGCCCATGTTCCACCAACACTGATTTCCATTGCTTCAACCCGAAGCTGATTCCACGTATGATTGCTCCATAATCTGAGTAGATCCTTCATTAATATGATATCTCGGCAGATGACTCCATTATTAAAGACACGGTTGGTTTGTTTGTAGCATTTCTGGACTGCCCAGCTCCATCAAAGAGGGACTCACGCAGATGCCTTTCTGGTTCAGGCACTCCAGGCCACGTCCTTCTTGTGGACTTCAAGAGCCTTCCCTTTGACCAAGGGCTCCGGTTTGGTTAAGATGCCAAGATAGGATCCCAATTGGCTAGAAAGCAGCAAGCCAAAATAACTAGATATTTCACTTGTCTTCAGAAATTCAGGAAAATTAGTTTTCTTCCATGATGTGGTTGTTGTTGTTGCTAAGTTGTGTCCGACTCTTTGCGACCCCGTGGGCCATACCATGCCAGCCTCCCCCCCACTGCCTCCCAGAGTTTGCCCAAATTCATGTTCATTGTGTCAGTGACCCCATCAGACTAACCATCTCCTCCTCTGCCGTCCCCTTCTCCTTTCGCCGCCCGTCTTTCCCAACGTCGGGGTCTTCTCCATGAATCTCTCTTCTCATTTGGTGCCAAAATAGTTGAACTTCAGCACCAGCCTCTGACCTTCCAAAGGACGGTCACGGTTGATTGGAGTCAGGGTTGATCCGGTTGTAGCCAGGTGCTAATTTGAAGGACCTCAGCAGTTCCTCAGTAAGTGGCATCTCTCCATCTTGAAGCATACACTCATTTTAAGCCAATTTGTAACGAGCAAAGTTCAGCGGGTTGATTTATTTTACTTCAGAGAGGAAAAAGGAAATGCAATTTTGTACCTGTCTCCTAACAGAGAGAGGGCGAAGTGCAATCTTCTGTATTCTTAGCAATCCATCTTCCGGTGCATGATGTCATTTCAGGTGTTCAAATGTTGCCCTTTGTCTCGGTGATTTTTTTAAAAAGAAACTTTCAGCGATATTGGAGAATTTCTCTCTGTATAGCCAACTTAAATTTATGGATGTCCCCATTGGCTGCATTTGCGGACTCCTAGTGTTACATTTGTGTACGGATGACCGAGTACCTAGAAAATTAACTTTTATCAAAATACATATCCATCTAATTCAACCTACCTACAAATTCCTTAGCTATTCATCTTTGGCCCATCTTCCACAAGGGATATTGCAGTTTGTATAAATTCTCCAAATGCAGAAGTTTGTGCAGGTTCTTTTTGTGTGTGTGAGAGTGTGTGTGTGTATTTATTCTTCCTACCTGATCCCAAAAATGTAACATGTCTGGACATAAATAATGCATTTAAGCTTTGCATCTCTTGAAATGATAGAATCGGGAAGCGGCAGAATCACCTGAGCCAAGGTTGCCTACCCCTGGCATAGACTAAGTCTGTGGGCAGAGTTCATGTCCTCCTGACAGATTATGAGGCTACGGGACGTCTTCCTTGCTCTTTGTCTAATCAGGTGGAGGGTAGTAGCATTTGCAAAAATACAGAGCTGTGCTCCAAAGAGAGAGAGAGAGAGAGAGAGAGAGTTTGAGATTGAGTAGCAAAATGGAGCAGCTTAATACCTACAGTATCTATGTTGTGCTCAGTATCAGAAGACCGGGATAGCTGGGACCCATGAGGTCTAGCTTCTCTAACTTGAGGCACATACCTGCATGCCTGTGCTTGTGAAATGGTCGTTCGGGTTCACCCATTACACCTCGCACCCGTGCATCCCGCCAGCCTCCACCAAGGGATTGTACGTATCTTGTTGCTGACATCCTTCTGTTGGTGTCCCTGCAGGTCTGCAGCCCGTCTACTGGAGCAGAGAGGACGTGGCCCATTGGCTAAGGTGGGCGGAGAAGGAGTTCTCCCTCAGGCCCATTGACAGCAACACCTTTGAGATGAACGGCAAAGCTCTCTTGCTACTAACCAAAGAGGACTTCCGCTACAGGTCTCCACATTCCGGTAAGCGGTTTAAAAACTCATTAAAGAAGGAGAACTCTTGCTGCATTAGCGGGCAACGGTGGGGGAGGATCAACGCCTGCAATATTTTTAATTCAACTGTATTGCATTGACCCCAGGGATGCTGCAATGGTTCTGGGTGTAAAAAACCGTCATAAGTCACTTTTTTCAGTACCTTTGTAACTCCCACCAAATGGTTATAAGTCAAGGACTACCTGTACATCTAGTGACAGATTTTATCTTCCTGGGCTCTAAGATCACCACAGGTGGGGACTGCAGCCAAGAAATTAAAAGACGCTTGCTCCTGGGGAGGAAAGCTATGGCAAATTTAGACAGCATACTAAAAAGCAGAGACGTCACCCTGCCAACAAAAGTACGTATAGTCAAGGCCATGGTTTTCCCAGTTGCAATGTATGGCTGTGAAAGCTGGACCATAAGAAAGGCTGAGCGCCAAAGAATGGAGGCCTTTGAACTATGGTGCTGGAGAAGACTCCTGCGAGTCCCTTGGACTGCAAGGCGATCAAACCGGTCAGTCCTAGAGGAGATCAACCCCGACTGCTCCTTAGAAGGCCAGATCCTGAAGTTGAAACTCAAGTACTTTGGCCACCTAATGAGAAGGAAGGACTCACTGGAGAAGAGCCTGATTCTGGGAAAGATGGAGGGCAAGAGAAGAAGGGGACGACAGAGAAGGAGGTGGCTGGATGGAGTCACTGAAGCAGGAGGCCTGAGCTTAAATGGACTCCAGGAGATGGTAGAGGACAGGGAGGCCTGGAGGAACGTTGTCCATGGGGTCGCGATGGGTCGGACACGACTTCGCAACTAACAACAACAACACCTGTACATCAAAGAAGTATCACAACGCGCTTCCTTCTTTCGCCGTAGGTCACCCATGAGCAGCCCTCCTAGGAGGTTGCCTGCTTTGTCCCTCCGTGGGCTTTAGGCTGGCAGTTTCTGATCAGAGGTGTGAACCCAGGTACTCCAGCCAAGCCATGGATCTGGGGCTTAAACATACAGGAGGTCCTTGACTTACGACCGTTCGTTCGAAGTTACTGTAGCACTGGGGAAAAAAATGAGTGACAAAAAATGGACTTACGACCGTTTTTCACACTTACAACCATTGCAGCATCGCCATGCTCAGGTGATCAAAATTCGGACACTTGGCAACTGACTCGTATTTATGACGGTTGCGGTGTCCCGAGATCCCCTTTTTGTGACCTTCAGTGGGGAAGCCGGATTCACTTAACAACCATATTACTAACTTAACAACTGCCGTGATTCAGTGAACAGCTGTGGCAAGAAAGGCTGTAAAACAGGGCAAAAGTCACTTAAGAGCTGTCTCGCTTAGCAACAGACATTTTGAGCTCAATTGTCATAAGTCGAGGACCATCTGAATACTTTTCTGCAGCTCAAGCACGAGGCAAAGTTTTGTGCCTTGGAAGGAAGGAACTGTGGACTTTTCTTGTGTTTTATTATCTAGCTGGGCAGTATCAGAATGAATGCAGATAAATATGTGAATAAATGTGACCCGCCTTCCTGTCTTTAGGGACCTCAGAGTCTTTCCAAAATTCGTTTTCCTGACTTGGCTTTTTCTTTTCTTCCAGGCGACGTGTTATATGAGCTTCTTCAGCACATCTTGAAGCAAAGGAATTCCCACATGTTGTTTTCTCCTTTCTTTCACCCTGGGAATTCTGTTCACGCTCCGCCAGATGTCATGCTGCATCAGAACCACGATGAAGGTAACGGCAAGGATCTCTTCGTTTATAAGGAGCAAAGTTGCACAAGCAGTTCAGGTGATGCTGTGGAAAGAAAGAGGACAGCTGGGGGGGGGGAAAGCACACCAATAAAGGAGTATGTTTGCAACTCAGGGGTCCTTAGAACTCTCTGAGCTTGGTTGTTTTCTTGCAGATGTTTCCTTACCCAGCTAGGTAACATCATCAGTGTATGGAGTATGGAATGTGTGTGTGGTTTCCTATTTAGATCACTCCTCTAGCTGTGGTTTACGAATCCTGAATATGTTTATAAAATTAGAACTGTATTTTCAAACCTGGCAACTTTAAGTTGTGCGGACTTCAATTCCCAGAATTCCCCTGGCAGCATATTGGGAATTCTGGGAGTTGAAGTCTGCACATCTTAAAAGTTGCCAGGTTTGAAAAACACTTGAGTTAGGACATTCATGATTCCCAGCTGCTTGGTGGGGGTAGGGGACAGGTGGAGGGCTGTCGATTCCTGAAATTTTTTGGTTAACTTTTATGGAAAAAATTAACAAAAATTGATGAGAGTCCAGTCAAGGTTTGTGTCTGGGGCATTGGCATGCATAAATATAAAAGGGCAGAGTTTTGTGTTGGGCGAAAAACACACAGGCCCACTGAGTTTTTAAAGAATCAGGGTTTGGGCAGCCCTCAGCCAGGTAGAAAGGAGGGGTCAAATGGGGAACCAGCCTTGAGTCCTTGGGCAGCCACAAGAGACATAGGACTGACCCCTGCCTAAATTCCTTGAATCCTTATCTGTCTGTTCCCAGGGGAAGGAAAACAGTCTGGGGAGATTTTTGAATTATAGGAAAAACACACTAAAGCAGGGGTCTTCGAACTTGGCCCTTTGATGACTTGTGGACTTCAACTCCCAGAATTCCTCAGCCAGGCACGCGTGCCTGGCTGAGGAATTCTGGGAGTTGAAGTCCACAAGTCATCAAAGGGCCAAGTTTGAAGACCCCTGCACTAAAGCAACTGACTTGGATGCTTCACGAGTTGATCTGCTTTCATGCGCCTGACAGTATGGAGGCAGTGGCCTTGACTCAAGTGGCAGGGAGTTAGATAGCTCTGAATGCTCTCATCCTTTTTCAGGCAACATTGCCGGTGGGGAGTTTAATCCCAAATAGCCCCTGGTTTATCCTCGCACTGGACAGGTAGCTAGAAAAGGAGGAGGACTCCAGTAGCACAATTGAAGCCACTATCTCCACCGAGTTGCCTCCTGCCCTGGATGTCTGTGTTGGCCAACTGCCTTTGAAAGATTAGCAGGCCCTGATTACGTTTGTGGCCCAGAAACGCTGTTTTGTTGTAAACCAGAGCTGCTTTTCACACACACACACACATCCCCAATCATCTGAAGACACCATGCCCTGTACTTGGCCATACTTCGCCAGTGCCCGCCTCCTCCAACGCTCTTAGAATCTCTTTCATCTTTTTCTTTCATTTCCGGCTCCTGCAATTAAGCTGCACGTTTGCAATTTTGAGGTCCTCCTCTGGTAGAAATGAAACGCCGAGGAAGGGCGTTTCGTTGGAATGGCGGATTTACTTGCAGCCACAGCTTCTCCTAGTCAGTGAGGACATTGTAGAAGGAAAGCTGGGTCAGCTGGTAGCCAAAAATCGGGAGGCCACTGGTAGAACTATTTTTTTTTTCCAATTCACACATTACTAAAAGGCAGAAGCTTTTGTCAGTTGCGGCTTCCTTCGTCCTGTGTCGTTTTAGCACTGTGTATGAAGAGAAGGACGAGGGGGGACAGGATAGCAGTCTTCCAGTATCTCAGGGGCTGCCACAAAGAAGAGGGAGTCAAGCTACTCTCCAAAGCACCTGAAGGCAGGACAAGAAGCAATGGATAGAAACTAACCAAGGAGAGAAACAACCTGGAACTAAGGAGAAACTTCCTGACAGTTAGAACAATTAACCAGTGGAACAACCTGCCTCCAGAAGCGGTGAATGCTCCAACACTGGAAGTTTTTAAGAAGAGGCTGGACAGCCATTTGTCCGAAATGGTATAGGGTTTCCTGCCTGAGCAGGGGGTTGGACTAGATGACCTCCAAGGTCCCTTCCAACTTTTATTATTATTATTATTATTATTATTATTATTATTATTATTATTATTATTATTATTATCATCATCATCGGATGGAGGCAGCTGCCTCTCACAAAAGTTATGCCTTTTGAGCTGGAGAAAGTGTGACCAGGCTTATTCTAATACTGGGCTGGGAGAGAAACCCTTTCTACCAAACGTTCGGAGGTGGATAATCCCATCTCTCCTGAGTTCTTTTGACTTGCATCCAGGTGGAGGAACTGGAAGAACTAAATAGAGACCTGTGTCCCCTTTGGGGAAAATGGTTCCTTGGACCTGCTTTCATTTGGGGTTCTGTACCCCCAAGCTTGCTCACAATGGGCCCGCAGGCAAGAGAAGGGCTCAGCTAAGGTCGGCTGTACCAATTTCTCTGCAACGCGGTATCTGCTTGCCACCAGTTTTTAAGTTGAACATCCCTCCTAAACTGCTTGCTGGGTACAGTCTGTGCTCCAAGGCTAATGTCCTTCAAAAACAGGGTCCTGGAATTTGAAATTTAAGAATGCAACTCACCCAACCACTGCTGGTTGCACATCTGTGTGATCTCCTGATCTGGACTTACCTGCTTCCAATCAGTTATTCTCCAAAGCGCCAGAGGGCAGGACGAGAAACAATGGCTGGAAACTGACCCAAGAGAGAAGCAACCTGGAATTAAGGAGAAACTTCCTGACAGTGAGGACAATTAACCAGTGGAACAGCTTGCCACCAGAAATCGTGGGCGCTCCAACACTGGAGACTTTTAAGAAGAGACTAGACAGTCAATTGTCTGACTTGTCTGACAGATATAGGGTTTCCTGCAGGAGCGGGGGGCTGGACTAGAAGACCTCCAAGGTCCCTTCCAGCTCTATTCTGATTGAACCAATGGTTCAATCCTTCCGACCGTCTCAGAAAGAGGCGGGGTTTCTGGGAGCTGAGTTATCCTGCTCTTTTGGTTATCCTGGCTGTGGTGGATGGGCATGTTAAAAAAAGAAAAAAAAAGATGGGAGTTTGCAAACCACAGAATTACAACTCTGTTTTTTATTTGAGGTATGCATGGCAGTGTCCCCAGACACAAACCTTGACTGAACTCTCATGGATTTTTATTCTTTTCTCCCCCCCTGAAAATTAACCCCAAAATTAGGAATTGACAGCATTAATAATTGGGAATTATTAATGTTCTAACTCGGTGTTTTTCAAATTTGGCAACTTTCAGAGGTGTGGACTTCAACTCCCAGAATTCCCCAGCCAGCGTGGCTGGCTGGGGAATTCCGGGATTTGAAGTCCACACCTCTGAAAGTTGCCAGGGTTTGGATCTGATTTAGATGCTAATGCAACGTCAGAATCCAGAATTTCAGCAGCCTGGATTGGCTCTGCTCCCCACACAAACCGCCTCAACCTGGTGGCACAGCCGGGCCTCAAATGCCGCCTCGGTCACTGGCTCTCTCCCCTCTCCAAACATTCTTCCACCGCCGCAGACAAGGGCACGGCTTGGCACCCGGCTTTCACTTCCTTGTGCCCGTTTGGGGAAGACTGACCTAAATAGCGAAACAAAGAGAGACTTTTCTTGTTTATGACTTTGGCTGTGTGAATCATAAAGTCCACACCGGGGCCGTTTCCTCTCCAGCTTCAGCCAGGAAACGGGTGGGTGCCGTCTTTGGACAGGAGGAGCGTCTGAGGGGGCTGGAGTCAGGCGAAGGTCAGCACTGGAGCCGGATGTGACCCCTGGGGTCTTTGGCGAAGGACCTCCTGGGATTGCAGGGGGGGGGGAGATCTGAAATGCTACTTGGGGCTGTCCCAGTGCAAGCCAGGGGAGAAAAGGAAAAAGGGGCAGGTTTAGGGAGTCACAAACGGGCTGGAAGTAATTACCGTTCCACTAAATTCAAAAATTTACATGGGTGCATAAAGGGCTGCCTTGGCTTTGTAAAAGAGTGCAATCCCCCCCCCCCTGCAATAGCAACACATGGGGTCTTTTCCCAGTTTTTCCACATCTCATACTGGGCGATGTTGTGGCCTCCTTGAGTAGGTCTTCTTGAATCTGAACAGGCAGGATATCACCGTAATCCACAATATATATATATATATATTTCAATTGATTCTTACTCAAGAAAGTTTTACCGAACAAAATCACTGAAAGTAAAAAGGAAGTAAAGTAAAAAGAAAGGGGTGAGAAGTAGAGAAAGGGGGGGGGAAGAAAGACAAAAGATAAAGAAATTATTTCCAATCTTCTTTTCAGTAGCAATAAATGCATTTCAATTTTATCCTCTCTCTTTAAGATTACATTATTACTCTCTCCTTTCCACAATCTACCCTTGGTAATCATCAAACCCATAAATCACAAGTATATTTTTCCTGTTATCAGCAAAAAAAAAAAGAAAGAAAGTCCACAAAGGGTTTCCAGTCACTAACAAATATTGTTATTGTCTTTTCTCTAATTAAACAAGTCAATTTTGCAAATTCTGTCACCTTCATCAACCATTCCTCCGCTGTGGGCATTTCAGAGTCTTCCCATTTTTGTGCATAGAGTGCAATAATAAAACCCATTCCCGTTATTCCATTGGGAATGGCTAGGGACCACAAAAAGCATTTAGGAAAGCGTTTGCTGGAAAGCAGTGGATGAAAATGTGATCAACTCTTACATGCTGATATAGTTTATACCTTCTTCAACCTGTTTCCCTGCCTGTATTTGGATAATAGTTCTTAAGACTTCCCAAGAGCCTTGTTGACTGAAATTATAGTCAGGACTTTCCAAGTTGAAAAGAAGTATCTGTAGCTCAGGGTTGAACTGTGAACTTGGTTGCTTGCAGATGTTTCATTACCCAACTTGGCAACAGCACCATCCTGAGGGACTCTGGGGTTTTGCTGCTTGTTTATATGCGGTAGCTTGCCCTGCCTTGGTAGTTCCTTGATTATTAGAGTATTACTTTCAGCTTGACTTTTTGTCTAGTATTAATCCCTGCTTATCTGAGTGTGGGCTGCTGGAGTGGATATATTCTAGTCTTTTTGTTTCCTCCCTAGCTTTTTTATTTTCTTTTTTGGCTGGTATGTAAATATAGTTTATCTCTAGGGGTTTGTTGATGGCTGATTTGTCCGAAAGACCAGCTTCTGGGAGTTGCCTAACATTTTTGGACTTGGCTTGATGTAAGATGCTAATAGTTTCCCAGGTGAAACTGTGGTTTAGTCTGTCCATGTGTTGTGAGATGAAGGAATGCTCACCATACCTTCTGAGAGCTGGTTGGTCTTTGTGGATGCACAAACCCTAAACCCTAATCATTTTTACAGAATAGACAACCATGTTTGACAGGGTTTACGGGTAATTGCGTATATGTTTGTGTGTGTGTTATATATTATAAACGTAGGGTTCATTCAGACTTTCACATGCAGGCTGGCAGCAAGCGTGATTCTATCCCAAACCTTTTCCCACAGCAGAGATCAAACTTGGGATTGCTATTACTTAAGTTAAAATTTGTTTTATTTAATTATTTCATCTCAGCCGGCTGCAAGGGTGGATATACTTTTATTGGCCTATTTGATAGCTTCTGATTTTTTCCCCTTATCTTTATTTGTTTCACAGACAACTTTATCACAAGAGCTTCAAGACACTCGGCAGACGCGGTCCATCACAATCCACCTACCATTGAACTCTTGCACCGCTCCAGATCCCCCCTCATTGCCAATCACAGGCCTTCACCAGAGTCTGAGCAGCGGTCCTTGAAGTCCCCCCTGGAGAACACTATTCGTCGCCTCTCGCCGGCTGACCGGCTCTTGGGCACGCGGCAACACCAGGAGAACAACCACCACGAGTCTTACCCTCTCTCGGTTTCTCCGGCTGAGAGCAACCATTGCCCAACCCCTTCGGAAGTGCCCCAGAAGCCTTCCAGCCCTCGCCAGGAGAACACCAGGGTCATCCAGTTGATGCCCAGTCCAATAATGCACCCTTTGATACTGAACCCCCGGCACTCTGTTGACTTCAAAGCTTCGAGGTTGTCTGAGGATGGGCTGCACAGGGAGGTGAAGCCCATCAACTTGTCCCACCGTGAAGAGTTAGCCTTCATGAACCACATCATGGTGTCCGTCTCGCCCCCTGAAGAGCACGCAATGCCAATTGGGAGAATCGCAGGTCAGTACCCTATATTCCCAGTCCTCTGCTAAAACAGAGAAAGCCTTTAATTTATCTGCCACCTTTAAATTAGCGCTTTGGCGACTCCTTTTTCTAAAACAAGTACAATTTCCAAAGTTCTGTATGCAAATTAGAAGTAATATGGTCCACAGGCATTTGCAATAGACGTGACAGGCCTGGAGTGGAAGTGAAAAACAAGCCAGCAATCTCAGACACTCATTCACACACTTTCATGACTGTCTTTATCACGATCATCTGGCATGTAAAGAGAAGCCAGGGGGGGGGAGAGCTGGCTCACAGTCCAGATAATAAAGAGAGCTGTTTGCCCAAAACAAAGGAAGGCTGGGTAGCGTAGAGGTTGGGGCAGGGCTGGCTGGGGAATTCTGGGAGTTGAAATCTATGTGTCTTAAAAGTTGCTGAGGCTGACAAACGGTCCACTAGGCCAGGGAGTGGTGGATTTAACCCAGGATGGTTTGAAGCAGCTTTGCCTGCTTTCTTGCGGACTCCTTGCCACAAGGAAGAACGAAGAACTGGGATATCAACCCGTCACTCTGAAGACTTGCGCAGGGTCTCCCTTCCATCCACTACAACTCAGCAGGCTGTCTCACCAAGGGCTCTGCTCATCTGGGATGAGATGATCAGAACTGGAGTTCAGGTTGATGCTTCCTTAGCTTTATGGAGAAGTTGGGAGCCAGACTTTGCGAGAAACGTCCCGGGTCTCTCCAGAGCCGGATAAAAAAAAATCAAGATGGCCCCGGGCTTCCCATCATGTGGTTGCAACCCCCATCTTGACTTGTGTCACTTGTCCCCACTGACAACCCAACATCTGAGCCCTCCAGACCAGTTTGCTAATGACTTCTTGTTACCACTCCCAGGACCTCTCTCTGATCAAAAGAAAGATGGCAGACATCGGGGAAATTTTGAAGCAAAGCAGCTGGCAGGGTGAAAAAACCCAAAGTCCACGAGAAAGTTTTTACATCAGGAGTCACTGTTAAAAATCTGCGTTCCCCTCAACTGATTTTTTTTTTTACACAGCAAATTAACCCGTAAGCCATTTGGAGGCTACTCATAATCAACGGTAAAAGACCGTTAAACCTTGAGAAATAAATCAGTGCCAGGGCAGATTCCATGCAGGGTTGACTTCCTGGTGAGGAGAAGACCCTCAGCGTCAAGGGAGGGTGGGAGCCTCCTTTGAAAAAGAGGCCAGGTGGTGCCTTCTGGAGATGTGCTCGTTCCTCCAGTTAGACCAGCTTCAGGGTTAAATGTCACATTCTCTCTAGCAGTTTGTGGATGTGTAGGGAGCGAAAATCAGCTGGGGACATAACGTTGCGTGGCCTCCTCACTTCAGCAGAAACGAAGAATGCCTTTTCTGCCTGTAGAATGGGTGCCTGCTGGAAATGGGCAGAGCGTCAGGCTTCCTCCATAGCTGCACATTCCCCTTTATGCCTCTCTGTAGACGCCGTTCTTAGATCTGCGACCGTGGAGATTGGGGGTGGTCAAAAAAGTCAAGCCAGGGGGCCACAGCTGCACAGCCGAAACCATTACTGCACATTAAAAAAAAAAAGGAAAGTTCATTGAGCACTGCTGCCACTTTGTCTTTTTCAACACCCCTCCCCCCCCAGGTACCCCAGAAATGTGGCCATCATCTTTACTTTCCCGGTTAATTATTTTTAATTAACCAGCATGAGGAGGTCAGTTCAAAAAAGAGCAAGGGAAGATGGAGGCTCTGTCATCTAAATGAATTAGAGCAGCCAGCCACGTTGAACTGGGGGATTCTGGGAGTTGAAGTCCATGGGTCTTAAAGTTGGGAATCCCTGAATTAGAGGGTTACTTTATTTGAGTTATTGAAGGAAGCATGGCATATTTTTCAGGTTCATAAAACTTGCTGCTCCTTGCAAGAAGGAGAGAAGCCTTTTTAATGTAATTTTACCTCCCAGTTTGCCCAACAAATGAATTAAATTAGCCTTACAAAAATAAACAAAGTCAACTCTTAACTTTCATCACCTTTGATTAAAATTAGACCTTGCAACTGAGAACTTCCTGCACTTAATCAGAGGCTCCAGGAAAACCGGTACCTGTTCCAGGGAACCTTGATAGGCAGGAATTCGCTGTATATATTGGATGGGCTCCCTGGAAAATACGTCTCTGGCTGCAGGACAGGCCAGTTTAGAAGTTGGCTTGATTGCCAAACCTACATTGGGAGTTGCACATCTGCATCAGAGGGTGGCATTGGCCCTTCAGCCTTGCACAGGATCCATAAGGCACTGCTGAAGATCAGAAGGCTTAGATCTGATGCAGATGAGGCTATGGGTGTGTGTGTGTATGGGTGTGTGTGTGAGAGCAGCTGGGCAAATGGGGGGAACTGCTTTCCATTCATCACATTCTATTGATTTATTTGTATCCTGCCTTTTTAGGCAGTCTTTGACTTACAACCACAATTGAGCCCAAAATTTCTCTGGCTAAGTGAAACATTTATTAAGTGAGTTTTGCCCCATTTTATGACCTTTCTTGCCTCAGTTGTTAAGTTGAATCACTGCAGTTGCTAAGTTAGTAATCCGGTTGTTAAGTGAATCTGGCTTCCCCGTTGACTTTGCTTGTCAGAAGGTCGCGAAAGGTGTTCACACAGCTCCGGGACACTGCGACCGTCGTAAATATGAGTCAGTTGCCAAGCGTCTGGATTTTGATCACATGACCGTGAGGATGTTGCAACGGTCGTAAGTGTGAAAAATGGTCTAAGTCACTTTTTTCGGTGTCATTGTAACTTTGAACAGTCACTAAACAAACTGTTGTAAAGTTGAGGACTTACCTGTATTAGTTTTACAAATAACTCAAGGCAGCAAACATACCCAACACACCTTCCTCCTCCTATATTCCACACAACGACATCTGTATGAGGTGTGCCAGGCTGAAAGAGCGGGGCTGGCTCAAGGTCACCCGGCCGGCTTTCATCCCTAAAATGGGACTTGAACTCGTGGTCTCCTGCTTTCAGGTGTGGTGCCTTAATCCATTGTTTTTAGATTTAGGCCCAATCCTTAAGAAAGTTTCAGACACCCTCACCATGGCGGGTAGCACCATTGACAACTGTTGGATGGTTTCAAAGACGTGAAGGTGCAAAGGAGCCAGGTGAGCAACATGGAGAGACCCATGGTCTATGTAGTTTGCATACTAGCAATGTCTATGTTGGAGTAGCAGCCTGTTGATAGATTCCTCAGGGGTTTTGCGTCAGGCTGGAAAAAAAAAAAGAAAGAAAAAGAAGCAACCACTAGATGGAGATAGAGAAAGCCCCTACTCTTTGCTGCCATCTAGTGGTCACCCAAATTTGTTCAGCCCAGATATGGCAGCTCTGTTTTAATATGGCAAACCAGAGGATGATAGCCGACAGCCAGCAACCAAGCCAAATGGCCGGGAGGAGAGATTTGGGTACTGAAGCCAAGGCTTCCTCATTTGATCCTTTTCTGATCTAGGGGCCCTCAAATCCAAGTTTACACCACCAACGTGGTGCTTTGCCCTCGAAAGACTGCAGAAACAGCCAAACTTAAAAGCACTCTTTGAAATACAGTTTGTTTTTTTCCCAAATCAAAATGTTAACTGTTGTTTCCAAGCTTCATTGAGCCGAAACGATTAGGGCATTCTTGAGCCTCCAGCACTTGTGGTATGCACAGTGAAGCAGTCACGCAATCACAAACCCTGGCCACTGGGGAACTTGCATTATCCCGAGTGACCTTTGCGTTCAGAATGACAGATTGTCTCTCTTATTTAAAGAGCGGATAAGTGCAAAAGCAGGTGGCAGAATTAGCTGCTGGCAAACTTCTCTGATAGCCAAAATAGCTCTTCTCCTTTTTCCTGCTAATAAAGCAGTGTGTGGGTGTGGGTGTGGGTGTGTCTAGGCTTTGAAATCGGGAAGTCAGCTAGTTCCATACGAGAGGTGCAAGGGGAGACTCACGGGTGGAATAGGGACCCCAAACTCCATTTTGATTAACTTCCTAAAGTCCAGACTCCTTGACCGGAACGGGGGTGCAGGCCATTCGTTAACAAGGGGATAGTAGAAGTTGGGGGAAGTCTTTACAGGCAGCCCTCGACTTACAACAGTTCATTTAGTGACCATTTGAAGTTACACGATGCTGAAAAAAGGGATTCACGACCATTTTCCCCACTTAGGACCGTTGCAGCATCCCCAGGGTCACGTGATCAAAATTCAGACGCTGGGCAACCGACTCGTATTTACGACCGTCGCAGTGTCCCGGGGTCAAGTGATCACATTTTGTGATCTTCCGACAAGCAAAGCCAACGGGGGGGGACAGATTCACTTAGCAATCGCAGGATTCAGTTAACTTCACAACTGCTTCACTTAGCGGCGGAAACGTTGGGCTCGGTTGCGTCATAAGTCAAGGACTGCCTGCAATCTCCATGGGGAGCCCTCCTCTGATCTTCCGCTTGTTTTCTTACTCTTGTTGCACGGCTGGCTAATAAGACAGTTTTTGTGTTCACAATTTTTCTTCTTGCTCTTTTTTTTTTCAACTGGAAAGTGTTCCCTGGGATTCCAGGTTTTGCTGCAAAGTGGGGTGGTTTCTTTTATCAGCTAAGAAGGAAACAGCCATTTGTCTGAAATGGTATAGGGTTTCCTGCCTGAGCAGGGGGTTGGACTAGATGACCTCCAAGGTCCCTTCCAACTTTATGATGATTATTATTATTGCACTAGAAGATTGCTTCAGGTCCCACCACAGGGGAAGGCGATTGTTTGCCCTAAAAAGGACCACAGGAGAGCAGAACTAAAGTTATTTTTCGTCTTTTATTCTCTTTGTAATACCCTTTGATACACAAAGCCCTTTTGCAAAACCCTCTTGAGAGGTTTGTGTGGAGAAGTTCTGTTTTCCGTTGAGCCCAACTATAAGCAGGACAGGGCGGAACTGGACCGGAATTGGCAACAGGAAAAGGGAAGGAAATACAATTCTTGCTTCTCCATCTGCTTTTTGAGTTTTTGGGTTTTTTTAACATATAACAACACATGCAAACTGCCATTTCTCTTTAACAATGAAGGAAAAATATAAAAATAGCTTGGGAAAGAAGATTTAGGAAAAGAACAGGAAAGAAAAAAGAAAGCATTCTTCCAGAATCCCCGCATTTATTTCTACAGCTAAATAGTATTTTAGGACAGTTGACAACTTTTAAGATATATGGCCTTCAGTTCTCAGAATTCCCCAGCCAGCCTGCTAATCTGGTCTAGATAATTTATTGGCCTTTTTGGAATATATATTAGGATAAAAATTCAGTCCGACTATCAAGAGTGTAATACCTCCAGAATAATTGCTCTGCTTTTCATGTTTTTATGGAAATGCTGAACTGCAAGTGTTCGATACAGGCATGTGGAAAATGGCTAAATCCGTATTAAGTTTATGGTGCATGACTCTGCTAATCTATACTTCCATTCTGATGCCACAACATCTTAGACAGAAAAGCTGGCTGAATCCTGGAACATTATGGCAGTAGCCAAAGATCACTATGTCATTATCATCTGGGTCATCAACCAAAAAGTTGAGATTCAAAAGTTATATACGTGGTTATGTACATAGACAGAGTGTGAGATGTTCTGAATGAGCAATTATTCTGGAGCCATGACACCGTTCCATCTCTTGACGGTCGGACTGAGTTTTTATCCTCTTGTATATCCCAGTTCTCCAACCAAAGGCCAGTGAATTGTCTGGACCAGATTGTAGCTAGATATAAAAGTGGGCGTCACATTAGGTCCCACTGCAGGTTTTCGCCTTCTTTGTTCATCACCCACCCATCAAACCGTCCAGGTGAGAACTCTGCGTGTTGTATTCGAATGCTGACTGTTGCTGAGAATGGAAGGGGGGGGGATGGGCTCTTCAATACACTTGGAGACTGTCAGGTTGAAGAAGACCAGTCTGGATGGACTTCAGCCTTGAGGGCGTGGAACATCTTAGTTGGGCCTCCAACACACTGAGGTGCTTCATGAAAGGTCTTCCTCTCTTTGCCAGATCTTGCAGAGTGTCGCTTTGCGGCACCACAGAAGGGCACCTTCTCTGTGGGGACCCCCCCCCCTTTCTTTTTTGGAAGGACCTACCATCTGCAGTTGACCTTGCCCAACATTCCCATGTTTGGAGTTTCCTCTTAAAAGGCTTCTTTTTCTCTTGGCACGTCTCGGCTATTGATGCCTCCTGGCACCTGCCTTTATAATGGGTTGGTTTTACTCTAAAATACTGCCTTATAATTAGTGTCAATTGCTTTGGGATCCTTTGCGGGGAGAAATAGTATCTCAATACTTCATGCAAAAAAAATGACAGTTTCTGGCGTCTTTCCTGGAGGTGAGTCAGTGGTGGCCAATTAACTAATTCATTTCCGGCAGGAACCTTTTGAAGACATTTCTCTTGTTCTCTTTCCAGATTGCAGACTCCTTTGGGATTACGTCTATCAGCTGCTCTCTGACAGCCGGTACGAAAATTTCATCCGATGGGAGGACAGAGAATCCAAAATATTTCGGATAGTGGACCCCAATGGGCTGGCCCGGCTATGGGGAAACCATAAGGTACGAGGGATCCACAAAGGAGGGGTTATCAGGCAGAGATTGTGAATTAAATGATTGGGGAGGCATGGAGAAAGGATAAAAATGATTTTGCTAAAAAAAAAAGGATTAGATGTAGACCAAAAGAGAAATTCTGTAGTTTTCTATAAATCCTCATGATATTTGTTAGTTTGTTTGTAAAATTTATTGGCTACCCATCTTATCACAAGGTAATTCTGGCTGGCTTACAATCTTAAAAAGATAACAAATAAAATACTGTGAAGATCCAAATTCTGCAGCCCAATTAAAAGATGGGGAGGGAGGAGCGGGATGGGGGGAGGTGAGATCTGTTGTTAATCTATCAACCACCCCCAATGTGAAACCCCCTCCCCATTGGAGCTCCAGGCCAGCTGGCCGAGCCAGGTCAGGTCAGTTGGAGCCGGCCTCTCTCCTGGGGAAGAGTAGAGAAGGCCGTGGCCCGGACCTTGCCGGACAAAACACCCTGGCCAGCACGGCCCACCGTGTGCCTCCCCTGCCGGCAGAGGTAAGGCGGGCTAATGAATAGATAAGGATAAAAATGCTGCTTTAGAAAAGAAGAGGTGTGTAAATCTCTCCCCTATTTCATTTCTTCTGCATTACTAACTGAACACGTGGGGATTTCCCACACTTAGACAAGAAAAATTACCCAGGGAGGCTCTCTAGTGCAAAACCTCCAGGAACTCTGGGAGCCATTTTTTTATTCTGGAAGGTTTCCTTCCAGAAAACGTGAACCGTTTTTGGCCCGGTTTTCCCATTCCCACTAGTGCATTCTGGGAATCCTGTGGTGGGAGGGGCGGTCTCGCACGTCCTTCTTTTGGGCGGGCTTATTGCAAAAATAGCCTGGAAAGAGGAAGCGGGTAGGCTGTGTCGGCTACTTTGGACCGTTGCTGGGGTGAGGACCTTCCTTCTCGAACCTCTGGCCGGGAAGTCTGCACCAGGAAGGGTCCCGCGTAGTGCAAGGAGCAAAGCTCTGATCCGCAGAAAGTTAGGAGTTCTAGCAAATGCTTCCATTCCTTTCAAGTGACGCCTGCCTGTGCAGCCTCTCCCAGCCCCAAAGTCCTTCCCCTGCTCCCCAAGGTCTTCTGCGGATGGGGAGGGCTAGGAAGACACGGGCAAGTCGCATCTGCTCCTAATGTTGATAGTAGCCAATTGACTTAATAGCACGATCCCTCCTTCATTGTGTCCATTCACAGGAAAGGCTTCCCCATCTGTTCCCCCCCAAAAAAGAAAAACAATGGAAGGATCATATATGATCAAAATCTATCTTTCTTTCTTTCTTTCTTTCTTTCTTTCTTTCTTTCTTTCTTTCTTTCTTTCTTTCTTTCTTTCTTTCTTTCTTTCTCTCTCTCTCTCTCTCTCCCTCTCTCTCTCTCCCTCCCTCCCTCCCCCCCTTCCTTCCTTCCTTCCCTTTTGTCTTTTCTGCTGTGTGTTGTCATTGCTATTTATTGATTTTTTTTCCAAAAAAAATAATCTGTGAATTTATGCTGTTTGCAGGTGAGAATTGGGACACTTTATTACGTTTTTTCCTAGAAGGATTGGCAGTGTGCAGACTTAGTAGTGGTAGTAGTATGAAGGATGCTGGGAAGTGAGCCAATTTTGGAGACAGGTTTTGCTCTGGCCACAGAGGAACCCTCCATCACAGGCGCAATGCATGCTTAAAAGGGGCGGGGTTTCAGTCGTGCAGGCACCGCCTCCATCGTGACTTTTTTTTAGCCTTCCTCCTCTCACTGGTACCTGGCCATGCCTAGACAGGCCTCCTCCCCTGCCCAGCTGAGCCCTTTGAACTCCTGCACAAGAGCAGATTGTTTGTTTGTTCATTTGTTCGTTTGTTTACAAAATGTAGAAGCTGCCCGACTCCAAAGTGTCTCTGGGCAGCTTACACTGAAAATAGGAAACAATTAAAAAAACAACACTAGAAATGAAATCCCGCACATCCGGACAAACACACACTCCCTCGGATAGAAAACACAGCCAACAAAGCTCGACAAACAGCCTCCCCCAAGGCCAGGCTGAACAGCCAAGCCCTTACAGTCTGGAAGTTGAGTCATGGTGACTGGACTTCATTTCTTTTTTTTTCCCCGGTTTGAAACGTTTCACCGCTTGTCCAAGTGGTTTCTTGGGTCTTTGAAGAGCTCCAGAACGTGGTCAGGGTGGGAACTAGAGAGATCTGTGGGGAGAGGCCACCCCAGAGGGCGACAGAGGAGAAGACATCCTTCGGGGGTCTCCACCGGTGTCTTGTATGTCTGAAGGGTCTCAAAGCACACCAGCTTGGCCTGTGCGCACTGGATGGAGCACGTAGATGATCCCGAAGGAGGAGAGGAAGGGAGGCTGCCTAGGAAGCCACCAGGCCAGAGAGGCCCCCAGTCGCTTAATGGTCAGAGAAAGAAGCTGAAGAAGGACCCTGTCTAATAGCTCAAGGTGTTAAAAATGGCGGTGGGAAGCGTATACTTTTAGACTTGCAAGATTCCGTTACCCTAGCCTTGCAATAAAGTAGAATTATTATCTGGTTGTGCTTGTTTACCTGTGAGGTTTACCTGGGAGGGCTGACCCTCGGCTCTAAGCCATCAAGGGCTCTAGAGCAGAGGCCCCCAACCTTTTGGGCACCAGGGACCGGTTCCGCGGAGAAAGGTTTTTCCACGGATCGGAGGGTGTGTTGTTTTGTGTGCTAACTGCATCTCGTGGATGGGGCTTTGCTTGTTTGTGCGGCCCGATTGCTGGCATGCCGCGGCCCGGTACTGGTCCACGGCCCGGGGGTTGGGGACCCCTGCTCTATAGGAGACAATCGGCACTCATGAAGCTTACCGGCACCGAGTGAGCGCATAGCGCAGTGGCGTCTCGTGGACGTGCCAAGGACTTTTCCAGTTCTGCCACCGCATTCTGGACCAGCTGTAGTTTCCAAACCATCTTCCAGGGCAGCCCCATTGAGAGTGCATTACAGTAGTCCAACTGCTTACCTATTTAGGATAAACGAAAGAGGGGGAGTTCTTAAGAATCGAGCCTACACAATCACATACGTTGATTTATTAGTTTCCTCCAAGTTGCAGACTGTACGATTTCTGGACTCAATATTTTTTATCTAGCGTGACATAAGAGAAGACCACAAAGACAAGAGGGGCAGGGGAGGTGAACGGGGGTTTAGCCAACCCTTCTTTCCTTACCATTTGGGTGACTTGTTTTAATTCTGGCTTTCTTTCTCTGAAATGGAGCAGAACCGAACCAACATGACCTATGAGAAAATGTCTCGGGCCCTGCGCCACTACTACAAACTGAATATTATCAGAAAGGAGCCAGGACAAAGACTTTTGTTCAGGTAATCGTGGATTTTTACCAGTCGTAAGTTAAGGACTAAAAGGTATACATCTTTTGGAATTCCCTCAATATGATAATTCATGGCTGGCTACTAAATCTTTTACACGTATTCTAATGTCTTTGTCATTAGCGATGCCAGCTCAAAGTGCTCCCCACCATTATAGGCCTGGTCGCTAGTGAAAGTTTGAAAATAGAGTTCCCCGTTTTGATTGGTAAAATAATTAACAGTTTACAACGTAGTGGTCACCAGAAATTGGCTGCAGTTCACAAAGGCTGTCGTCCAAAGTTCTCAGAAGCAGGGGGAAAACGCCAATGCCAGTTTAAAAATAAAATAAAAAAAAGAATTAAGCCCTGCGGCCTCCCTCACGCGCTGTTTGTTTCTGCAGGTTCATGAAGACGCCAGATGAAATTATGAGCGGCCGCACGGACCGCTTAGAACATCTGGAATCTCAGGAACTGGACGAACAGATCTACCAGGAAGACGAGTGCTGAGGATCCCATCCACGTCCTTCACCGTAGTCCATGGAGGAACCGTCTCTGGAGATCCCTTGGGACTTGGCATGGATCTGGGACCGGCAGGACCTGCAGGCACCTTAGCGAGGAAAGAGGCGGGCAGGGGTGGGGTGGCAACAACATTTGGCCCAGAGAGGAGAGCGTGGCCCTCTCGCCCGGCTTTGAGGACCTGTCTCGCCTTGGGCTTCATTTTTGTTTTCGGTTGGTCAGTTTGGGATATATATATAAATATATATATATATATATATAATATTTTTTTTCTAATTAACCTTGTCCAATTAATATTTGGGCTTTTTTTTTTTACTCCTTTTGTAGAGCAGAACGTCCGGGGGCTGCGTATTCTGAATGCTTTCCTATGGAAATTAGCACAACTGTGGGTCAGGGCAGATTCTCACGAGCGCCTCTGTAGGGGAAAAAATCTAGGGCCGGAGGAGGGTAAGAGGCATCGGAGAGAAGGCCCCCAGATGCCAAACTTGCTTGTAGTCGGCATCCATCGGCACCAGGATCAAAGAACGTGGACTGCAATCCGTGGTTTGGGGCGTGAGAAATACCAAAATTCCTTCCGGGAGGCAGAGGGGAAAGAGGGTGCCGTCATTCGGGGAGTGCTGGCTCCTCCAAGGACACGGACTGGATCCGGGCACCTGGGCCCTGTCAAAATGAGTAGGAGAGACCACTCCGGAGACCAGTAAAAGGCGGGAGATTTCTTCAGGATGGTCCAGCTCAAGGAAGGGTTAAACGGAAGCCACGTGGATGGGCTGGAATCGTTTGCTGGATGGTCCCTGAAGGCCTTTCAGCGGCAAGGCTGAAGAGCGTGTGGACCGTGAGGTGGTTCTCAGCGTTGGCTGCTTTTCTCTCCCTCTTTGGGCTGGGGCCAGCCAGCGGCCCCTGGTCTGGGAGGAGAAGAGTCGGTCCTCAGGAGAGAAGGAAGGGCTAGGATTTCCAAAATGGCGGCTATAATTTTCCCAGGAGTGGCCTTCACAGCCCAGAGAGGCGGAATTGAATCTCTGGGCTGACCTTCATCTCATTCCCTTTGCTTCTGCTCTGTCCACGCACACGCACACACACACCCTCTGAAGTTTTCTACTCATCTCCCTCATTTCTTAGGTGGATGTGAATATTGAAGACTATTTTTATTAAGTTTCAGTGTTCTGGATTCTTGCAACAACGGATGAGCTTTGTAGCCTTAAGAGGAGATTTGTATGTGCCTTTTGTTGGTAGGAAGATTTCGTTCTGTAAAACTCCTTCTAGGTCGAAGTCGTCCCTCTTTCTGAACCACAAATGACGTTATTCCTCGTTAGGTTCAGAGATCCATACGTCATGACAGAATGCTGGCTGTATGAGAGCGTTTGTTTTGTATAACAGCCATGTAAATCCTACATGAAAGAAGTCGAAATTCTACTCCACAGTAATTTAAACAGTGTCAGAAAAAGCAACGAACTGTATCAGTAGGTTCTTTGGGGCAAATGAAGTATATTTGCATCTGTTTTCTTTTGTGTAATATTGTCTGCTTCTCTGAGGAGCACAGAGACTTGTCCTGAATTTCGTTTTCACTTCCCATCAGTGGAGGCCTGCTTCTTGTTTTGGAAATCTCATTGCAGCCTTTTACGCCTATCTTCTGAACTGTTAAGGGCTAGAAGCTTACTTTTTGAAAAGGAGGGGGTTATGTTTGAGGTTCTCAAGATGGTAAGTATGCGCAATCCGAGACGTAGTTCAGATGGCTTCTTACCACTTTTGGCAGGACTATTCCTGAAAAAGAACCAGCAATAGAGGCTTCCAGGAAGGGGTGTTAAAGACAGTGAGATTGTGGACAAATTGCGGGGTCAAAGCCTGCAGGTAAAAAGAGGCCGGGGCTCCAGCTCATGTTTACAGTAATCACCTTGGCCCCTGAGCACACGCAGCGAGGCTCCCTGGCTAGCAGAATCCTTTGCTTTTCATTTCTTTCCGAAGCAAAAGGAAATCCACTCTTCATGTGTACCATTTAAAATGCAGCAAATGAAAATTTACAAACACACCACAAAACAGAAAAGGAGTGTTGTCCCTTTCCTACAGCTGCTGCTTCTCCTTTCCCACCAAAGCTTCAACATGACCGGCTCCATCTGTGTCAGCCACCAAGTAGCCACCAAACGTTCACCAAAAAAGACAAAGCAGTCAAGTCTGACCCAGTCCCAGCGGAGCCGTCATCATTTGCTGCCAAAAGAAAAGCTACAATTTTGAGAAGGCAGAAATCTTGAGAACAGGGTCATGTCTGATATATATATATATATATATTGGGTTAGATGATGAAATGGGGGATGTGTGTTTTGAGTGGTGGTTTGTCCTTAACCCACAGGGGCCGTCCAAGCTAGAGGCATCTGGCCGAAGCAATTTATGAAAATACGGTGTCTTGGGCGGGGGCGGGGAAAGAGTCTGGATTGCGATAGATACTAAAGAGTGAGATAAATTGAAACGGGAACAGCGTGTTTTCCATATTCGGGAACTGAATCACAGTGTTTTTCCTTTGAAGCCAAAGTACACATTACAATTAATGCATGGCTGCCCTTCAAAAGGGCAACGGTGGGTCTATTTGGTAAAAAATAAAAAAATAGTCTTCCTGTTGTAACGTTTTGCATTTCCCTGTTGTGCCAGCAGCCCTCAGCTCTCTCTTAGCCAGGGTTAAAAGGAACAGAAAGTCTGCTACGTCAGTATAAAAACTTTGGAAAAGAGCCCCGTGTAAGAATTCACTTGGAAATTCCCCCTGTATGTCGAGAATTGCCGGCAGCTCAAGAGTTCGGAGGAGAACTAAGGGTGAAACTCTTCTACTGTTTTCTGTTGAATTAGCTGCAGCCATATGCAAAGTCAAAAGGAAATTGTGCTGTCGCGTTGTTTTCTTTTTTTAAAAAGAAAATCTCTTTTTTATTATTTTCTTAAGTAAATTATAATCTGTTGAAGATGGCGCTTCCTATTTTCTTTTGAGGTTTAAGGGTTTAAGGGAGTGAACTGAATGAATGTAACAAAGCAAAACAAGAATGCCTTTACTCAGGGCCAGTGAGTTGCAAATAATTTTTAAATGCTTGTAATTACATCATCTCAATAAATTTTTTTAATATAAAAAAGCAGGGATGGCGTTTTTTGTTTTTTTTTAAATATGCCTCAGGCGGAAATTCAGCGTTGGTTTGTTTGGTTTGCTTTTCTCATTCTCCTCCTTCCAATGGACCTCTTTAACCCAAAGCATTGTTTGCATCCAGGAAGATTTTATGCAAGGCGGCGTCCCTGGAGACAAAGAGGGGTGTGCAAATACAGAATGAAATATTACTTTAGAAAAGAACAATATACTGGGCTGTGTTAAATGGATCCTCAGAGAAACGAAACCAATAGTGCTGCTTTTGTATATTCTTCTGTGGAGGGCTGTGGAGGAAGGATTCGAAAGTCAAGGTGGCAGGTCCAGCCTCACTTTTTTTTTTTTAACCTGGGTCACAGCTGTAAAACAGGACAGAGCTTCAATGGCATGGCCAAAGCACAGCCCTGATTTTTTTTGGGGGGGGGGCTGTCCCAGAATAAAGGGTTAAGAGTCTTTCTAGGCAGTGGGTTCTACGGCAGAATCGACATGCCTGCATTGATTTAATGTTTAATTGATCAGCCTTATATAGGGTTACAGGTAGTTGTTGACTTGGGACCAAAATGGAGCCTACCCAACAGGTTGTAAGTTGTGATGGTCGTAAATCGGGTCACCCACGCGACTAACCCAATTTTTCAGCCTTTTTTGTGATGGTGGTTAAACAAATGCTGCAGCTTTCATTGAACCAGTGGTTCGCTACGGGTAAATGCTGGTTTTTTAACAAAACTCTTGCAAAAGGCAGCCATGTGACCACGTGATGCTGCCAACAACGGCAAAGGAAGGCCAGTGGCTGGTTGCCCAGTATGTGATCATCTGACTGGGGAGGGGCGGCCGTAGCAACTTCGGAACCGAGTCGTAAGTTCTCAGGGAGGTCTGTCATAATTTTGAAGAGTTGCTAAGTGACCGGTCATAAACGGAGAACTATCCGTATTTGTAAGACACCTGTCTTGGAATAAGCAAAGTTAGAACATTCACTCAAATTGAACACACTACTGCAACTTTTAATCTGTTATTAGTTCTATTTTACTTCTTAAACGGGCTGGATTTTACTCTCTTATGGAATCCACGGTTTTAAAATGTGACTAATCTTCTAAAACAATACCTTGGCAAAAGAAGAAACATTCTAGGAACGTTACAATGGGAAATACTCCGTTTTTGAAAGTTTTCTGGACAAATTTGAAACTTTGAACAGCCACATTTTTTTTTTATTTCATTGTGTTTGTATATCAAGGAACAAAAAGTAGTGAATGTGGGCTCATTTGTTCATTGTCATTTGTACTCTTACAATCCCAGAACAGCCTGTGTGAGCAGTGCTAACCGTTGCGGTGTGGGATTGCTCTGAACACGCTCTCCCATTTGCAGAGTTTCAGAACTGCCACAGTCCCAGGCTGCATCAACGGAGACAATCAAGATCAGGTGGAGTCTTAGTACCGCTTTATAATGCCTTGGCAAGGCCACACGCCAGTTTTGGTCGCCATGCTGTAAAAAAGGCGTTGAGACTCTAGAAAGA
Source organism: Azemiops feae (assembly GCA_023970755.1). NCBI lineage: Eukaryota > Metazoa > Chordata > Lepidosauria > Squamata > Viperidae > Azemiops > Azemiops feae. The sequence continues at coordinate 146,222 of JALGBA010000721.1, read as the reverse complement.
GTGCAGAGAAGAGCAACAAAGATGATCAGGGGACTGGAACGGTTGCTGGAATTGGGTATGCCTAGTTTAATGAAGAGAAGGACGAGGGGGGACATGATAGCAGCCTTCCAGTATCTCAGGGTTTGCCCCAAAGAAGAGGGGGTTAAGCTATTCCCCAAAGCACCTGAAGGCAGGAAAAGAAGCAACAGATGGAGACTAACCAAGGAGAGAAGCAACCTGGAACTAAGGAGGGATTTACTGACAGAACAATTGCCTCCAGAAGTTGTGGGCTGGTTGACTGAGTCCAGTAGCATCTTGCCACAGAAGACAACATAAATATAGATAATCCTTGACTTGCAACCATTTGTTTAGTGGCTATTCAAAGTTACAACTGAAAAAGTGACTAAAAACCGATCCTCACACTTAGGATCCTAGCAACATCCCCACAGTCATGGGATCGCAATCTGGGTGTTTAGCAACCATCCTGTATTAGCAACAGTGTCACGTAATCACCATTTGCAACCTTTCTAGCCAACTTCTGGCAAACGAAGACAATGGGGGAAGTTGGATTCACTTAACAACTCTGGTGATTCACTTAATTGTTGCAGCAAAGGTGATAAAATGGGGTGTGACTCACTTAAGAACTGCCTTGGTTGGCAATGGAATTTCTGGTCCCATTTGTGAGGACTACCTGTAGGTCAGGGTTAGAGTGTTGAGTTCTCTAAGCTTGGGTTGTAACACTGGAGGTTTACCTAGGCAGAGTAGTAGGAACTCTGCTCTGCATTTCCTCTACAGATTTCATTCAGTTTCCCAAAGGAGCATTCATTTTTTAAAACACTCTTTCAACGGTAATTCCGCCCTGCAGAGTGTGGTTGTGTTCTTGCACTTATCTAGTGATGGCAGAAGCCAAGGGACAACATTGGGAAGTATGGATTCTTAGACCAACTTTGAAAAGAGCAAAGCCCCATGTGCACATTTTATGGGTCCCTTCTGCTCTTGAAGGCTGCTTGACTGGTGCAAAATACCATCAAAAAAGAAGAAGCCCTTCCAGACGTCTCTTGAAATCTCTGTAAAAACGGTCCAGGAGAACTTAGGCACAGATAATTGCTAAATGACTGGAGTTACACCTGCCCTTCTCACCACAAAGAAGACGGAAACAATTCTTTTCTTTCTTTTACAAAATAAAGCACAATGCAACCTCTTTATTCCTGACCACTTGGAAAGAAAAAGCCTAAGTGCTATTGGTGCTCAGCTGTGTTTCACAATGCTGGAAAGAAGGCAGTTGTCATGAGCAACAGGAAGTCAGGTGTTAAGGTGACTCCCCAAAAGGTTACAAGGCTGGGTTGGTAGCCTGAAGTCATTGATCAGTAGCCAAATCTCTTCACAGCACAAAGTTCTGTTTCCTAATAGTTCTGCTCCATCTTGGAGAGTGGAAGAAGAAATTGACAGACAGGTCCTTCTAACAAAGAAAGGATTGTGTAAATCCCGGCTTCCCTTAGGGATTGGGTGTTCCAAGTCAACCCTTCAGAGTTGTAGTTCCCAAACCTGGGTAAATTATCCAAAACTGGGAAAAAGTTAGTTTTTTCCCCCCTTTACTCAAAGGGACACGAACCCATTAACCAATCATAACAGGAACATTTAGGTGAGGACTTTCTGATACGTGGTTTTGGGGTGATGAAGGAAGGAAGGAAGGAACAGATTTGAAAAGCAGTGTTTTAGAGCTTCGGTGTTGTTTTGAAACTTAAGCAGATTTTTCAATAAGTGTCCACCGACAAGCATGCAATGATTTTCAACCCACCCTGAAAGATTCTAGTCAAGATCTTACTCAGGATAAAGTTCTCCTCCTTGCTGAATGGATCCATTCTGCATCTGTGTTTGTGGGAAACGTCTTGTTTTCTCTCTAACAATACACAGGTAGTACAGACCAGGGGACTCTCTTCACGGTCACTCCTGCCCTGGTCACCTCCCAAGTGGACTATTCTTATGTGCTCTGCGTGGGGCTGCCCTTGAAGAGTATCCAGAAGTCTAGTTGGTGCAAAATGCAGCAGGATGGGCAGTCGTGCTTGTTCCTAGAAGGGCACATGAAAACACCTCTGCTTTGCAAGCTGCATTGGATGCCAGTTTGCTTCTTGATCCAATTCAGGGTGCTGGTTTTTACCTTCAGACCCCTTCGTGGTGTGGGGCTTGAGAGATTACCTTCAGCTGATCACATTAGGTTCACCCAAATAATTAGGTCTGGCAGAAGAGGCGTGGCGAGGTCCTAGATTTCATCTGGTGGGACCAAGGAGGGGGGACTTCGATGCTGTGGGCACCCACCCTGTGGAGTACCATCCCCTGGAGGTTGGTGAGGTTGGCCCCACCTTTGATATCCTTCCGGAGGACCTTCAAAACACGGTTGTGTCAGCAAGTTTGGGAATCACACGGAAACAGTGATCTAATGAGATGGCTGCATTGCTTTTAACACGAATCTTCTCTACTGTCTTGCCATTAATAATATTGTTTTTAATTGTACTGGCTTTAATATTTTGATGTTATGATTGTGCACCACCTAGAATCTGTTGGGGGGGTAGCTCTATAAATATGATGAATAAATAAATAGGTTTCCTTAAAACCAACCCAACTGGTTTTTTACACATTAACTGAGAAGGGACTTGTAATTGCTTTCGCAGAAACCTTAACCCACACAATCACTGTGTCTCCTCCTTCCTTTTCTTCATCCCTATATACCGGTATCTACCCTATATTGGTCTAATTCTCCGATGAAGGGAACTGAGGCTCATCAAAGCTTTTCTCTGGTAATAACATTTGTTGTCGTGAAAACGTGTGATCAGATTCCTGCAGGTGACCTGCAGCTTATCAAAAACTGTAGCCTCCAGACATAAAGGAAGCACAGAACATAGAATAATAGGGTTGGAAATAAGTCCGAAACGTATCTCGCCTAGTTGTATCCAAAACAGGCTTTTTGCAATTTGAAGCAGAATGTTTTTATTTCTATTAATTTATTTATTTTATTAATATCTCATCATTTGTCCAAGAACTTAAAACAATGTGTGTGTTTGCTTCTTCTTTCATTTCATTTCTTTCATTTTAGCTCTACAATAACAATCCTGTGAAGTAGAGTGAGTTAAAGCTACTACGGTTGGAAAATGCTGCTTTAAACAGGGGGAAATATGCTTTGTGTTGATGGAATAAAAGGCTGAAGCTCCAGCCAGTGGGACAATCATTTTCCATCCAAAATGTTTTTGAATATCAATCTAGACCACGGGTTGGCAACCCGCGGCTCCGGAGCCGCATGCGGCTCTTTGAGGCCTTACCTGCGGCTCCGGAGCCTCCTCCGCCATTTTGGCGAGCGCATGCGCGCATGCGCGGGCGGGTGCAGCGCGCGGGTGCGCATGCGCGAACGGCGCACGCATGCGCGAACGGCGCACGGGTGCGCGGGGCGCGCGCGCAGGCGCGAACGGGCCGCGCGCATGCGCGGGTGCGCGCGCAGGCGCGAACGCGCGGCTCCCAGCGTTTTTTTTTTTTAAGCTAAATGGGTCCGTGCGGCTCATCCGACGTTTCGGATGGCCGACCCATGATCTAGACAGAGTGATGGGAGGGGACTTCCTTGCCTTTTCTTTTCCTTCCGTTTGTTAGGGTAAATTCAAAGCCACTCACTTCCTTCCCATGAGTGGAAGGATGCTCAGAGCTGGTGGGAAAAGATACAGATCGGAACAGAATGAGCCAAACTGCAGGAAAAGGAGGGGGGGTGACAGCCCCCCCCCCAGCCTGTTTTCTCCCGTTGCTTGTTGTGTTCTTGATTTTCATTTCAGAAACTCCTCCTCCTGTTAAAAGCTAGAAAAAGAATTACTCGCTGGAATTGATGGAGCGGTTGACTACTTGATAGGGCAACACTGCCCTAATCACAGATTCTAGGTGGCTATGCTGGCTGAGGAATTCTGGGAGCTGAAGTCCACAAGTCTTAAAGTTGTCAAGGTTGCAGACGCCCTGACCTAGGCGATGGGCACAACTTTCATTAGGATGCTAAAGTCATCTGTCTTTCTAGCCACCTATCCATCCAGCTGTGCTCCCCCTTTTCTGTTTGCCACCATTAAAATTTCAAGAATTGAGAAATAATCTTAAATCTACTGTTCATTTAATTGCGTCCAATTTCCATTTCCTCAAAGTATAAACAGGACTTCCTAAACATCAGGAAGACATAAAAACAAATACCCTGATAGTGACGAGTTTCTTGGATAAAATTGCTGGCATCAAGAAAGAATTTCCATTGTTTTAGACAAACATTTATTATAGACATTGCTTTGTTACGTTCTGATGACACTAAATCATTGAGATATTTCATCTTGAAGCAGTTGCTCAGCTGTTAATTAAACAAGTTGGCAAAGATATCCCCAAATGTAGAATGAATCTACAAACTCTTAGTAAGTCCATAACAGATCCTACAAACTGAGATACATAAATATCTATTCATATTCTCCAAGGACGCTTTTTTGAGATCATGTAACACCTGTGATTGAGATTGGAATGGGACCACATTAATTCTTATGTTCAAGGTTTTAGAAAGACATTACTTTTTCAACAATCTGATCCATCAGCTCAATTGGCTGAAAACCAAGATTTTCAACAGCTGACGTAAACAGAACTACCTTCATTTTGCCCCATGTGCAAAGGGGTATAACATCATTGAAGAGGGAAATGTGCTATTGTGGTCCATCAGATCTTTGCAAATTCTCAATTTGGTCCACAGCTTCCCAATTGGAATTCCTTCAGAGTTTTCTCTTATCTTCTGTCTAGGAGCATTTAGGATTGGAACAAAATCCGATCAAATTTCATTGTTGAGTATTTGGGACAATAAAGTTGGTCCATCTCAGACAAAATCTGGTTCTGTTGTTTCCTCTGAAGAGTCAGTGATCTTTCCTACCTGAGACACTTCATCAGGGCGTACAGTGACATTTAAAAAGTTTGCTGTTCTGGCCGTGACTGTAATCCACCTGATGCGTTCCCATGTTCTTGGATTCTTCCATTCCTTTCAAAGGGCTGCAATAACTGAGAGACACCAGAATGTTACTGGCAACTCCTAAGTAACATCTGAACCAACCTGGTACTTTAGCTAAGACCTCAGCTTCCCACCACAAACTTAGCATGCATCAAACAATAATGCTTGGAGGTGGGTGGGTTAAAACTTCCACATAGTTCTAACATAGCTACTGACATCCCTTCCATTTCCCCCCCCCCCCATAACCACCACCTGTGGTGTAAGTTGGGTAAGAGAGAGAGAGAGAAAGAAAGAAAGAAAAAGAAGAAAGAGAAAGAAAAGAAAGAGAATGAAAGAAAGAGAGAAAGGGGCAAAATCACCCAGGGAGCTTCCGTGATGGAGGTTGAACATGGCCTTCCCAAATCCTAGTTCAACACTTCCAACATTGTATCACAGTGTGTTTTATGAAACACTTGCCCATCTTATAATCATATTAAGTATCAACAAATTAAAAACATCAAGGGATAGGCCTTCAGTGAGGGAAGGGGGTGGTGGTGAAAAACTCTTAACGGGATATTGAGCCCGTGGGTCCATCCTGCCTGTTGCTTCAATAGTCGGAGCAAAGGTGCTCCCATCTCATTCTCCTCTGCCAACCTCTTGCCGAAGCCCTCAGAAATATCTCCAGGCTGGTTGCCAGCAACTGCTGGCAAGGTCAAAGGCAGTTCAGTAGTTCCTGCTTATCTTGGAGAGAGTGACTGACTTTGATTTAACTGAAGTCCCAAATTAATTAATGTGGAAAGATCATTGTGGAAGAATTAACCCCTACACAATCAGTGGGACTGTTCAACCAATTTCCTAAAACAGGGAGTCTCCAACTTGGTAGTACAATCATCCCTAAAGTGATAGAGAAATAGGTGGAATCTATGCGCCTAAATAAAATAAAGGATTACTTCAGGGGAACATTGAGGAAATGACTGGATGTGAATTAAATATACCATTTGCCTTCCATAATTATATTTATATAATCATATTTTATATAATTATAAAATATAATTATTTTTTAATCTACATATCATAGGGCAGGGGTCTTCAAACTTGCTGGCTGAGGAATTCTGGGAGTTGAAGTCCACAAGTCATAAAAGGGCCAAGTTTGAAGACCCCTGTCATAGGGTTCTCAAACTTTGCATCATCAGAACAATCCACTGCAGGCTTGAGAAGGTAAAGCTAGAAACAAAATGGGATCACAAACCCAGAATGAGTCTTGATCGTATTCTCACTCTGGATGCCAGACCAGTTTAAAAAAGAATCGTGATCCACCTTAAATTCCTTGTGATCATCCAAACCCACAATGTAAGAAGTCCTATTTTAGAATAAGATGTGTCTTCAGGTTGTGAATGCCAGGTGAGATCATCTGTATGGGTCTCTGCTCCGAGATACCCATGTTTCCGAATCAGAGAGGGGGAAACGAGGCCTTGCCATAAGGGCAGCGTGTATCAGGCAAGCACGGCATCCCATATTTTCAGATGCCTTCGACAGAGTAAACACCAGGGGCCTTTAGGAAAGAGTTCTCTAGAATCAGTTTTGCCATGCAAAGAGTTTCCAGATGCAAATGGGAGCTATTTATCCAATCTCCTTTATAAGACGTCAACTTCTCTTACGTAGGAGAAATGAAGCATGACTTTCACAACCACGTACTCCAAAGTCCAGCCCTGCCACCATCTTGGCCTCTTTGACTCCTTCGCTGGAGCCTCCGGAAAGCAGAGGCCAAAACAGGCAGCAGTTAATATGGCAGGGCTCATTTTTACAGTAAAATGATGGGGAAACCTGGTCTGCTTCCTGATTACTTTTTCACATGGGCCAATGTTAAATGTACCTAACCAGGAAGCTGCAAATCACCCACATTCATGACTGATAAGGTTATTAACAGGCCTCGTGTTCTCTTTCCACTATCATCTGGGGCAGTATTTGAAGGTGCCATGAAGGAGAAAAAAAATAATTTGTTAGTTTGGAGAGAAATTAGACTAGGAACAAGTCAATCTATCAACTACGGGCTGATAGGTCCATGGAAGCCATCCAAACGAACATCTGGTTCCTAAGGTCATAAAATAAGACATGAAGAACACACGGTCTGGTAGATCACTTCTTTCCTTCCTTCTTTTAGTTGCCAACGTAATTTAAATGTTATCCTGTAGCTCATGATCATCATTTATGAGGCTTAAGAGAATGATTGCTATTATGGGAAGTCACCAGACTAAAAGCAGACTTGCGCGTGAATGGGAATAGGCAGATAGGCAGAGTCCTCTCCTATGTCTCCTCCATGCAGAAGGCTGGTTTCTTAAACAGGAAACCAGCTCAAATTCCCTCCCCCCCCCCAACAGGCTTCTTTATATACGGAGAATTCTTCTCCATTAACCAGCACCTCACACCTACAATCCCACTTCAGTGGAACATTTCCAAGGAGTTTTCACAGAAGGCTTTTAACGTTCAAAAATCCCTAGCCTCATCCACAAAAGGCTACTGGAGCTCCAGATGTCACGGCCATTTTCTTCTGAGGTCTGCTACCCTCGGCGTATTTCCCCCCCCCCCCCGTTGATGGGATAGACATGAAATAGCCGCCAATTGTGTTTTGTTTGGTAAAGGTAGTGGAAGAATCCAAAAGCTCAGAATGATGGTGGCGTCCATATAAGTACCGGTACCTCAGAATCATACAGAACTGTCCAAAGATTCAAACTCCATCTTCATTTCCAGGCGAATACAACCGATAAGAATGTATTTGTGTTATTTTAGTGACTCTAAAAGACCTTTTATTTCATGTAAATCAGGACAGCTGTTCTACAAAGAACCCCTTGTTCTGCAAACGAGTCTTCCTACAATGCTCATGGTTCATAATTGGAAGACACTCAAGTTCCGTAGCAACGAAAACATTTTAGGACTCACTATAACGGATTGTAGAAAATGGCCCATACGAAGTGAAAGTTTAATCCATTCTTTATCCTACGTTCCTTTTCAAAATTTGAGCACTAAAGGAAATCTTGACCACAAGCTGCATCAGTTGAAGGTTTCAACTGAGGGTGCTGAACCATTTTTTTTCTCTTTATCTTGATCTACCCCATAATCGCTGAAAACCATAAAAACAAAGGCAAATGGAAGAGGAAGTGGAACTGGGAGACTAGTGAATTCTAAATAGCAAGTATAAATATCCTCCTCAACTATTTCTATCTTCTAAATTTGGGGTAGGGTGCAGTTAGAATGCCAGTCCTCTGCCTCCTACTGACAAATGCCAAAGTATCAGGCTGTTGACACTGGACCCACATGTGTAAAACATCTCATAGCAACCACGTATGACGATGTGAAAACACTACGAGGGAAACATGATGGAGTTGATCTATCTCTCCTGGAAGAGGTCAGATGCTCACCATTGGGTCCCTTTGAGAGTGATTCCTGACCCAGGATCTCTTATAACAGTCCTTGCCAACACACTTAAAAGTCAAGTCAACCATCTTGACTTGTTTTGACAATAACTGCAGACACCACCTGGAATCACTTGAGGGCACAATGATTTCCATGAACCTCTTGGCCATTGGTTGACTTTAAACTAGTTGTTTTCACTTATTTTCTCCATAAAATACAGTTGTTTTAAGGACACAGCTAGGGAAAATGGAATGAATGAATGAATGAATGAATGAATGAATGAATGAATGAATGAATGAATGAATGAATGAAGGAAGGAAGGAAGGAAGGAAGGAAGGAAGGAAGGAAGGAAGGAAGGAAGGAAGGAAGGAAGGAAGGAAAGAAAAAGAATGGAGTGAGTGAATGAATGAATGACTGTACTCAATATGGCAAATTCTGAAGATGTGAATAGTCATCGTGCAATAGAATAAATAGAATCATCTGAGAAAGAGCTGAAAGGACAATCAATCAATCAAAGGAAAAGTGATATTCAAGCACATTTGTCAAAGAAATATGAATGGATACACCTATGTTTTGATCATATTTGTACACAAATGTCTACACAAAAGTGAATAAATCAAATGCAGGTGGAGAAAGCTGGGCTTCTAAATATTCATGAAACTCTTCAGCCAACTAGTACATAAACCTGTTAGAAAATGAAGTGGGTGTCCCCCAAATGTTTCTATTTGGTCTGTCTTTTGCAGATTGCAACTCAGCTGTTTCTGAGTTTAAAAAGGGTTGACATAATTGTCCTAATGATAACATTCCAGTGCTAGATGAGCATAAACAAGAACTATGGTTATCTCATATAACAATGTCTGATGTCAGATCATGCACAGAACACCCTGGATGGAGGAAGGTGGAGATGCCATAGAGAGGTGACCTTTGGAACAGACCTCAGATAAGGATGTGACTCTCCCTTGGAACCCGTCTTTGAGAAGTTAACTACAGGATAAGATAGTGAGAAATAGTTTGGACTGAAGTATGGGATCAAGGATCCTAGATAGTCAAAAAATCCCCAAACAAATGCCTCATCAAGCAAATCTATCCAGAGTTCTCCTTCCAGGCACAAACGACCAGCTCAAACTATCCGACTTTGGGCACCTCATGGGAAGACCCAGCTCTCCAAAAAACGGTTCTGATGCTGGAAGAAAAGAGAAGAGGATGACCAGGGGGTGGAGTCCACTACAGAGGCTATTGGACTAGCCGATGGAACTCTTTCCTTCCTGGTTCTCCTGACCTTCAATCAGTCTAGAAGCTTCTATAAAGAGAATGTTGGCTTAAAGGCTTTGAAGCTCCATGATCCAGGTCAACTGAGCCAAAGATGAAATTGCCAGACTCCGTCCCTTTCCTCATTTTCCCCACAGAGCACCAGCATTGTGGTGGCTCTTGGGAGGGCTGGGGGGGCCAGGGGGCATGGCTGGCTCGAAGTCAATCATGTTGGGGGCCCCTATGGGGGGCTGGGGGGCGTGAGGAGGATCCAGGGGTCTCCGGCAGAGGGGGTGGGTGGGACCAGGGCAGGTGGGAGGCTTATCCCGTGTGTGTGTGGTGGAACTGAAGGATGAGGTTGGATGGTGGGGGCCGAGCAGGCAGGGGCCGCGGAATGGCAGGGACGGTATGGGCTGGGCTGCCTCGCTGCGGCCCCACCATCTGCCTTTGCTTGCCCGCGGCTGCTGCGGCTGGGACAGGTTGGGCGGGCCTTTGCTTGGAGGGCCAGCCCGGCGGCCGTGACACTTGGACCCACCTGTGCTGCAAGGGCTGTGGGGCCCTGGGGTGCGCCAGCCGATGGGCCAGCGGGCTGCAGCTGCTGTTGCTCACCGCCAGCCACTGCACGCTCGCCACCTCCTGTACGCTACCCAGGGAAGTGCCTGGCCGGGCTGGGGTAGACCGGGGCCAGGGGGTGGGGAGCAGTCCCTCGCCATCTCTGGGGCGGCCCCATGGGCCAGATCTGGGCCTATCGTGGGCCAGATCCGGCCCGCAGGGCCTTGAGTTTAACATTTCTGTTCTATGCTCTGGCTGGTGTCAGCTCTGATGGTGTCCAGCCACCGTGTTCATTGACAGCCTGGTTTCCTTTTACCGCCAACTCTTCCCAACATAATTGCTTTCTCCAGTGAATTCCCATGCATGGCTATACTGTAATCTCCATTGACTTCAGTGGGAATTACACATGGTGTAATGGAAATAGAAGTATGGCAGCAATAGTGTCCATTCAGAAAGTGGCTGGCAGGTCATTTTTTGTGAGCTGAGAATCCATTTCAGCTCATTTATAAACTCACTGAGTAGCATCTAATGTAGCTTTAATGGGATGGAAGAGCCCTGAAATCTTATTCCCTCCCCTAAAAAGTCATTCCAAAGTGTGAGTTCAAATCCACATCATCCACATTTACAGTTTGTCTCCATCCTCACACCCTTTCCTCAAAATGCAACTGAGGAAGACAATTACACCAAACCCATCTGTAGTAGTAGTGGGCATTTGTTCTAAGAGTCCTGGTAGGGCTTCCTGGATAAATCCTGAACTCTCTTAAAAACGTAATAAAGGCCACATTTCCCTTGAGTCAAGCTCAACTCCTTGTTACACAGCAGACACATCCCCACAATTTCATGGCCATCCCACGAAAAAGGCTCGTCAAGGCAACCTCAGGAGCGATTTCTTCAACGTCTGTCCTCCGACCCTGGTGGAACTCCATCCACGTGTTGACCAAGTCCAGCTTTGCTTAGCTTTTCTGAGATCTGCTCAGGTCGGTTTCAACTAAGTTCTGCCACCTGCTGGAAGAATAAAATTTGGATTGATACATCATGATTGATGCAGACAATTCCACAAGCTTCAAACCTGGATGGAAGAGAATTGGGGGCTGCTAAATGTTTTGTCCCAAAGGGCACAGCCGCCCTGGTGCTCCTCTTTCCTTTCTCGTCACCCACCCACAGGACAGAGGTGTGAAATGACATTCACAGCAGCTGCACTCAGCCTCCCCCCAAACCTTCCTGCTGCCACCCACATCTGCCTCTTGCCAGCTATTTGTGGGCATCTCATCTCCCTGGTGATGAATGTAAAAAATCCATATCAAATCCAAATGGCAGAGTCTTTAAACTGCAGCTGTCCCGTGCAGGGCTGGCTGGCCGAGCTCCCCCCAAAACAGGATGTTGGTGGAGAAAACTTGTTTCCCAGAATCAGACCAGGCTGAAATTCAGCCTTCCTCCATAAACATTTACAGAAATCAATTAAATATCATAGATAACCTAAAACTATAGCATTGGCTGTGAAATTGACTTGGAACTCAATGAAGCTGCTAAGAAGCCTGTTGCTACAGTATGTTTCCTTCAAACAAGGGTCTCCATCGTAAATCACACTAGTGATTTGAACAATTCCATCGTCTGATTCCCCATAACAGGCCTAAGTTCCTACTTAGATCTGGGGGAAAGAACAGTTTAGAAATGTCATTCTAGGGCAGTGTTTTTCATCCTCAGCAAGTTTAAGATGTGTGGACTTCAACTCCCAGAATTCCCTAGGAATTAAAAACTTACCAAAGCTGAGAAACTGTTTAGAGAAACTCCTGATCAGCAATGAAGGAGCCAATCTTTGTTTGCCCAGCTGCCACCTAGGCTTATCTGACCATCACTTGCTACCTCCCACACTTTTGTACTAGAGCTATCATATTTCTTAGATTTATTATAGCCACCCCACTCCAAAACACTCTGGAATGCAAACATCCTTCATGGCCTCCAGATGGCAGCCAGGAGCGTATTCTGAACCTCTTTGCTGCCCTCAAGTGGTAGCTCCAGATTCTGTAGTGCAGGTACGGTAGCCCTAGGTCACGGGTCTTCAAACCTGGCCCTTTTATGACTTGTGGACTTCAACTCCCAGAATTCCTCAGCCAGGCATGCCTGGCTGAGGAATTCTGGGAGTTGAAGTCCACAAGTCATAAAAGGGCCAAGTTTGAGGACCCCTGCTTTAAGGGCTCCACAGTTGTAGGCTAGGCAAAGGGCCGCGTCTTGATAGGCATCTCTGATAAAATCAGGGAGTTAGAAACTAACATTCCAGAAAGTGTAACGATGAGAGTGTGATTGGTCAATGGGATTGGTTAGGTGGGCTTCAGGCGGAGAAGAAAGGCCTCCACCCACTGCATTATACTTTTGGGCCCCCATTTATGTAAAATAGTAGGACAAAGCCAACGGGGACAAGTCACACGATTGCACTCAGATTAGATCAAGCTAGTTTATGTAAAATGGTAGTTTATGTAAGTTTCATAGCGGAGGGTTATTTTTTGTCCACTAGATGTCAGGGCTGCACCAGTGAACCAACACATTTTTAGAAACAGAAGTCAAAGATTTTGGCTTATTGGCTGCTTATTGACTAAAGTCTGCATTTACAGGGGATTTGGCTATAATAGCAGGAATTCAATGGGGGGATTTCACCCCTGAAATGGAACTTAAGCCTGAACAGTGTTTATGGATCTCTCTCTCTCTTTTTTTGGCAGATTAATTTCAGAAACCCGTGCCTGTCTGTCATAGTCAAGGCAGAGAACCAATTAAGAACCAAATCCTTATTCTGAAAACCAGTACGGAGAGAGACTGGGCTGCAAATCCTAAAAGAGGAAAACCTGGATCTCTCTTCTTTGAGAAAGAGCTTGCTTCCCATTGCAGATGCCAGTTTGAGGGAAATGGTGCTGATCCTGAAAACAGCAGCTCTTTCTTCCTTACTGTGTAGAACTCAACGCCTCCTTCAGATGTAGCTTATTTTATTCAGTCTCGGCTGACTTTCAACGCAAACTTTCCCCCTCCCACAGAGAGGATTTTCTAGATTCATGTTGTAAAAAAGACTCTTCTTTTGATGGATGTCACTGGAAGTGGGGATAGAGAACTAATGGGTAGATAGAGGTAATGGGTTCTAGGTCAGTCAAGGAGTGGAATATCTAGTTTAATGAAGAGAAGGACCAGGGATGACATGACAGCCGTCTTCCAATATCTCAGGGATTGCCAGGAAGAAGAAGCCCTTGTGTGTGTGTGTGTCTGAAGCTATTCTCCAAAGCATCTGAGAGCAGGACAAGAAGCAACGGATGAGAAGAGAGAAGCAACCTAGAACTAAGGAGAAATTTCCTGACAGCACAATTAATCAGTGGGACTATTTGCCTCCAGAAGTTGCGGGTGCTCCATCACTGGAGGTTTTTAAGAAGAGGCTGGACTACCATTAATTATCTTCCAACAATGTCAGTTGAAGGTATAGATTTCAGGTGTTCAAGGAGCAACTGCACTGAAAGGGGAAGAGACCATGGATAGTTATGTCCCTAGAAAATACTGAGACTTTGGAGTTATGAGAGGAACAAACATATGTTCCACTTTGCTGGAATTTGTTTTATTCAGTTGTTTGTTTGATTTATATTGTCCTGGCCTAGATGCCTGTGTCTGTATCTGACAAGGGAATTCCAAGACAACGGAGGTTGGGTTCAGAGAAAGAGGGTCACCCAAGATGTCCCCCAAGGTGCTCCTTGTCACTGTTTCAAGACATGGCTTAGATGTCCCTCACCCATATCTTTTCCAGAGGTTTTCCTATCTAGTACAGGGCGACCTTTGAGTTCAAACTAAGAGTGACTTCATCTTGGGTGCTGCTTAATTTCTGCTTAAGCTTGTTTGGGTAACCCCACCCTTTAACCTTTGACTGCCTAATGAGGAAGTGAAAGCGCTTCTACTACTCTTTCATTTCAATTCCTCACATTTGCTGTTGGATGCACAGCTGACACAGGAGACATTCCATTTTATCAACAAGCAACCATTTAGTAATTTTGTAGGAAGACCAGGAAAGGAGGTCAGGAAGAGACTTCTTCAGGACCGTTTGGGCACTAAAATCCAAAGGTATTGCTTTAGATTATTAATAATAATGAGCTAAATTTAAATGTTGGGTTTGTTTAAAGCTGGATGGGAGTTTGTTTAAAATTCCTGGGAGTTTTGTTACATTGATGTTATCAAGTGAAGCAACAAAGAAAAAAAATCTTGACGTTGTTCCAAAACGATCCTGCAACACACATTCTCGCCAGACATTCATTGGCTGGACGTTTCTAGTCCTGCTATATGACTTTCCCTTGTGCAAGGGAGGTGGCAAGTGGGTTTAAATGTGGCTGAAAGGCTCTTGGCAGTGGGAAGGGATGCAGTACCTACCCTTCGCCATTTTCTCTGGGAAGCCAAAAGAAAAAGATGACCTCAAAGTCCCTTGTAAAGTTCTGCCACTGCCGCGGCTTCTTCATCCCTTTGACTTCTCAAAATGATTGTGGTGGTTGCAATAATGTGATTAAAGCCTCACCTCTTTTTTTTTTTTAATGTCCTACCATTTGGTGGTGCTATCTCAGCGGCTTTTGACCCTCCTTGGACTTGGGCGTTGGGTGTAAAACAGAGTTTTGTCCAGCTACCACCTTGACATCTCAAAATATTCATTACATTCCTCAGCTGAGAATTAAAATGGTGGAAAAGAAGGAAGAGTGTAAAAACCTTAAAGCAACTTTTTTCTTTTCTTCTTTTGCTGTAGAGTGGAAGGACCTGATAGAAGCTGCAAGATGAGCAACGAATACAAGAACGGCCTGGACAACATGGAAGAAATCCCTCTGGAGGACACAGACAGAACCAGCCTGGAATTCAGAGTGCTGATGGTCTATGCACAGCGGCGACTGTCTGCAAGCAAATATGAGCAATTACTCGAAAGAGAACCCAGAGTCCAGGAAGAAAGGAAAGAGGTTGTACAAGTCAACACTCTAACCAAGGAAGAAGAAGTCAACGTTCCAGAAATTTCTCCAGAAGATCATAAACCACCAAACCAGAAGGACCAGAAGAAGGTGAAGAAGAAGAAGAAGGCAAAGAAGACAAAGACAAGAACCAGCTGGAAATGCTTTTGTATTCCTTCTTGCCTAAGGCCACAAGCAAAAGACACCAGGAACCGAAGAGTACCCCGAAAGCAGGACTCCGTCAACGGCCATGCCATGAAGCCGGTCTCCAGAATTGGGGGTTTATCAGGTGGGCAAAGTAGGTTTCTTATTCATTGAGTTATATACAGTAAGCTGGATTAATTTTGGTAGCATAACAGTTTTTCAAAATGACCTTCCGACAACTTATTTCTGATAATGGTTGACCACAAGGCATGGTCAGAAAAGTCAAGATGGCAACTGCGGTGTGTGCTTGAAGCTTTGCAGATCTTTTATATACTGTGAAAATAGGCAGAGTTTCAATCACCTCTCGATGTTTTTGATTGCATACTTTTGTACGGACTTTTGCACACCCTTTTGTGATGCCCCCATGTAGAGTAATGAATTTATTGACCATCTATGAGTATATCAGGTCTATATATCTACTTAATATAGTCTTTCCAAGAACAATGATATTATGTTTATTCTTGATTTTCCAGTTTTTATATTTAAATGGAAAACATGGACCTGAATTTCTTAAAAAAATAATGTTTCCCTTCACCTTTCTCAAACGAAGTGTGGACTTTCTATGATAAGCAAAAAGAGAGGAACCAATGGGTGGTAATGGCCAAGAAAGAACGGTTTGTTATGATTTATGCCAGGGGTGTCCAACTGTAGCAACTTTAAGACCTGTGAACTTCAACTCCCAGAATTCCCCAGCTCGCCAGTGAAGGTGGCCCTTAACTTTCATTTAGCAACCATTTGAAGTTGCAATGGCACTGAAAAAAGTGACTTATGACTGGTCCTCATACTTATGACTAGTATAGCACCCCCTACGTTCACAAGATAAAAGCTTGGGCCACCCACATATATTTACAAGAGTTGCAGCATCCTGGGGTCATGTGATCACCATTTTTGACCTTTGCAGCCAACAAGCAAAGTCCAGGGGAGAAGCTGGATTCACCTGATAACTGATTCCCTTCACAACTGCAGTGACTTGCTTAATAACTGTGGGGGGAAAGGCCATAAACCTTGGGCATGACTCGCTTAAGGGCTTAAGGGCTTAAGAAAGATACCTCATAAGTCAAGGACTACCTGTAGCCTTCATGGGCCGTTCTCCTTTCCCTCCAAAGCTCTGTGGTGATGGAGCCAGCCTGGATTCCAAAATGGCTGCAGTTCATTTTTCTGCCATAATGACCGAAGGCATCTCCTGATTGTATGTTCTTGAATAAAGCATTCACTGAAGGGAGATGGTTGAATGGAATTATTCCACTCTTGTTTTGCTTTCCTAGATGACTCGGACATCCCTCGTTTGGCAGAGAGACTTGTTGAGATAGTGGATCGTTCCGGATTTCCTGGTGGGAAGAAGAGCATCGTGGTAGTGGAACGTGCATTGAGTCTAGAAGAAGATGGTGGCTCAGCCAGCAAGCCAATCCCACCAGCTGGGGATGATGGATTAGGTGAAGTGTTTTTCCTTCATGGGGACATTTCTTGCTACTGATTTTCTGTTCATGGAACTTCGCCATCCCTTGTCCACATGGGCACTGTAGAAAATTTCCATTTGGACATAAGTTCTAGATGAGGCCCTAACTCTATATGCCTCATAGCAGTTCCACCCATTTCAACTCAACCATTCTCCACAATATTTTACTGAGGGCTCTTGAACGTATTCACAGGACATGCACAGGGCAAAAGATTTCCCAGGCTGCTGTTCAACTGGTGATTGAGGGGTTTCTAGATCCTTGTTTCCAAACCATGGTTACTCAGCAGCACTGGCATGGAGAGGTCATCTTGCTTAGCTAATCAACACAGCTCAGATAAAGGACTTGGAAAGAAGGGGTTGGCAAGAATATACATCCATTGTTTTTGGGGGTGGCTAAGAGGGGGAGCTGAACACACATACACCCAACTCCTCTTATAAAAAAGGGGAAATCTGTAAGAGGAAGAAGAGAAGAAGGCAGCTGAGGTTTTCAGTTGTATAGATCAATGTTCCTCAACCACTTGAAGATGTGTAGACTTCAACTATGCTGGCTGGGGAATTCTGGGAGTTGAAATCCACGCATGGCCAAGGTTGAGGAACATTGGTATGGATGATATGGTGACAAGATTAGGGCTGCTGTAGCCTGGAACTGCTTAGTAATCCAGATGTTGCAAGAGGTAGAACTGCCCCCCAAAACAGGAAGCTTAGTCAGCTGTATAGGAACCAGCTGCTTCAGTGCCCCATGCTGGCCAAGGAGAGCTGCTGTGAGCATCACAGCCTCTTCCAACCATTTCTGCTCCTCTGAGTTGCTCCTCTGAGCAGCCAACCCAAAAGCTCTCCTTCCTGTTGGCCCTGCAGTCAACCTACCCCATACAGCCTCTCTGAGCAAGCCTGGAGAAGCAATAGCAATAGCACTTAGACTTATCTACTACTCCACAGTGCTCTCTAAGCAGTTTACAGTTTACAGAGTCAGCCTGTTGCCCCCCAGCAATCTGGCTCCTCATTTTACCAACCCCGGGAAGGATGGAGGGCTGAGTCAACTTTGAGCCTGGTGAGAATCGAACTGCCGAACTGCAGTCAGCCGGCAGTCAGCAGAATTCGCCTGCAGTGCTGCACTCTAACCACTGCGCCACCAGCAAGCGTGGCTCATGAAAGGATCCCCACAGAGACCTCTTTCTTATTTCAGATTTTTCATTTGATAGCAGAAGCAGGCCAAACCGGGCGACATCCTCCTCCTCGGGTGCAGGGGACAAAATCCTTAGCATGATGGAAAATAATCTAATGCATTTATAAGCCGCCTGTACTTTGTTTTCCACGTGGGTGAGGCTTGTAGTTGGAACAAACAAGGGTTTTGAAAGCAGGAGGAGACTGGAGGCATTTAGGTGCCTTGTCTACTGTTTATCCAGGAATCATTTTTTCCTGGAGAAAATCTACTGTATGTGGTCAAAGGAGGAGTTGAGAACAACTTGATGGCATCTAAGCAATCGGTCATTCCTGGTAGCATCTTACAACATCATTAGTCCAAGCGCTTTGTTATTTTACTTGAAAACCTCAGCCGCCGCCTTCTCTTCTTCCTCTTAAATACAGATTTCCCCTTTTTTATAAGAGGAGTTGGGTGTATGTGTGTTCAGCTCCCCCTCTTAGTCACCCCCAAAGACAATGGATGTATATTCTTGCCAACCCCTTCTTTCCAAGTCCTTTATCTGAGCTGTGTTGATTAGCTAAGCAAGATGACCTCTCCATGCCAGTGCTGCTGAGTAACCAAGGATCTAGAAACCCCTCAACCACCAGTTGAACAGCAGCAGTTAAAAGAAAATGAACCAGTTATTTTTATCTTTCCATCAGACAACGAAGAAAAGATTATTGATGCAATAGTTGCCTTGTTACGGAAATCAGGAGATGAACTGGAGGAAAAGGTAAGTAGCCTAAGGTGGTTGGGATCTAGTGCTCTTGATTTGCAAATTAATTGAAGAAGCTCTCACTTCACTCCCTTGTTTTTCTTCATTTACAATTTAGTCCACGGATTTCAGGGCTGTCTTCTCAAAAACTCTCTCCTAAAAGCCAGGTGTAACCTCCTTCCAGCACAGGGGAAAGTCCTTCCCTTGAATTCAGAGAAAGCATGGAGCAATTTGAGCCTTCATTAGATTCCCCCAAGAATGCAAAAATTGGCCATCTCTGAAATAAGTCATTATTTATAAGTTCCCCTGTCTATGTTGAGCACGCAACTTCCCCCCCCCCTAAAGTTCAACTGTGTGATTTTTCAATTTTCAGAGCACCTAGAAGTATTTTCACAGACCAAGATTAGAAAGGTGATTTCAAAAAAATCACAGAGTCTGTAATCCTAGACAGCCTTACCTGGGAGTAAATCTCATTAAAGTCTTTGGAAGAGCCATGAATAGGGACATATTATTTTACTGGAATAAACTATCAAAAAAGCCACCATTATCATAAGAGGGGCATTAAAAAACCTAACGTATAGGTGAGGGTGGAATAAAATATGGAGAGAGTCCTAAGTAACCCATTTTGAGCTCCCACAGAAATGTAATAGGATATAAATTTGATATTACCATAGATTCTGAGATGGTAAAGCTCAAATTGTCTTCAGTCATAAAGTCATCTAGACCAGGGATTTACAAATATTATCAAGAGGCACCATTTGAATGATTGGGCATCTTCTTTTTTGTTTTTGGCCCTTAGTTTCTCATGCAATCTCATCAAAATACAGAATAGAATAACAGAATAACAGAGTTGGAAGGGAGCTTGGAGGTCTTCTAGTCCAACCCCCTGCTCAGGCAAGAAACCCTATACCATTTCAGACAAATGGTTGTCCAGTCTCTTCTTTAAAAGCTCCCACTGATGTACCACCCACAACTTCTAGATGCAAGCCGTTCCACTGGCTAATTGTTGTCATTCTCGGGAAATTTCTCCTTAGTTCTAGGTTGCTTCTCTCCTTGATAAGTTTCCATCCATTAATAATCCATTCCACCAATTTCTTGAGGAATTCTTGCTGATCTTCATTTAACACAATTTGAGAAAAGAAAACCATCTGACCTAGACAACTTGTTGAAGAATTTGTCTAGCTAAATAAATAAAAAATAAAATAAATAAATAAGCAAATAAGCAAACAAGCAAACAAACAAACAAACAAACAAATAAATAAATAAATAAGCAAATAAATAAATAAGCAAATAAATAAATAAATGAATAAATTTTCTCTTTCCTCTTCCAGACGAAGATGGATAAGACCTTCTGTCGGTGCATCAGGGACATGATGACCTACGCCTTCTTCAGGAGAGTGACGGACCAGTTCCTTGAGGAGATACCCATAGACTCCACTGTCCGTTCGGAAGATGAACTTAAGAGCATCAAAGTTGCGTTGATTATGGAAGCCACCACCAGGCTCACTGCGATCGACAACCACCCCATGAATCTCGTGCTAGGCTTTGGAACAAAATATCTGCAGGAAAACTTCAGCCCTTGGGTCCAAAGCCAAGGGGGATGGGTAAGAGAATCTGCTTTTCTCAGCCGTAGCAAGCTTTAAGATGGGTGGACTTCAACTCCCAGAATTCCCCAGCCAGCACGCTGTCTGGGGAATTCTGGGAGTTGAAGTCCACCCATCTTAAAAGTTGCCAGGGTCAAAAAAAATAAAATACAATTACTATCTTCTTCTTGAAAGAGCTTATGAAAACATATGCAGTTACAGGAATAATAAGAATTGTTTAAATGAATTTGAGCCACGTGTTCTTAGAAGCTATGGTCTGTTGCCCACTTTGAGAGAGATAATTATACTTGGGTTCTCTGCAGTCTGTAAAGGGCATCAACGTTAAAGGAAACCAGCGCGTCCATCAATATTATTATTCCTGTAACTGCCTGTGTTTTCATAAGCTCTTTCAAGAAGAAGGTAGTAATTGAACTGTATCTGCCACTGCAGTTTTTTCCCCCTCCCTTTCTCGAACAGAATCTCCACTTCATAAGAGCATCCTTAGAAAAGTTTTTTTTCAAGTTAAAGAGACCTTGGAAAGAACTTGGTACAATGTCTCCAGATTTCCATGGGACCTGAATGAAAACAGGTTCTTTGTATTAAGTTCCTCTAAGAGAATTTTAGAAGGCGTATCAAAAAAGGCAACCTGCTGGCCTTGTGCTCTCTCTTCTCTTCGTTTTTATGACTGTCCCGGGCAAACTATGAGGAGGAAGTTGAGGAGAACATTCCTAAAGCAGCTCTTCATCACTGTAGCTTAGTAGAAGAAGAGGTCCATGCCGCTCAGAATGACTGTCCTTCTGGCAGTCTTAGTTCCTACTTTCCTCCTATTCCTCAGAAGTCCTTAAGCTGAGGCTTAGCAGCTTCAGGAGATGGCTTTTGTTGTGAAGAAGGCTCAGGGCTTCCTCCACCCCTTCCAATGTCACTTGTCCTTTTCCTGCTAGGAAGGACTCAGACTTCTCATCCCTTCTCAAATGATCAGGCATCAGTCCTGCTCAGAAGAGTTGCTTGCCCATAATAATAATAAAAGCCCATAATAATAGGAAAGCAGGTTTCTGGAGCAAGGGACGTTCTTGGGTGACATGGATGCTTTCCCTCAACCATCTGTTTCCAAGCTGATCACAGGGCATTTGTAGTTTACCTTCCGTTCCCAGCATCCCAGTTCAGGAATCTGGAGTGTGAGTGTGCATCCATAAGAGAAAATCTTAGGGGAAAAAAACTGCTTTTTGTATAGAGCTCAAAGCCAGTGTGTAGTTTGGTTCGAGAACAGGCACCAATACGTTTATGGGCACCAGGGAGACCACAGTTCCCTTAAATAGTGTCTCTGGGCCCTCCTAATTAATTCTCTTCTGAATAGGGACGCTTTTAAAAATAGCAAGAATATTTATTTATTAAATTTGTATGCCATTCGTGTCTATCAAGTGGCTCCAGGCAGCTATATATGAGAGTTCAGAATTTTTGCATTAGATTTTGCATAAGAACAAACAAGATTATTGACATTTGCAGGATTTGAGAATTTGGGCCATTTCCCCCCCCCTCATTTCAATGCTTGGATCATTTGATGCTGGGGCTGATTTTTGTGTTAGTCCTGCCCACTGAACTGTAGGAATAAGCTATAGGAATAAGCATGCAAATTCTATGTCCTTTAGGAAGGCTGTCTTCATATTCAGCAGTCTCTAACTGAGTTCCAGAAACGTTCTGTTGATGTGTTTTCTGCACACGTGTGGCTGACCAGACAGCCTACAAACCAGCCATGTCGGTTCGCTTGCTTGGAAGTTGGCAACTCCTTTCACGCCCCAAAGGAGGCATAAGAAAGAGGGAAGTTCTCACAGACCATCCATGACAACCTGTTTGTCAGCTGAGAAACACTAGTCAGGCTCAGAGCTTGCAAGAAACCTGGAAAGACGTATAAATCCCACCGACCCCCTTTCTCCTTTTCTTCCAGGTGAAAGCCTTAGGATTACCAGACCAGGAAGAAGTTGAATGAGGAAAGGAGATCTTCTTCCAGAGCGCTGGTTAATATGGAGAAAGTGATTGGGATGTGAGAGGGAAAAAGGCAAGCCTTAGTCACTCTCCTGATTGCCTCCAATATGGGGCGATGATGGGCCATGGAAACTTTTGAAAGACCAGCAATGGCAGCACTGATGGGACGAGGGCAGGGCCTGCAATGGCTGATGCTGTCTTAGTCCTGCTCAACCCGAGCAAGAGATGAAGGAGCCGTGCATCCTTCTTAACCGGAGGGATCGGAAGTATTCTGAGGGAATGAAACTACTTATTTTGCAACTTTGGCTTCAAGTTAAGCATTTCAACTCATCCTTGCTTCTTCAGCCTGTATGAGCGCTTCAGGGACAGAGAAGTGGCTGCCTTGAGGCAGGAATGTGAAGACGAACGTTGGGCTGCCATGATCTCCCTTTCCTGAAGGTGTCTGAAGGACGGAATCCCCAAAAGACAAGATGGCGGCTACATCTTGACTTTTTGTGACCTGCTCGCCTTTTCCCCTGGGGGCCTTGTCAGTGTTGCTCATAAACTGCTGCTTTGGCCTAACTGTCTTTAGATGCTGGCTTGTTTAGTTGAACCTCTCACTGCCTTTCCTCGGGAGGTTTGGTACAAGTGTAAATAGAAAACGACACAATGACTTTGGCCCAAGAAGGTGTGTTTAGGGATGATAGACCTGAATCTGGATCTGAAAGTGATTAATCCTAAGAGACAAAATTAGCTTAAGTCACGACAATTGATTCAGATGTACATAATTAATAGAACAATAAAACAAGTGACACCCTCCCCCTCCTCCTCCTCTGCATTTTCTTATTTAGTTGCTCTGCGGAGTGAGCTCTGTTCTTCCCCCCTTCCTTGGTATCTTAAAAGCTGGCAAACAAGCCTGGAATCATTGTGTTCACCTCTTCAACTTCTCTTAGAGATGAAGATAGCTTTCTTGGTTTTGAATTGAGACCATTGTCTTAGTAATTAGGTTTTTGAAGAGTCACACGCTAATTATCAACACTGTTGTTTTTCTGAACGTCGGGTCCCCTGGCCTTGTCTAAGTACCAACAACAAAAGCTGTCACTTTGGGATGTTTTGTTTCTCCACCAGGTTGTCCCAGGGACTGATGCTCACTAGGGCTGAGAGGAACATATTGACCCAAGGTCACCCAGCTGGCTCCAGGCAAAGGGAGGACTAGAGCCTGCCTCTCCAGCAGCTTCTCCACTAGACCACATGGACTAAGAGGGAGGGACCATCCCCCAATCCCCCCAAGACTCTGTGGCTGAGGGGGAACTAGAACCCAGGTCCCTCCAGTCCTAGTCCACCACCTTCACCGCTACATCCTGCTGGCCTCTCACAATTACCTTCAATATTGTGTCGCTTACATGAGAAACCGATCAGATGTTTAAGATTTTAAAAAATGCAAACGGAATTCAAAGCAACAAATCTACTGAAGTTGCCTCAGCTTACGCTGAGTTGGCTCTGAAGATGGAGTCTTATTACTCAGAGGTGCAAGAAAGAAAATCACACATGAAGGAACCACTTGTGGTAGCACACGGCGATAACAGGCATTTTATCAGAAACCACCAAAATAAAAAATAAAAAAAGCCAGAAAATGCAACGGTATTGCAGAGGCCACATCCTCAGCCCCAGTTCAATTCTCAGAATGGGTAGAAGTGATTTTTTTTTTTTAGATCATAAAATGGGGGTTTGATCAGGTGATAAATCTTGCAGTTCTGAAATCGTGGAAGAACCCTGCAAAGGCTGACTCAGAGTGTGGTTCCGTGGAAAAAAAGAGTAATTCAGTGGTTTGGTATTAAGAAAGAAAAACATAGTTGGAAATATTGCAATGCTTTTAAGTACTGCTCTCCCAGCTTAATCCTTGAGGAGATCATGCAATTTTTGCCAATAACCACATTTTTAAAAACAAAAGCTTCAAGAAAAATATTGTTGAACAGCAAGTGTCAGTCAAAATCCAGGTATTTTATTGACACTTATCCACAACTGCAAAGCACTGTGATTCCTCAGGGGTTTTGCTTTTGAGAGGCAGTGGCCATCCATGCATCAGGAATCCTACGCAGATTGAAAGCAAAATGGGATGAAACGGTCCAGAAAAGAAAACTGGTAGAATTGTTGCGGAGTTTGGGCTTCTTAGGATACTCAACGGTCCAATTTATGCTTACTCTGATGGCTGAGGTGGTTTGATTGAAATTCTTTTTTGGGGGGCTGAGGGGGAGGCGAGGAGATTGGATTTCTCTATTTTGAAGCACCTCAAAGGTAGACGAGAGAGTCACAGGTGATCCTGCACCAGTGTTGATGTACTCAGAGCCACAGAAAATCAGGCAAAGTACCTTCCACATGTCCAGAAGGCCACAGGGCCTCCTTGAAGTTCTGGCCTCCTGTTGCTCCAGAAGAAACCCAGAAAGCAGGAAACAGACGCTAGGAAGTCCTCAGAAGCTAAGCAAGCAAGTGGCTTCTTATTGTTGGGAATTCCCACCTCGTTTTCTGTGGGAGGAAATTCAGGGAAGAGATGGGACAGAAGGATAGAGGAGCTGCTGATTTCTCTCCCCCTCTAGTGACCAGCCAGATCGTCCTCCTGCTCACCTTTTCTCGTCCCACCCAAATCCCCCAAAACAGCCATGAACACTGCAGAAGGTTAAGAAGGCCGAAAGAGCCTCAAGTGGCTCAGTACAAATCCATCTCTCTCTGTCTGGAGGCTGAACCCAGCATCTAGATCAGGGGTGCCCAACCTTAGTAACTTTGACTTGTGGACTTCAATTCCCAGAATTCCCCAGCCGTTATAGGGCATTGAAGTCCACAAGTCTTCAAGTTGCCAACGTTGGACACCCCTGATCTAATTATCCAGATTTGTCATCATCAGCTTGTTCTGTTTTGCTCTTCTGTTCTGTGCTGGAGAACAGAATACACCAAGCCATCTTTTGCACAAATGTAGGTGCCTAATAGAGCACAGGCAGAAGTTCTATTGGTGGGAAGGGTACCTAACCCAGACAAAAAATAACCCAGACCAAAACCCAGACCCCCTGAAAAGGACTATCTTCTTATCTATTGAATTCAGATTATCAGCTCTGGCAGGGAACCTGCTGTCCAGCTGGCCTCCCTGTTGCTTCTGAAGAGTGCCTAGGAGCCACATTTTGTGCAAAATGGTTATTAATTCTCAATAGTTCAACTTCTCTGCTCTTAAGGGGTTACCATTGAGAGGTGGGGGTTGACTTATTCTCCAAAGCGCCTGAAGGCAGGACAAGAAGCAACGGATGGAAACTAACCAAAGAGAGAAGCAACCTGGAACTAGGGAGAAATTTCCTGACAGTGAAAACAATTAATCAGTGGAACAACTTGCCTCTAGAAGTTGTGGGTGCTCCATCACTGGTTTTCAAAAATAGACCAGGCAACCATTTGTCTTGCATGGTATAAGGTCTCCTGCCATGGACAGGAGGTTGGACTAAAAGGTTCTAAGAGTCTAACATGGTTTTGGAACTAAGTTCAGGGAGTGGTTTGGAAGTTTTAAAGTTCCAAGGAATTTTGAACCTAGATGACCAATGCATTGCCACTTCAAACCTCTGGCCTGTGCTTTGTCTCCCTCCCATATCGTCTGAAAGTAGACCTGAAGGGAGCCTCTTGTTATAGAGAGCATTCAGCTGTGTGCACCTGGAGAAGAAGGGAAGGGGTACAGCGGGGAATTGTTAACAGAATAACAGAGTTGGAAGGGACCTTGGAGTTCTTCTAGTCCAGCCCCCTGCTCAAGCAGGAGACTCTATACCATTCCAGACAAGTGGCTGGCCAGTCTCTTCTTTAAAACCTCCAGTGATGGGGCACCCACAAGCCCTGAAGGCATGTCATTCCACTGGTTAATTGTCCTCACCGTTAAGTTTCTCCTTAGTTCCTTCTCTCCTTGATTGGTTTCCATCCGTTGCTTCTTGTCCTGCCTCCCAGCGCTTTGGAGAATAGGTGCTTTGTGGCTCTTTTCTCCCGAGGAGGAAGAGGATGTGGAAGCCCATCCTCCTTTTCCACTCTGCCTTTTAAAAACACCCCACCATGGGCTGCCTTAAGGCTTTTTTCCCTGCAGTTTGCATTTTCTGAGCATGTGCTGCTTCCTGTTTTAAGCCATGGGACTCAATTGTTTTCTTTAATACATGCGGTTACTTCCTTAAAATAACCCCAAAGTCAGCTTATTCGTTTCTGAATAGAGAGACAAAGGCTGCTCAGCTGAGCTTGGGCCCTGGTGGTGATTGCATCCATGCAGTTTTTTGGGCAGCAAGATGGAAATGGCTGTTTCTTTCTTTCTGGCTGACCTCTCCAGATGCCCAGGCACGCTGCATTCGGCTTTGGTGCTGCCACCTGCTGTAAAACTGTACCTTGCTATTTTTATTCCACTGTGCTGAAAAAAATTAGAAGTGTTTTTTTCTTCTCCCCCCTATACATTTTCTCTTCATTTCCCTATTATTTTTATTATTTTATATTACGAAATGTAATACAAATTTAATATTATTATTCACATATAACTAAAACTGCAATCCAGAGTCCTTCCCATTAATCATGTATAGCTGACATGACATAGATATATTTAACCCTTGTCACACACAAACCTGACTTTTCTATCTCCTGCAATGATGTTACTGAGCAAAATTTTCCAAGCCTAAAAGATAATCCAGAGTACAACACAACATCCCAAGAATAGAATTTAGAATAAGTAGAATATAATTTAGAATAGAGCAGAGCAGAGTAGAATTTAGAGTAGAGTAGAATAGAATAGAACAGAATAATAGAGCTGGAAGGGACCCTGGACAAATGGCTGTCCAGCTTCTTCTTAAATACTTCCAGTGTTGAAGCGTTCACAACTTCTGGAGGCAAGGAGTTCCACTGGTTAATTGTTCTAACTGTCAGTAACGCTGGCTGAGGAATTCTGGGAGTTGAAGTCCACAAGTCATAAAAGGGCCAAGTTTGAAGACCCCTGATCTAAGCCATCCATGCACTGAATAGACTTTCGGACCCAATTTATTATTAAAAAAAATTGATTGATTTATTACAACTCCATTTATAGTAATAATAAATGAAAAAAAAAAAAGGATGAGGAACTTTGTACAAGAGTTATGTACAGCTTGCAAGTAAAACATTCTTTATTTTACAGTACAAACATTAGCGATTCGAGTGAATTGGGCTGGCCAAATGTTGGCCATCATCATATATCCTTGCAAAGCACCATCATACAGACATTTATGAACGTTATTATTTGAATTTAAAAAAAAAAAAGACAGTTACAAAGTTTAAAAGTTACAAAAAACAAAGCAAGAACATTCAAAGGTTCAAAAGCAGCACGGGATCCTTCACTTAAGAGCAGAGGTGGGCAACCACAGCCCCTTGATGACCTACAGACTTCAACTCCCAGAATCCCTCTGGCTCAGGAATTCTGGGAGTTGAAGTCCACAAGTGGTTCAAGCACTGTAGCTGCCCCACCCTGGTGTAGAGACAAGTCTTGCTTCAGCTCCTAGCAATCTCTTTGCTCAGTTTCTTCACTGTTTCCCCTAGTTTGGCTTAAAAAAAAAAAGCACAATTGAACAGGAAGACCAGGTTTTGTTTCCTTTTGGGGGGGGGACAGGGAGGGGCCTCCCCTTTTAATTTCTCTTTTTGACATTCTCTGCTACTGTGGACCTTCCTTTCCTTTTGGGGTTAAAAAGGGAATTTCTTTATGGCAGTTTCTACGGACAGCCTTGGTTGAAAGTATTTGCAATATAAAAGCAGCCCTGGGGATCAAATTAAGCATATATCAATATAAAATACACACCTTCCTTTGTAGCCCCATGTAGTACAAAACTGGATAAGAACATGCTTTACAACCCCTAAGAGGCGTTTCTTAATAAGATTTGACTGGGAATTGGCCTTCTTAACCTGCCTATATTTGGGATATGTGTTGAAACATTCCATTTTTCATTTATCCAAGTAAAAAAAAAAATCCATTCCTTTATAAAGATTTAACTACTTGCTCAAGCTGTTTTCATTACTCATTTCATATTTTAAAAGGATTTCACACATTTAAGCCCCTTAAGTAAAAACTAGCAATGTGGTTAGCATGTTTCCGTGGATTTTTACAGGTCATTTTTATTTAAAGTAATTAAAAATAATAATTTAAAATATTTTTTTAAATATTAAATATTTTTTTCTTGCAGAAAATGTGTTGGGGGGGGGGGGGGGGAGGTTTATCTTAAGAACATTTTAAAATCAGCCACAAACCTTCCTCAAACTGGTTTTCCTAGCTTTATGTCTTTACCAAAGCAAACTAATCAGTTTTTAGAACGGAAGAGAATATGAGGAGATGCAAAATACTGAAATAAGGTAAGGCAGCTTTCCTTGCCTATGGACCTGCAGCTATCACACACCTGAGGCACAACTAAAATTGTGGCCCATTGGAGGATTCCTTCAGGGAGAGGTGAAACAAACGGAAGGAGACACATGCTCAGCAGACACATCAAAACATGTTACCTGCCAAGGTAGCTGCAAAAGTATACTGGTTTTATAGCTTTTGGCATGAACAGATTAATCAAACTCATTGCTGTTGTTGCAAAGGGCTAGTTAGTAGGTCTCTTTTCAGTAGATGCCTGCCTGTCTTAAAAGTGTGAGAATGCATCTATCGTTGTGCTGAGCTTAGCTGTCCCCTGAACGTCCCAGAAGCCACCGATTCAGGTCTGGGCTACTTATGTCTCTAGTACTGGAATGGATCTGCTCTTGGGCTCTGCGGCTCACGTTTTCCTGCTGGGAGGAAATGGTCATTGTGAGAAGCAAGAAATTATGGCCAACTGGAGGGCCAGAGTAAACCTATTCAGATCTGCAAATCAAGCCTGTAAGGAAGATGCTGTTTCATTACCTGTGCATGGATTTACATTACATCACCCTGGGAATCCTTTGCCTCTCTGGAGGCCACTTCTGGTTCACAAAGACACTAAGCAAGTTTTGGGGATCCTTGGTGCGAGTCAAGAGCGATGACAGAAGCCAAAGGCAGCAATTCTCCGAGGTGCACCCTGGGTCTACCGCTAACGTCTTGAGGGCTCTTTCTCACCCGAAAACAAGAGATTTAAGTCTAATCCACTTGCACAGGACAGAAGGGTCTCTCACAGGTAGTCCTCGACTTTGCAACCGTTCATTTAGCAACTGTTCGAAGTTACGACGGTGCTGAAAAAGTGACTTTCAATCAGTACTTGTGCCTGTAACCGTTACTGCAACCTGATCAAAATTTAGGCACTTGGCAACTGACATGTATTTACAACGCAGGCAGAGTCCTGGGTCATGTGAGCGACACCTGCCAATCTTCCCACAAGCAAAGTCAACCAGGGAAGCCAGATTCGCCCGGCAGCCACACGGTTTTCCTAAAAACTGCGATGATCTGCTCAACAACCGTGGGAAAAATGTCATAAAATCAGGTGCAACTCACTTAACAACCAAAAGTCTGGTCCCAATTGTAGCCATAAGTCGAGAGCTACCTATAAAGCTCAACCACCTTATCAGAGAAAGAGGCAGAGAGGCCCCGGGGCAAGAAAAAATGGCCACCCTAAACACATTTCTGAACTGACGATGCAAAGCTCCTCACTTCGTTCGTGTCACTTCAATGAGAACGGTGCACATTTAGAGAGACATACAAGAGTAAGAAATTAAATCTCACCAGTCCTAATTCACACATCTTCAGATGCTCCTGTATCTTTTGGACTAAAGCGGCGTCTCTGGCAACTTTAAGGTGGGTAGACCAATTCCCAGGATTCCCCAGACCAGCGTGAAAAAAACACTGGCCTAAGAGACTCATGGGCAGCTCTCAGACTTGAAGAGGACCCAAAATGGAACTCCTGATCTCATCAAAACCATCCCCTGGGATCTAAAGCGTCTGGTCCACAAATACGAATGCTGCTCCTTGTTCACAGTTCTCTAGAAGGAAATTTCACTGGCCCTATTAAAGTCCACTTCCAAGTCGGGTTACTTGCGAAGGAAATTCAGAGAGAGATTTGTTTTAAAACCACCCTGACATCTTCAGGCACTGTTAATTTTGATGAGGTTTCTAAATGCCGCCAGAATGAAACCTAACAGGGAGCTGGTTACTGCACAGATCTCCTGAAATTAGTTTTGGGGGGGCCTGAAAACTCCAGGACGAGAGGATCTAGACGCTTTTTTATCTCAAAATTTTGTTCTGCAAGGGAACCGGAGCCCTGCCCCGCAATGGAAGGTCTGTCGAGGCACAAGAAAAGCCACGCTAGACTTCAACCGCTTCCTCCTTGCCCAAACCACCCCCTGCATGCACAAAAGGCCCAATGTCTAGAGAGGAAGGTTGAGGATATGCATGGTTTTTTTTTTTAATAGGCAGTCTCCCAGTCTTAGCCTTTCACTACCTTAAACACCTTGGGGAAATTTTGCAGAAAAATTTTCCTCTGTTATTTTGGGAATTCCCGGACAGTTCGTAGGACCGAGTGCCAGTTGAGTCACCATGGCACAGCAGGAACAGCAAACTGGGGAAACTGGACCAGCTTTTCCAATACACCCCTAACCAACAGAGCAAGGAGGACACCTAATTACAGTACTTTGCATTTATGGTTACAGAAGGGATTAAACACCCGTGTCCCAAAATCCAATAATGGTTTTCAATCAGCACAAAGCGAGGTCAATGTTGTCTCCCGGGGACTGTTTAAAATCTCTGCAGGCTCCTCAGTCCCAAAGTTTGCCATTCAGAGCATCCTTAGTAAAAGTTTCAGGGGCTCCCTCTCTGCTTTACAAAAAGAAAGCTGAAAACTGCTAGAATTGGGGGGCTTCTTACATTTTTTTTCGGTAACGTGTAATGAAGACAACTGAGCAGCCTCTTTTTTATATGTATCACCAAGATTAAAAAAAAAACCAACAACATAAAGAGCTGAGAAAATATTCTGACAAAGAGGAGGTTCAAAAACAGGCATCCTCCACAGTGGTTCAGGCTTAAAGAACTGACGTTCTGCCAAACCAGGAAGCAGCAGGCCGACGTCACATGCTGCAAAGCCAGGCTTTGGCCGGACTGACGTTGCCCCAGTGAGAAGCAGCATCTCCAATAAGGATGTAGCCAGACGGGAAAAAGGTGTTTGCAAGTTGCTCGATAAAGGGGAGGGGGGGAAATAGCACGATTTAAAACACAAGCTGTACGTGGCGATTCAGTGCAATGGAGTCACTGAAAGTACTGCAAGAATACACGCTTTCCTTTACATTAAACTAAGAATACAACATTCGCCTTTTATAAATATGACACCTATATGTTTTATTCTTTGTGTGATTAAAAAAATAGGGCTCCTCTTTGGAGGCACTGAAGCCTACCAAAAAGCTGGGGAAAAGGTTTTTTCAGAGGTAATTACCCTTGTCTCAGGTATGAAAACATTACTGACACGGTAGGAGAAATAATCCCGATTGTACTGGCAGGAAGAAATGAAAATCATTTCTTGCATACACCCATAATCTCTCTCTCTCTCTCTCTCTCACACACACACACACACACACAAACACAGAGCCTGCTCATCAAGGACTCGGACCCTGGGACTCTACACAAATAAAAAAAGCAGAGGCCCCAGGGGTGTGTCTGCTCCCTCTCCTGTTCGCAACGGAAGGAAATATTGGCGACAGAAGCACAATCCCTCTTTTGGGGAAGAACACGCCAAACTCCCCCCTCATTGAAATGGATGACTTTTCCAACCTTACAAAAGGTTGCATCTTGTCTCAGGAAAGGGCTGTGCGTGGCCTAGCTCAGCTGGATCCATTCTCACCTCAAGAGAAGCAAGTCTTGGGGAGCAAGCACCCAGCAAGCAGACTCCTCAGTTTAAAAAAAAGAAAAAGAAAAAAGAAATTATTCTAGGCGTATAGCCTCGTGCTGGCATGCCGTGTTTGGGTCTGAGCAGGTGAGAGTTTGCTTCGGATGCAGCAAGGACACCTTCTCTATACTGGGGGGGGGGCTGCTTCGTAAGAAGCCGGACGTTTTCCTGGCCTTGCACGGGGTCCCCGCAGGCGCAGGGGAACGCGTGGCTGAGTCAAGGGGGAGGAGGGAGGCCAACAGGGTGCAGCCAAGTGTGTGTTTTCCTGGGACTCGGGGGGCTGCTCCCTCAGTCCAGGAAAAGGCACTGCTAGCAGCGGGCAGAGGTGCCCCCACTCCAGATCTCAAGCACCTTTGCCCACTTTGGATCCCACCACAAAGACATTCCGACAGCCTTGGACCAAAGCCACATGCAACGCAATGATGGGACTTCAAAATGGGGACAAAGAGCTGGTAACGTGGAACATCTGGGACAATTTCAGGGATGGGAATGCCAGGAAATGTTCAGAAGGGTGGGTGAGCCTGACTGTTTTGAGTGCTCCAACGGCTCCATTTTTGTAGAAAACAAAGCTCTCGGCGTACAGATCTGTCTCAATTTAATTGCTCACCTCTCAGAGTAAAAAAACCTTAAGTTACTCAGCTCTTTGCAGATATTTTTAAATGCTGCTTTGTGGTGCCGGTCCTTTCATTCTTTTCCTTGTCCCCCCCCCCTTTTTTTAAAAAAAAAAAACCCCACCCATGTGCTTCTTCGTCTTCTTTTTTTGATATTTGGCTCACTGAAACAGCAACCTCCCGGTCCTTCCGTTTCCTTGCGCGCTCAGTCCCTTCACGGATTTAAGGCATCTTCTTGTGTTCCATTTGGAAAAATAATAATAATAATAATAATAATAATAAAAAAAACATTGTATACAAACTTTAAAAATCTCCTTATGTCACAAAGCAGCAATTTCTGTTTTAGGAAAATATATAAATAACCTCTTTGCTCCCTCCGTCTCCCCAGTCTACAAAAGGCCACCTGCCCAGGTCAAATATTTTAACTGTACATGGGAGGTTTTGCCCCCGCCTCCTCAACAGGGGCAGGCGACACTATTTACACAGCTGAGCCGGACGCTTCTTTTGGGGGGGGGGGCCCTCCCTCACGAGGAATCGGTGCAAGGAGACGGTGGGGGTGGGTAGAGGTGGTGGGTGTAGCTCCGCTCGGTGTACGGGGAGGGGGGGCAGCTTTCACAGTTTTCCTCTGCAGACAAGTATTGGCTGCGTGGGGTGGGGGGCGGTGGCGTGGGCTCAGAGTCGTAGTTGAGGTCGCTGGCGTAGCCTTTGCCCCCCAGGGTCGTCATCCGACGGCTGGGTGCGTAGTCGCTGTCACAAACGTCGGTGCTGCACGGGGTTGTGGGAGGTGCAAAATGCCGGTAGCTGTAGGGCCTGTAACTGGGCAGAAAACATTAAGAGGCGATGAGCATCGACACCTGAAAACAGCCAAAGGTCTTCTTGAGCCGTATGGCACTCGGTCATCTGTGGCCACCAAAGAGGACCTGCGTTTTGGGTCGACTTCCTCTTATGGAGCGGGCGACTCTTACATGAGGTCTCAAAATGGCTCCCTGGGTGGGTGTTCTCCATCAAGCAGGCTTTCAAAAACAACTTCCTATTTTCAGGGTAGCTGAAGCAGCCATCAAGCCGGAAGAATTTCATGCCTTCTACGGAGAGCCTAGCCCAGGTGGTCCTTCTTTTCTCCAGAGGCCACGCAAATCACCGCCAGGAAGTATCCCGAACCTATCAGCAAGTAGCCCAAAACCCAGACTGGGGACACGCGGCCTTACCTGTACGATCTGTGTGTGGAAGGGCTGTTGGACGAATAACCGAATTCCATTGTGTAGCGAGAGTCCTCTGTCGCTGGTGATGGAGGAGGGTTCAAAATCTTTAAAGGGAGAATAAAGGGAGGGTCAACTTTAAAAGAAGCACTTTTGTACTGCATTGTTCCAAGGAAGTATTCTTCTCCACACTATGAAGGCTGAACACCAAA
Source organism: Azemiops feae (assembly GCA_023970755.1). Taxonomy (NCBI): domain Eukaryota; kingdom Metazoa; phylum Chordata; class Lepidosauria; order Squamata; family Viperidae; genus Azemiops; species Azemiops feae. Next base: position 112,159 of record JALGBA010000721.1, on the reverse strand, counting down.
CTGAAGTTTATTGCATACACTACAGCGCTGCTTTAATAGAGATATTTTCTTTTCATTTGTTATATTTAAATCTAGATTTCTATCCCCCTGGTGTAACTATAAGTTCCCATTTGGATTCTGATTATCTTCAGATTAATTTGTATTCTGTGTCCCTGGTACTTTCAACTGGAATTGAATCCTTTAAGGACGTATTTACTTAATAACTTTATAAATTGCTTTTCTGCTTAAGATCAAACCAGTGCTTAGTGCAGTGTTTTTCAACCTTAGCAATCTTCAAGATGTGTGGACTTCAATTCTCAGCCAGCACAAAGGGAGTTGAAGTCCACACATCTTAAAGTTGCTAAAGTTGGGAAACAGCGGCACAGAGAATAATAATAATAAAAAAATCAACAGTTATAGCCGTTTCTTCTCAAATCGCGTGATAAACTATCTATAGTAGGTTTTCTTCAAATGACATTAAAACAAATACCCAAAATGATATTTACTTTTATTCTATTAATTCTATTTATTTTCTTACCCTTCCTTCTTGGAGACCCATTCTTCATTAAATAAAATTTAAACTGACCAATAGAGTATTTTGTTCAGCTAATTTCCCCAGAGCTAACCCCCCCACCACCAATATACAAATTAAACATTTTATATTAGCCAGGATCCCATTCGATTACTCCACCAGACCTCCAGAATCAGGCTGGAATTTCCACAATGATCAATAGATGCCACAACTATGAGAATCAGGCTGTCTTTCCCACAAGGATGCTTAAGGATTTCCCTTTCTCCTGCAGTTTTAAGCAAATGATTTGAACTTTTTGAAAGAGTACATAAACAAGATACATTATGGGGTTCAGATTTGCCCTAACTTTCTTGGCCCAACCATCCAAACCATAATGCAAAGTACAAAGGCCTTTTAGTGGTTTTTCTGACCAAGAGGTCACAATTTACCTTCTGCAAGACCTAACTGGGAAGCCATGAAAACAGTTGTTAAGTTTCCACTGAGGTCTTTGGGTGGTGCCCTTTGCTCATTGTTAATTGCTTCAGGTTTGGACTTCTGTACTTTAAAATTTGTCCATGCATTTTATTGGTCTGCGAAAAGGGAGGGGGGGGGAGGAAGGAAGGAAGAGGGAGGGAGGGAGGGAGGGAGGGAGGGAGGGAGGGAGGGAGGAAGGAAGGAAGGAAGGAAGGAAGGAAGGAAACAGATTAAAACACCAGCAGAAAGTGTTTGTGAAAGAATATAAGTGATGAGAATATGCTCTTCATCATAATAAAGGGAAGTTAGGACAGGGCAATAGGGTCAATTCCAACTTTTCAGGCAAACGAAGCTCACGCTTTCTTCCATGCTGTTCACGTGGTTCCCTCAACTTTACTGAATTGCTTCAGTTTGTGCTGGGAATCAACATTTCAGATTCAGATTTAAAGAAAAAGCTTCTTACCGGAGGGAAGTAGGTCCCTTTGATGCTTGAGGAGCTGCTGGAGGACGCCCCCGTGACGTGAGCTCTGTCGTAAGGTGGGCCACTGCTTCCTGCCATGATGCTAAGTGAACTGATCACAGATTTACCACGGGACATTCCTAAAAAAAACAACCAAGGGAATTCAGTTAAAAGGCTTAGAGGAAAAGGTAGGTATTCGAGCACCATGGGTCCAGGAGTCCTGTCTTATGATCACAACGACCAAGAGGCCACTCTGAAGGATTCCTCTTCACACACTTTTGCATTTCTTCACAAATACTGGAAACGAGGAAGGGGGACAAGGCCAACTGCACAAAGACCAGCCCTGCCAACCGTTTCTGCTCGCAGGGGGGCCCTCTGGATCTGGAGCAGAGCCCAGGCCAGGCTTGGTGAGGAGGAGCAAAGCGAAGCAGAGAGGTGGAGAAAGGCCTCTCTTTAGGCAGGCTGAGGCTTAACAAAGAATGCACCCTACAAAGTTATCGGGAGTTTAGCTCAACTCAAACATTGCGAGATTTGTGCTTATTTGTGCTAAGATTTATTTGGCGAGTTGTCGCACCAACTGGCTTTTTTCCTGGGGTATCTGTGCACCAGGTTGCTAGGTCTACTTTTCTACTTTAAAACACTTAGTGCAGGGGGCTTCAAACTGGGCCCTTTTATGACTTGTGGACTTCAACTCCCAGAATTCTGAGAGTTGAAGTCCACAAGTCATAAAAGGGCCCAGTTTGAAGACCCCTGACTTAAGTGTTTTCTGAACCATTTTCAACATTGTTAAAAACTCTGGCTGAGGTGTGTCAGCAAATGTTCAGGGGTCTATCTAGGAAGAAAAGATGGACGATGGACTCTGACCTGGAAGAGATCCCGAAAGGGAGCCTGGGTGAGGCACATAACCCAGAGGCACAGAAGATGGTCCATGGACAACGTAGTCATTGGTCATCGTTTCTCCGTCTCCCTTCATGCGTGGGCACAGCACCCTCTGGCAAACAAAGTACACAGCCCCGACGACAAAAACCGTAAGAATCACACCGATGATGGAGCCGATTGTATTGGTGGCAGGCGGGGCCGGTTCTTCGGTTGTGTCTAAAAGGAAGGAGAAGAATCAAACTTGGCTGTATTACTATTATCCTTCTCCTATACTATCTTCTCTTATTGGTATCATTATTATGGTTATTATTACTCTGTTTTTTTGTATGTACATTTGAGAGCTTATGCACCAGAGAAAAAATAAGGTATAATATTAGTATTAGTTTAGTATTAGTACAGTACAAGTATGGTATAGTATTAGAATAGGATTATTCTATTCTTTTTTCTCTTTTCTTTTCTTTTCTATTTTCTATTCTATTCTATACATTCTATTTTGTTCTATTCTATTCTACATTCTATTTTATTCTTTTTTATTCTATTCTATACATTCTATTTTATTCTATTCTACATTCTATTTTGTTCTATTCTATTCATGGTGGTGCAGTGGTTAGAATGCAGTATTGTAGGCAAGCTCTGGCCACAGCCTGGAGTTCAATCCTGATGGGGTTCAAGGTTGACTCAGCTTTCCATCCTTCCAAGGTTGGTAAAATGAGGACCCAGATTGTTGGGGGACAAGAGGCTGACTCTGTAAACTGCTTAGAGAGGGCTGTAAAGCACTGTGAAGCGGTATATAAGTCTAAGTGCTACTGCTATCCTATCCTATTCTCCCTATCCCTATTATTTCTGTTTCTATTCTAAGGTGTTCTGAAACCTGCCCAGTTATATTAATGGAAAGAGGAAAATATCATGAAATGAACCTCTTTCACTATATTGATACTTGACACAAAAACTGAATAGTAAAGCTGAGTTATCTTCTCACAAGAGCAGCCTTCCACATGGTATACACATTAAAACAAAATTACAGAGAACAAATCACACTGAGGGGCCCCTGGCCCTCTCTGAGCTTGGCTGTCTTCTTGTGGATGTTTCATTACCTCAGTGCAAATCAAACTGAACCTGCCATGTCTGCTTGCACACAGCAGAACACTATTGAACATGAAGGTTTGGGTTAAGCCTGCAATTCAGCAAAGTAAATTTTATTGTTTACTTCTTTTTCCATGCTGCTGAATAATTCTGACTCCTTGCATCTTACAACAAAATAAAAGAAAATGGAACAAAACCAAGACGAAAAACATAAAACAAAATTTACGGCTATACTTACAGCAGCCCTGTTCATCTGAATTATCGTTACAATCCAGGCTGTGATCACATTTCTTGTTTTTCCCAATGCACTGACCACTCGCACACCGGAACTGGTCAGTTAAACAAAGCACTGGAGGACAGAAAGCAGATCCATCGTTAAGGGATGGGAAAAATATTTAAAATTGCAGGTCAGATATTTCAACATAAAAACACAAGACAACTAACAGCATCGGTGAAAGTTTCAGACCAAACAAACACAAGTTCCCTATCGTGGATCACCTTTATTATTGTGTATCTTATTTAAAAATTTACAGCTTGCTGCTTAAGATAAAATTTTCCCAGGGAAGTGCATGACGAAAAGTACATTTTCAAAGCCGTGATCTGGCCAAACTAAGCACGTAAACTAGATTAACTAGGGATTTCAAAGGGGTGAATGCCTTATTTGGGCGGAAAGTGGGCCTCACAGTAACTTACGCTGCTTAGGCTAAGGCCAGCATTACAAACAATGCCAGGATTGCATTGCGAAGGAACAAAAACAAAAAATGAAAAATGCAGTTGCTGGCCACAAATGCACAGCGACTCCCCTCGGTGGACAACACTGCCGACTACAAGTAGTCCTTGACTTACAACCAACAAGTAGTCCTTGACTTACAACTGAACCCAGCCATTACAGGCAGTCTGCAACTTACAACAGTCCATTTAGTGACTGTTCGAAGTTACAACAGCACTGAAAAAAGTGACGTGACCATTTTTCACACTTGTGACCGTTGCAGCATTCCTACGGTCATGTGATTTACATTTGGATGCTGGGCAACTGGCATGTACTTATGACGGTTGCACTGTCTTGGGGCCACGTGATCCCCTTTTGCGACCTTCCGACAAGCAAAGTCAATGGGGGAACCAGGTTCATTTAACGGCCGTGTTATTAACTTAACAACTGCAGTGATCCCCTTAATTACTGTGTCACGAGAGGTCGTAAATGGGGCAAAACTGACTTAACAACCGTCTTGCTTAGCAATGGAAGTTTTGGGCTCCACTGTGGTCGTAAGCTGAGGACTGCCTGTAAGAATTCCTCCTCTGCTCAGGAACAGGAATACCTTCGCAGTTCTTTTCGTCTGAATTATCCTGGCAGTTGGGCTCTCCGTTGCACTGCAGGCCGGCCTCAACGCACTGCCCGCTCTCGCACTGGAACTGGGCATCGGAGCACAAAGGGCAGTTCTTCTCGTCACTGGCGTCTTCACACTCCGTGAACCCGTCACAACGCCAGGCCACAGGGATGCAGTCAATCTCTCCGGTGTAACAGGTGAACTGCTGTGGGGAGCAAGTCGGAGGCTCTGTTGGGGAGAGGGGAAAGAAGCCTCAGTTTTCAGACACAACAAAAAGAATTAAGTGAAGTAGCTGTCTGAATACAGCGGCAGATGTCTCTGCAGAAGCTGGAATTACATATCTGGAAAACATAAATTAGGGATCTGCTTGATTGAACTCTCTCTGCCCATGAGCAAGGACTCTATGAACAATAGTTAAACATCAATATACAATAGCAATAGCACTCTAGACTTATATAGCTCTCCACAGTGCTTTACAGCCCTCCCTAAGCGGTTTATAGAGTCAGCCTGTGGCCCCCGACAATCTGGGTCCTCATTTTACCGACCTCGGAAGGATGGAAGGCTGAGTCAATCTTGAGCCGGTCAGGATCGAACTGCTGGCAGTGGGCAGAGTCAGCCTGCAATACTGAATTCTAACCACTGCGCCACCACGGCTCAATACAAATGCAATTGTCGTACTGAAACGGAAGGGGAAAGACACACTTCCTCCAGCTTTCAGAGGATCTGTTGCGCCAGACCTCTGCAGAAAAAAATATCGCATGGCATCTTAAAGACTAAGCAATTTATTACTACAGGAATTTTTGTAGATCGTAGTTCCATGATCCAAACAGATGCCAAAACCACCTGCCCAAGTCAATTGCGACCTATTTGGGATGACCCAAACCTGTAATTAATCTGTCACTATTCTCCACTGTGTATGCCTTAGGAATTCCATCATTTCACGAGAAACACTTTCACACTTTAAAAAGTGCCACAGCTTCTACACCCCATTAAGGCAAACAACTGCTCCTTGTGGTGGCTCAGAAGCCAAAGCAACGGATGGCTAAACATTCCAACAGCCCTTTTCCTGCGACTAACAAAATCAAAACAAATCATTCTAGGAATAGGAGCCACCAAACAGGCATCGGGATTATTCCCTTTAAATCTTTCCTTTTCTCCGGGAACTGAATGGGACACACACGGCACCTTTGCTCACTTCATCTCAACACACACACTCAGTGAAGTAGCTGGCTCTGAAAGCAGGGCTTGGCCCAAAGACACCCCATGGCCTAATGGGAAGACGGAACTTCAACCTGACTCTCCATCCCATAATACCCTGGCCTTGCACCTCGCTTAATTTCTTTGCCTTAAAATCTGCAGAATGTAGATAGGGACCACATGGATTTCTGAACATCAATGCAGAATGCACACACAAACAAATACGATAAAAATATAGAAAATGGAGAAAAAAAACTCACTCCTGCCCTTATCAGAAGTATTAATTTCTGCCTAAATTATTATTATTATTATTAACGTATGGCGTTGTTACAGTAGCTAGGAGACCACAATGCTATTGCAGACTAACAGTTCGGCTTGCCACCCTCTTATGGGACACGTTTGCGCACTTCCCAAAATGTGCCACAGGAGGGCGAGGGGGCTTCGCACCAGAGACAAAGACAAGTGGCTCTTCCCGCAGCATCACCCAAGACCCCCCGTCCCCCTCCCCCTCTTCCCAGACCTGCCTCGCAAGGGGGGCCGCAGCCAGGAAGGTCCGGATCCATCAGGAATTTGCCCGCCTGCACGGAGCACCAGCTCGTCTCCCCATCGATAGTGGTACCTATTTATCTGCTTGCACAGAACATGCTCTCGAACCGTTAGGTGGACAGAAACCGAGTCGAGTATCAGGAGCTCATCCCGCCACATAACGCTTGGGCTCAAACCGCCATCTCCAGCATCACTGGGCCACTGCCCCTCTTTCTACCTGAATCATGAATACCTTAAAAAAAAAGTCTTACCTCCGCAGGAAAGCTCATCCTCAAGCAGGACTAGGTGCATGGGGCAAGAACAACGGGTGGTTCCGTCGCTTTTTATGATGCAGATGTGAGAGCAGCCACCGTTATCTTGGGAACAGGGGTGCTGTCCTGAAAGAGGAAGAGCATTCGCAAACGGTATTTTATAGCCCAAACACCTGTTCGCTTTTCTTTCTTTTTTTTAAATTAGAGGACTATAGATTTCAAACCACCTCCTAGAAAACCAAGGGTGGCTCAAAATCTCCATGAAGACCAGCTACCTCTCCGGCATCAATAATTCTTTGGAAAAGAACAAATGATTTAAGCAAGAAAGGGCAAACATTAAGGGCGAATTTTAGCACCAAAATTTCTTTTCAGTGTCTTGGGATGTAAATGCAACGCCATCTCTGCGTGATTATATTTCTGGGAAGATTCTAGCAGAGTATCCAATCAACAGGCTTAAGATGGTCATCAAACTTACTGATGCACCTTCCTTCCAAAGACAGTTAGACAATAAAAAAATAAGCTGCAAATCTAACATTTTCCTGGGGGGGGGAGGGGGGGAGGGAAGGGAATCCTTCTAGCAATGCCTGTCATTCTGATGCAGCCAAAAGCAGATGTTGCAAGTTTCATTTGGGAAGGGACCAACCCCCACTTCCAAGAAATACGGTTTTAGAACGTTAAAAAAAAATTACAATTTTATCAACTGGAGCTAAACATTACAATCTAAAAACCTAAAGACACGTGAAGTCTATTGTGTTGGGAAAAAAGCAGAAACGCTGTAGGGCCCTAGCCAGGCCATTATGAAAATATGTGTGAAGAAACATCTACTTTCTCCAGGTGTCTCACCTGCTCATCCAATGAAGGTATTCTTTTGCATGGGATATACCAGGGGTGGGCAACCTTGGCTCTTTTATGACTCGTGGACTTCAACTCCCAGAATTCCTGAGCCAGCCACGCTGAGGGGAAAGGGAGAGGTTTCCAAGCTGAGCCATGCTGGCTCAGGAATTCTGGGAGTTGAAGTCCACGAGTCATAAAAGAGCCAAGGTTGCCCACCCCTGGGATATAGGCAGTCTTCTGACTAAGCATCAGGAGCCTTTAGACCAGGGGTTGTCAAACTTGTGGACTTCAACTCCCAGAATTCCTCAGCCAACGTGCCTGGCTGAGGAATTCTGGGAGTTGAAGTCCACCAGTCATCAAAGGGCCAAGTTTGAAGACCCCTGCTTTAGACTAATATTTCTCAGACTTGGCAAATATGAGATGTGTAAGCCTCAACTCTCAGAATTCTCCAGCTAATACCTCATAGGGAAGCTGTTTTATGAGAAGTAACATTTAAGTTCTTCCTCCGATGTGGTGAAACACTTACGGTATTCCTGCATGTTGAGTTCTTTAACGGCATGGATGTCGCTCAACTGAGCAATACGAGCCTGAACTTTTGTTCGTCCCTCTTGGCGAGTCATGTCGATTTTCTCAATCATCTGCTGATGACGATCAATCCAGTAAAGCCATTTTTCAAAGACGGTCAGGCCGATCGGCTGCAGGATGTTCGAATCTTCTAGTACTATCCGATTTGCACCTTTGAAATGGGGGGAAAAAAAGGGAAACTGAACCAAAACAAAATGTTTTTAACTTCTTATATGCTGTGACTAAGTCTTAATGTGAGACGTCTAAGCCGTAACGCTGAAGCAGCTCAATAAAATGCACAACTGTAAACAAATTTCAAATGCTCCAAGTTTGTGTTTGGAAACAAACGGTTGCAAAAGATTTCTCTCCTACTCTAATAATGCAACATCTCTGGAGCTGACTGCCATAATTTGCATAAGAGATATTAAATTGATGGGAGATCCAGCCGCGAGATGCGATGCATACCACCTTCATGACTTTCAAAGTGGCCTATTCAGATCCAGTCCAATAACAATATCAATATCAGCCACCAATAAAAGTTGCTGATTTAAATCAATTAGCATGCATTTCAACAGAAAGTGAAAGATAAGCATATTTAACATGTATCTAACATTGACCTGAATGGAACCACACCTGTTTTGAGATATGATAACATTCGTGTGTGTGAGAGAAAGAAAGAAAGAAAGAAAGAAAGAAAGAAAGAAAGAAAGAAAGAAAGAAAGAAAGAAAGAAAGAAAGAAAGAAAGAAAGAAAGAAAGAAAGAAAGAAAGAAAGAAAGAAAGAAAGAAAGAAAGAAAGAAAGAAAAAGGGGGAATCTTTCTAGCAATGCTTATCATTCTGATGCAGCCAAAAGCAGATGAGCTAAAATCTACAATCTAAAAAACTGAAACATGTCAAGGCTTTATGCCAGGGGTCTTCAAACTTGGCCCTTTGATGACTTGTGGACTTCAACTCCCAGCATTCCCCAGCTAGCGTGCCTGGCTGAGGAATTCTGGGAGTTGAAGTCCACAAGTCATAAAAGGGCCAAGTTTGAAGGCCCCTGCTTTATGGTGTGAAAAAGCAGAAACACTGTAGTGTTCTAGCCAGGCTATGATGAAAATATGTTTGAAGAAAGGTCTGCTTTCTCCAGGTATCTCACCTGCTAATTTGACGAAGGTATTCTTGCTACTATCAACACCTGTCCTTCCACAAAGTGAGTCCAAAAGACTCTCCCTCCAAACTCCAGGGATTATTTTATTCTACAGTATCTTCTATTCTGGGCGGCATTTGGGGGCACTTGAAGAATCACTGGGGCCACCCCTAACGAAGAAGTTTGTACTGGTTTATAATTCTGACTCATCCCATTGAAAAGGAGATCCCGACTTCCTTGACAGGGACGGATGAAAGTGGGAGGTGTTGTTGTTTTTTTTCAAAGGGAAATCAATGGTTCCAGCTTTATAGCTATAAAGTTCTCTAAATCTCATCCAACCAAACCACAGGAAGCAATTTTCTAACCACAGAGTAAGTCTTCCAGAAACCCAATTACGACTCGCGAATGTGTTCTATCACACAGGAAAAAAAGAAGAGTAAGAGTAAAAATTGGCTCTTGTGGTTGAATGTAAATCACTATCTGTAAGAAAAGCAGAGGTGGGGAATCCTAAAAAGCAGAGGGCCAATACTGAGGAAAGTATTGCGAGGAGAAACGTAGCAACTGAGGTTTCTCTCAACTGTCCGTGATGCAGCAGGACGTCTTTATTCATTGTCCCAAAATAAAACATAGCTACAAAATATAAAATACAGGAAAATCAAAACCTGAAATAATTATTATTTCTAACTAACTATTCTGGTCAGTTTAACAACATACGTGTGACTGTTTTAATGTCTGTACATACCCGCACATGGTTATTGTATGGGAGACCAGTGAATTTTTCTATTTTCTCCGTAATAGGTAGTGCACCAATTTGAGCCAAGCGAACACAAGAGAAGTACACAAGCTGTTACAAAGATAACTAGACATCGCCCACGGAGAAGCTGCCATTACACCATAATAGGGAGAGAACAATGCTGGGATGTTATGCATGATTAGATCTAGCTCAGTGCTTTTGTGTTCTTAGATTAGGACCGTAAAAACGTGGCTCAATCTGGAAAGCGTTGCATCACCAGCGTAAAAGGAATGTTGTCAGAGCACAACTTGTGCAACGAGCAGTTTGCAACACGGTCTGATTTTGAAAAGGAAGGTACCAAGAAGGCTGTTCATGAGGGATTAATTAATTATCCTACCAGAAAGGTCGCTGCTCTCAATCCTCCGCAGGTCGGAGTCTGCCCAGAAGAGCTTCCCCAGCTGGCTGTCCACGGCCAAGGCCACGGGCTTGCTCAGGCCGCTGGCAAAGAGCACCTCCCGCTCGGTTCCGTCCAATGCCGCCCTTTCAATCCTGGGGGGTGACCTTTCCTGCAGGTTGGTGAAGTACATGTACCTGCGAGAGGAGAGACGGTCAAGTTATATCCCGTGGACGGCCTTTCTTTCCTCTTCCCACCAAATCAGCAGACTGGATGTCGCTGGGCTGCTGTGGATGCAGGAAAGAGAGCCCCGACTAAAAAAGACACAGGAGGGGGCAGCAAACGGTGGATTTTGAAACAATTAAATGTGGTGCCTTATAGCCTGAGGCTATAAGAAAATCTGAAGCTCAAGGTCGAACAAAGGTTCTGGGGAAAAAGACAATTCCACGCCATGGCCAAAGAAACTACTTGGAGTTACATGGAATTCAACATTTTTATTTTAATTTAAAATGAATTAAAAACAAACAAACAAAGTTTGCTTCCAATTTTCCAAAGCTACATGCTTTGATGGTATCAATTACTTAGGGTTCAAAGTTTGAAATACAGATAATCTTTGATTTCAATCTTTTTTTAAAAAATAATAATCGCATTGCTGTATTTGAAAAATAAACAGAAAAGCTGCATGTTAAAAAGCAGTTAATATCCTGTTAATTATGACAGCACACATAATCTTAAACTCTCATTTACTAGAGCTTAAAAGTTCACCAACTGCCTTTTTAGCAGAAAAAAGATTCAGTGGTTTACAAAAGCAGGCGGCTAAATAGTTCCTAAACATTTTATACTTCTGCTTCTATAAAGATTAGGAAGCTGCTTGATTTATACAGGGTTCTCCTACTCATTTATTTTATCTGCATTGCACACACTATTTACAAAACTGTGCTACATAATCCTTTAGCGTTGTAGATGAAGACATCTCTAAAATTCTCTTAGATGTCATAGAAACAATTTCACATTTCTATACTGATTTATTGTTGCAATTGTATGCACTCTTTATTACAAATATTGCACCACTGATTTTAACTTGTTTATTCCATGTTTCCTTGGACCTGGTTTTATTTTGGGTAATATAGTTTAAATCAAGTGTTTTTCGAACTTAGCAACTTAAAAGATGTGTGAACTTCAACTCCCAGAATTCCCCAGCCAGCATGTTGAGTGAGCGGAACCGTTAAGCAACTTAGAAAAGTAATAAAAAAATAACTCCCGCTTTTGAAGTCTGATCAATCTGGAAAGGGATTTTAAAAAACTTAAAATCTTTATCATTTTTCCTTCTTTCTCTCATGGCTTCTAAAGTTCCTTCTTGAAGTTTCTAGAAACCAAAAGCGGAAGTTTAAAAAAAAAACCAACAACAACTATCAGCTCCTTGAGTTGTTCCTTGTTTTTCCTCATGTTTTACACACCTGAATTAAAATGTGCACAACCATTAAAGGCACACAACAATATTTCGTTTGTTTAGAGCAAGGGTGTCAAACTGGCGGCCCCTGGGCTGGAGGCATCACGCACAGGCCACGCCCACGCAATAAAAAAAAAAAACCCGTCGCGATACGTCACAACGCGTCATGTGACACGATAAAGAGTTTGACATCCGTGGTTTAAATAATGCACACTTTAGTGTGTGAGTGTTAGCACCCCAGGATTTATATCTTGACGGAGACTTTCTTTAGAGCGTTCAACATAAAATGGTTGATGTGGCACAGCAGGAGACAAGAGCAGGAGAAAAGCCAAGAGGATCTGGAGCAGGCATGCCGCCAAACCTTTCCCATCCTTACCCCTTCTCTGGATTCACGACGATAGCCCTGGGCCGATCCTGCTCGCCTTTCAACACCACGCCCATCAGCCGTCCATCCAGGCGTGTGACATTGATGACGTTTGTGGCTTCACAAGTCCAATAAATGTAACGGCTGTAAATATCAATACTCAGATCGTACGGCTGGATATCTGGATTTTGATTGGGGACGGGACTCATCACAACGGTAAAACTCTGGAATGAAGGTGCAAGACACAGGGGGCTTCAAGAGGTCCATCAGAAACAAGCTGGAACTTGACACAGAGCTACTTAGGGTGGGACAAATTATGTAACTCTGCCATTCTCAACCAGGTACCCCCCAAAAATATTTCAGACAGTCCCAACAGCTAGCGTGCACGACGATCAGTGGTGGTGAAGGAAAATAAAGTTTATTTCTTCTTCTTCTTCATAGAACGAGAGATAATAAGAGTGATAGCAACATAAATGGCAAAAAAAGGAATCAAATTCAACTTTCCCCGTTAAGCAAATATTGACAAACCCTACAATTAACCGTATAAAAATACTGTATGTGATACATGCTTTTTTATATTAAAAAAAGAAAAAAATTATCCCTAGTAATGCAAACAGTAGGCTACTGCTTTGATGTTTTTATGGTTGTTTTTATAAGCCACCAAAAGTTATGGTACACAAGATTGATGGCCACATGGATACATCTTATAAATAATAAGTAAATAAATCTCAAGGAAAGTTGAGCAATTTCTTGGAACTTCTTTTGGCTGTAAAAAAGAATAAAAAACACTAATTCAAGAGATGAGCTGACCTCTGAATATCAAAAAGAAATGTCCCCATTCAGAGACACTCATGGTTTAAAAATTCAGAAACTGGCCCGACTCTGTGTCTACTTTTCAGGAAGCCAAAGAACTATAGACATATAGGACACATTTAAACGAAGACCTTTTGAAGACTGCATTTGTGGTGAAGTATGATGGATTTTATTCATGTATCTTTAAAACATTTATACTCTAAAATTAAGCTCTACCTAAACTTAACACTGAATTGGCCTCCTCTGCCCAAAATTAAGATGTACCTTAAGGGCATTTATAAAGCCTTTCAAACATTAAATCCAGCAAGACAAGAATTGTTCTGCCTCTTGTCTCTCTTTGCCAAAATGAAGAGCCGGTACCTGACTGCCGTTTTCTTGGGACCTTCTGATAATGTTCTGGCGAGAGTCGATCCAGTAAAGCTGCTTCTCCAGTGGATCATAGTCGATTGCCCGAACATTTCTGAGGCTGTGTATCGGAAGGATGATCTCTGGACTCTTCAACCCATCGATCACCATACGGTTGATTGCATTCTTCTGACTAAACAGCAAGAAACTTGTAGGGGCTTACGGAGAAATGCAAGGAGAGAAGGGAAAGGGTCAGTTAGGCTGAAGCTGTTAAGATCGTAACTCTAAAAATATTCCAAAATGTCCCACAGTGTGAAAGGACTGCAACTATTAAAGGACTACCTTCCTTTATAAAATCTATCTATCTATCTATCTATCTATCTATCTATCTATCTATCTATCTATCTATCTATCTATCTATCTATCTATCTATCTATCTATCTATCTATCTATCTATCTATCTATCTATCTATCTACCTACCTACCTACCTACCTACCTACCTACCTACCTACCTACCTACCTACCTACCTAATCTATCCTAGAGAGAGAGATTAGAGCAGGGGTCCTCAAACCTGGCCACTGTGGACTTCAGCTCCCAGAATTCCCCAGCCAGCATGGACCCCTGGATTAGAGAAAGGAAGGTGCTATTCAAAGGGAAATTCTTTAGGAAGCGAATAGAGAAATTGTAACACCATCTTTAAAAATAGATTACTTTTTAGATTACTAAATAGATTACTAAATTACTTTTTAGACACACAGGTTAAAATGTCCAAATCTGGTTTGCAAATCTAGTTGATAACTGTTCCCAGGCATATTGTTAAAAATAGCGATTACTGGGTAAACAATGCACATCCAAGAAGTGAAAAAAAACAACAACCCACAATCCTACAGGTGAGCCTCTTGAAAATTTTCCATCTTCTCTAGTCCCTCCAGATTTGAGAACAAGATGCAAACTTTATGATTAGGAATTAAAAAAAAACAGCCTTGGTCCAATTCAATAATTTATCTGAGCGGAAGCATAAAAACACCAGCCTCGGTTTATGGCGAGCCAACCTTTAGGAACGCAAGTGAACGCCACCGTCCATCTTTCCGGCTTACCGCTACATGTTCTGTTGTCAGGGTTCAAGGAATAATGAGCAGGACAGCCACAGACAAAGCCCCCTACGGGCACCGCCAGGCAGAGGTGGGAGCAGTGCCCGTTGCTGGAGGCACATTCGTTCCAGCCCGCTTGCCGGGATGAGTGGAAGACTAGGATGTCCATCACGTAGTCCAGGTGGTTTTGGATGATGGTCCGATTCTGCCCGCTCGTCTTGTTGGCACGTTCGATGCTACGCCGGCTCCAGTCGGTCCAGTAGATATAATCCTGGTACTGAGTCAAGCCGAAGGGATGCGGCAAATCGTCTGCTATGACATCGCGGTCAAGGCCTGGGGGTGGAGAAAGTTAAGCGAAGTTAATGGGGAAGCCAGATTCACTTAACAACCGGGCTACTAATTTAACAACTGCAGTGATTCGCTTAACAAATGTGGCGTAAAATGGGACAAAACTCACTTAACAAATTTCTCACTTAGCAACATAAATTCTGGGCTCCCTTGTGGTCGTAAGTGGAGGACTACCTGTATATAGCTTGGGACATTATAAAATTTGTAAAATAAAATACAAAATGGGCTGAACTACTTCGGTTTATCTAAGGCAACAATGTGTAAAGTATTCAATTGCTGGAATATAGGTATAGGAAAAATGTTATTTTTCTAATCATAAATCATAAAAGACTTCTTCATAAAAGAAGTCTAAAATTTAGGCTGTTTGGCTCAGGTAGCAGCACCTGGTCAGTCTTGACGGTGTCTGAAAAACACTGCCTCCCTCTCACCAGGGGGGTCACTGGGAAATTCATTCAAGGACACATTTTGGCAACTGTACTGAAGTGGTTTGGCACTGCCTTCCTCCCAGATGCTTTTCTAACTTCCTCACAGGCTCCCATCCGAGTCCTACCCAGGCCTAAAGCTTGCTTATCTTTCGGCCATCATCTGAACAATGTCTGGTTTAGCTAGTGCCAAAAAGAGACGAACCTGACGACCTGAAGGGAGAAGGAATTTCTTAAATGGGGGCCCACAGTGGAGAAGGACGGGCTCCTTCCGAAGAGTTCAGACACTGGAGAATGGGGAGTGTCTTCTTGGGGAACATTGTGGCCCCAAAGGTGTTTTTAAATTTAATTTAATGTAATTTTTGTACTGTTCGGAGCCCGGCACCTGTCTGAAAAAGGTTGGCTTAAGCTACATTTCCATTATCTGTCAGGAATCGTAACTGCAGAAATTTTTTTTTTTCCCCCTGATGATATAGTTCCATTTCCCACTTCTAGAAGACAGTGGTTCTGTTTGAACCTACTTTTATTTTTTTGTGTGTTAATTTGTACATTTTGCTCCATGTCCAAACTGTACCAAACCACCAGTGGCTATCTAACTCGTAGAAGACAAGTTTTTGATAAACTGTGTCATAAATCAATGTCTAGAACAGGGGTAGGCAACCTTGGCTCTTTTATGACTCGTGGACTTCAACTCCCAGAATTCCTGAGCCAGCATGGCTCAGCTTGGAAACCTCTCCCTTTCCCCTCAGCATGGCTGGCTCAGGAATTCTGGGAGTTGAAGTCCACGTGTCATAAAAGAGCCAAGGTTGCCTACCCCTGGCCTAGAACTTCTAAAGTTGGTTCAAATTTTTCACCTTTTCACCTTTCTACTACTTTTGAGGTGGCTAATACTAAATAAAATGTGAAGTCATTAAATTGTACGAAGAAGCCTTTGGAGAAGACCGAGGGGAAGATACAGGAGGGAGCTTCTTCCCAACTGTCAGATAGCGTTTGCCTTTGTGGAGCGGGAAAGTCCACTTCAAGAAGCCCCCTCCTGCATATATTAATTCCAACTGGAAAAACAGCCTCCCAGAATCCCTTGTGCCCCACTCCATGAGAAACTGGCAACCAAACAGAATTTCCAGTGCAGGCCTACCCTCCTTGCAATAGAGACACCCGAAGGAGGAGGTTCCCCGTGGCCCAACTGACCTGTGGGGAGATCACGTTATCTACTTGAGCCACGTTTGTTGAACAGCACCGGGGACAAAGTACAAGGTTCTGCCCCACTTAAAGAGGACACAGACAACCTTAACTGTATAATAAATGATGTGAAATGCCAATCCTCTTTTACGTTTTGATAAAATGGGTAGATTTTTTGCTTAGAGTGAGAAAAGACAGTCAATAAAATGGAGGTTGGCACAAGTCAGCACTATTGTGAGTTACTTTCTAGTGCTGATTAAGATAACTCATACGCAAGCTATTAGGAGGCCTACTTGAGTTCAGGGGGCTTGGTAGTTTGAAGATCTTGGTTTGGTAATTATTCAGACATCTGTTTTATGCCTCTGATAATAGAACTGTTAAAATGACTATTTTTTTTCAGCAGTAGAGCAACCCATCAAAAACAGGATGAACCTATTTTTAAGGGCAGGTTCCTACTGAGCAACAATTCCTGCCTCTGGTCTGGATTTTAATTCCCTTGCGCTCCTTCAACCAGCCCATTAGAAGGCTGCCACTCTGATGTCCTTTGCCATCTCCAAGTGAAGCAACTCATTTCCTTGGAGATGGACGTCAAAGAGCAGTAGAGCTTGATGCTACCAGCTTCCAGATTGTTCCTTGGATGATCTTTGCCAGGGACATCATTTGGATATTGGCCAGCATCCTAAAAGGTCCGTTTTAGGTCAGCTCTTCTTTCTGGGTGAGACTGAAGATGGAAACATCTCTTCCAAAGCCTGAGTTCTTCTAAGTTGAGGGACAGATTATAATTATGGATGAAAATGGAGAGTCCTGCACAATCCTATTAGGGGGATCCTCTCAGAATGCCCCAGATATCACCACAGCTGTGAATTACTGCCCCATGTGCAGATGCTGAACGTATGGAAGACAAATGTGGTAATAAGAGAGACCTTGGAAAGCCAAAAGCGTTATCCAAACCCTTAAATATCCCAGTTCATTAAGACGTTGGGGAAGAGGATTTTCAAACTTTCCTGGGTTGTCTTTTCAACGATATCAATTTCTAGGTATTGTCCTTCTCTTTCTTCCTCCTCACTTTTAATTTTACTACATGAACTGTCTATAAACTCAATTGTTACTTAAAAATATAGTTAATATTTGGGTAACAATGATATATGAATTTAACTTTGCATTATTATGTATTATTTTATTAGTACTTCTGTTTCTATTGAAAGCACTCCACAAACCTACACGATCCTGGCGTAATGAAGACTGTTACTTGATATCTACGGCCAAGCAAAACTCACCCAGCATATTTGAAGATTCGATCAAATTGGTGTCCAAGTCAGTCCAATACAACCTTCTTTTAACATAGTCGATTGTCAGACCATTTGCTCGTCCCACATTTGGCACTAAAGTATTACGTTCACTGCCATCCATGGCTGCTCTGTCAATTTTGGGTTTCCCACCCCATTCGGTCCAGTACATAAACCTAAAGACATATAAAATATTCCATGTTTATTTTCTAAAGATGCACAAACAATCAGGAGTAGAAAATATCTGAGTGATAAAATTTAAACTTGTTATTCTGAGCAAGAATAAGTATCTTTTTAAAATAAATAATATAATTTCATAAAGGTTTATTTCTTTTAAAGATAAAAATATATTAAATATGTTTATTTAGAAGATAACACTATAATGCTATGCTAACTCTCTATCTTGATGTTTGCAAAGGGGAAGATACAAACTGAGACCACAATATTTTTGTTAAATAATTGCCAGCCATTTTCTTTTTCATCATTTTGCCTGAAACAAATATATTGATATTTTGTACAATATTTTTACATTCCAGACAGATATAATTCTAAATAGCAATTTACACTGTTGTTATGCAATTAGTAATATTATATCTTTACTATGGGAGGGACTTAATTTTTCTTTACCCATAGGGGACTTTTGTACAAGATTACCACTGTATCTGCTCATTTGTGTAAAACTTTGAATTGAAAATTTTAAACTAATTTGGCACAATTGCATTGGCTGGCCAATGCAGGGGACTTTTATGCAAATTTAAATAATAAAAGAGCAACGAAAAATAGCAGAAGTAAATGGAATAACCCGGTTTTAAAATTGAGTGCATTATTGTATCCTCAGTTTTTTTTCATCTTTGTTTTGATTTATAGATGTATTTCTGCCCAATTGCACAAACTATCTTAAACTGGTGACTATCTTACAATATCCTATAGATTTTTCAGGGCTGATTTCTCAGACTTCACAAAACAGATTAAAAATCCAGCTTAGTTTTTTAATATGAAGAATTAAACAGGCAGCGCACCCTTCAGCAGGATCCAGGGCCAACGCCCGAGGACTGTCCAGATCCTTCCAGACTAGGACTTGGCGATGTTGCCCATCCAGCTTTGACACTTCAATGCGGTTTGTTCCTGTATCCGCCCAGTAGAGGTTCTTCCCTAACCAATCCACAGCCATGCCTTCCGGATAGTCCAACCCAAACTCAACCACGTGCTCCAGGGCGCTTCCGTTCATGAATGCTCTGCTGATGGTCTGCAAGGAAGAGAGAGAAAGAGGCTGCGTGAAAATCTAGGGGCCCATGCTACCTATCGGTGTATCTGAGAAGGGGCCCAAGAGGACAAGGCAAGGATGCCCCTTGTCAGAGAGAGCTTGATCTCTAATAGGGTAACCCAGATTTGGGATGCCCCTTTCCCGATTTCTCTAGATGAAAACTGGAGGCTCACTTTAGTCTACATTTAAAAACACTTTTCAACCAAGTCAATGAGCAGGTATTCCCTTATGGCTGGCAGTCTCCATACCCTTCTTGGCCCAGTCCAGCCTTCTCTTAGCTGGCTCCTTCCAGATATCCCGGGACCACAGTTCCCAGAATTCCCCAGACAGCATGACTCCTACAGTGTCTATTAACTTAGTGCAGTGGTGGCGAACCTATGGCATGGGTGCCAGAGGCGGCACTCACAGAGCCCTCTCTGTGGGCACGCGCGCCGTCGCCCCAGTCCTAGGCCTTCAGCTGGGTTTTATAAAACCTTTTCGCTTTAGGCCTCTGCCGCCATGTGCAAAAAAAAAAAAGGTTCAATCAGTCAATTTCAACTTCTTGCAGGAAAAAAAAAGATCTTGCAAAGTTGGAATTGATTGATTGAACTTTTTAGTCCCACCCTGTCTGCCGTTACCACCGCAGCCACGCCCAGCCAATGGGCCACACCCAGCCAATGGGCCACACCCACCCGGCACCCGACGATGCATAAGTGGGTTTTGGGTTGCAGTTTGGGCACTCGGTCTCTAAAAGGTTCACCATCACTGACTTAGTGAATTGCAGTTCCAATGTATCTGGGGGTCACCACGTTAGGGAAAGTGTGCTCAGTTAGGGAGGGAGTTTTGCCCTGTAGAGCTGGGTTTTTCAACCTCAGCAAGTCCCCTAAGCTGTGGGGACTTCAACTCCCAGAATTCCCCAGCCATCAAAGTTAAAGTCAGGAAAAATCAGCAAAATTCAGGAAACTTAAAAGTCGGCCAGCCATCTCTAGAGGATATGACTATTTCCGAGGCCCCCAATGTATTGTAGCAGGGAACCCAGATGCATTTCTCTCTCTCTTCTTTGGAATGACACCACTAAGAAGCATTAGCAAAGTGAAGTAGGAGCTACCTTGTTTAGAAGAGAAGCGAAGATGCATTAACATCTCCAGAATTTGGACTTTACCTACTTGCTAAAAGAACAGAGACTTGGTCTGGTTAGCCCAACTTGATAAAATGTTCTTCAGTCAATTTTAGTGAAACACTAGCGAGACGCTAACCACTGTCAAGATAGGACCGCATTACCTTCAGCGAGATGTCTGTCCAATATATGCGATTGTCGGTCACATCAAAATCCAGGGCAGAGGCTTCCTTGACTCCTGTCAGCGGGATAGCCACATTATTGTTGTTTGTCTCGAGAGAGATTCGCCTGATATCTGCTCTACGGGAAAACAGCAGGAAGGCTTCCGGGACGATGCAGGTCTTCATGTCACTCAGCAGCTCCAGGCCGATGGGGCAGGCACAGCGCAGTCCTTGAGGCCTGTACAAGCAGAGGTGGCTGCAGCCCCCGTTGGATTCCGCGCAAGGATTTGTACCTAAGGAAGCAGAAACAAAACCTTTAGCATTGCTAAATCTTTATCATTGCTCCACAGCTGTCAGGTCCAAAGAATGGAGTTACTTCTGAGTTGTATCTTTGTTATTGTTCACCTTTAGACAGAATCTTGCCAGACTAAAGCAATTATCTGCAATAACTATAGATACACTCTGTGAATTACTAGGCAGGATCTGTCCCTGCCCTCTTCCTGCCCACCAGACATCCCAAATCTGCTGTCTCTTAGCTTCCTGGGAAACAGCCCCTCCCCCCTGCAAATTCAGGCTACTATTCAGTGGTGGGATTCAGCCGGTTCGCACCACTTTGGCAGAACCGGTAGCTAATTTTTTGTTGCCCAGGCCCAGAATGGACTTCCGGAAGCGGCATCCACACAGAGAATCAGTTGAATCCCACCACTGCTACTATTCCACCGTAATAGCTAATACAGCCTGTTAGAAAATGTGGCAACACTGACTTTCCACTTGCTCCAATACAAACACTGTGGACCAAGCTGCAAGTAAAAACTGATACTCAGTAACACCCCCCCCCCCAGATTAAATAGATAACAGGACCCCATTTTTCTCCACAGCTAAATGGACAAAACTGATATAATGAATACGACAGATTTAGAGATAACTTGCTGATAAGATCCAAAAGAAATGTCCTTATATTTCATTGTGCATTTTGAAATCCATACTGTAATTATTTTGTGTTATGACTCTGTGACTCTTAATTAACCCAGGAACTGATTACTAATAAGAGATCGCTGTTGGCCAGTTGTTACAAGATATGCTGCATGTCACATTACACCATCCAACAAATAAGGGACCAAGATAGGGAATGATCTTAGTATGAAGTATCTTGAAATGGCCAGATATAGACAATGTTTGATAAGGTGAAAGACAGGTAACGTCCTGAAATAGACTGACCTAGAGGCATGATAAGCAAAAGCCCAGGACCTCTAACCAAGATGTCAAAGACCTCCTTCCTGGCTGTTGAATCTGCCTGGAGCAAGCATGAGACAAAGAAGTTGGCTTGTTGTGGATGACCAACAATAAGAAGATTTGAACTTAGGGGTGTAGGACTAAGTAGGACTCCAAGAAAATAGGAGAGGAAGGGAGCTTCCATATCATCTTTGTCTTTCACTGAGTCTTCATTTAAGCTGGCTACTCTATTGGGGTCTGTACCTTGGTAACTTTTGGGAAGGGGATTTTACTACACAACACTGGACAAAGTTGAAGCCTGGGAAACGGGCCCCATGTCAATTAACAGAAGTGCTGAATTAGCACCAGCTTATCAAATACTTAGGAGCCGAGGAAGCGGCAGCCAATCGCCAGCCATCAACCCACCAATCAGCCAATAGGAAGGCACCACATAAAGCATTTATTCCGGTAGAGAGGAACTCCCTGAAGAGGGGCTCCAGCATGAATCCGGAAGCTTGGAAGAGTAAATCTCTCGTCCCGGTGACCGACCCAAATTTGATTTCGCATTGGACAAAGTGTTTATGTCTTAGTCTTCCTAAACTGCTTTTATGTTTATTGCTGTTTGGGACTGTATTACCAAAATATAATTAAATAAAAAAAATAATTTCATTTTGTTCTCCTTGGATTTATCTTTACTCACTACTACCCAGCTACATAAAATTAACGGAGAGTTTCTGAAGGGATGATAGAAGCATGTCTGGAGCCGATAAACAGTTACTCTGCTGACTCTTGAGCAAGATACTTTTTAGTCAATTAAACTTGACAAGGTCATCTAGTGCTCTAAGCCCCGGAGTGCTAGTAACACACCTGGATGCCTCATGTTGATGCTCTGGCTAGGAGTGAGAAGGAACATCTTTGTGTGATGTTTGTAGGCTGGAACAGACGGAAACCAAGAGTCAAACTCATCACTCCATTTGGAAATGGAGAATCTTTGACTGCAAGTTGTCTGAGTTGAGTTGACCAACCAGGCTTGTAGGAGGATCACAGCTTTTCCGAGGATGCAATTTGGCTTGCTCAATTGTCTTTCCCAACAGTTAGCCAATTCACAAGCACCATACAATTACCCTACCCACTAAAGTTACGAAGACACGCTAGGTCACTTTTCCATGTGGATGTAATGTTGAGTCATAAATAAATTCAACCAAGTCTAGTTGCTTTAGCACTACGCTAAAGTACAGGATCAGTAGAGGGACCCCATCCCATGGTGAGCAATGTCCGTTTTAGTTACTATTGAAAGGGCTGTATTGAGAATTTTCAAATCCTCATGAATTCTTTATTCTTATCGTTAGAGTACTTAAGTGTATGAACATGTTCAAAAAATAATCTCTCTGTTTCCAGGAGAGGAGTTGGATGTTTAAGACACTCACCCATGATCTTGTGGACGTTTGTCGCCTTGAGGCCCATGAGATCCGGCAGCTGGTCAATTATGATCTCTCTCTCTGCTGTCCGCTTATGAACCCGCTCAATACTTCGCCTTTGCCAGTCTGTCCAATAAATATAGTCCCCCAGCAGGGTGAAGCCAAAGATGTGGGGTAGCTTATCCTCCACAAGGACTCTTCTGCTGCTTCCATCTGTTTTCATGACCTTCACGAGTACAAACACACACACACACAGACACACATACAAGACAGGTTTGAATGCGTAAGCTCAGATTCTTGCACAGTGCAATTCTGGTCAGCCAATGCAGTTGAATAAATCCCACACTGTAACTCAAAAGATTAACAGGTGCATTTCTGCATTAACGTCTGCCAAACAGCCTCCTTTAATAAATTTCCTTCTACAAATTCCATTACACCTAATTGGAAAATATTAGACTTTACATGAGACATGTCATTAAGTCTCAACTCTGCAGTCAGGAACTAGCTAATAGTAGAAACTGTAGACTCAGCAAGATTCTTTTTAGTATATTTTTCCCACTTTTTATTCTTTCTTTTTCTATTCCCTTTCCCTAAGTTTAGTTTGTACTAGCTTTTACTATTGTAAACAATTCTTACTAAAAATTATATTAAAAAGAAGAATCAAGCCAAATGCAAAAATGTGTCTCCAACACAGAGAAAAGTATCCCGATCACAAAAAGAGGAAGACTTATTTACAGCAAATTCCATTACTTCAATTTTATTTTTCTAAAATGAACCAGTTACTAACCTGGATTTACAACTTTACTGAGCTCATAAAAACGATGAATTGCCACTTTTATTACGGCTGGCCATTCAAAGGCAACTGCTTCTTTTTCAAAACTCTCAGGCCAAAAGGATCACTGGAGACAGGGTCCTAGATACAGAACTTCAGAACCGGGATCAGCTCTATTTCAGCCCACATTAGAATTCCTACAACTTATTCCAGAGGGCAACTGGGCAGAGATTAGTCTCTCCTGCCCAATTCTGCTCACTTATTTTTATAAGGGAAAAAAATGAAATCCTCTCCGCCTAGCAAGCTTTTGGATGAGCGATGCATCAAAACCAGGGAGCAGATCCAAGTCCATCTTCCTGTTCCCAGGTACAGGAGCCACTGCCCTTAAGAAGTGTGGGGAGCAGCAGCTGGAAAGGGGACCCCCCCAAAGGCAGGTTTGAACTTCCGCCAGGGTAGAACAGTTCCTTTTTTTGTGTGAGCTTTTAAGTGCCGTTCCTTTTTGAACCTCTGGGTTGGGTCAGGGAGAAAGAGGTATATATAATAATAATAATAATAATACCCGGGAGACATGGTGGGATGCTGCTGCAGAGAAAGGAAGGTCGTGGTTGGGCTTCCTTCCTTTCAGAGAGCCATCTAACCAAGGATGTCGAGGCGACAGGGATGGTGGTGCACCTTCCAGGCAGATGTTCCTGCTCCTCCATCCCAGCTCAGTGGCTCGTTCAGTCATTTATTATCCATGGTTTCCTCTTGGATGAAAGTGCAGACCTGCTACGTTTTACAGAGGCTGGCTGAGAGGGAGCAGGAAATCCTTTTCTCTACTGCCGTCGGCTGAACCTCTCTGTGGAGCACCCGGCTGAAGCCAGCACCTTTCCCTTGCTTGAGTGTTGAGAAAGGCAAGGGGGGGCTTTCCCTAATAAAATACACCCTCAGGTCACAATCATGTAATCCCAAGATGCTGCGACCATCGTAGATGCAATGCAGCACCTGAACCGCAATCATGTGATTTGAGGGAACGGTGGGAATATAACCTAAAGAATAGATGCTAAGCCACTTTTCTAAAGCTGTCATAATTTCAAACAACTGTTAAAACAAGTGGTTGTAAGCGGAGTATTACACGTATATAGAGCTTCTATATTGTTTAAATATAGTAACTACTGTACATAAGCTACACATACGTTATTTATTATATATATATAAGCTATGTATATACAACAGGGAGCAAACCCCAACTTCCTCACGCGGATGATGCAACCTAGTTGCGTAACGAAGCATCTGCAAGGAATCAACCCAGGCTCAGGGAGCGTTGAGGGCTCCACGGTTCAATCCTGAGCTACAGATATTTTTTTTCTACCGGATTCTCTGACTGCATGCAGAACATACTATACTTCTTAAAACTTACATATATTGGTTTTATAGCCTTACTCCTTATTTAAATATACGAGAGTCTCTGCAGGAGATAAAAGCAGAGTCTTGCTATCCCACTGTATGCAGAGGGGAAGATGTCCCGTAGGAACGTCCCTATAACCAGACCTGTTCTGAGGAGGCCGGCCGGATCTGCTATGTTGGACGGCTTCCATCTTTAGTTTCTGTAAAAGGATCCCTCTCTCACCTAGAAAGCATCGATCCCAAGGGAAGATGAGAAGGAAATGCCAGTATTTCAAGACCGCTGCCAAGAAAGTAGCACGTTTGCAGGCCACTTCATCCAAGTAATTCTGGAGAAGACCAGAAGTGATGATCAAGCTGCTCCACCTGTTCAAGGTGACCATGTACCTACCACAGTAAGTCCTTCAGGTACAAAGACACACACACCCCTTTTTTTTTTTAGATGAAACGCAGTTTAAACAAAATCAATTCACCAAGTAGGGAATGTTGATTTACGAACAGAAAATGAGAACAGGCTACAAGAAACAGCTGCTCCTTCTTTTCCTGACTCTTGAGACTGTATTTCATACTCATCCTTAAATAGAGGTCCCGTCTAGCAAAATTCCTGGCTCCTCACAAGAGCATTTGAGAAGAGGAGAAAGCGAGGCAGCAGAAGAACACGTCAGTGCTGCGTTGTCAATAGCTTCAGGAGGAGAGGCTGCTTCTCAGAGGAAAGGAATCAAAAGGCCTGCAGGCAAGAAGCTCTTGGTCTAAATTTCAGCCTTTAACCTTTGGGGCCGATTTTAACCACAGCGTGGATGGATTTCACAAGGCAAGACGGCTCTTAACTACAAGGATAAAAACAACAACAGAAAACATATGCGGCTTCCCACATCACACGCCAGTGACCAAGCTCCAGGCGCACAGATGTCCCGCTTCAGAAGATACTGGCGAGCAAATATGCCAGTTTCGATTTGCAGGGCAACGGACGCACAACGGCTCCGAACTGCTCTGGAAGTCCCGCATCGCTTTAAAAAAGCCAGTAACAAAACCTGCCAATCTTTTCCCCCCCTTTTTTTTGGCTGCTTCTGAATGACTTCATTGAAATTATCCCCACACCCTCTCAGACAAGGTCCAGCTCCACAGGACATTAAGAGGGACTGATGAAGAATCCCAGTGACCAAGAACCCCAGAAGGGCTCAGAGAAGTCATTATGGCAGCCAAGACCCCAACCCTGCCCTTTTTAGGGTCGGGCTGCCATTGTGACTTTTTTAAACCCACCTCGGCCTCTACGGATGCCCCTGCAGGACAACTGATACTCCCCTTTATTTATTGGCTTCCTTGTTTTAGTTACCTACTGCCCAGATGACTTTGGGCGGCTTACCACCAAAAGCCAACTTATTAAGAACAGCAAAGTACAGAAACGAAACAAAATGGAAAGAAAACTTCCCTCTCCCTCCAATATTCAAAAAGTTTAGCTTTAAGGATAAAGCAACACAGAGAAAACAACTAAAAGAAGGAAAAACTAGCAGGATGTTGTTGATATCCATTGCACTGCACGGAGTTTTAGGCATACTACATACCAAGAGTGGGGACATGCCCTGTTTTGGATGCAAAATGAGCTTTTCTCTTATTTTGGAAGCATTTCAAGCTTGAAGCAGAGTTTCCACATTCTTCCCAAATGAAGAATGGCAGTGCCTCACGTGTTCAAAATGGCAGTGCCTCACATGAATTTAAGGCCTCAAGATTTCCACACTATACACAACTGTCTGTCCAGCGTACAGAAGCTCAAGGAAAGTTATTGGTGCCACTGTTCCTTCTCTCTCTGGCAATGGATTTGATTTCTTTCTAGCTCATCTGGAGAGCCTAAGAAAGGGAATAATTCTTCTCCCCAGACTGATCATTCCCTCAATTAAGTAAAAGCCTCCACTAAAAATTCCCATTGTTCTGAGGCAGAATACTCAACTCTTGGAGTAAGGAGATGTTTCCTTCTCTTGACTGTGGGAAACATATTTACAAGTAGAATAGAGATCCGAGTCTGGAATTGGTACCTGAACTGCAAAGTGACCTACTTTTGCAGAGTTGCAGAAGTTGTGTGGAGTTGTGACTGTATCCGATCAGTGTTTTTGAACTCAGCACATCAAAGGCCAGAGGGCCGTCGCACTTATCCGTACGCCAAGGGGAAAGTGCCAGAAAGGCCCAACAGAATAGGAAGTTCTCAAAAAATGGAGGGACTAAAAAGATGGAATATCTCTGCAAGAGACCTGAGGATTTGCCACACAAAAGAGGTTCAGCAAAAATTCACACTCCACGTATAGCTGTTCCAAAGAGAAGGAGAACATTTCAAACAATACTATGAGTAACACTTTACTCTGTTCTACTTCAGCTCGTGAATGGAGTGAAAGCAGCTACTCAAGATTTGCAGAGCCTTCCACTCTGTGTTTTCTAAAAGAAAATTCATGGAGAATCTCTCTTCTTTAATTAGCAATGATCGGTTATTACGAAATGCTGAGTTCCTGACCAAACAATCAGAAAGGAAATTAATTACAGGGCTTCTGGCTCAGGCACACCCCATCACAAACAAGGTTTCCCTCTGTAACCAACGTTCAGCCAGGATCACCATCATCCTTACTCGCAATCGCTACGTGATCCTTCTTTCAGAAATATTGGCATGAATGGATCGCACAAATCGTTTTAAGTTAAGACATTCTGCCTCTGTGCATTTTTTAAAGCTTCAAGGAGATCTTCCCAGAAGTTTGGTTGTTAAGTTGTATATTGTGAACGTTAAGTTTGCCTTTCACCCATAATAGATGGAATTATTTTGGGATCAGTTTTCCCCATTCCAAGAAGATATTTTAAAGACCTATACAATTTTAATATTTAGCAACTGTCGCAGGCATTACTAGTTTAAGTAAATCTTACTAGACTTGACTACAGAGCAAATGTACATTTAGGGCATTAGCATTATACTCTGCCTGGAAACAGACTTTAAAATGTTTCTAGAAAGGGCTGTGGAATTAGGGCCTCAGGCACACACGCCGTATCAAAATTCATTAGGATGTGTTGGAATGGTTTGACCAGCATAGAATTACAGTCAGCGGCAAGTTGGGGAGATCCATTTCGTCTGCATTCTTCCCTCATTGCACAAATCCTGGCACCTGGTCAATTTCTCCAGCCTCTCCACAGAAAGTGGTGCAAAGGGGGGAGGAGGAACTGAGCAGCAAGTCTAAAGCATCATAAAGCCGCCTCGGAGAGAAGAAAGGAATCACAAGGGGTTAGGATAATGTCTTTTTTCCCAAAAACCCTGTGCAGGAAAGGAATGAAGTGCGCTTCCCAAAAAGCACATCTGGAACCTTCTCCTGCTTTGGACTCTTTAGTGCTGGAGGAGGAGGAGGAGGAGGAGGAGGAGAGGATTATATTCCCCAGCGTGAAAGTTGATCAGACAATGGTTAATGTTTCGGAGGGGGGAGAAGGCTGCTCCAAAGCTCACCACAGGGGGTGTTGGGGTGGTTTTTAACCTTCGCAGAATAAGAAACACAAAGATGAAAATTGAAAACTCACAGAGACCCAGCTGCAAGGAGGCAGGCTGTTTGAAAGGGCTGCCAGACAGACCCAGTTAAGTCCATCAGCGCTGGATGAATTTGAACCGAATCCTCATTTTAAGACGGGCCGCGTCGGTGATTTCACGCCCGCCCCGCCCCCTCCAGTCTCATCTCCAGGCAGAAGATATAAACATGTAATCCCAGCCCAGCAAAGCAGATCGTGCATTTTTAACCTCACGGCATGACGACAGGGAGAGAAAGGAAGCCAGGGAGGAATTGTCCCCCCCCCCCCCCCCCCGTTCATAAACAGCCGACCAATTCGACAGACGTTCATAGGTGGAGAAAATTGATTGAGATAAAGGAGGAAGCCCCAGACCGCAGCAGACCTCCCCCTTCTTCTCCGCTCAGCTGCAGGCTGCCAGATAAATGGGGAACAAAAGCCCCCTGCTGAGACCCCTGCCAACAGCCATTAGTCCCTGCGGAGGCGGCTTTATTATTAGTATTATCCGGGGAACAGCAACAGGGCCACAGGAACCAGCAAGCTTGAAAAAAGGAAAACACATAAGCATGTAGAAGACATGGGGGGGGGGGGGGGATATAAGATGCAATATTGGGTTTTGCAAGAGACTTGATTCTTTTCCCGGCTAATTCTACAAAACTCTCGCCTGAGAAGTGCTGCTTGAGAGAAACAAAAAATATACGCGCATGCACGTTTTAAATTGGAAGCCTTAAGAGTTGGCGTCATTTTATACACTGCAAAATGTTGGTGTCTTTGTTCTACGAGAAATCCTCGGCTTACAGCAGTTTGTTTAGTGGTCATCCGAAGTTACAACGGCATTGAAGGAAGTGACTTACGACCGTTTTTCACACTTACAACCGTCACAGAGGGCGATTAGATCACCCTGGGATGTCATCTCATATTGTAAACTGTAAAGATGTAAAAACTGTCACTAACTCTTTATTCGTAACTGACCCTGCCGTTCATTTCTCATCAAGAACGTGAACTGGGCCAGCGACCCAAACAGCACATCTCAAGGAAGTGCTTTGGAGTTTGGACTAAGGAAGAGAAATGGAAATAACAAACCTCAATTTTGTCCGTTTTGGCATCTCCCCAGTATATCATGTTTTCAATATAATCCAGGGCCAAACCATTTGGCCAGCCGAGGGAGGTGTTTACCAAGACGACTCGGTCAGAACCATCTAAGGCGGCCCTCTCGATCTTGGGAATCTCTCCCCAGTCTGTCCAGTACATGTAGCTAAAAGGAAAAGGACAAGAGGGAATAAAACATGGGCTGCAAAAACCGTGCAGTATTGACTAGAGACTAAACTCTGCTAACTTTGGCACGTGGCCTCTACTTTCTTTAATTGGCATTATTTTTACTTAAACCTATCTGCAAAATTGCCTGGTTGAACTCCCACGACAATCTCCTGTAGAATTCTCATAAATAGTACTTCACGAACGTGGAATATATCCAGTATTTTTTTTTCTTTTGTTCAATCCTGAATGATTCTCAGAAACTGCAGTCTCTGCAGTTTTCTTGGCAAGGTATTTCAGAAGTGGTTTGCCATTGCCTCCTTCTTAGGGCTGAGACACAGTGGCTGGCCCAAGGTCAGCCAGCTGGTCTCGTGCCCAAGGTGGGACTAGAACTTACAGTCTCCTGGTTCCTAGCCAGATGCCTTCACCACTACACCAAGCTGGGTCTTCTCCAACATTAGATCAGCCTATTTGCTGGAGAAAAATCCCCAAAGACCATCATCCTTTCTCCCTTTTCTTAAAAGTGTCAGGGTGATTAGAAAGACATCATAAAAGCAAATGTTATCCACGCTATGTTCAAGTTGCAGATCTATGACAGAGTTAAAATGTTTTCAACCCTATTACCCAAGGGCTTAAAAAAAAAGAGTAATGCAAATGGAAAGCAATTTAAAACTGTCTCAGTTCATTATTTTAAGGAAGAGGGGAAACATCAGCATTAAAAGAGGTTCACAGTATCTCACAACAGGCAACTCAGAAAATGTGTAATGACACACTGTGGGGATCCCTTAGGTGACAATGCAGAGGATCAAGCAGATGGACTGCACTTTTTTTGACTTTGTTACGGTTTCAACCAATCGAGTGCAGCCTGGTCAATAGCCTAGGAAATCCTTGTAGAAATTTCAGCTGCTTTTACATGGGGCCTTATGCTCCAAGCTAATTTTCAGTTTAGCATCCAAATTCCTCATTATACTTTCATGTTGTAAATCAAATCTCATCTTGGAGGAAGAGAGCAGATGAACAGGCTCTTTGCAACTATGGGCTATTCTAAAACAAGCTAAAAAGCTCCTATTGGTCCCAAATAATCCTCCTTTAAGTACTCTAAAATGGAGAACAATCACCAGGAATTATTTATGACCAGTAAAGGGAGATTCGTATTTCTGAATCAGGGAAAGCATCTTGAAATGAACCGTAGATTTGACTTCAAGTATATGGTAATTCTTAATTTTTTAAAACCTTTATAATAAAAAATATGTGCCTTACCCAATCATAGGGTCCAAAACTATAGCTCTCGGCTCTTCCAGGTCTTCTGAGATCAAGATCTTCCTCATAGTCCCATTAAGTCTTGTGACTTCGATGCGGTCGGTCCCCGTATCTGTCCAGTAAAGATTTCGGGCCACCCAATCCACAGCGATGCCATCAGGGTGTGCAATTTGTGCCTGTACGACAAACTGGCTAGCTGACCCATCCAGGAACGAACGCCTGATGGCTCTCACTTCATCATCTGTCCAATAAATATACCCTTCCACGGGGTCATAGTCAATAGCAATGGCGTGCCGAATGTCTTCCAACTCCAGCACAATATCCGTGAAATCCGGCGTGTCCAAGGAGATCCGCCTCAGATCCGTCCTCCGGGCCAGCAGTAGCAGCTCCATGGCTCCTGCACAGAGGAAACCCACCAAATTAAAATCAAAATCACTTCTTTGTTGAAAACATACAGGAATTTCATGGTATTTAGATCTCTGTGACATCACGTGTAACCGACAACTGACCTACCATCAGTCAACGAGTCCAGGGCTGCCGGGCAGTGGGGAAACGTTGGGAAAGGAAGGAATGAAGCCATTAATCTTTGCAAGCTGGGTCTGGTGGGGGAAACAGCTCTCCGCATTTCCTACATGAAGGCAAATTGAATGGCTGGCCAAGCAGGGACAAAGGTAGCCAGGGAAAGGATGGAAGCCTGGGAAACGGGCTCCTTGTCAGTCAACAGGAGTGTTGATTTATCACCGGCCTATCAGGTACTTAGGAGCCGAGGGTGTGGCAGCACAAGGAAACAAGAGCCAATAGTCAGCCCTCAACACACCAATCGATCAATAGGAAGCCACACCCAGCCACATAAATACCGTACTACGCACAGAATAGCCAACGCACACATTCCAGTAGAGAGAAGTTCCCCGAGGGTGATGGGCTTCAGCACGGGTCCAAAAGCTCAGGAAACTGACCCTCTGGTCCAGGTGACCAACCTCTAGATTGGATCCTCACTACTTCC
The DNA here is from genome assembly GCA_023970755.1 of Azemiops feae. Lineage (NCBI taxonomy): Eukaryota > Metazoa > Chordata > Lepidosauria > Squamata > Viperidae > Azemiops > Azemiops feae. Next base: position 80,155 of record JALGBA010000721.1, on the reverse strand, counting down.
TCCTTCCGGCCACCTCAAGACCCTGGCCTCCCCTTAACAGCCTAAGAACAGCCTTCTGCTCTCCACCGAGGAGCCGATGGCTTTGATCAGCTTATCCATGGAAGAGACGTCTGGCAGATGCTCCGGCTGAGCCATTTCTCAAACTGACCCAGAGCAGAGGCCGGGCGTCTCACTGCTGAGGTACTTGGGCTGCCAGCAATCTGAAGCCACAATCCCAGGAGGAAGGAAGCAGCAAGCCTTTCCCCCTCCTCTCCCATCCTGCAGCCCCGCTCAGAACAATTGACGGTCTGTTGTGGAACATCAGCAACTTGCGAGCGCGGTCGCTGGGGGGGGGGGAGCTTCCCCTCTGCTTCCTCCCAGACACATCATCAGAGTTTGTGCTCCTCTCTGCAGTGATCCTGATCAAGGCCTGGCAATAAATCTGTGTGAACAGCAACCTGGGGAATTCACAGTGCGCGCACACACACACACGCACGGGCTCTTCCAATCGCATCAGCTTTCAACTGAAAATGTTGGCCATCCCTAACTTAGGCAATGGCCTATCACCCATGTGAGAAAAAGGAAGCCTCTGCAGTTCTCTTTTTTAGGAATTAAAAGTTGATTTCATCTTCGCCGCCATAAAACGCAAGAACAGAACCCGCAGCGCAGAACTGACACAGCCTGGGGTTTGGGGCTTGCAAACCAGGCCTTTTTCTTTCTCTCCTTTCCCTGGCGGTGGATTGTTCCCTTTCATCTGCTCCCAACAGCCTCTCATCTGTCCCCATCAGCACACGAGGGCTGCAGAGAGAAGCCTTCCATTTTAGAAGCTGTGGGAGAAAATAAATAGAAACAAACTCAGAGAACTAAGAACTAAGGAGAAACTTCCTGAGAGTTAGAACAATTAACCAGTGGAACCACCTGCCTCCAGAAGCGGTGAATGCTCCAACACTGGAAGTTTTTAAGAAGAGACTGGACAGCCATTTGTCCGAAATGGTATAGGGTTACCTGCCTGAGCAGGGGGGTTCGACTAGATGACTTCCAAGGTCCCTTCCAACTACTACTACTACTATTATTATTATTATTAATTATTATTATTATTATTATTATTATTATCTTTTATTCATTAAACATGAACCTCAGTCAACTGAACATTCAGATTGGCTGGCGCTGATGGTTGACACGGGTTGCTGCCAGCATCCTAGGTGTCAACCAGGTACCTTCTTAAAATATAAGATGTTCCGAGTAGCGCAGTTTTTTGTAACATTGCTGGAGTTATTGCAGGAAGCTGCAGTTTCTTGATGTGTTTTGCGAAGTTTTTTGACACAGTTCCCAGTGCCCCGATGACAATGGGTACCACTATTATTATTATTATATTATTATTATTATAGTTGAAGTGGTGACTGATTATGCTGATTACGGCATCCTTGTTGCATCCTGTCATGTATGATTTTTCTGGGACTGCGCAGCTTCTGAGCTTCTTCAAAGAGATGCCAAGAGGTTTACACCCCCTTCCAGGGAGCTTTTCTGCTTCTTACTGTTGGGATTTCCCCCCCTGCAATCACCCAGAATCCGCCTTCTTGAAGCTCAAAACCACATCGTGACTCTTGAAGAGCTCTTCACCCTCTTCTGAAGAGGAGGATTCAGCCACTACTTACTACGTTGTGTGAACAAGACAATTTCAGAACTACTTGGAAATGCAGGATAAAATGAACATGAAGGCGCGTTGGACAAGCTCTCTTGTCATCGGGGTGCAAGGTGCTTCAGAAATTCAGAATTTCACTGCCAGACAAAGTGGACCACTCTGTTGAATGGAGAAGACAACCCTACACATGTTTCTGAGGGTCTCTGGAACTACAGGTGGTCCTCGGACTTACAACCATTCATTCAGTGACCATTCAAAGTTACAACCGCGCTGAAAAAAGTAACATACGGCCATTTTCCTCATTTAACCTACTTGCAGCCTCCCCAGGGCCACGCGATCAAAATTCGGACACTTGGCAAAGGGTTCATATTTATGACGGTCGCAGTGCCCCAGGGTCACGTGATCCCCTTTCGCGACCTTCCGACAAGCAAAATCAACGGGGAAGCCAGATTCACTTAACAACCGGGTCCCCTATTTAACAACTGCATTGATTCGCTTAACAACGGTAGTAAGAAAAGTCGCAAAATGGGGCAAAACTCCCTTGATAACTGTCTTGCTTAGCAACAGAAATTCAGGGCTCGATTGTGGTCATAAGTCCGAGACTGCCTATACTCCTATTTACTCTAGGCAAAGGAGGAAATCATATACAGATGATGCCAAAGACGTGCATTAACATTCTGGCTGTTCTTTCCAAAGCCAAATTGACTCGTTCTTCAATCAAGATTGTATCGTACTGAGAAAAAAAAAAAAAAACCACAGCCACACAGGAATGGCACGACCAACATCAGAGAGCGCTTTACACACCACAAATATCTCTAAGACAACTCTGGGAGCCACTATAAGATCATCTTACCAGCAGCCTGTCTTTTTTTTTTTTTTTTCCCCGTCTCTCTCAGGCCTGGCTGCCTCTTGCTCACCAGGGTTATTTTTGCACTAAATAGTAGCAAATGGGAGTTTCTGGTCATATTCAGGCTTAAAGGTTGTTTTGAAAGTAGGCAGCCACAGAATTTAAGTGGCCTGACAGTGCTACCAGCCCTAAAAATCACTTACCACAGATTTAATTTTATGCCATTTCCTAAAAGGTTTTCCCTACAGAGTCTTGGGATTGCTGGAAACAGGAAGCAAAGGGCAACTGGGCCTTCAAGGAGTGAATTAAAAATAAGAGACTTACAAAAAGGTTTCTCTCTGCTCAGGCCTTCTGCCTCCCCCAAAAATTAGTTGCCATGGAAACTACTCTAGCGAGGTCAGCCAGATTTCACCTTCTCCACCAGGGCCAAGTAGTATAAATGTTATAAATTCCACAGAGTATTTTCTGGCTTTCAAACTTCTTCTGAATACTGCACTCCAACATGTTGCAGAAAAAAAGTCTGACTATCAAGAGCCTGGGTGGTCTGAATCACTGTTTTAAAAAGGGGGAATGTTCGGTCCCTTGCAGAAAATGTATATTTGTTCCCAGTAATTTATCACTAATACATCTTCTCCCTCATTTTTTACTCAGTTTAGGGGGGGGGGAGATTTTGGTACAATTACAGCAATGAAGGGGTTGATGGATCGCAGACATGTATTTTTTTTTTCCCCCCTGAGGAAAAAGTTAAAATTCAGCACTGCACAGCTGGGCTTACTTCCTCCAATTTCCTCTCTCTCTTTGTTTTAAACAATTTAAAAAATGAGGTTTATTAACTTGATTGGGAAAAGTCGAATGAAGCAGTTTTGTTCCTCAAAGTTGTATTCCCGCAAGTAGAGAAAACCGCCTTTTCCAAATTCTGCTTAATGAAACTTAGATAAAGAGAGGGTTTTATTTTTGTTTTTGTTTTTTTACTAATTTTGGCTACCTCATCACCTATGGTCATTCCCGGTCAGGGAAAATTCCCATGGGCATTCACACACCTAATAGGAGCCAATCTGGTTTACTGTTTAAGGCAGGGGTCCTCAACCGTGGCAACTTTAAAACTTGTGGACTACAACTCCCAGAATTCCCCAGCCAGCATAGCTGGGAGTTGGAAGTCCACACGTCTTAAAGTTGCCACGGTTGAGGACCCCTGGTTTAAGGCATCAGGCTAGAAATCAGGAGGCTGTGAGTTCTAGTCCCGCTTTAATCATGAAAGCCCACTAGGTGACCTTGGGCTAGTCACTCTCTCTCAACCCAACCCACCTCACAAGGTTGTTGTCATGAGGAAAATAGGGAGAGGAAGGTGCATTAGATATGTTTGCTATCTTGAGTTTTTTTTTCTTTTTTTATAAAAGAACAATAAAGGCGGGATATAAATACATTAAATAAATACTAAATCTTCCAGCTGGAATACTTGGTGATGCATATAAAAAGGGATGGGGCTTTCATCAGATGGTCCCCACCATCACCTTAACATTTCTGACCCCCCCCCTGCTTAGCGCTTACGCCCAACTGAAACTTACCCTCTTTGCAAGTCTTCTTATTCTCAAGGAGTTTCACCCCTGTGGGACAGGCACAGCGATAAAAGGGCTTGATGGGGGACATCAGACACAGATGGGAACAGCCACCGTTATTATTCCGGCAGGGGTTTGTAGCTGTCAAAAACACAAAGCACAGAACAGTCTCCCTGTTAGCAGCAAACCTGCCATGTCAAGAGGGGGAAAGCGTGAAAGGTAAAATGAACACGCGTGTCCCAACACGCTCCAAAGCAGCTCAAGGCAGAACACTTCCCACGTAGTATCTGAACTGCAGGGGTGGGTATTTATGAACAGTGGAGCTGTGCATGTGTGTGTAAAGGAAAACATATTAAGACAGCCCTATTAAAACAGTGTAGAACAGTGTAGTCCAGGGGTCCTCAACCTTGGCAACTTTAGGACTTGTGGACTTCAACTCCCAGAATTCCCCAGCCAGCATGGGGACCTCTGACCTAAGTCATCTTCCTGTATTCCCTCACAAGGTTTCACAGGAAGGGCCAACAGTGTTTTAACTGAGCTCTTGTACAACAAGAGACTGGGGAGATACATGAAGCACTTCTGAATTTTAATTTTCCTCCACACCTGTCTTTATCAAACAATGGAGGGAAAGGCATCCACAGCCCCATCTGTGACTCTGACAAACTCTAGTAAAATCTGATGGCAAAATGACTGATTTACAGCAGGGCAATTTGGGCATTTTTTTCCCCTGTAATTGAAAGATCAAAATGGCAAATCTCAAAATCAATATATTAAAGACCAAGGTATTTGATTTTTCTACCTGGCATATAAAATGGAGTGGAGTACGCTTAATGTAAGTGTAGTTTGATCTTTTTCTTTTTAAGTCTAGCTTCTTTTGTTTACTATTCAGCTTCTTCAACCACAAAAAAGATTGCCTCCCCAAAATAAGCACAATGGCTGGGTACCTACAGTGTAGAAACTGTACATATGAAAAACCTGCAAAACAAATTGAGAATTTCCACCTGGGCCATTCTGGAAACGGCACGAGGGACTCACCACTGGGCTGCCGTTGTTGGCTAAAGACGTGGATATCCATGGGAGAAAAGATGTTGGAGTGTATTTCACGCAGGTTCTGTCCAGTGTATTTGTTGCAGGCCAGGATGGAACGAGTGGTCCAATCCGTCCAATACAGCGTGTCACCAAATAACGTCAGAGCAAATGGATGCGGCAGGGACCCTTTGATCACAGCTTGCCTGGAAATAAGTAAAGGGTGTGTTGCACTATAAACCGTCTCCCTGGATCTAGGCAAGGCCAGCATTTTAGATCCTCTTCTGACCTTCTTGAAATCGGGACGGACCTGCGAAATTTGCAATCTGTGACTTTTCTCCCTTGAAAGAGCTGGGAGGCTGGAATGCATTCCTTTTCATTAACTTTCAAGCAGAATATTAGCCCCAGAATGAACTCAAAAGAATTCACGAGTCTGATGGAACGTTTCACATTTAAGTCTTAAAATTTTGTTTAATGTAATTTGTACAGTAGCGAAGGAGAAACGGATTGGTGCACAAGTAGACACAGTCATTCTTTTAACGGGACCAGAGAGGGCCTCTGTAGGCTTGCAATGCCACAAGACCTAATTAGGACGAACTTTTTCCCACCACCATATAAATTAATTCCCACAAGCACCCTGCGTGTGTCACGGGAGGATTTCCAAGAATGAGTTCAAAAAACAGATTTCTAGACTGCTCAAAAGCAAGCTCCATTCAGCAGTCGTTTGCGTTAAAGTAGTTCTTGACTAACAACCACAGTGGGGATTGCTAAACAAGGCAGTTCCTAAGTGAGTTGCACCCACTTTTATGATCTTTTCTGCCATGGTTGTTAAACAAATGAGCAGAGCAGAGCAGAATAGAATGAATAGAATATAACTGCAGTTGTTAAGTGAATCAGGTTGTTCCCCCATTCATTTTGTTTGTCAGACGCCAGCTGAGAAGATTGCAAGTTCCAATCACAGGACCTCAGGACAGCGCAAGTGTCACAACTACACAACACTGGCCAAGTCATGAATTTTGGTCACATGACTATGGGGATGCTCCAACATTCATAAGTGTGAGAACCAGTCATAAGTCCCTGTTTTCAATGCCACTGTAAACCTTGACAGGTTGCTAAACAAATCATTGTAAGCCGAGGACTGCCTGTGTGTACAGAAAAGATGGTGGCCGTTAGAACAGTCATACTCAAGTACTAGAAAGAAATCACGCTGTGTGGGATGTTGTGTTTTAAAAGGGAAAATAATTATCAACATTTAGAAAAGACATTCTGATGATCATTTAATAGATTTCAATAAAACATCAACGTTTTCACCCAGTCAAACTCTCTCTCTCTTCCATGTTAGGAACAGCACAATTGTATGGATGCTTATTTGCAAATAAACCTTGCTGAGTTCTGAATTTAAGTCTGTGCAACAATGTGCCTGAAATTACTGTTATTTTAGACACATTTTAATGCTAAGAACCTGCTACATTCTTCTATTTATAAGCCAGCTGTGTTTTAATACTAACAGAAAAACATGAACTAATGCTAAACATAGCTGATATAACCAGTTATTAATCTTAAATGTTCTATTAGAGTTAGGAACATAGAATGCTTTTAAAACTTGCTGGTTATTTAAATTGTGTTTAGCATTACATTCTATTGGACTTTTGAAAATCACATGTTATTTTAAAACCTATAAATCTCTACTATTGTTGTATCTCCAAATAGAAGTTGCTTTAATTTTTCTCTTCTCAAACACTAATTTGAGTGCAAATATTCAGAAAGAGTACAGCACTGAATGGTGAGCTGCTCCTAAAATTTTATTCTGTTCTCCAACATACAGTACAGAGAATGCAAAAACACTCATCGCATCGGGAAGAATGTTTCCCCAGAGACTATAAAGTGAATTTAATTTCCACCAGGAATACGTTAACAATTCATTAGGGCTGTTCCTGCAAGGTAAAATGAGAATTAATTGATTTTTCTTTAGCAGGCAAAACACAAGCCCTGCGTTTCAGTCCTTCTGGAATTCAGTGTTGCCAAACAGCTATTTGAAAAATGCCCTTGTTCGCTCTGAGGAAAAGAAAACCTTGGCAAAACGAACCCAGGGTCCTAAGTTCATATACTTCTCTTTCAGTCAGTGCTCTGATATTTCTCTTCTCTTCTGGGACATTAAATTGCTGCATATCATTACTGTTGAATTATGGCACCATTGCAGTAAATAAATAAGTAGCTTCCCTCTCAGGGTCTGGATACTGTACGAGTTATCTACGGGGAAGAACCGTCTCCGATTCAATCCTAGTGGCTGTCTAGGTGTTACGGCCCTCTGGAACCCGGGATGTTCCATCTTTGGCTTTGGATGGAATAGCAATAGCACTTCAGACTTGCCTTCTGCTCCGCAGTGCTTTACAGCACTCTCTGGGCGCTACAATACTAGCGTCTTGCCCCCAACAATCTGTCTCCTCATTTTACCGACCCGGGAAGGAGGGAAGGCTGAGTTAACCTCAAGCCCTGTCGGGATTGAATTCCAGACTGTGGGCAGAGTCAGCCTGCAGTGCTGCATTCTAACCACCAGGGTGCACTTCCCCGTTCAAGAACGGTGTTCGATCTGGGTGTATTCCTGGACTTACAGCTCCCGCTTAATGAGCAGGTTGCAGCTGTGGCCAGGAAAACCTTCGCACGACTTGATCCGGTACACCAGTCGCATTCTTTCCTAGATCAGAAGCCCTACAGGCAAGTCACTCCTACCGCGTGTCACTGGAAGGCTCAACTACTGCCATGTGATCTGCATGGGGCTTCCCTTTAAGACCACTGAGAACCAAAATGAAGCCGTGCGGGCAATAATTAGCATGCCTTAGCATGCCCATGTAATATCGCTGCTTCGCAGGTTGAACTGGTTATTAATATGCTTCTGGGTGCAATTCAAGGTGCTGGCAACTGACCTATGGAGTTCTAAATTGCCTCAGGCCTGGTTACTTGAGGGATCATCTCTCTCCTGTAGGATCAGCCAAGCCAGTTTGATCCAGCAGAGTTGGGTCACTCCAGATCCCTTCCATAAAGCAATGTCACCTACTGAGAGCCCGAAGCATGTCTTCTTCTCTGTCATGTTGCCTGCCCTCTGGAATGAGATTTCCCCCACGGGGGCTACTGCCCTACTGCCATTCTAGAAAGCCTTGAAGACCTGGCCGTTCTCCCAGGCCTCGGGGTAGGGTGGCTGACTGAATTAAATTAATCCACTGTGCATTCATGCACAGACGCCAGACACTCAATAGCCTGGACTTTTAAGTCATTGTACAATTTTCCACAAAGCCAGGAAATGAAAAGAACCATTAAAAGACAATGCTATTCTGCTGAAACAATTAAATGCAAGCAAGTATTCCAGGGGAGACCTCACAAAATCAGTCACAACTGCCCAACCAGTTGCATCCTATGCAGAAACCGAGTTATAAATAAAATATGGCAGCCTGCATTTTGGAATTACAAAGCTAATAAAAGATCTGGGATTTATTTGCAAATAATATTTCAGGAACAAAGAAGGCTTTTTCTTCCTTTTGTTTCTTGATCCTCTCAAGTCCCCTCTCCTTTCCTCCTCAAGCTGTTCCTTAAAATTCTGCAATTTGCGCACCAATGTTTGCATCGCACTGCCTCCAGCGTGTGGCAAAATCTAGATGGCCTTAATTAAGCAGCACCCTGCTTAGTCACTGCAGGCAGTCCTCAATTTAGGACCACAATTGTGCCTAAAATTTACGTTGCTAAATAAAACGCTTGTTGAGTTTAGCCTCATTTTACGATCTTTCTTGCCACAGTTGCTAAGTGAATCAATGCAGTTGTTAAGTGAGTAACATTGTTGTTAAGTGGATCTGGCTTCCCCGTTGAGTTTGCCTGTCAGAAGATCGCACAAAAAGGGGATCACGTGACACACACACACCCCCGGGACACTGTGCGTCCGTCATGAATATGAACCAGTTGCCGAGCATCTGAAGTTTGGTCATGTGACCGGGGGCGTGTGATGCAATGTGAAAGTCATTAGTCGCTTTTTTCAATGCTGTTGTAACTTTGAATGGTCACTAAATTAATTGTGGTAAGTCGAGGTCAGAACTTGGATCCAGATCTGAAGAGACGTTGCCAGAAATAGGCAGGAATTGTTACGGCTGGAACATTTTTTAAAGCCCAGAGAATCGAGAGGACATCCCCAAGAGGCTCAGGAAATGCGTTCCTAATTGACCGAAGGAGGGGCATCACAATCAGACTCCCAAAATTCTCTTATTAGAGCTAATTGAAATAGCTTTAGTCCTCCCAGGCTGTTGATCTCCTGGTCTGGCTGACCTAGAAAGGATCCCTCCGAGGACTGTAGGGTTGCCAGCTAGACTGGGAACTCAAAAACAACATTCTGAAAGAAAACAACAGCAATTCATCCGTGTTACGCTGAACTGCATGTAGTTGCTCTAGGAAAAACTCGGCAGCAAACTACCTGGTGGCCTAGGAGTTAGAAAACTACCAATACTCTAATCAGTGTTGGAAATGATTTTCTAATGGTTCTGATCCTTCCTCAAAGATCGTTTTCAGAGGATGACAAAGGAGGATCTCAGGTTTAGTTCTTGTACACTAGTGATCTCAGGGATCTGATGGAGGGGTTATTTTCTACATCCCAAGAAACAGAACAAGATCTGATATCTTGTGTTGGTTAGCACGCACATAAAGTCTGTGGGACAGTTCACCAATATGCCATCAATATGCAGATGACATTTCTCTTTCTTTGGTTGATGTTTGGTCAGCAATGGGTTAGATTAGGGTTCACAAATTGTCAGGCACAAGCAACCAGACCCACGCATGTAGACTTCAAGCTGGCTGCTTTTATTATATTCTGCCTGTTATATAGGAATGTCACCAGACTGCCAGCCTCAGCCTCGGAACAAATAGATCCCTCTGAGGACTGTAGGATTGTTAGCTAGACTGAGAACTCAAAAACAACATTCTGGATCTCTTGTGGCTGTGCAAGGACTCAAGGCTAATTCTGCGCTTGATGCCTTTCCCAACAAAAATTGAGACTAAATTGAGATAAGGCAGAATTGATCCCAATCAGAAAGAAAGTGTTCTTTGGAAACAGATTTCAACCCCTTTTGGATGTAGTGGTGGTAGCACCTTGGAAAAATCAGGGGCTCTGGGTGCTGTAGAATATAATCAACACATAAAATGTATAAAATTTACATTAACATATAAAAATTAAGATTAACATTTTAAAATTATAAGGTTCACAGGCTGGGGTAACGTTTGGATTCCGCTTTGCACCTGGATGCTCAGGTGGTGACTCAGATTAAGCTAGTGCAACAATTCTTTCTGTTCCTAATGAGGTCCAACTAGTCCCACCAACTTGGCCACAGAGGCATGACTCAATTAAATCCAAATTAACATGCTGTATATGAGGCAACCACACTGAAAAACAATCTTGGGAAAGTGCAACTGACTTAGAACGCAAGAACTAGGAAGCTGGAATTGCACACAGGCAGAATCATATTATAAGGATTAGATTGGTTAACAGATACTTTCTGGACATTATTCCAAGTTTGGTGACACTTCAGAGCTTAAAACGGTTTGTGTCTGGGACAGTTTAGGAACTGCATCATCTTATGTCAACACAATTTTGTCTTAAGAGGATGAAGAGGTTCTTTCCTTTGTCCCAAACATAGGAGGCACCATTGCTGAATACAAAATAATCAGAGCAAAGTGAAGGGACAACAATCTATACATGTAATAAACAGTAATAAACAGCAGAATTCACAAGAGTGACCTGTAAATCCTTTTTTCTTATTCTTTACATTTCAAATGAATAATTTTTGAAACAATGGTGCCCACATTAGTTTCATTTTTATTCATCTCTGATCACATTTTCAATGAAGCAACTTGGGTACAGCTGCTGAATGACTGGACATTCATTTGCCATCCTTCTGGGTCTGTCTTACTGCGAAAATCATTGGCCAATAAGGTCAAAATGCAGGGGGGGGGCAAGTTGAGATAAATAATAGGCGGCCTAGACATCAGCCAAAATGATTCACACCGTTGCAAAAATGCACAACAGCAGAGCCACAAAAGTCTTCAGGTAGACACTTCAATATATAATTATCTCTTAATATAACTACATTAAAGGATAATTCTTTACATTCAGTCTTTGCATTAAGTACAGTCTTTTACATTAGGACTGTGCAATGTTTTTAATATAGTCATGTCCTAAAAATGAATGACTATACGTGAGATTTAGTTGTGGAGGAAAAAAGCACTTTTTCTGGCACTGAATTTAGACACTCAAGCCATTAGAATACCATTCGGCAACCTTGGCTGTTTTATGACTCGAGGACTTCAACTCCCAGAATTCCTGAGCCAGCCAGAGGTTTCCAAGCTGAGCCATGCCTGGCTGAGGAATTCTGGGAGTTGAAGTCCACGAGTCATAAAACAGCCAAGGTTGCCTATCCCTGCGCCTGGGCTATTTGTCCAGAGTGCCTCAAAGATTTTTTTTTTAAAAAATTGTTATTCTGAAAACCCAGGCCACATTCATCCAGTGGTTTTTCTGAGCTCACTTAAAAAAAAATCAACAAACATATATAACCACAGTGAATCCAGTAAGTATATTTGGGTGACTGCAATTGACATTAAAGGATCAGCTACACAAACCAACTGAACAAAACCACAGATGGGCCAAAGAGAGGGATATCCTAATTATGAGAAAAAGCTTCCCCAGCCTGCAATCTGTAATGGCGTACACATGTATACTGTGTGTTCTACATGTGGTCACATCCAATTAGAAGACTAGGTTATGGGTAGCCCTTACTCAGCTATATGTCACAGCTCTGCCAGGGAAGGGACAATTATTGATAGGGACCCTCTTTTAAGCCAAATGCTTCTTTTTCCCTTCAGCTATAAATTCAGACTGCCAATGACTGAAAATTATCCCATTCAAAGATATGCCATAGTTGTAAATGTTTCTATATTTCAGTGCACTTTAAACAAATGATTTCATAAACATTTTTAATAGTTTTGAATAGCTGCATAATTTTCCCACACTTAATATTCACTATCACAATTTACCCCCAGTTGAAAGAATTTCACACAGCATGCAAAATAAACAAAAAATATAAAAGTAATATTAAACACAGTGTTTCATTATTATTTTTTTTCAAATGCCAGCTTTTGTTCTTAAAAGCTATTCTCAAAAGCAGGAATATCCCAATACTAAGATTCAAACCAATCAGTGGGTATAAAATGACATCTCTCTCTTCGCATTTATCTATGCACACAAACATTTTGCAAGATAAAACCACTTTTCCAAAAAGATAGTAATGTATATCTTGCCAATAATTCTAATAGTGAGGATTCTTGAGAGAATAATCTCATTCTCATTTGATTTTACTTGAATCAACCAAATTAAGACATTTCCTTTGGAAATTCTTAGAAAATTAATGTCCTAATCTTTCTTCTAGATAAAAATGAAATATAATTCTAAATCAAGACATCTGAAATTTAATGAAATAAAACAAAAGCAGAGAAATCATGGGCAATGATTGGCTTGTATTGCAGACAGCCTAGCTTAACAACCTGTTGCTTAGCAACTATTCAAACTTAGGATGGAGCCTCCCAAAAGTACTTTACAACCCCATTCTGGAGTTCCAATGGCCACAACCTAAGATCACATTTGGGGTGCTTGGCAACAAGCTTGCATTTACCGTCTTTTGCAGTGCCCTGTAGCCGTGTGAACATGATTTTTGGAATTGTTTTGCCAATTTCTGATGTTTACTGGGTATAATGGATTCACTTAATAACCACCGCAAGAGATCATTAAATTGGTCCCAGCCACATGGTGACCCGCTTAACGACCACGACTTAAGACCAGGAGTGGGCAACGATGGCCTCTTTACTACCTGTGGACTTCAATTCCCAGAATTCTTGAGCCAGCCATGCTGGCTCAGGAATTCTGGAAGTTGAAGTCCATAGGCAGTAAAGAAGTTAATAGTTGCCCATCCCGGTTTAAGATTGTAATTCACAGCTCAATTACAGTTGTAAGTCTGAGGACTGCCTTTTCCACTTGTCCAAGATAAAAACACAGATTTCCTTTAAAATCACCCTCTTAATTCATACCTCTGTGTCCCATCCAGATTTGATCTGTGAATGAAGTTGAGTTTGGCATCTGCCCAATACAGCTTCTGCTCTTCATAATCCAGGGTTAATCCATTTGGCCAATAAATATCTGCGCTGATGATAACGGAACGGCTTGAACCGTCCATCCCGGCCCGTTCTATCTTTGGCATTTCTCCCCAGTCTGTCCAGTACAGGAACCTGAGGTTTCAAAAAGCAAAATGGGAGAAACGGATTAACTTCACTCCAGCAAAGGGTTTATAGCCGTGGTGGCGAACCTATGGCACGGGTGCCAGAGGCGGCACTCAGAGCCCTCTCTGTGGGCACTCGCGCCATCGCCCCAGTCCTAGGCCTTCAGCTGGGTTTTATAAAACCTTTTCACTTTAGGCCTCCGCCATGTGCAAAAAAAAAAAAGGTCCAATCAGTCAATTTCAACTTCTCACGGGAAAAAAAAGATCTTGCAAAGTTGGAATTGATTGAACTTTTTAGTCCCACCCTGTCTGCCGTTACCACCGCAGCCACGCCCACCCAATAGGCCACACCCACCCGGCACTCGACGATGCATAAGTGGGTTTTGGGTTGCAGTTTGGGCACTCAGTCTCTAAAAGGTTCGCCATCACTGGTTTATAGGGTTATGTTTTTATAGCTGCAAAGAGTTATTTTTATTGTCTCTAAATATATCCGAGGTATACTGACTTCAACACTTTGGGGTAATTTTAACCTTTGCTTAATTTTTATTTGTTCATTTTGATCATGCTTGGAGAACACATTATAAATAACACTTTTGTTTTGTTTTCTTTCTCTAGCTTCAAAACATGCTTTTTTCAAGCGAGGCAACCAAAATTTCATTTAGAATGTCTTTTTTCCCCATGAGTTATCACTTAAAAATCAACTCTTTCTCATTTTAGGCAAAACTGGAATGGAGAACAGATACTCTTTAACATTTTCCTGTCAACGGATTTCTTGAGAGGTGGCAATTTAATGTGCCAGTTAGGCATTTTTCCCCCAGAAATAATTGAGTTTGCACCTATTGTTAAATTTCCGACAATGATCAGTTCATTAATTCAGAAGCAAAGCTGATTTACAACACAGCAATGCACTGCCCCCATCAATTCCTGCAAAACTGAAATGAAATTCAACGGAAGTCTTTTTCATTGTTTTTTATGTTTACTCTCTGAGTAACATATGCCTAGGCGGGAATCTGCTCTCAAGCAAGAGGTTTAGGTAATAATTCTGACATATGTAGTTAGCAGACTATATTATCATGATTCAACATTCAAACTCACACAATTTAGTTAAAAAAATCCATAAAATATAGTTGAATTTAATTAGCTTGACATTTCACCTGCTAGCGTCAAAGTGACCACAAGGTGAAGCCGTAGGGAGAAAAAATTGAGGAAAGCTGAGAATATGTTACTAACGAGCTGCTGGAAACACTTAAATGACCATTTTCAAGGAAAACTTTAAATCATCTAGCTCAGGGGTCTTCAAACTTGGCCCTTTTATTCTTACCTAGCATTCCTAAAAGGGAGGGACAGATACGGTCTCAAACAAAAATGAAAATCCCAGAGCATACTCAAAACATCCCATCTTCCTCCAAAGAGGGTTTCACACACCCTATTCCTGTCACCTTTCCTACTGTTAATATTTTTATAGTGACTTGGATCCTTCCAGGGTTGTCTACAGAGCATCCATCCCAAGATGGCAATTGGGATGGAAGCTCTGCCTCTTCGTGTGCATGTCCCCCTCATCCTTTAGTTTGTCTAACTGTTGCTTACCATGCTGCAGTTATTGTGATTTGTGAATCTATGCATAAAAACGCTAATGCCATTGAGCTTGAATCGTTTAACTTTTTGTTCTTGGATGCTGGAAAATGAAGAACTTTTCTTAAGCACACGTCATGAAAATAAAGTCCCCCTCAAGTCAGGCTTGTCCGAATCCCAAATGAAAAAGGACTGACACCACCTCCTTCCAGTATTCCTTCAACTTCCCAGCCAAGCCTACAACCCTCATGGAGTACCAGCGGGATTTCCTGGGAAGGCAGCCTGCATTACGGCTTAATTAAAGTTTTGAAACAGTGACACAAAAGCAGAGCATCAGTGTGTGTCCTCTTTGCTCAGAAGTCTCTACTGAGCCAGGAAAAGTTGCTCTGACCACATAAAGAAAGAGACCTACCCTCTGGGGGGATCTAATGCAATCGCTCTGGGTTGATCCAGTTCTTGCCAGAATAAAACTTTTCGCAAAGATCCATCCAAATTGGAAACTTCGATCCGGTTCGTTTCAGAATCCGTCCAGTACAGTTTTTCACCCAGCCAATCACAGGCTAGCCCATCAGGTGACAAGAGCCCAGAAATGACAATGTTTTGCACACTCCCAGACTGGTTGAATTCTGTGCGCTTAATGGCTTCTTCACTGACGTCGCTCCAGTATATCAGACCGCGGATGAAGACAAAGTCCAGCGCAGCCGCATCTTCCAAGCCGCCCACCACAATTGTAGCGTTCTCGGTTACGTCCGCAGCGTCCACCAGCCGTAGATCACGCCGATTTGCATAAAGCAACAGTGGAGATGCTTTGGAGGAAGGGAAACACGTCATAGTCAAACACAGCGCAAAGCTTCCAGTCGTTCAAAATACCTCTTATCATCAGTAAGTTTAATTACTTAATCTTTCCAGGTGAACATTCATCTAAAAATACTGTAACTTAAAACGTTTCACTCTTGCACTACAACAGGGGTAGGCCACCTTGGCTCTTTTATGACTGGTGGACTTCAACTCCCAGAATTCCTGAGCCAGCCACGCTGAGGGGAAAGGGAGAGGTTTCCAAGCTGAGCCATGATGGCTGGGAAGTTCTGGGAATTGAAGTCCACAAGTCATAAAAGAGCCAAGGTTGCCTACCCCTGCACTACAACAAGTCTGCAAATAACCTCCCAAATATGATTTAGTTTACTTGACACCAAGGATGACCAAAGTGTCAAAGTGTAATTCATTTAACGGTGTTCTGGCTCCAGTTGTAACACAGTATGTCTCAGTCAAGATGTACACGGAGTTTTCTGGTAGGAGATGTAACCATCTTTAAAAAAGATCTTAAAACAGGATGAGGGAAACATCTCTCAAAAAAAGAACAATTCCACGGAGACTGAATGTGTATGGACCTTATACTTCTACTTATTATTGTTCGGAATAACTAAATCTGCATTTGCAGAACATATTAAGAAATGGGCAATTCTCAGCAAGTGGTTTATTTACTTGTGGCCTAGAGTAGTGTGTTCGTCCAGAAAGTTTAGTGTACAAGTGTTGGTTAATGCCATAATGTCATGCGTGAACCAGGACTTGTTCAGAATTCAATGGATAAAAAAAATGTGATGTGTGAATCTAATCTTAACCATCAGCCAATTATGGTTTTACACTTTGGTTCATTCACTGATTCCTTCTGTGCATCACACTAGGCCAAAAGCAAGCAGATTCTGTTGTGGGTTAGCGTACAGTAATCTGAATACCACATCAATTCTCCCCAGCATGTCAGCTCTTCTTTAATTATAGTCAACAATAGGTAGTTCCTCAAATACATCATCCACGACTCTATCTCACATATGCTTCATATCTCTCTTATCTGTGGCCCAAATGACAATCATTTTTTGCATGGCTTCATAACCTGGATAGGAGTATTTCCTTGAGCCACTGGCACATGCCATTCAAATCATCAACTCCAAGCAGCTTACCACTATGCAAAAAGATTAAAATAACCAACAATAATAAACTATTCCTATGCTGAGGAATCATAACCTCATATATACATATATTCTTACACAAGAGGACTGTCTCCAAGATAATCTCAAAGGCCTGTGAAAACAGCTGGGTTTGATGCTTTGGGGAATGCTGTTCTAACAATCAAGAAGGCTCATCTCCCAGAATCTTGAAGATTATATATTTTATGAGACAGAATCCTGAGCAATCTTGCTCCTCCTGGTCTAAGTGGGTGGTCAGGAGCCACTGGAGCAGGCTGTCTCATAGATATCCAGGTCTATGTAAAATAGACAAACAGAAGATTAGCAGACCATATCCATGAACACCAACTGGAAGTCAGGAGACCCAAAGAAAACGCCTTGCACAACACAAGGACAGACTCAGCCATTGTTTCAATTGGAACATTGTCAGCATCTTAGACCAAGCTAAATCCACTAAAAAAAATAGCTAAGGAATTCCTGGAAGCTCGGCATTCAGGCAAATCAGCCAACAATATAGATATTTAGAGATAAACTATATAACTACCAGTCAAAAGAGTGGTAGCAAATACAATAAAAAAGCCTTGGAAGGGAACAAAAAGACTAGAAGCGTCCCCTCCAGCTACTAACACCCAGATAAGCAAGGATCAACACTGAACAATCAGGCAGATAATAATACTCTCATCAAACAACCCACCAGAAGGTAACTATACCTCCATCAAGGTATGGCAGGACAAGCCACTATATGAAAACAGGCAGCAAAAACCACACTCACTCTCAGTGATGCTGTTACCAAGTTGGGTAATGAAACATCTGCAAGCAAACGACCAAGCTCAGAGACCACTAAGAGCTCCATACCTGAAGAATGTTTTAGTTTATGGAGTGTATGTCAATATTGATACCGTACCACCAAATACAGATCAAACCAATAGGAAGCAGAACATTTTGGGGAGGTTTTAGAACTTCCCAAAATGTTTCAATTCATTTGTTCTATGGACAAAACCATCATTACCGCAGTTTTTCCTCTGCTTCATTTTCCATTTTATTCGATCTCCACCCTTTTAATGACTTATTCTCTCATTCTTTTATTCTTGCTTTACTGCATCCTGTTTGCTAATATTTTGCTAATTCATTCCACTTCTCAGTAGCTTTCAAGTTTTCTACCCTCAGGGGAAAATGTCCTTATTGCATGCCTGGCATTGAATATTAGCATCTTGTAGAAGGATCTAACTAAATATTCTTGTTTGTCAAGGACCAAAAACAAATAAGCAAAAATAATTTTACAGTTAACCAACAATATACATGCAAAGAATACACTGAAAACATGGGGGGGGGGGAGAAGCCCATTTCATCTTGTAGGGACATCTCCATTAAACACTGTATTTAAATAAAATAGTGATGAAGATTTTGAGCATTCATTTGGAGGACTGCTTCGAGATGTATCTTAAAGATGGTTCAGAGAGACATGCGCGCCATTTGTGTACAAAACCTGAACCGCCTCTAGCGATAAACCCTAGATTGGTAAAGTGTCATGGGGAAATTCTTTATAAGTCTTGAGGTTAGTATCCTGGGCTGAAAGTAAATATTAAGTCAGGGGTCTTCAAACTTGGCTCTTTTATGACTTGTGGACTTGAACTCCCAGAATTCCTCAGCCAGGCACGCGTGCCTGGCTGAGGAATTCTGGGAGTTGAAGTCCACAAGTCATAAAAGGGCCAAGCTTGAAGACCCCTGTATTAAGCAGTCGTATCTTTGCAAGGAAGGAGATGCCAACTGAGAAGCAGCAGATGCTTCAAGCTCAATCAAAATCTTAAGGGATAAAGGGCAGCTAAACTAACCAGATCAAGACTGCACATCCTAAGAAAAAAATGTGTTTCTTTCCCACATAAACAACATAAACTCTGTCCTGGCCACTTTTTACAGAGGCATGATGGAGAGCGTTTTAACAAACTGCACCACTGTTTGGTTTGGGGGTAGCAGAGCCTCAGACAGGAGGTCCATACAGAGAGAGGACAGCTGAGAACATTATCGGACGCTCGCTTCCCGTTATTCAGGATGCTGCTTACAAGTGCTCATACGTGCTTAGAGCTCAAAGCCTTGTCAAGAGACCCCACACACCCACCTCATGGTCTGTTTCTGTTGCTCCCCTAGGAGGCCGGAGGCTGTTTCATCACATCTTTCTAACTAAAACAGAACCGCTTGAGAACATGCTATTCGGTTAACTCTCTAGTTTTCTCTGGTAGATTTCTAGGAGACATTTCTTTGTAATCTAAAAAGCCACTAGCAAAATATTCCGAAGAACCACAATTCTTCCCTCTAGCAGTCAAGTTATGGACGAGTCGGATTCAGTCTTCCCAAGAACTTTGCAGCAGATCAGTACTGCAAAGGGCAGATCCTCAACATCAATCTTTTCTTTTAATTTCAACAATATATATACACAGAATAATAGCTTGAAAAGATCTCTCGGCAATCTACTGAATATAAGCAAGATTGCAGCACTGAAAGACTTCCAGGTTACACAAGTGTTATCCCAAATGTTCAGCAAAACATCTTCTATAGTTTGCCCTATTTTAAGTTCTGTCTCTATCACTCTCCAAAGGAAAACAGCTTATTTATCAGACTTATTTATGTATTATTCTAGCTGCAGGTTACTCTTAATTTTCCCCTTCTATATGTATTTATTCAGTCAAGTCTGCAAATCTGAAGTCTACCCCAAAAGTGATCAAAACAAAAAACAGGCCCTTGTCCTGAACAGTTTATATCTAAATTTCAAATATAAAGAGATCAACAAAATGGAAGGCGATACCACCAGGAAAATAAAGGGGTGTCTCAGGAAATTCAATTTTATGCATTTACATTTAGTTTCATAAGCAGGTACAACCCCTGACTTGTGGAAAAGACAGCATTTGGAGGAATGGAAAAGAAAAATGTAACTTGTTTTAACAAACACATAAAAAAAAATCAAGGTCCTGATCATATTAGCTGTGAGCCATTAGGAAGAAATACTTGAGCATCTCAAGTTTATTTTAAAAAAACATTTCTCCATAAAATGCAAGACAATTGAATTAAAACACTACACTAAACCATGATTTTGTTAACCATGACTGGATGAACAAACATCATTTGCTGGATTTACATAACCCACCAAATCATAACTCATTTTTTTAAAACAACAATGGCTGGAGTAATTTATGACCACAGCTGTAGCCAGTTGCAGTGTCCCATGGTCACATGACTATGATTGTGACCCTTTTTTGCAGCATCCCTTAGTCACGTGACTATGATTTGTGACACCTGATTTACGTATTACCCAGCAAGTACAAAATTTTCCTGCTCCCGTATAAATAACCCCATTTAGTGCTAGCATTTATGCAAAGGATAACAAGCGACTTTTCCTGAGATCTCAGAAAGGCTAACAGCCTTTTTTGCAAAGAGAGCCCGTGTCATCAGAACGCCTCAACAAAGGATTTGTTAGTCTTTCAGCCAACTGTTTTTGCTACCACACCCAAACGGAGTGAAGTCTTCCAAAATTTACAAGGAATACTAAAGAATGAAGCTTTGAATAAGACATGCTGAAATTTGACGTGCTTACTTTCAAGTACG
This sequence comes from Azemiops feae, assembly GCA_023970755.1. Taxonomy (NCBI): domain Eukaryota; kingdom Metazoa; phylum Chordata; class Lepidosauria; order Squamata; family Viperidae; genus Azemiops; species Azemiops feae. The sequence goes on along the minus strand of JALGBA010000721.1, from coordinate 59,678 downwards.
TATGTCCCAAATCAGGCTGTTTGATTAAACAGTATTTTAGTGGCCCACAATTTCCTCCAGATATGGAACCGAGCGGACACAAAACTTGAATCAGGAATCCTTTCCTAGGCTGAACATGCCCCATACAACTGGCACACTGAATCACGGAATAGCCGGTTCACATTTATCCGATGGAAAACTGAAAAGTCTCCAGTCTAATAGAAGTACAGTACTATAGTGTAGCCCCTCTGCTATAACATTCCTTGTGAATTAATACACCAACCGGCAACCAGGCCATACAAATGACCCCTGTGCAGCATTTTGGATTGAAAGGGAAAAGGTGCTCCAGAGCCTGTGTGAACACAAGCAGAGCACCAAACCTTTTCCCATGCTGTTTCAAGGAGCATCACAGTACCCTTTGACTCCAAACCAGTGAAACAGCCAAATATTTCTGCAACGTATCACACACGCTGCCGACAGCAAATTGCATTGCAGGAGGACGACACTTTATGTGTATCCTATTGGGGGGAGGGTTATGGGTCTCCATCCTTGAGAACCAAATATACATACTGTATTTATTTGACTTCTGTGCCAACGCTCTCAATGACATCAGAGGAGTTGCCTGCTAGAGAAGAAAGCCACATTTTCATTCATCTACAGGGCCAAGCTTTGCCATTCTTCTCTCAAAGGCATACAAAACGGAACATTTCACAATCACAACCCAACTTGTCTTCTTCCTTAGCCCACAGCCAGTTCCAACCAGACGAGGGAACACAACTCTGCAGGCACAGAACTAAACATCAAACATGCCACTCTTTTTTCAGATTTGATACATCATGACCTTTTCTTCATCTCAAGTCCAACCAACAGCTGAGGCAGCTTAAGGTCATCATTAGGTGTCCCAAACAATATTTTCCCTGTGGACAAAGTTTGTTTTTGCTATTGGCATGATCTAGCATACTTCTTCCATAACAGTCAAGGGGAAGGTCTGCCCACTTCTTTAGGCTGTTGTGGGCACACTCTCTCCTTGTCTTCCATAGAGACGTTGTCTATGTTAAAGTCCGACTGATGCTGTCCATGATGCCTACAGGTTTCTTGTAAACGCAAATTGAACACTTCTTTGAAAGAGGCTAAACCTATGCGCAAAGAAATGGGTCTTGAGAAAGTGTTAATGTTGTGTTGCCTGGAAGGTTGATTTAAACCCTCCAAATTAGGGTTCTGCCAGCTGTCCATGGGTGGTCCCATCACCCTCATACACATGCAGGGGTTTCCACAGCTTCTGCCGAAAGGAAGGCAAGAGACGGTGGGAAAGTAACACCAAGAAGGTTAGACCTAATGACGACAAATGGGAGGAGGTTTAGCGTAGCTTTAACACTCTTTTAGAAAAGCACTAGACCCCTAGTGAGAAACAGCTTGGCTGCGAGGTCACAGGCACACAGCACTTCCCAGCTGAGAGTTGCAAAGTGGGATGCTTGAAGCAGGAAGCATGTAACAGGAGGGAAGATGAAGCCTGGGAAAACCAGGGACAATTTCCTTAACCTTGTTCTGTATTAAAACAGGAAGGCCAGCACCCCCCCCCCCTCTTTTTTTTGGCTTCATCACTAAAATATAATAGGCTTTGAGCACTTTCTTGCCCGTTCATGGATATTTTAATGTGGCCATTTGGTGGCACCCTAAATCAGGGGTCCCCAACCCCCGGTCCGTGGACTGGTACTGGGGCGCAGCATGCCCGCAACCGGGCCGCACAAATAAGCAAAGCCCCATCCGCGGGATGCAGGCAGCACACAAAATCATGCACTCTCCGATCCGCGGAAAAACCTTTCTCCACAGAACTGGTCCCTGGTGCCCAAAAGGTTGGGGACCTCTGCCCTAAATGATCTCTGAAGAAATAAGGACATTCATTCCTTCTGCAGTTCAAATACATTTCTTCTATAGAACCTTCACTAGAGTCATTTTTGGCTCGGTTTTGGTCCCATTCATTTCAGGGGGTGGAATCTGAATCCAGCACGTCCGAGGGACATGCTTCACATGTCTTGGATGTGCTGGCATTTTTGAAAACACAGGGAGGGGTCAAAATGATATGCTATTCTACCACCTGAACTTTTTCACTCCTTCATTTAGTTCGTTCTAGGCCTCAACCAATCAGAATAGAGCTGGAAGGGACCTCGGAGGTTGTCTAGTCCAGCGGCCCCCAACCTTTTGGGCACTAAGGACCGGTTCCATGGAGAGAGGTTTTTCTGCAGACTGGAGGGGGCCTGGTTTCACATGCTTCCTGCATCCTGCGGATGGGGCTTCTCTTGTTTGTGCGGCCCGCTTTCTGGCATGCTGCAGACCGGGGGTTGGGGACCCCTGTTCTAGTCCAACCCCCTGCTCAAGCAGGAGAACCCTATCCCATTCCACACAAGTGGCTGTCCAGTCTCTTCTTAAAGACCTCCAGTGATGAAGCACCCACAACTTCTGGAGGCAACTTCTGTTCCACTGGTTAATTGTCCTCACTGTGAGGAAGTTTCTCCTTAGTTCTAGGTTGCTTCTCTCCTTGATTAGTTTCCATCCGTTGTTTCTTGTCCTGCCCTCTGGTGATTTGGAGAATAAGTTGACCTGATCCTCTTCTTTGGGGCAGACCCTCTGGCCCCAAAGAATACATAGAATATTGGAAGACTGCTACCAGGTCACCCCTAGTCCTTTTCTCTAGACTGACCATACCCAATTCCTGCAGCCGTTCTTCATAAGTGTTAGTCTCCAGGCCTTTAATCATCTCAGTTGCTCATCTCTGCACTTTTTCCAAAGCCTCGACATCTTTTTTGTAATGTGGTGACCAAAACTGGATGCAATATTCCAAGTGTGGTCTTACTGAGGCTTTATAAAGTGGTACTAATACTTCACGTGATTTTGATTCTATGCCTCTGTTTATGCAACCAAGATTGTATTAGCTTTTTTGGTTGTTGCTGCACACGGCTGGTTCATATTTAAATGATTGTCCACTAGGACGATTGTCCACAATAGCCTCGACTACTATTAATTTTTAATTGGGACTACAAACAAGATGCCAGCTTGCTTTTGGACAGCTGTGTTCTTTGCAATAAATCCTGAACAAGAACCTAATTCTGTTTTCTTTTCCAAGAAGGAATGCTTCTTTCACATCATCTCCATTAATTCCAATTAAATCTGAAATGGAAAGTTATTGATAACTGTCCCAAATTCTATTTCTGGCATCAACATAGGAAAAATAAAAGGCAGCATGGACTATACACTACCTTTTTTCTCATAAATGGCAAAGGCTTACGAAGCTTAACAGAAATCTGGAAATACATAGGAGGACTTTTGTTTTTAAAAAATCAAAAACACTTTGTCATGGACCATGCTGAATCTTCCACATCTGCTCTGGCTGCTCCTTAATCTGATTATTCATAGAAAATATGGCACAAGTAGATTTTATGCAGGAAAAAAGTTCACGCAAACATCTTTTCTCTCTCTCTCCGATTAACTCTTCAAGTAGAAAATGTGATACTCCACCATCAATTTAAGCATGCACATGATTTCTATAGGAAAACGGCTTATCTGGCAAATATTCCTGGAATAGAAACATATTTTCCCCATTATTACTGATTTTCTGGGACTCCCTCCAATCCAGTTCAACCTCTGAAAGTTCATCTAAAAAAAACCAAAAACATCCTTGGAAGGAGAATTTTTCAAGACTGATACAGGTCCCTACAGAAAAACGAAGAAGCCGTATTTTCCTCCCACTGAGAATTAAGGCAAGAACTGTGTGATACTGAGCACATTTTGATTAAGCAACATGCAAGCTACTTTGCAAGTTTGGATCAGGGGGAGGACCGACCAGGCCCCTAAAAGCAAAGCTGGTTTTCTCTTGGACTCACAGGAGCCCTTTTTTTCCTCCTGGTCCAAAATTGAGAGCAACATTTCTGTCGTTAAGGGAGACAAGACATTTGTTAAGTGAGTTTTGCCCCATTGCACGACCTTTCTTGCCCCAGCTGTTAAGCGAATCACTGCAGTTGCTAAGTTAGTAACCCGGCCGTTAAGTGAGTCCCCATGGACTCTGCTTGTCAGAAGGTCGCCAAAGGGGATCCCCGGGGCGTTGCGACCGTCGTAAATAGGAACCCGCTGCCAAACATCCAAATTTGGATCACGTGACCAAGGGGGTGATGATGAGGATGCTACGTGTGCAAAGGGCCACAAGTCACTTTTGTCAGGGGCGCTGTAACTCTGGGCGGTCGCTAAACGAAGCGCTGTAAGCCGAGGACTACCCGCATACAAAGGCTCCGCTCGCCGGGCTTGTGCCGGCCAGCCAGAGGCGCCCTTTCCGGGGGGTTCCCGGCCGCCTTAAGCGGGAGAAGGTCCCGGCGAGCCGGCCCCACGGAGGGGGAAGCGCCCAGGCTCCAACCCGGCCCCGCTCCCGACTGCCCCGGCCCCGCGAGGAGCCTCCGCCCGCCCGGCCTCACCTCTCGCCAGCGCGCACAAGCCGCAGACCAGCAGGCTCGGCAGGACGGCGCCCATCTTCCCTCGGCCGCCCTCACCGGCGCGGCGGCGGCGGCGGCGACCCAGGAGCCGAGGAAGGGGCCGGCCGGGGTCGGCGGCGGCGGCTCCTCGGCTGCCCGCTCATGCTTCTTCCGAGGGGGGCGGCTACTGGGCCGCGGGCGCCCGGCGCGGGCGGGGGACGCGGGCCCGGCCCTCTGTCCTCGTCCTCCTCCGCCTCATCGCCGCCTCCTCCTCCTGCTGCTGCTCCTGCTGCTGCAGCCCAGGCGGGTCTGGCTTCCCCGCCGCCGCCTCCTCAGGCTTCCCCCTCGGCTGGCTGGGAACCCGGGGCGGCGCAGGGGCGCATCCCGTCTCCGCCCTGGCGCTGCCGCTGCTGCTGCTGCCGGGCTGGCCGAGGCGGGCGCCCTCCTCCGCCTCCTCCTCCTCCGCCTCTCGCAGCCGCCTCCAGAGGCGACGCGCCTCCCTCCCTCCCTCCTCCCCTCCCAGCCAGCCAGCCGAGAGAGGCTCCGACGGCGCGGGCGAGCTCGGCCCCTTCACGCCGCCGCCAGGAGCCGCCCCTGCCGCATTCCGGAGGGACTCCTTTGCCCCCCCCACCCCACGCAGGAAAGCGGCTGCAGCGCGCTCTCTGGCCCCGGCCTCGTCGGAACTACTTTCGGGGCAGGCGCGCAGGCACAAAGGCGGCGCCGCTCGCGCCAGGTGAACCGTCCCGCGGCGGGGAGGGGGGGGGAGCGGGGGAAGGGCAGGCCCGGCGCGCAGTGGGGGAGGGGATCGCCTCAGAGCGCCGCGTCGGGCCGGGGCCGCCAGCCCCGCGAGGTCGGCCAGGCGGGCGGGCGAAGGGAGATCTGCGGCCAGGGAGCTGCCCGCCCGCCCGCCAGACGCCGCCTTTCTTCCCGAGGAGTCTGGCTCGGCTTTGTCCCCTTTGTCTTCTAGGGGACGCCGCGCCCGGAGCGAGCCCGCCGGCAGGAAACTCGGCTCTGCTCGCTGCCCCGCGGCCTGCGTTCCCACGCACGTCGGGGCCGTACACGGGTCTTGGCGCGGGGCACCAGGTTAAGCGACGGCTGAAGGACGCGTGTTGGGCCGGTGGGTCTTCCCGCTGCTCTCTGTGGACCCCGCCGCCGCCCCTCCCCCGTCCCCTGCGCCTGGAATGAAGCTAGGCTGAGATCCGGGTTAGGAGTCGTGTGAACGCAGAGAAGGGTGTCAAGGGCCAGGGGAAGAAGAGCCGAGCCGACCAGCCCGGTTTCCTGGCCGTGGCAGCTGCTCAGCCTGAAGAAATCCAGGTGACCAGATATGTTCACACCTTGTGTAAAAACCACCCCGGTGTTGGCTCCGGGCTCTAGCAAGAGGGGATCCCTTCATCGCCCCGAACTGGGAGTGGAGGATTAAATCCGATTGCTGAATTTGGCTGGATCTATAAGACAAAAGTGTTTAGGGCTTCATCTTCATAAGCTCTTAATCCTTCATAATTAATAAAGAATTTGAAAGAAAACACACTCCGAGGGTTAGAGACAAGAAGGAAGAGAACCTGAGCGAAGGAAAGAGTATTTCCAGGCTGGTTCTTTGGCTGGAGAAAAATCTCCAAGCAACATTTTATTCCATAAGAGAATTTTAAAGGAAGAATAGAATGGAATGGAATGGAATGGAAATAATGAATAGAGAAATAATGAATAGAATAGAATAGAACAGAACAGAACAGAAATGAAGAATGGAAGGGAAGAGAATAGAATAGAATAGAATAGAGAATAGAATAGAATAGAATAGAAAATAGAGAATAGAATAGAACAGAATTTAGAATAGAATATAGAATAGAAACTTTATTGTCACTTTGAATATACACTAATCGGCATAAATTAAAATGAAACTTCATTGCATACAGCTCTCAAAGGGTCACCACCTCCGATATACACTACATAAATAAGACAAAAATAAATACAGAATTAACAATATAGAGTTTTTAATGTAATAAATACGGGGCTACAGTACTTTTCATTAAACCTAAAATTATTTTGCACTTTTTGCGTTGATAACTCTATTATCATCACAGAACACAACATGGTTGTATTTACGAAAATTTAAAGCATATTTTTCTCAGTATCAAGTCACTATCTGTTGGGTCTGCTCACTCAAAAGCTTAAAAAAATAACCCTGAATTTATAAACTTAATTGCAGGAAAATTGAACCTTTATGAACGCCAATCATATTTTTAAGTTTTTTCCCCATTTTGTTCAATTGTGTCCAGTTTCAGAGACTGGCATGGCAAGGTTTCCCAGAGTGGTTTGCCATTCCCTTCTGCTTAGGGCTGAGAGAAAGTAACTGGCTCAAAATTACCCAGCTGGCTTTGTGCTTAAGATTGGACTAGAACTCAGGGTCCCCCGGTTTTTAGCCTGATGCCTTCATCACTAGACCAAACGGGCTTTCTATTATAAGTCCTTGAGTTACAATCATCATGGAGACTGCCCTTCACTATTGTGACATGTGATGGTCGTAATGCAGTTGATCATATGACCGACCCTATATTACGACCTTTATTGTGGTTAAGTGAATCACCAGGGTCATTAAGCAAACCTATGTTTTGCTACGAGTGCAGTTTGGCTGAAAACCAGAGGTAAATGCCAGTTTTCATCAAAACCACATTAAAATGTGGTCATGTGACCATGGGACATTGCAGCTGACTGACTCAGTTGCCCAGTGTCCGAAGTGAGTCATGGAGGAGCCAAACTGTTGGAACTTTGAAGGTGATTTGACGTACCAATTTAGAAGATACAGTTGTGTAAGGACATCAAGAGAGCCAGTCTGGCCTAGTAGTGGTTAAAGGTGTTGGCCCAGAAGCCAGGAGACCGTGACTACATAAGCCATGAATGCAGGTTGGCCCCTGGATTTTGGGGTAGTGCACTCAGGGCATGTTTGCACAATCGTAAACAAGCCAATCCCGTTTTAACCGAGAGTGCTGTGCAGATGTGGGTGATAATGTGTGCGGTTCAGGCACGGCACACCATAAAAGATCAATTAAGTAAATTTCTTTCATTCCCCCAAACGGTACATGGTGCAGGACAGGCTAAAGAAACATCTTTATTGGGATGACTCTCAATTACTTACACGAGCTGGCTGGGTTTGCACGTGCCAAGCTCATGGTTAGCCAAATCATAGCTAATTCAGTTAATTCAGTATGCTGGTTAATGACTACAATAAAGATTGGTTTGATCCAGTTGGCTCAGACTTTTTTAAGCTGGGCTGTGACTAGTTTATGATGTGATTTTAGAGCCATGTTCACAGTTTAGCATTATTTCACAACTGATAAAGGTGAGTGTTTGACGGAGGAAGTACAGGCTGATAAAGGGTTAAGGACCCCCCTCCCCCTTTCTCCTCCTCCTCCTCCTCCAAATTGTTCCCATCTGAACGATTTCCATTATGTGTGATACCATGTAAGAGTGGCAGAACTCCGAGATAGATTAGCTTGGAAAAAACGAGAGAAATTTTGGCTAGAAGCTTAGGCTGTGTTATCTGTAAGGTAGGCCAGTGTTCTTCAGCAGCTCAATTATTTATTTAAAACGTCAAGACATCTGGAAAACTTAAAAGTTTCTTTCTTTTTTTCTACCTTTTGGGAGTACTTGAGTCTTAGTTGACAAAACATGCTTTTGTTGTTGTAAGGGGATCAGGTTTTAACCACCAAACCCTGAAACATTATTTTCTTTCAGTTTGCAAAATACTCCACAGATGGACTCCATTACCTTGCCCTACGAATCGTTTGAAACCATAGCAGTTATAAATGTCTTTCTGCTCTGAAATCTCTAGTGGAACCCGGGATTTTGCAGGACAGGGTCCAAAATATTACATTGTGCCTTTGAAAATGGAGTTTGTCATCTATTAAAGTCTGTTTCTCCTGGAACAAAAGTAAAAATAAATAACGTTTCAGAATATTTTTACTACAAGCAGTCCTCAGTTTATAGCCATTCGTTTAGCAACTGCTCAAAGTTAACGTGGCACTGAAAAAAGTGACTTACAGACATTTCTTGCAGCATCCTTATGGTCACAGGTGACATCCTGAGTCGTGCCCTATTTTACAACCTTTTTTGGCACAGTTGTTAAGCGAATCAGTGCAATTGTTATATGGTTTCCTGCCTAAGCAGGGGGTTAGACTAGGACTGGTCCAAGGTCCCTTCTAACTCTGCTATTCTGCTTTGTTGTTTCGTTAGTTTTTATGTTCTTTCCTTAATTAGCAGCCTTGGATCAAGTATGACCAACACGTCTGCCATTCCAGGCCCTTTTTCTCAACATTTTATGAGGAGGACGAGGAGGCATCCTTGTGTCAAACGTCTGGCCTTTCTTGGGTGAAAATGTACTGAGGTTGAGCTAAGTTCTCCAGACCTGCCATCGGAAGCCATCAGCTTCCTAAAAACAACCGTGATATAATAAGAATGACATCCTGTCCTGCTCATTCTGCACACAGTGCAATTTCCAAGCATTTTTTTCCAAGGCAGATTCCTCCAGAGGACATTGCGATACCTACCCTTCTTCTTACCAGGGAATAATCCAGAATTGCAACAGACACACCTTAGAATTTACAGAAGTGTTGGAACGCAACTAAACACCTTCCTTTTGCAGCCTACAGCCTGCGGTATCCGCAGGGAGGGATGCTCAAAATTCAAGTGATGGTCACAGCCATCGTCAGCCTACCGAGTCCAGACAGGAAGCACAACCAGGTGGACTAATTCTACATTATTGCAAGATTACATTAACAGAAACTTGCAAGGATAGATAGATAGATAGATAGATAGATAGATAGATAGATAGATAGAGAGAGAGAGAGAGAGAGAGAGAGAGAGAGAGAGAGAGAGAGAGAGAGAGATAGATAGATAGATAGATAGATAGATAGATAGATAGATAGATAGATAGATAGATAGATAGATAGATAGATAGATAGAATCTCAGAAGAGTTCCACTGAGAAGACACATTCTAGATATTTGGTATCTTTTTCAAAATGCTGTAGCCCCTAAGCATTTTTTTCCTGGTAGGACCAGGTCCTTCTGTAGCTCAGACTGCCAGGACGAGAAATGATGAACCCTGGATAGGGGTTATCTGGTAAGCTAGTTTCCAGAGCTCTTTGTTTTGCTCCTTAGAACAGTTGTAAAAAAAAGCTGGAATGCCTTTAAAATCTCAAAAGAAGTTTGCAGAGCACAAACAAGTTCTTGGAACTTGCAGAGTGCAAACACGAAAGAGAAGACCTCCAAAATATCTTCCAACTCTACGATTCCATGAAACTCCCGATTTAATGTCAATTTATTGGGAGATTTTTCCTTTCAAACAATGGACTGCTACTCTGTTTTCCAATGCAAACTTCTCGAATAAAGCAATTGTGATTTTAGTGCTTGGAAGAACTGGGGAACATTTAATTAGCAATTTGTAACATCCTGTAGTGAAAAATCTTGTCTTTCTAGAAACCAGAAACATGCAAGGATTAAAAAAAAAAAAAAAAAGTCAGGAAGGGCTCTGTCACCAGTCATTCAAAGTCCTGCCCCATTTTTATGTGCATTTCAAAATGAGCAGTGGCAAAACAACATGAGTTTGGATCTACGTGGTTTCATGTTTTATCTGTTTGTATGGACTTTTTTTGTATGCCGCAGAGTCCATTGGAGTTGGGCAGCTAGAACAAATTTAAATAAAGTTATAATCCACTGCGTGAGATGCCTGGAGCATATTCCCAGGAAAGATGTATACAGTATGTGCCTTCACAGACCCGCAAACAAACACACCTTGTGTTGAAAAAGAAGAATGGCAAAAAAGAAACGAGAGACTGTGGGAATTACCTGTCCTGATCTTTAATAAGATGTAGTAGATATGATTCTGGCTTTCTTGCGTTAATGAACCGGCTAACATCCACAGTGCAATAAACCTCTTTGGCCTCTTCTTAATTGCCCCTGTAATGAATGCTAAAACTTGGCTCTTCCATGATGAAATTGGTTTTTGTAATTCCTTTTCTCAAATCTCAGCACCTCGAGATCAGCTGCAGAAGTGTCCCCCTGTGCTTTAAGAGGATCCATTCAAATTGTGAACCGTTCTTGACTTCTTATTTCCATCACTTCCGTAGCCGGGCCTGGCATTTAGAATTGGGAATTTCCTCCTTGTATTCAGCCTCCTCCTCCTCACCCCTCCATCTCATCTCATCTCATCTCATCTCTGGATGTGAAATTGTGTGTCTGTGCAGACACAGATTTTGGCACCTTCTGTAAGTTAGCCCATTTGAGGTATGTTGGGTCAAAAATGATGCACTGTCTCACTCAATCAAAGGTTACAGACACAGAGATGCAAGTGTTTTAATAGTATACAGGTAATCCTCAACTTACAACAGTTCCTTTAGTGACCACTCAAAGTTACAACAGCACTGAAAAAAGTGACACGGCCATTTTTCACACTTACGGTCATTGCAGCCTCTCCAGGGTCACGTGATCAAAATTCAGACGCTGGGCAGCGGACTCCTATTTACGACGGTTGGCAGTGTCCCCCGGGGTCCCGTGATCACTTTTTGCGACCTTATAAGAAGCAAAGTCAAAGGGGAAGCCTGGATTCACTTAACAACCGTGTTACTAACTTAAAAGCTACAAGTGGTTCACTTCACAACTATGGCAAGAAAAGTCGTAAAACGGGACAAAACTCACTTAACAATTGTCTCGCTTAGCAGCAGAAATTCTGGGCTCAACTGCGATCGTAACTTGAGGATTGACAGATGTGGCTTCTCACGTATAACCTATAAACTGGAATTCCCCAAAGGCCTTCAAGCATTCAGCGCCCCTTGCTTGCTTTTTCTATCACAACGTTGATCTTCCTGTGTGTGGCAACCACACCGTTGTTATCTCTGCTCTTTCAACACAGGCCTTGGGAAAGGCGCCCATCGCAGGCCCCTGCTCTCCCCTCCCCCCCCAGGATTTCAAGAGAGAATGCAAACAGAGGTAAACTCACCCACCCTCCAGGTGTTGGTTTTTTTCCCCTCCCGATGATGCCTGGCAGATCCTGGCCAACTCTCCTTTAGGCAGAGTTTGAAGCTTCCTGCAATCGCATTCTGAGTCCCTGCAACAAAAGGACCTTTTCTTTCAAGCCCTCGCTGACCAATCCAGGGGCAGCTTTTGCCGCTGCTGTCTGGCCAGCCCACGGAAGGCGCTCAGGTGTGCCGCACGGATGGTACGCATTAAAAAGGGGTGGCGCTTTGGTTGCAATTGTGACCAGCAACTTGGATTTTTTTTACCCTCACCCCAACAGATACAGGTACCCCTTGACTTACAACCCTTCGTTTAGTGACCGTTCCGAGTTACAACGGCACTGAAAAAAGTGACTCATGAGCATTTTTCACATGACCCTTGCAGCATCCCCATGACGTGATTTCCATTTGGGGGCTTGACCACTGACTCACATTTATGACGGTTGCAGCGTCCCGGGGTCTTGTGATCCCCTTTGGTGACCTTCTGACAAGCAAAGTCAACGGGAGCCAGGTTCACCGAACAGCTGCAGTGGTTTTCTTAACAACTGTGGCAACGGAGGCCGTAAAATGGAACAAAACTCACTTAACAACTGGCTCGCTTAGCAATGGAAATTTGGGGCTCAATTCTGCCTATACGTTGAGGACTACTTGTACGTCCAGCCAGGATAATTTGCTGAATTGCTTGTTTACTTCTTCCCACCTACTCCATGGATGAGTCCCTGCAGTTTTCCTGGCTGTGTTTTTGGAAGTGGATTATGGTTGCCTTCCTTCCCAGGGCTGAGACGGAGCGACTGTCTGAGATGAATGAACGCTCCCAGCCTCCTGGTGTCTAGCCTGGTGCCTTAACCACTGCCCCAAACTGGTTCTCTCTTCAGGATGATATTTTCTCATTAATCCTACTACATCTCTGTTCCTATTCACCCTGCTGTAGAAGAGTATGTCTCAACCTTGACGGCTTTGAGATGGGTGGACTTCAACTCCCAGAATGCCCCAGCCAGGCTGGGAAAGCTGTCAAGGTTGAGAAAACTGCTCTAGGGTATCAATATCCAATGGTAAAGATCACTCCTTACAGCTACTGTACCAGCCAAAATAGGAGTCCATTGCCGTGAATTAACTGGAACTAAACTTGGATTGGATTGGATTGGATTGGATAGATAGATAGATTAGATAGATAGATAGATAGATAGATAGATAGCAGTAGATAAGATACCTATAGGTAGATAGATAGGTGCTGTCTCTGAAGAGGTCCACTGAGAGGACACATTCGATATCACGGGTGTCAAACTCGCCACATCACGTGACGTGTCATGATATATCGCAACTCTTTGCATTGCCGGCAATGGGGTGGGCGCGGCTTTGGTATGAGGAAACCGGTCTGCGGGCCGGCAGTTTGACACCCCTGTTCTAGATAATTGGTATCTTTTCAAAGTTCTGTAGCCCTTCAGCGTTTTTTTCCTGGTAGGACCAGGCCCTCCTGTAACGTGTTGGATAGAGACTGATCGTCAAGAACCACCTGGATGTTCCAGGCTGTGGCACAGCTGCGAAAGTGCCGATGTCTGTCTCTTGTTTTTTCTGTTTTGCTGCTGCCGAGTCTCCCTGGGAAAAGAACCAAGGGAAGAAGGGATAAAGGCAACAGTCGCAAGGCCCCAGTTTGCAAGGGACTGAAGTTTAGAACAGCCGCGTCTTTTTAATCTTTGCTGCCCTCTACCGTTCATTTGATCGTATTTATTTAGTAAGCAAATTTATCATCATCATTTTAGCCGCCCCATCGCATGGCGCTTGGGTCTCGAACCTGGGCTGTCAGCTTTCCAGCTGACAAGCTCAACATTTTTAACCCCCCCTCCTTTAGGTTAAACGCAGCCGGCTGAAAAATCCAAGTGACTATGAGTTCTAGTTCCACCTTAGGCACAAAAGAACCGGAAGATGCTTTGTAGCCTTTTCCAAACGGCACACTTCGTATCTAAAATGTGAGTTAGATGATACCTCCTGGAAAGAAAGCACTCCAAAGGATTGAAAAGATCCGTTTCAAACTGATCACGAAATACAGCACAACATATTAAAAAGGAAATGATTGTCCGAACACTGCTTGGATTTACTTTAAACCTTTTAAATCAATTCAAACTTTATTATTGCTTAAATAATTGACAGGAGAATCACTTCCAAAGGGGAATTTTTTTTTAAAGTTAAAATAGTTTAAAAATATTACATCTGAGCTGCCAGAATCTGCGTAAACACTAGGGGGCAGCAAGGAAATAGAACTCCTCTTCTGTCGCCATCTAGTGGCTATTCCTGAGTTTTGTAGCTGCATACAGGCATCCTTGACTTCGGCCACAATTGGAGCCAGAATTTCCATGGCTAAGCAAGGCAGTTGTTAAGTGAGTCACACCCGTTTTTATCTTTTTTGCCATAGTGGTTAAATGAATCACACGATTGTTGAGTGAGTCCAGCTTCCCCCACCGACTTTGCTTGTTGGAAGCTGGCTGGGAAGGCTGGGGAAAAAAGGGGACGCTGCCAGTCACGCAAAGACCGGTTGTCACTTTTTCCAGTGCCGTTGTGATTTTTTTAATGGGTTGCTAAACAATGTCTGTAAGCTGAGGACTACCTGTACGGTTAGCACTAACATAAGCCAATTTCTTATTCCATATAATGGAAAATGAAATTGTTAAAACTGACAGCCTCACATTAGCAGCTTTGTAGGCTGGCCCAAGAAAAGGGAGAAAGACTGGTCAATTTCGCCCTACTGCCTGCGCCTGGACCACTTCTACACCAGAACCCGAATAAAAGATCCTTTTCTATCCCAGCTGTTTTTTTAAATGGAATCCAGTGTGGTGTGGTATCCCAGCCCAATGCAAAACCATCCCAGCAATTACCTTGTAGGGCAGGGGGTGGACAATGCTGGCTCAGGAATTCTGGGAGTTGAAATCCACAGGTTGTAAAGAGGCCGTGGTTGCCCACCCTGCAGAAGGGGGGCATGGATGCAGCTGCTGAACTCCTTCCCTAAGGACCTGAAGACAGAAGGCATCTCCAGTTGAAGGGCTGAGGTCAGGAGATATTGGGACTGAATTCCACCCAATCACAGAGCAACTTCAGCAGTAAGAACAGAAGATCTGATTTTTGCCGTTCTTTGGGTTATGCTGTAGCCGAGTTTAACATTCAAAACATTAAATCAGCTCAGAACAGAAGGCAGAGCCAATTCTGGAGCAAAAAGCTGTTTTTTTTCCAGGTCCAAATTTTACACTTTACTAGTTTTGTTAGGTGGTGTAAACAACCTATAGTTTAGAGAGACAGCCTGGAGGAAGGTCTGTGTCAGCCATTAAGGAAACCCCAAGTCAGAAAATCAGAACAAGGTAAGAAAGAAACTGAAGATTCCCCCACCTTAATTCTCTTGTGTACAAGTAGCAAGAAAAGATAGACTCTTGTCAGCCTACCAAGATTCTGTTGTTATACCCTTTAAGGTAGTAATTGTTGTGTGTTTCCTAACCTGGCCAATTTGAAGGGTGGCACAAATGAACAGTTGCCCTGCGTTGCTTGCTCTAAATGATTTTTGCACACAGCGTGGCATTGCACTCCAGGACCAAATCAATGTTTTGCCTTTTAAAATTAAAATAATTCTCCTCCTTGGCAGATATTTTTCATGCCAGGGCTGTAACAGACGAAAGGATGAAAGAAACTTGATTGACTCTGGAAAGAAGCGGTAGCCAAAGTGCTCTGATGGACCCTTATTTGCCCCATGGTGCCCCAAAGTGAATCAAGGATGTACTCCTCAAATGAACAGGATTGCGCTCCTACACTTTCTACAGACTTTCTGAGTTGGGAAGCAGCAATGGGCTATCACTAGGAGAGATCTGCCGTATAGGCATCATCAACGAGGAAGGAGATCATAAGAGAAAGCAAAATATTACGAAATCAATGTAACGTCGTGATTTGGGCGGGTAGAACTGCATTAGGCCAAACTCACTCCATCCTCTTTTTCCTGAAGGCCACATGCGGACCACTGAGGTGTCTCCAAGTCCCTCTTACGTTCACATATTGGTGTACATGTCATTGATCAAGTAGTCCAGCCTGGTGTAGCGCTGTGGCTGGCGTGAGCTGAACAGTTTCCTCGCTATCAGCACCACTGCTAAGAAAAAAAACAGCACCCCAAAAAACAAGGCGGCAAAGAGGATGCTTTGGTCACTCAGCAGAGAGAAATCGTTTCTGGCTGGGCTGCCGTCAGGGTTGAAGCCTTCCAGACTAAGTTGTCCATCACTAAGATGGGAATTGGGAAGGGAAGCAGGTGGACTAGGGAGAGTGGATGACCACGAGCTGAAATGGGGAGGGCCGGTTTTGGAAAGAAGTGAGGGTTTGGGACGAGCGCCCTTGCGTGGCTGAAGAGTGGCCGCCCCTGTCTTTCCGGCATAAGGTGCAGAAGTGGGGACGTGGCTAGCAGAACTGTGAAGGGCTGCAGCACCAACAGTCCTGCCGGTCGAAGAGTCACGGGTGGCAAAGGGCAGCTTAACAGCAGTAGATTGTTGGGTGGTGCTAGCAGGACTGCTGCTTTCAGGCAGCAGTGACGAAGCAAAGGTCTCCCCAGTGCTTGTCCTTCCAGCCTTGGGACGCTGGGAGGGCCCATCCGCTTCCTCCGTGGGACGCTCTGCAGGGCCAAAGAGTCCCTCTTTCTGAGAGGTCCTGGGCAAAGAGTCCGGTCCACCCAGCGGCCTTAGAGGACCAAACCCAGCTGCTTGTGGGGACGCCAGACTTCCGTTCACTGAAGAATGCGGGAGCCTGTTTAAGGACGGAGCTGGTTTGGGCATCTCTTTGCCTAAAAAAATGAAGTGGGAGAGAGATTATTCTCTACGCCTCAGTAAAAAAAACAAAAACTCGAGACGCATCGAGAAGTCATCATGAATGGTCCTTAAATCATTATAAATTAATCCCGTGAATTTCTTAGAGCAGAAAAACAGAGCCTCGCTCCGTTTCTTCATATGGAAGTAAAAGCACACCTAGCTCAAAAAATGAATCTGAAAGTGGTTTATCTGGACAGCCATTTCTCCCAGAAATCTGAGGGTTGTAGATTTTGGCAGGCGAGTTGGAAGTGTTTGAAACCATAAAAATCTCATCGAATATTTCTTTTTACAGAATGCTCCTATTGGTTGGTTCATGAACCGAGGATTACAAAAGACTCAAGAGTCACCCACTTGTCGGAACTATTGCCGTTGTAATAATTGCGAAGATTCTGGTAGTTAGAATCCCTGCACGTCAGTCCTGGGGAAAGGAACCCACCACTCAAATTTAATTTAGCGCTAATACGTGCTTAACGATCATCAATCAATTTAAGGAAGAATTGTGATAAAGAGGAGATTCTTCATAGTTTATATTCTATTAAAAGAATCTATCCAGAGACTCTTTTCAATATCATTGTGCCTTTAAGTGTATGGCTTGCTTTGCAGAAAAAGAACATAGTATTTGTGGATAAAAACTAAATATCGCCATCAAGTAAGAATGCCACTGGCTTAAAAATAGTCACTTATTCATTACATTGTGTGATGGAACGTAGTCCAGAGTCGCAAGAGGAGGGGCTGTTTTCCTCCTGCGATTAGGGGTTACATTCAACCACACATTGATATATAATTAGCAAACGAATAGAATAATAACTCTGGAAAAAACTCTTTGATTATTTTCCCATGACATCACCAGAAATCACTACAGGCTCGATTTGGGGGGAAACTATTTTTCTGGCGTGTGAGAGAAAAGGATTCAGTTTCTTTTATAACAACATTTGCTACTTTCCATTTTTGAAGGGACGTCTGCAAAGTTTCACTTACGAAATCTTTTCAAGCTGGCTACACTGAAAACTGCTTGGAGAATGTAATGACATTTCCTACAAAGGACTAATTTAGCTGGTCGATCAGCGGATTTTCATTTACCTTCTGTTATTCTGTACGTGAGCAATCCTAAGGCTTGTTTCACAGGACAGGTTTCCTGGGCAGGAAAATAAAATTGATAGCAATTTGGAGAACCGCCTTTCATTCTGGTGTTAAAGACCACGTAGTTGCATGTCTTGTCGCCTAGAAAACATAAAAACAAAGAAAATGTATTTTAACAGCAAGTTTTGCACTTGTCTTATGATCATCTAGTAATTCCATGTGAGTTTTCTAGGTGGAGTTCTCAAAAATAATTAAATCCATAAATAAGTACAGAGGGCCCACCACCATCTCAAAAGCCCCAGGTGCAGTTATTCAACCTGTGCATGATAGAATTGTCCTTGTGTTCATCAGCATCTTTGTTGGATGTTCGCTCCTGCCTGCCTATACAGGTAGTCCTTGTTTAGTGACAGTCTTATACAGTGACTGATTACAGTATACAGTTACGAGGGTGGCAAAAAGGTCACTTTATAACCAATCTTTGCATTTACATCCTCCAGAGGTCTGTAAAGCAAAGGAAAACTGAAAGAAGATGGTAAGCATAGTCACAGTCTCATTTAACAACCACGCTGCTTAATCTCCAAGTTGCTGGTCCCCTCTGTGGTCACTGAACAAGGACTATCCGCAATTCCAACTTTTATTCTTACAGAGAAAGAATTTCTTTTCACCAAACTCCTCATGTTTAAAACAAAACAAGTTCCTCCGTCATTCTCCCCAGGAGCGCTGAGCAGTCTACGTGACCCCATCCTTTTTTCCAGGATCCAGTCTGGGTGGGTCATCCTTTTTTATTCTCCCCATAACCCTGTGGGCTGGATTCCCTAGAACCCATTTCCAGTGGGGAAATTTAGACAGAATAGCAAAGAACTTATCCCGGATCCCAAGGGAGCTGCACAAGCAAGGAAATGCAAACCGAGAGGTTGGCTCTTAGTGCCCAGGATAAGGACCTTGTGTTTTTACGAAGGAAAAGAAAAGCGCGGCAGGGTGGAAGAGGACGGAGACCACCTGTGGGCGAAAGCCTCGGTAACAGAGCAAATGGGCAGAGCAGGGTTCAGCCTGGGTCACCGGCAAAAATGCAGCAGTACCAGATACATTGATAAGAGGCACATTGCATCAACTGAATCTGTTTTTTCGAAGGTTTTTGGGGATCAGATTTACGTAGCTGTGCTCTCCCCAACTAGTGCTATCCAGGTAGCAGTCCAGAGATGCATTAATCCCGGGAGCTGGAATCCAACCTATTAGAAAAAAAGCCTGAGGAAGTATTTGCTTCCACACTGAGTTACATCCTCCTGGCAGGTTTTTCTGATCTACTGAAGGACTCTCCAGCCCCAAGGAAAGGGTGGTGGGCAGGCCTCCCTAAGATGCCAAAGCACAGAGACAGCGGTGACATTGTTACATAGCTCTGGGGTTCTGGACAATTTGTGCTCCGGGAGCACAATTTAACACTTTCTTCTCGAACACCTGCAAGCGAGAGAAGGACAAGCCATCGATCCTGGCCTGCCTATAACAACAGCAGGCTCTCCGTGCAACCAAATGAAACAAGCACCATTATTGCAATGTGCAGACTGGGCCAGTTATTTGTAAATAAACCCCGTTATACACAATAGTCCATAAAACACCCAGGAGGCTTTCTTCTAACCATGGCACGTGACCCTGCCCCAAATCTGTGGCTCTTACCTGTTATTCTTTCCAAGCAGCACGTCTCCACGCAGGCTTCCCGAGACGGCGCGTAGATCGGATCCGTCCCCCTGATGCCTTTGGAAAAGGCTGCAGGGATGTCGATCGTGATGTTTTCCATCTTCTCTGAGAAACACCTTTGGGTCTGGGATGGTTCTACCAGGACCAAAAACAGCACTGCCGATACACAGACCAAGCCCCGTGAGGTCCGGACAGCCATTTTTTCCTCTCAGTGCGATGGGCTCTGGAAAGTTCTTTTGTTCACAACTATTTTCCGCTTAGGGTACAGGTATCCAAGATGGCCGCATGCCTCGAAATTCTTCAGCTAAGGAAAAGGAGATGATAACGGAGGTA
This sequence comes from Azemiops feae, assembly GCA_023970755.1. Taxonomy (NCBI): domain Eukaryota; kingdom Metazoa; phylum Chordata; class Lepidosauria; order Squamata; family Viperidae; genus Azemiops; species Azemiops feae. Next base: position 40,306 of record JALGBA010000721.1, on the reverse strand, counting down.
AAAACACTGTAGAAGGAACTCCCTGTAGTGAAATAATCACATTCCACATCATGGGTCAAAGCACCAGGTGTGTCGGCAGTTACCTGTCACAAAATGGTTCAGCGTGGCATGACTAATTGGGATGTAAAGGAACTTTACATTGATAAGAAACCAGCTTAAGGGTGAAAAGGAAAGCAGCGTGACCTCAAGAATGTCGCAACAACATTCCAAAGCAGTGAGACAAGTTATGCTTTTCTCAAAGTCCTGGGATATCAAGAGGCTTGCTGTGACCCCAGAGATGAAGAAGGAACATGCAATGAAAAGCCCCAACATTATGGGAAAATGTTCTCAAAACCTCCAAGAGAAAAAGGTCCCAGTGGCTTTTAGAAGGAGACACTCTGACAGCAGGAAACAAAAAAGGGCGGAGAATGCCCTGAGTGAAAAGGGCATTTGATGAACGCAGATTTCTAGCATAAAGGAAGGAGTACAAGCAGGTCAATTATGCCTATCAGCAAAAGGAGGAATACGAGAAACTAAAGGCATGCCATATGCCACTCAGAGTTACTTTGAAGTGGGTAGCTACACAAATATGATAAATACATGAAAGAAAGGAACCTGAGGCATCTTTTAAGTCAGGGATCTTCAAACTTGGCCCTTTTATGACTTGTGGACTTCAACTCCCAGAATTCCTCAGCCAGGCAGTGTTTTACTTGGTATTACACATTACCATGTGTATCTTTGTTTTGTTGAATACAGCAAAATCATGATAGGGTATGGACCACCCTCTCAGTGTCAAGCAACCGGCTTAGCAAATTCACAATGGGGAGTGTAAATGACAGATAATTTTCTTGTCTGGGGTTCCAACTTAATTAAACAGAGCCAGGATGTTGGAGAAGTAAACAGGAGACTAAAGAGGAAGTCAATGATAACTTAAATAAAATATAAAGGATAAGAACAAAGACCAGACTATTTAGAGGAGTGTTCTTTTTAGAGGTAATCTGCAATTCTGAGAGTTTGACAATGAGAAAGAGAATGAAGACTAACCCATTAAGTCATCTGGAGTCTACCATGAACTATTACAAAGGTCCATCAATCAGTTGTAGACCAAATAAAGACTCGTTGCTTAGCTGACATAACAATCAGTCAACAAAAGATCAGCAAACCAAAACTCACATATCTTGGGTGATGGACAAGAAAAAAACAGGAGGGATTAAAGTTATGGTGAATGGGTGTGACCCAAGAGATTACAGTATTGTTCTTGGAAGACTTACACGCTTTGCTGCAGGCAAGTCATCGTGAAAAGCTTTTGCACTAAGAGCCAACTAAACGATGCGTAACTTAAGTTGGGGCAAATCCTCCTCACTGAAAGACCCACTGGCTTCCAACTTTGTAATTCGGAGCCTAACATGCAGAAAAGTATTTTCTTTTTGAAAAAGAGAGGAGAAATATCAGGCTGTGCAAAAAACTCTGAAGCATTTCCTAGTTTGATCTACCTTTGGAGGGCCAACAAGCCTTCCCACGGATGGTGTTTCTCCTCTTGAACCGTCTCCACCAGTCCTGGAGTTAGCAAAAAAGATCCTATCCTCCCGGCCAATCTCCTAATTTTCCCCAAAGCCAGCCCTAGAGAACAGGCCCACTTTAGGATGCGACTTCAGGACATTGTGCTTGAGGAGATGAGGGAAGAATCTCCTTAAGGCAGGGGTCTCCAAACTTGGCAATTTTAATAAGACTTGTGGACCAACTCCCAGAATTCCCCAGCCAGCAGTCTTAAAGTTGGCAAGTTTGGAGACCCCTGCCTTAAGACAAAGGTGGGCAAAGGAGGCTGGCCAGAGGAACTTATGATGGGTGGACTCCCTACTCTCGTAAAATTTCAGCTGCTGGCTGTGGAATTCTGGGACTGGAGTCCATCCATCCTAAGGTTGCTGAGGCTGAAAAACACGGCCATAATCTACATTAAAAGGCTACAATAACATCACACAGCATCAACACTATACTCTCCATTGTCCCCAACCTTGGTAATTTATGTATACATTCGAACTAGACTGTGATGTTTTTCTGTGTCATGTATGTCTGCCTATGTGGGTATATGCATAATGGTATCTTTTTGAGAGCTGGATGATCTTGATTCTGCGCCTCTGTTTATACAACCCAGGATTGTGTTAGCTTTTTGGGCTGCTGCGGTTTTTGCCACGGTTGAAAACCACCCGTCGACCCCGTTTTCGCCCTATGTGCGCAGACTCTGCGGAGAGCCACAGCCCGCGTCTATCGGGAGACTGGGCCAGGGAAGCGGCCCCAGAAGAGGACTGGGGGGGGAGGCAAAGGGGCGCCTAGGGTGCGGGAGAGCCCCCCCCCGTGGCCCAAAGACCCCCTGTTGTCCCCCCGCCGCTCCTCCTGCTCCCCACTGACCCCTCCTTACAGCCCCCCCCCGCCTTCTCCTCCCCTTCCCGCCCGGGCTCACCCCCAGCGAGGCGGCTCCCGCGGCTCCTTCCTCTGCCCGGGGCGGGAACGGGCTGAGGGACGCACCTCATCCGGCCGGAGGGGGCGTTTCTGGCCAAGGCCCGGACACAGAGCCGGGCTCCCGGAACGAGGCCCGCCGTCCACGACCGGCAGCTGGGCGCGATTCAGGGCGGCCGCCTGTCCGAAGGATCGCCCGTTTCCCCGAACGGAAGCCGCGCGCTGCGGAGAGCCGACAGGAAGCGGAAGCGCCGGGCGGGCGAGGGGGCGCGGCCAGAGCTCTCAGGGAGCCTTTCCGGCCGGGCCGCGCGCAGACGCCCCGTGTCGCGGGGGGATGACGTAGAGCCCGCCGTTGCCTGGCGATGGGGTCCGAGCAGAGCGCCGAGGCCGAGGGCCGCCCTCACGACCCCGCCACAGGTGGGCGCTCCCGGCGGGACGGAAGGGGGCGCCGAGGCCGGGATGGCGAGGGGGCTGTCCGCGCGGCCGGGAAGCTCTCCCTGCCCGCGAGCGACGGGGCGTTCCCGGCCGCTGCCCCTTGCGGGAGAGCTGCGGGTGGAGAGGGGCCGAGCGCGAATCGCCGCATGTTTTCTCCGTCTGGGCAGCTGTCAGAGGGTGGGACTGCAACTCCCAGCATTCCCTAGCCAGCCACACTAGGGAATTCTGGGACTGAAGTGGCTGCGATTGAGAAATGTGTATTTCCAGTGAATTGTTTTATTGACAGGCATCATGTTGGCCCATGGTTGCTTCTGCTTTGCTTTATATATGTGTGTGTGTGTGTGGTGTGTGTCTATATATGTATATCTCTATATCTATATATATATATAGAGAGAGCTATATCAATATATATCAATCTCTCTCTCTCTCTCTCTCTCTCCACACACACACACAACACATATATATATCCCTAATAACTATATGTATATATATACATACACACACACACACATACACACACAAAGATGCTAGATTAAAAGAGCCAGTTTGGTGTAATGGCTAAGTCATTAGACTAGAAAGCAGGAGAGGCTTTACCTTTAAGTGGGGAAACCAGTGAGAAGCCATTCCTTCTTTCTCAGCCCCAGGAAGGAAGGAAGGAAGGAAGGAAAGAAAGAAAGGAAGCAAGCCAGGGCAAAGCACTGCTGGAAAAACCTTGCCACGAAAACTGCAAGGACTAATCCAGGCAATTGCCATGAGTCAACATTACTCAGACACCAGAAAAGATGCTAGATGAGGAGAAGTGATGGTGACGCTGTTGGCTTTATGTCCTTTTCCCAGCATCCCCTTCACCAGCCAAGCAGCGAGCTAAAATGGATGATATTGTGGTGGTGGCCCAAGGGACTCAGGCATCACGGAACGTCAGCAGTGACCCAGATGTCATAAAGCTGCAGGAAATCCCCACTTTCCAACCTCTGTTGAAAGGTAAGAATATCCAAAGCTCATACAACTTTGATAATAGTTTCCCCTTCCCCAACATTGTTGGTTCCTGGTGTTTTGTAACATTCCTGTCTTTCCTCATAGTCTCCTTTGTTTTGGGCTGTTTTGAAAGCAGAAAAAGGAAATGAGCAAAACCAGTAATGGTCTCTCCTCTTCCTCATACAGTCCTTTAAGTATTTTGTAACTGAAGTTATAATACTATTAGCTTTTAAGACTTTTGTTCAGCAAAACAAAAATTATTATGGAATTATTTTTGAAAAATTGCTATCAAATTTAGTTACATTACTGAAAGGTGTAATTCTAGTTTTGCAGGGTTTTTTTTTTTTGTAGAGTCTGGCTACCATGTTAAAGTTCAAGGTAAAGTTTTTAAAAACACAGGAAAACTATATTTCCACCAAACTGCCCAAAGTTGCTACATCAGCAAGATAGGCAGCCTAGAAATTTAATAAATAAATACATTTAATAAATGTACTTCTGGGGCAAGGATGCATAAAACAGTTTTTCCAGATGCCTTGTTAATGTGTATTTTTCTAAGCTCATTGCGGGCTTTGTTTTTCATACTGCTGCTATTACAAATCAAGTTAAAATTTAAATCCAGCGTGGCCCTGTTTATACTTTATGCTTTTGAATAAAGACAATTGCTTGATAAGCTGGTGTAGAAAAGTTTGAAAACATATTTTTTGGGAGGGGGGACTTAAGTCTTTGGCAGTGATTGGTTGAACTGCCTAAAGATGGAAAGTGGAGGCAGGGAACAATTCTCAGCTGTTTTTGGTTGTGCTGTTTTTTAAGCACATGATGCTTTACATGTAGCACCTAGTGCAGGGGTCTTCAAACTTGGTCCTTTTATGACTTGTGGACTTCAACTCCCAGAATTCCTCAGCCAGGCATGCGTGCCTGGCTGAGGAATTCTGGGAGTTGAAGTCCACAAGTCATAAAAGGGCCAAGTTTGAAGACCCCTTGACTTGTGGACTTCAACTCCCAGAATTCCTCAGCCAGCATGCCTGGCTGAGGAATTCTGGCAGCTGAAGTCCACAAGTCATAAAAGGACCAAGTTTGAAGACCCCTGACCTAATGCCACTCTTCAAATTTCTCTGGGAATATGGTATAGCTGCATCATACCAGGAAAGGTTGCAGATCTTTAAAGGACAGAAGGCTGATGCTATGTGAAGGATCCCTCATTTTTACCCAAAAGGCCAGGTTTCCCATTGTTATGCTGGTGAGGTATAGCTGGGAGTTGATGTTCACAAGCTATGAATCAGAGCTTCTTTGCCCAGACATGATCTACATTGAATAGGAGGCTCCTGATCTCTAGACTGAAAAGGGAACTTGAAAAAGCTGGAGGAAAAAATCTAAAATCAAAACACCAGATGAGAGAGAGCGAGATTTTCCTTTGAGTTCTGGGTTCAGCAGTAGGCACACATTCTGCCAGTGTGTGACTGCTGCTTGTCTGCAATGAGGTGTCTGTCCTAGCTGAACCACGTCAGTGAAACTTCTGCTGCAAACACATACAAGATTGACTGTGAAGTTGACATTTAATTGTGTCCCTGCTGATAAGGAAAGGGCTACAAACGCCCAGCTAATGAAATAGGAAACTTGAATATTGGCTTGAAATAACAAGCCAGGCACTTAATACAGAATCAGTATTCATATATCTATCAAATTTATATGGCTTTATCAACATCTTGACATCAATATCAAGGAATACGTTTCTGGAAGTCTGGTGAAATTCTTTTCTTATTCTAGGTTGATCCATGCTTGGTGAATTCTATGCCTCATTCCATGCAGTTGTCAGGTTAAGTGTCTGGGTACATTTGTTTGATTGTAAAAAGTGAAATGTTGTCTTGGAGGCAAATATCCGGTCTGTAGCAAGTGATGCAGGCAACATTAGCTGTTTATCTCCTGGGCACAGGTCTTGACTTTCCAGAGCTGCTGTTGGTTTTAATATTTCTCAAATGATTCCATTGCTGCTGCAGAAGCTCGAGAAGCTGATTTGAAGCAGAAAATGGCTCAACATTACCCTTACCTCGTAGTGTTCCATCAGCCCTGATTATTATTTTAGATCACAGAAAACTTCATTTTGAGATATGGTCCCAAAGCAACATTTTAGTACTGTATTGTGAGTGTGAGAAGTAATTGGAGGCTCCAAATACTTTTTAATATCTTAAAAGGGATGTGTTGCCTCCTGGGGTACCATTCTTGTATTACTGATTTTTTTTTTTTTTTTAAATAAATAGGTGTTTGCCAACTTTGGTAAAATATTTTTGAAAAATATTGCAAAATATTTTGTTCATAAACATTAATGGTAAATCCAACAGGTGGCGCTGTTTCCCGCCTCTCTGGTGCATAGCAGTTCTATTGGAGAACTTCCAAAAAAAAAAAAAAAAAGCGCTAATGTTTAAAGCGATCAGAAGCATTTGCCAAAGGCTGAGAAAAGATCCTCAGAGGCCACAGATAAATGGGAAGGAGCAAGATTTGTAACGTGTGTGTGTGTGTGTGTGTGTGTGTGTTGCATTCCCTTAGGTCCAAGTGAAGAACTGGCCTCGTGCTCCTTTTAATGATGAGTGGAAACGAGGAAGACACCGTGGACTGGATTATTATATTTGACCATTTCTGAAGTTCAAAAAGATGTCAGAATGGTAAATGCTGTTCAGTTAAGCAAGCTGAACATGAGGCCCGTTGGCACAGACACACAAAATCCAAACTTCACATTCTATATTAATGGGTTGAGAACAATCAAGGCCTGATTAGGAAAAGAATCTTATCATCCTAGTGATGAGTCAATAAAATTATCAATCTAGCTAACATGTTGGAAAAAAGGAAAAAACGATCCCTGTAATCCTCATTCATAATATGTGTGGTTATTTTTTTTACAAACATTTCTTTGCATTTTTCTCAGTAAAGGAAATTAATGGACCCCCTCTTTACCTCTATTTTACCCCCTGTTCTGATCCCTTTGTAAAAGATTGAATTTATATTTGCTATTTTATAGACCTTAAGAATAAACATTGATGTTAAATTACAATCTGGACCCAAGGTTTATTTGTTTTTTTATTAATCATATATGTTTATAGTTTTGTCTCCGTCCATCTCATTCTTGTCCTTTAAAAGCCAGTTCCAGCATGATGATTTGTTTGGCATCCCCAGCAGTGTAGGAATGAAGTTCTGCTCTCTTTTTTTTTCAGGCTAGACAAGACAACGCAAATTACTCAAGTCATGCAAGGTTGGGAGGTAGTTTAATAGGAGGAAGTGGAATTTTGGCACAGAGACCCCACTGGAGAGAGTGCAAGTATAAATCCAGAGCAGAACAGTCAAAAGAATCTTGAGTTCTGTTTAAGGCAGTGTTTCTTAACCATGGCAACATTAAAATGTGTGGACTTCAGCGGAATTCTGGGAATTGAAGTCCTCACATCTTAGTTGCCAGGATTGAGAAACACTGGTTTAAGGGAACAGGGTCCCAGAATAGCAAGAGGTCAGACTCAAAGGCAATTCCACACAAGGAGATCAAAAGAACTCTTTTGTTTTGAGACTTGAAGTCGGGATAAATTGCAATAGTGTTTCCCAACCTGGGCAACGTTAAGGTGTGTAGACTTCACCTCCCATAATCCCACAACTAGCTTGAACATTGCTAATTTTTCTGGGACTTGAATCCCACTCCTTTCAGTTTTTATCAGGTTGAGAAACACTGAGTTAGAAGCAAGGAATCAGATTGTGGAGAGTCAATCAAAATATACTAAAGACTCCTTGTTACTAATCGATTGACGCTAATGTATTGATGTAAAGACTATGTTTTTAGGAAGAAAGTGCTGACCACAGGCATCACAGGGGATGTTCTGCAGGTACTCAGGCCATCGGTATGAAGATTGGATGTCTAAGGTGCTAACCTGAAGATCAAGGAAGAGTTTCCATGGGACCCCTGACCGCCATTCCTGAAAATCACTTGTTATGGAGCGTTATGCTTTTATGTTCCATGTTATGTTATATTTTGATTGACTCTCCACGAGCAGTCTGTTCCATGAAAGCAAGCGATACAGTGAGATTGTGCTTGCCTCAATCTGATTATTGCCTCTCCTGCTTTCCCCATAACTATATTCCTGATTACAGTATTTAGAAAGTGGCACATTGTTAACCTGGACATAGCCACTTTTGAGAGAAGGTGGCTTTTAACAAATTAGTGTGCTGAGGTTCTTGTTAGTCGTTAATTTGCTGTGACCTTTTCTCTCCCTGGGTTGTCATTGTGCCAGTTTCAAAGAAAAATCTGGACAACCATTTAAATTTGCAAAAGAATTGGGGGGGGGGTCACATTTTTTGGTTGTGCTGCTTTGGCCTTGCTATTTTCTTGTGACTGTCATTGGGAAAAAGAGATCTGAGGATTCAGGTTGCACAGTATTTTGGGCTTTCTATTTTTGCTTCAGGTTGTTGTTTAATCATATTATTGCTCAGATTATTGGTGTTGTCATAAAGGGAATATCTTTTAAAAGCTTTTACAACATTGTGTGTGTGTGTGTGTACAGCCATCAAAGATCACAAGAAAACAAGCAACTAGTGCAAACAGCAAAAGGCCGCCAATAACCTTGGAGCTTTGAAACTTTGCAAGTGTTTGTTAGAGTGAAATTCTCCTGTGTAATCACCAAATAAGAATGAGCTGAGGTCACTCTTGGCAAGAGCAGGCCTGTTTTTTTCCACACAAACAGCACAATATGATCAGTGGCGTCAAGTAGGGGTAAGGAGGAAGTGAAAGGAAACTGGGCTTGAGTGAAGAGCAGTTTGTAACTATATTTTACCTACATATGAATGTGTGCGTGTGTGTACGGCTATGTGTATATATATATGTGTGTGTGTAGTCATTTTTTTCTTTGCAAACTTAGAAGAACGGAGCATAAAGATGCTTTTGATAGTCTCCAACATTTGCAGCAATGCTTGTCCCAGAATTCCCTGTTTAAGGTTTCATAATTCTTTTTGGAAAGGCTGTGTGTATCCTTGAGCAAGCCACAGTTTAAGCCTCCAGATTCCTGGCCGTTTTGCATTTGGTTTTGCAACCAGCAGTGATCCATTTAGAGGTCAGGCGGCTAGATGGGATCCAATCCACGGTAGCTCTGACCTGCCATAAGTATCGCCACAATTGTCTTTCTTCAGATTATCCGTCACAGTTGTTTTCCTCTGCTCCAGATTGGACAAACACAGTCCATGGAAACAGTTCCTAGGTCTGTCTACCCATCACAAGAGTCATTTGCTTTGCTCAGAGTTCTGTTTGTTGTGATTATTTGATTGGTAAAAGGCACTGCTGGAGTGTGTCTTTATTGTAGCACAGCAATGGGGCACAAATGCTCTATTGGCACAGATCAGGGAGCGTGTGAACAGCGATGTTTTCACACAGCCGTTCCCATTTGCGGCTTGGCTTTACATGTGTGTTTTTAGATAGCCGTTCTTTGTGTGAAACTGAAGATTTTAAAAATGTAGGTTGAAGTCCCAGAAATACACAGCTAATTTCATGCATGTTAATTTCCATTCCTTCTACAGCAGTACCCATTAACCTCAAATAAACTGCAAGGGGTTTTTTTTTTTTTTAAAGTTTCCATTGGCAATTTTTAATGGAGTACTGCAAAAAAGACTAACCAGTAATATCCTAAGCTTAGACAACTCTAAGATTATGTCTGGAGTAGCTCTCTGAATCCCTCCTGTGAATTACAAATGACTTTGCTCCTTTAAAAAAAGTACCTGCATTGAACAGGTACCTCCACTGATGATTTGGGGTGGAAATTCAAATCCTTAATGAGTTTTCATTTGATACCAAATCCAGTTATCTTGCTGTGCAGTATAGAAAGTTGCCTTACACTAAATGGTTGCAGTGTTTCTCAACCTGGAGAACTTTCAGTTGTGTGGATTTCAACTCCCCAAATTCTGGTATCTATTTAACAAACCATGTTTTGTAGTGCTATCTAAATTGATACCTTCTGCTTCACATTTCCCCACTAAAACTTGAATAAAAGGACATTTTAGAATAGACTAGATAGACAACCAGGGCCCTGTTGGCTCAGCATTTCAGACACACAGATACCCTCGACTTACGACCACAATTGAGCCCAAATGTTCTGTTGCTAAGTGAATTTTGCCCCATTTTATGACCTTTCTTGCCTGCTAAGTGAATCATGTCAGTTGATAAATTAGTAATCCAGTCGTCAAGTGAATCTGGCTTCCCCATGAACTTTGCTTGTCAGAAGGCTGCAAAAGACGATCGCATGATCTTGGGACACTGCGACCGTCATAAATATGAGTCGGTTGCCAAGCATCAGATGTCTGATCACATGACCATGGGGAGGCTGAAACAATCGTAAGTGTGAAAAACAGTCATAAGTCCCTTTTTCCAGTGCCGTTGTAACTTTGAACGGCCACCAAATGAACTGTTGTAAGTCGGGGACTACCTGTATTTCCCTACCTAATTAGAGAAGCAGAATGGCCAAGGACAGGCACAAACAACAACAACAACAACAACAGTGGGAATAGGAACAACTTCTGACTTCCCTCCAGCTTCCCATTGAGCTTCCTTGTTCCTTTCCTATCCTGGAATCCGGTAGGGAGCTTTGGGAATCTCCTTCCCTCCCCTCCCTTTCCCAGCAGGTAGGGAAGTCGCTGCTTCTGGGTTGGGGAGAGCAAGAGATTGCTAGAGTGGCTGGGAAACTGTCACGGAATGTTGAGAAAAGGTCACGGATGTCCCTGATTTTGGACACATTCTGTAAGTTAGCCCAGGGTTCCTCAACCTTGGCGACTTTAAGATTTGTGGACTTCAACTCCCAGAATTCCTCAGCCAGTCCACAAGTCTTAAAGTTGCGAAGGTTGAGGACCCCTGAGTTAGCCCATTTGAGATGCCATGGTTGAAAAATGGTAGCCCTGTTCCTTCTAGTTAAAGGTCATGACAACGAAAGTTTTAGCGGTATGGAGATGATCAGGTGCCACAGCTCTCTTGCATTAATTTTTAACTCCAGGTAGCTATAATCTAAATCAGACTTGGGGAAGCTCTAGTCCTCCAGATGTTATTAATATGTAATACCCAGTAGGGTGTGAAAAATGTTTCCTTTGAACTAATTCAAGCATATAGCTTCTTTAGACTACAAACGTCCCCATTTCAAATGCTAAGTTGATTATTTGAGTATGAAACAGATTGTTCTGATTATTTTAGAAATGATTTGAAGCAGCCATGCAGGCTTAAAGCCCCCTGGTTAAAGTCTGAAAGAGTCAAAATACTCAAAACTGCCCATTTTAATGCAAGAAAGAGGGAGTTTTGTTATTTTTCCTGCCTGAAGTGGTTCAAAACCAAGTGGTTTACACTTGCTTAGCACCAAGCATCTCTCAATGTTCTTTTGCTATCTCAGCTCTTGGGAATTGAAGTTTAGAAATATCTGCAAAGCCGTAAGACTTGATTTCTCATTATTCCCAGATATATCTCAAAATGACTTGTACCAGCCAATAAATCTGAATCCAAAATAAAGATACATTTTGCGTGTGTGTATTATTGTTTCTGATGTTCTTTCAAGCCCCAAAGGGATAAATCCAAACAAAATATTAGGGATTAGGATAGAAACAGTGTATGAAAACAGATTTCCTCTAAGCACAGACCAGAAAGAGATAAAAAGTTCTAAATAATAACCGAGAACGAACAGTTTCTTGGGCTGCTTAAGAGAAGGATTTAAATGAGAAACTGGCACAATGAATAATATCCTGGAAAGAACTGAAGAAGCTTCTTGGATGAGAAGCAAAATGTCTTTAAGGAAAAACAAAGGAAGTCCAGTTGCTTTTTGAATGGATGACGGAGAATCTCCATAAATACTCTGGAAAAGTTTATCTGCATTCATTGTACAGACAATTTTAAAGATTAATATTCTATCGAAGCCAGAATATTTTTTATGATTAATGGATAAACAGCTAGAAAAAAAGCCATAGAAGATTATTTAATTTTTTTTTAAAAGGCTAAATTTATTGTATGCACAGAGATGGAAAGATTTGACGCCACATACGATGGAAGAATGGTTGGTGAAGTTGAAGTTGACCAATTTTGCCGACATGGATAAAGTAAATGCTTTGATTAGAGAAAAGACATTATCTACATTCGTTGCTGACTGGGAGCCTCTTATGGACAATGAAAAAAATGAATTTCTGACATACGGTTTTCATTATTAGACGGGATAGATTATAGAAAGAAGAGTAATGCGATGTAACTTTAGAGAGGTTAACTGTATTTGTACTTAAGCCTACTGCAAAGAGTATCACAGTATAAAGAAACCACTTTATATATTTTTTTTCTTTTTTTTTCTTTCTATTTTTCTTCAACTTTTTTCTTTTCTTGCACTTTTTCCTTTTTTTAGATTTTTTTCCTTTTTTATCTTTCCTTCCTTACTGTGTAATATTAGTTTGTATAACCTTTTACCTTTTTGTTTAAAATTTTAATAAAAGTTATACTGAAAAAAAGTGTTCTCACATTTAGATAATGATGTTTGTATCTTGCTTTGGCTAAGTTATCCAATTCATATTTCATCGTTTTTGACCATGTGATCATCTTGAAATTGTATTTACTTATATTTACAATATTTATCACCCTAACTCCAATTCAGACAGACCCTTCTTTAACTCTTGGGTCTGTCCTTCCACAATTCCTTCTGTGTGCCAAATATGTACAAATATGAATTGTTTCATTCCTTTGTTACTTTTAGAGAGGCCTGCATTTTCTTTTATCATATATCATCAATACAAATGTTTATTTTGGTAAGCTTCTGACTAGTACATTCATCTCCTTTAAATGTAATCAAAAATCCCTTTTCTGTTAAATATCTCACTGACAAAAATTCTCTTTCTGAATATGGAATATTGGCCAGTGTATTTTGAATGCCCCAGTTTTCATTGCTGCATTTAAAATTACTTTGTCCAATTTATTTTAGCTTTAATATTGCTAATGTGATATTAAACATCATGCAATCGGAAGAAATAACAAAGGCTAAATTTACCTTTTACCCTTCATCAAACTGTGTTCTAACCACGCCAAGTTCACAAAGGTGATGTAGCCACACTGATTTCTAATACTCTAGCCCAGGGGTTCTCAACCTTTTCTTCACCACAGACCCCCTTTAAACACCTGTTGAGGCCAATATAGTTATATTATCACTATTATCAAATTGGGCAAAGAAACAAGGTCTTAATTTTAATCAGTATTTATGAAAACCTTGAATGTCAGTGACATTGGTCATTTTCAAAGCTCTTCTGATTTGCTTTTATCTCAAAAGCAGAGAAGTAGAAAACAACGGAGACATTCCTAATTCTGCTTCCTGGTTTATCCTCCCATTTATCTTAAGCCACGATTGCTCACTGGGCACCCTTAACAAAGTGAGATGACATCCCTGTATTTCCTCGTCAGGCTGGTCTTTCTGGTTTGTTGTGTCACCAAGATCAAATCAAAGCGACTGTGGGGCTAGTCACACTCAAGGCGTTTGACCGCCTTGAACAAATAGCAGTTTTGGCTGCCATTTTCCAACATGACTTGAAAATGTGCTAAAAAAAAAAAAGACAGGGCTTTTTAAACGTTATTTTGACCTGAATGATTTTCATATTCTCCTGATGAAATTTGGAGAATGTGATGCAGTTTAGTTTTTACTTTGTGTAGAAACGAATTCGTAGAATGCTGGAGCACACCTCACCAGGCCATAATAAGCTTGGAACACCTGGATGTAAGAATTGCAAAGAGTGCCCAGTGTTTCTCACCCGTGGCAACTTTAAGATGGGAGGACTTCAACTCCCAGAATGCTGACTGGGGAATTCTGGGAGTTGATGTACCCCCCCCCCCATTTTAAAGCTGCTAAAGTTGAGAAACACTGGCCTAGGGTACTGTGTGAAGTGATGGGTGTGTGTGTGTTAACATATCCTTTACGGCAGGGGTCCCCAACCTCCCGTCTGTGGACGGGTACCAGGCTGCGGCATGTCAGCAACCGGTCCGTACAGACAAGCAAAGCCCCATCCGTGGGATGCAGGCAGCATGAAAAAAAACCACGCACTCTCCGGTCCGTGGAAAAACCTCTCTCCACGGAACCGGTCCCTGGTGCCCAAAAGGTTGGGGACCTCTGCTTTACGGTACTGTCATTCAATGAAGACCTGGCCATTAATTGTCACATAGGGAGCAGGTCTTTGAGACAACCCGTTTTTTTATCTGCGTTATTTACAGATGGACTGGATCACCCAGATAATCTGGAACATCTTCATAGTATCATCATTGTACTGCACATTTTAATTCGGAAGGCATTTGGCTCCCCCCCCCCCTTAGTTTGGAGGTAGAGGAAGTAAACGTTACAGGGAAGTTTCAGGGACATGTCAGATTCAAGTTTGAAGCTGCTGATAAGGCAGCCTATAATTGGAGACATAAACAGCCAAGTGAAGGAAGCAGCCTGAGATAATTGGGTGTTCCTGCTCTGTCCCACTTAAGCACCACAAACAATATTATGACTTTTATGCTCGGTTAAGACGGATGAGAAGAGTTTGAAGAGCAGTTCGACTCCAGTCATGTCTTGACAGGAAATAATGAACGGATGTGGCAGCTAAGAATGCAGCAATTTCCTGCCCATCCAAAGAGACGGTATTTTAATCAGAACTGAAGTCTGGATCCATTCTGGTGTCCTTGATCTTGGAGATCACTCCTAACGTAGCCGTTTCTGTCAGCAGAATTAAATCGTCGTTTTGCCCGAATGAGCAACGGTTATCGAGTTAAATTGCCCTTGTTCACGTTTGCAGGGATTCAGTTAATTTATTTAATTTTTGTAGCTGCCCATCTCAAGCAAATGACTCCGGGAAACGAGGTCTGGTCATCCACTCTATAACAGGAGTGGATTTTCAGAATACAGGTTAGTCCTTGACTTACAACACAATTGAGCCCAAAATTTCTGTTGTTAAGTGAGCTTTGCCCCATTTTACGACCTTTCTTGTCACGGTTGTTAAGTGAATCACTGCAGTTGATAAGTTAGCAACACGGTTGTTAAGTGAATCTGGCTTCCCCATTGGCTTTTGCTGGTCAAAAGGTCGCAAAAGGTGATCGCCTGACCTCGGGACACTGCAACGGTCATAAGTATAAATCAGTTGCCAAGCGTCTGAATTTGGATCACGTGACCCTGGGGAGGCTGTAACGGTAGCAAGTGTGAAAAATGATCATAAGTCCTTTTTTTCAGTGCCGTTGTAACTTGGAACAGCCACTAAATGAACTGTTATAAGTCGAGGACTACCTGTACATTGGCAAGACCAACTTATTTATTTGATCTTTTTTTTTCATATTTCTGTGCTGCTAAAATCCATAATAGGGATAGGGTTTCCTGCCTGAGCAGGGGGGTTGGACTAGATGACCTCCAAGGTCCCTTCCAACTTTATTATTATTATTATCTTTCGCATTTTGGCATTTGCACTCTACCAAGGGATCGCTTCTTCATTCAAGAGATGGAGGGATGACTTTTCAGTCTGTGGAGAGCTTCCCATCCATCCCCTTGGCTGCTCCTGTTGCTTGTTTTGTGCTGCCTGGGGTGCTAATTTATTCAACCTTTTTTGCAATGATTTTTGTTCATTCTAAATGGCTTATTTTTCCCCCTAGCTGCTTTGCTTTTTGGTAGAAAAACAGCTATATATTTCAACATAATCAGACCGGTCTGACAATGTCCTGTCAGCAGAGGCGAGTGGAAAACATGATAGGGTAAGCCTTTGGCAATCTGGTGTCTGCTTTTGTCTGTAAGTGTTGTGACCAGGTAATTAATTGTGCAGCGAGACGGGCCAGCTTTCCTTCTCAGCAGCAGATACCAACTGTACGATAACACTGTAAAAAGGAGCCATTGTGATTGGAGGGCTCAGCTGCATTTTACAGCTTTTAATTTCCTGACACGTTTGCGGGGGAATAAAATAGTAGCCCCAGGACTACACAGAGCAGCATCAAAGCATGCTGGAGATTTAGATCAGCTGAACTCTGTTACGTGATAGGCAGGGTTGAACCTCTTGAGGGGCTAATCCAGGGGTCTGCAACCTTGACAACTTTAAGACTTGTGGACTTCAGCTCCCAGAATTCTGGGAGCTGAAGTCTACAAGTCTTAAAGTTGTCAAGGTTGCAGACCCCTGGGCTAATCAGACCTTATTTTTTTACATCCTAGATTCACTTAACAACTGTGGCAAGAAAGGTCGTAAAATGGGATCAAACTCACAGAAATTTGGGGCTCAATTGTGGGCATAAATCAATCATACTACCTGTATGCCTCTTTCTTTAATTATGAGTGGAAATGAAGATTCTGCATGCGTTAAAATGATCACTGCCTTGCCACTATCCATAAAAGAAGCTTTTTTTCCCCCTTTTTCTAATATTCAGCTCTTATCTGGGTCACCCTAGCCGTGTTTAAAGTCAACATATCTCAGCCTTGGCAATTTGGAAGACGTGGGACTCCGACTCCTAGAATTCTGAGAATCGAAATCCACACTATCTTAAAAGTTGCCGAGGTTGAGAAACGCTGTTTTCAACCACCTTAACCACGTAGGCAGATAATATTTGGACATTTTGTTTTTTCTTTCTTTCTCCTCCTTTGGTTCTTGGCGATGTCCTTAATTAGCCCGTGTTTCTCTCCCATCCTTTCCAGGTCTTCTTAGTGGGCAAATGTCTCCGACCAACATCAAGCTAGAGAAGCTGGATTCTCAGCAAGTTCTCCAGCTGTGTCTCCGGTACCAGGACCACCTTCACCAGTGCGCAGAAGCAGTGGCCTTTGACCAGAATGCTTTAGTCAAGAGGATCAGAGAGGTGCGATTGTCTCCAGTAGATGCGGCTGTGACGTCTCATGGGGCGAAGTACAGAATGATTCACGCACAAACCACTGCATGCACTGAGCTGGCTTGCATGCTTTGTGTGTTGCTCCAAATACAAAACGAAAACATTCAGGGCAGGGATACTGGTACTGGTGGGGGGGGGGGAATGGACGGGTGGGGGGGAAATCTAAGGACAGCAGCAGCAGCAACTCGGGAGATCAAGGACGGGATAGATACTATAAATTTTGAGGAGTTTCTGCTCCCCTGAAAAATTGCTTTGAAGTGCCTGGCTGCTCTCTGGTTTTGGGTGAAACCAGCACCCCAAAAACATTCAGGGTTTTGCTTCTCCTGAGCGCTGGTGCCTGCAGAATGGTTTCACGAACTTTCAGAGAGCGATGGGTTTTATTTAAGGCCTTTTTGAGGCAGAAAGAAGCAGCTTTTATGTTTTGGTAACATGATTAGAAGAGAGTGTATTTACATAGACCGTTGACCGCGTGGCCACTGAGCCTATGGACAACCCATGTCCCCTGGACGGTGTTTAGGTTTAGGCGACTGGTTTCCCTCCGATGTGTTGGACTGTCAGAGCATGCACAGTCTTATTGCGCTGAAATAACCCAGGAGTAAATACAGTAAACAGTGGTCTATATCAAATGGTGGTTTGTATTACACTATCTACAATATACACTAGGAACCAGATACATACACGTGGTAATACAGCAAACTCCAACACACAGCAATTACAGCAGGAAACGGACGAGAGAGAGAGACCCCAGCAAAAGCCTTCCCTTTTATACTCCGTCTCTTAAAGGGACACAGACATCAGTCATTCCTGTCATTGCATGATCCACCTTACATTACATCAGCTGCTTAGCCTTTAAATTATTACCCTGACAAGTTTTAAGGCCCTCAGCCTTAGTGATTTTGGGACACCAGTGGAGGAAAACTGACTTCAGCTGTTAAACCATGAAGTGAATTACGGCTAGTCCTTCGACTTAACAGCAGTTCGTTTAGTGACCATTCAAAGTTACAACGGCACTGAAAAAAGTGACGTAGGGCCATTTTTCACCACTTGTTGTAACATCCCCATGGTCACGTGATTTGCATTCGGATGCCCGACAACTGACTCACATTTATGACGGTCGCAGTGTCCTGGGGGCTCATGTGGATCCCCTTTTGCGACCTTCTGATGAGCAAAGTCAGTGGGGAGGCCAAATTCACTTGACAACCACGTTACTAATTTAACAACTGCAGCGATTCAATTAACAGATGTGGGAAGGAAAGTCGTAAAATGGGGCAAAACTCAGTTAACAAAATTCTCACTTAGCAACATAAATTTTGGGCTCAATTGTGGTCGTAAGTCGAGGGCTGCCTGTACTAGAAAATGCACCGTTACTAGAAAGATTTAATGTAAACCGAATGTCAATTTAAAATGTGTGTGTGTGTTTCCTTTTAAAAGGATGTGTGAGCATTTAAATGCTAATTCCTTTATTAGCTAGCTGAGTCTAGCTGAGAAGGAAATGCTTAATTTTAGAAAATCCTTTTTTTAAAAAAAAAAAATCAACAGAAAGTGAAGCAGCTAATTGTACAAAGGTGCCTCAGATGCTGATAGTGTCATGACATGCGTGACGTTACCGTGGCTTGTAAGGATATCCAGGATCCTCTGCAGAACTTCCAGGAGGAGCTGGGCAATATGGATATAAGGTCACACAGCTTGAGAAAATGCAGCCTCTCTCTTATTTTTTCCTTGGTGACAAAATCCCAGAACAGCTGCCCCAATCTACTGCCTCACCCACAAAATAATATGAACTGTATGTATTTGATGGAGGTGGAGAGGAGAGGGGAGAAAAATATAGATTAGGGAAGAGTTTAAGTCTGTCTGTCTGTCTGTCTCTCTCTCTCTCTCTCTCTCTCTTTCTGAAAGTTCAACCCCCTTCCAAAAAAATAAACCTCTGCTCTTATTCCAGCCCGACACACGCCACTTTTCATGAACTCTGGAAGAGCTGGGCTCTCCAGGAGGAAAAAATAGGAAGCAATTTTCCACGAGAAAATTGGACTATAGAGCATAGAGAGATGTTATATATTTTCTATACCCTAGTATTATAAGCCTATAATTTCCCAGCTCTTCTGCTTCCGATAATAACAGCATATTAGTCACCCTCAGAAACCCTAGATGCAGACACAGCTGGAAAGCTGGTGTAGATGTAGTGATCATTTATCATTACAGTGAATGCTGGGTTCATTCCAGCGCATCAGGATGACTAATCCTTGTTTTGCTCCCAAGTACGCAATTTATCAAGCGCTGTCTTCCTTCTCTTCTTACTCTGGTTTTTTTTCTTTTTTCCATACAATCAATGTACCTTCTTGGCTATTTTAGAAATCAATTGATACAAGCGAACTTGACATGAATTACTTTGTTTCAAACTTAGGAAGTTTATATAAACTGCATTTATTGTTTATTTTTGCAAACTTGGGCTTTTGGTTTATTTACATTAATCACCTTTGCCCACTGAGCTGGCAGAGGATTTCTCTTCCCCTCCCTGAAGAGAGACAGTTCGGAACAATTTGACTCACAGGCACCGAACGCAAGAATTTTAGCCAAAGTTTGTATTTTCTTCCAAGGTATGAAGAGAGAAAGAAAAGAAAGAAAGAAAGAAAGAAAGAGGAAAGAAAGAAAGAAAGAAAGAAAGAAAGAAAGAAAGAAAGAAAGAAAGAAAGAAAGAAAGAAAGAAAGAAAGAAAGAAAGAGAAAGAAAGAAAGAAAGAAAGAAAGAAAGAAAGAAAAGAAAAGAAAAGAAAAGAAAAGAGGAAAGAAAGAGAAAGAAAGAAAGAAAGAAAGAAAGAAAGAAAGCTGTGAAAGAAATGTTCAACCTTGGTTGTTGTACATCTCCTGGTGTGGATGTGTGCAGTAATCCAGGACACACCTGGCAGGGAAGGTGCGTCGCAAGGTGCGCTCATTTGATTCCTGGGGTTGACAAAGGGCTCATTATGGGCTGTGCAGAATTTTGCTTGTGAAAGAAGTCGTGGACCGCTCCACGCGCAAGGAAACATTGTACAGTACAATGCAAGATAATGCTCTCTGTTTTGTGTCAGGCTTTGTAGAGTTGCTAAATAGTACAGGACAGGGGTCTGCAACCTTGACAACTTTAAAACTCTGGGCCAGCAGTTTGACACCCCTGACATAGATAAAGGAAAGTTAACAACCATTTATTGCAGGGGTGTTCAAACTTGGCCCTTTTATGACTTGTGGACTTCAACTCCCAGAATTCCTTAGCCAGGCACGTCTCTGTGTTAGAAAGCTCAACCATTTATGTGTCTAGCGTTTCAGCAATTAAGAAATCTTAATCTCTTTTAACCCAGTAGAACAGGGGTCTTCCAACTTGGCCCTTTCATGATTTGTGGGACTTCAACTCCCGGAATTCCTCAGCCAACTTTGCTGGCTGAGGAATTCTGGGAGTTGAAGTCCACAAGTCATAAAAGGGCCAAGTTTGAAGACCCCTGATTTATTGGGTAAATTGATGGCCTTGGTTCTTTGTGACATATAGTGACATATCCATTGCCTTTTCCCCCCTACTTAACAATAAAGCCCATAATTTTGGTTAGTAATTTTCAAACTGCAAGCAACAAGAGCAGAAAATCAGAGCATCTCCGTTCATCGGTTCACCTGAAAGATTGCTGGTTGGATCTAGACCTATTTTTATGCTCAAACAAGCCTTTGCAGGGCAGGTGGGCCCTTTGCCTAATGAGGTTACTCCCACTCAAGTATTTTTGCTGTCAAGACTCGGCAGAGTTACCTGTTTCTGGGAGAGGCTGCCAGTTTCATCTCCCTGGGTTGAGTCCTGCTTTCCAGATAGCTTTACATGGAACTGTTGTATTTTGGCATCCTCCAGATAATGACTTTTATTGGAATTTCATGCTGCAAAGCAGTATTTTTAAACTTGTCAGTTTGATGGGCTGGCTCCATCTCCCCGAATTCCCCTAAAGGAATTTGCTCTAGAGGTCTCTAAAAAGGATACTTTTGAAATAAGCCTGTATGGCTCTAATCATAAGGTCTGGATGGCCAGAAGTTGCAGAATATAGGCCTGTGCGTCTAATAAGGTTACTGGAAGTTGTTAAGATAACCTTTATGGTCATTTTTATATTGTGGGCACAATGGCACACATCAAAAATGAAATTTAGTTGCCCGCTCTCAAAGTGAAACACATACATGACACACACCTAAACATACTATGTACAACATATATATAGACCCACATCCCTACATATACGTAGCAAATAAATATTAAATACTGTCCATCTTGAATATATAACGGAAGGAGGAAGCTTGAGAGTTCGCAAGGTTAATGCTGTATGGAATGAAACTATGGCTGAATCTGGATGTTCTGCTGCGGATACCACGAAGCCCCCTCCTCCCAGAAGGTAGCAAGGAAAACAGGTCGTGAGGAGGATGTGTAGTGTCCCAGATAATCTTACGGACCCTGCTCAAGCAACGCTTCTGTGCTATGTCCTGGATGGGAGGGAGGGAACTGCCAATGATCTTTTCGGCCATCCTCACCACTCTCTGCACCGCCTTCCTGTCTGAAGCAGGGATGCTTCCAAACCAGACTGTGATGCTGTATGACAGGATGCTCTCGATTGTCCCCCTGTAGAAAGTGGTCAGGACAGGGGAAGGAAGATGTGCTTTTCTGAAAAGATCTCTGCTCCAAAGAGCAGAGGAAGTAGAGGAAGGGGAAAGGTAATAAACTGAGAGCAACTTTGTATGTGCCGATAGCCCTATTCCTTACTCTTATTCTGGAGTGGCTTTGTAAAAGTTACAATTCTTGGGCACCACATAGACATTCAGCAAGGGAATGCATTTGTTTCTTTGTTTAAATGGCAAGCACAGCTGCCCATCTTATGCGCCATAGCCCAGGCAGCTTCAATGATAAAACAATAAAATGAATAAAACCAAATTAAAAGACTCCCTAGGTCTCCAAACAATTCACCTCTCGCGTTCAACAGGAGTATAAGGATCTGCTGGTTCTCGTGGGAAGAGTTTTCCAAAGGGCCACTGCTGAGATGGCACACTGCTTAGGTCCCATAAGAAGGCAACATTGAAAGGGGAAGGCACCTGGAGCGGGCCAAGCCTATTTGACCTGGTGGAACAGGCAGAACTCAAGGAGAGGCACCCCACAGATAATTTATCTGTCATTCAGGGCTTTCAAGATGATTGTACCTTGAATTGCACCTGGAGTGTAAGTAGAAGCCAGTGGAATTCACACGGGCAAACTGCTTGCTTTCAGGACTGGGGCTCATTTCTGGGTAGCCTTTGTGCTCATCCCCATGTAGAGAATTGCAGGGAGAGGATCTGTTAATGGTGACCGTGATGGCGAATAGGGTCTCTCAAAACTCTCCCAGTCGTTTTGTCAGGGTTAGGCTCGCCGTACAAGTTGTAGGAAGAAAAATTCTTTTTCTTGTCGGGAAGGGAATCATAATAATAATCCATGTCTGGCCCTGGTGGCGCAGTGGTTAGAAGGCAGCATCACAGGCTGACACTGCCCACTGCCAGGCAGTTCGATCCTGACCGGCTCAAGGTTGACTCAGCCTTCCGTCCTTCCGAGGTCGGTCAACGGAGGACCCAGATTGTTGGGGGTCCTCAATGTGCCGACTCTGTAAAACCGCTCAGAGAGAGCTGTAAAGTATTACGAAGCGGTATATAAGTTCTAGAGTCCTAAGGGCTATTTCGGTGTTGTTTTTTTTACAGATGGACCTTTCCGTAGAGACACTGTACGCGTTAATGCAAGAGCGCCAGAAAAGGTACGCCAAGTACGCTGAGCAGATCCAGAAAGTCAACGAGATGTCTGCCATCCTGCGCCGCGTCCAGATGGGCATTGACCTAACTGTCCCGCTGATGGAGAGGCTGAACGGCCTGCTGCCCGAGAGCGAGCGGCTGGAGCCTTTCTGCATGAAAGCGGACAGCAGGGAGCTCAAGTTGTAGCGTCCACGTTCCTTCGGCCATCTCTTCCCAGGCTTGACTGCAGGACCTGGCTTGAAGCTTCAGGCCCAGGGTGAGTAGAAGAAGACCCTCCAGGGACGGACGGAGAGGGCAGCCGCTTAGAAGGACGCGCTATCCAGGACACACATTGGGCTACTTTCACGGCTTTTGCCCGCTCGCTTGCCCCCGCTCTCGCCAAGCAGAGTGTTTTTTAATTGAGCTGAGATCTCTGTCTTCCCTCCCTTCTGCCACGGTTTTAACTTTTTATTTCTAGGACATCTTGTGACCTCCAGGGACCGCTGGACAAGTTGGTGTCCAAGGAGGATGTTTTAAAACCATCGTTGAGGGCATATGGTCAATTCGTACAGAATCTGGGGCAAACCTCTTTGGCCTCGCCGGGGCCTGCCTTGTAAATGTTAGCATGCCCAGGCCTTTCAAGAAAAGATAGCAGGCAGTGGACAAATGGACCTTCAGGAGTCTTTGTCCACCAGCTGCCATCTTGTTGAGTAATTCCTAATAAAGATCTATAAAAAAAAACCACTGTTTTCCCATAAGACACTTTGAAAAACACTCTTTCCTTTTTTGCATTGGGTGGAAGAGACAGCTAGTTAAACGCGTTAGCAGGACTTTTAGGAAAGAAAGGCCAAATTTGTCTTACCAGAAAGATTTGAGGCTCCTTGTAACGGTGTGTAGCTTTTTGCAGTTTATAGTGAAATGTCTAAAGCCAGAAGGAGCCTTGTCCACCTCACTTGCATAACACAATGCAGCTTGTGTGGGATGAATTTCCTTTCTGAGGTCTAGTGGACTTCCCTCCCCGTGCAATTTGGTTGTGTGCTTAAATTACTTCTCAGTTTATGGGGCTGTTAAATGCCTGACTTGCCTGAGTTATGGAACTGTCACGGCTGTGCAGTTCCGGCCTCCCCTGTGAAAGCGACGGGCCAGGTCGGCTTGTCTTTTGCTCCTCTCTCCTCAGAGGCTTTCCGAATCCATGTGGTCTCCTTGCGTTGCCAAGATTGCTAATACAAAATTCTGTTTTATAAGAAATAGGAGCTATTTTTGGTTCGTGGCCGAAGGAATAGTTGGAAAAGTGCTAAGCCAGGGAATTCTCACTTTATTTACATTATTCTTATGGCAGCTGGATGGGTCTTCCCCACCGTCCAAGATAATTCTCGGGCAGAGCCTGCCCTGGGTGCTCAATTTCTCTTTCTTCCTCTGCACTTTTATCTGCGTTGGCGATATTTTTTCCAGCATTAAAGCTAAAATGACACGTGCATTGGAAACGTCTGTCAGAATAGCCTACGTATTTAAAATTGACGTACTTTAATCATACCTTGGTGGCTTTGCCACAAAAGGAGAAGTGGATTTCCCCCATTTTTATATTGACCGTAATCTGCCCTTCTCAGGAATTCATCCCAATCGATGCACTGGCCCGGCTTGAAAAATATTGCGCTTGAACTCATCTCTCTAATCCGTTGAGGAAGAGTATCTTTCGTTTCTGTGCTTTGTTTTCTCTGCCACAAAGATGATCGGATTTCAGGACTGGCCAGTGAGGACACCGTTAGCTCCCAGTCTTGACAGACAAAGATGTAGAGTCAGTTTTGCATTTTGTTTGAGAAAAGAATATTTCATTGGGGGGCAGCCTCTGGACAAGAGGTCAAATGATTGGCATATTCCAAGCCATGGAGCATGTTTCCCTTGTACCTTTTAATACTCTTATTACCTCAATAAGGTATGGACACCCAGATTCTTAGTGCTCAAAGACGGAGGCAAGTGAAACATAGCGCCACCTGCTCCCTTAATGATTCCGTCAGCCCCTTTCCCTGCCCAGACCTCCTTCCACCCAGGAACATGCAATCCTGTCACCAGGACAAAACTCCCAAGCCCAGCTCGGGTTTGGCCTGATTCAAGGCTGCCTAGAATTCCCCGAGACCATGGAGGTTGACCATGGCCGGGAGCCAGGTTGGGGAAGGTCACACCTGACCATCCGTGGAAGAAACGCAATTCCTTTCATCGGTGGAAACACTTAAGCTCTCTTGACAATGACATGGAAGGGAGTGCATGGAAGCAGAACAGCCTCTCAAGTCTTTGAATGCCTTGCTGTTTTCTTCCAAGGTGATTAAAAGAATTATGGCGATCTCTTTCCCCAACACGGTTCCACATGCAGACTGGAAACTGGCTGGGGGAATATCGCTGTGGGGGCCTCGTCCTCTCGCTGTCCTCCGTCTTTGGGCTATCCGAGCTGATTACGAAGCTTTTCCTTCCACAAGTTTTGGGGCTGACAGTTTCGGACAGTTGATAGTGTGTCACTTTTTTTTCTTCTTCTTTTTTTTGTTTTATGTATATAAAAAAGAACTATTTGCTATTCTAGCATGGTGCAATTTTTTTTCATCTGAAATCGTTTAGATGACTTGTATTGTTATGGGGAGCCATGTTTGAAATGGTAGCAGATGCATATTTAATAAACATTACACAATGTTGCTTACAGAGGTATTTTAATTTTTTATTTGGAAAGTCTCTTCTAATCACCAGGAAAAGATTTAGTTGTCATTCTGAAAGTCCCTAACTTCCGGCTGCTCTCCTCTGCAAAATATTCTCTTTTGATCGGTTTAAAATGAATACATATTAAACGCAATAAAACTGCATTCCTATTTTATTGTATAAAACTCTAGTCAAGAATTAACAGCCACGAGCATACCTCAAGTTGATTTGTTGGGCTTTAATGCGTCAAAGATATATTTAGAAAAACATACTTGTTAGAAGTTTATGTTTCTAACAAAAATGTGTAAACTGGTTATATGTATCCTTTGGCAGCAGTGTTATAAACAGCTAGTTATCTTCTAGCAGAATATTGTTACACCCGCTTTCTTATTTTGTCAATTCAACCTCAGTTGCTTAATACAAACTCACACCATAGTTCTTGTCACTAAAACCCACTATAGCCATTTAGAGAATGAAAACAAATTTTTAAATGTTATTTCCTATTCCAGCCCAATTTTCACAAAGCTGCCACGTATCTGATTGATGCCAAGACACTGGCTCTCACTGGGCGTGCTACAGGTAAATTTGGGGCTGCAAAGAGTCTTGGAAAGGCTATTTCAACCCCCTGGAATAAATGCTGGCAGAAGTTACTCCTAGGTGCTCAATGGGTCACCCACCTTGAAATCCAGGAAATATTGGATGTGGTTGAAGCCTCCAGTGCCGACTTCCTTCGGCACACGAGGCGACCCTGAGCCAGAGAGAAAGCAGCGATGTGCAGACTCCCAGGCAGGAAGAGAAGCCCCACATGGACTTGTGTGCCTCTTCCATTTGTCGCAATACGCACCCTCCAGCACTGAACCAGTCTGGGTAGGCGGTCTTCTCCATCATGATCAGTCAAGAGCTGCATCTTGATAGAAGTATATCCCGGATTCCTAAAAACGTATCTTGCTTTATTCCAAATGGGGCATTAAAAAACGAACTGCTAGATGGTGCTTTTTTTTCCCCTGGGGTTCCTCAGGAATGTTTTCAGTGTACCAAAAGGGGTTAATTTGAGGTCTTAAATACAGAATAGGGAACGTAGGATGGTATTTAGTTTCTTGAAAACTGCAGAAAATGCTCTGTATGTGTTTTCCTTTGTAAAAATACAGTGTTTTTGTCATTTTTTTTTTATTTTATTTTTTTGGCCTTGCCTTGAATTTCCTTCTGTGAACAGTGTCTGGTCATTACTTGACATATTTATTAATAAACATGCAAAACATAGACAACCTGATGCAGCACCTGCCTTCTTCCTTCTGGGTGGTCTCCGCTTCGTGCCGCAAAAGAACGGGCTTTGTCGAGAGGGTCCAGGGCTTGGTACTCCTCTGTCCTCCTTTCCCATTTCACCCCCCCCCCTACGTTTTCACTCATAAACTTAAGGTTTCCCAGTGAACCAGAGCTGAGCTCCTGTGCCTTCTCTAGAGCTGCTGGTGGGTAATTTCCACGGCGGAGTGACGAGCTACGTAGGATAAACTAAGTAAGTGCAGATGGCTCACCGGTGAAAACCATGATGTCAGTTGACGTTATAGCGCTCTTCAATGGGACTATTACAGGGAAAGTAGCCTGTACTGAGAGTAGATAATCTAATCAACCAGACATGAAGCGGTAAACTAAAGAGATACAAGTTTGTAAGGTAGCCCCGTATCGCTGTTGAGAAGGTATAGCTTTTCTTACAGAACTAACAATTTCCTGATAGGGAGTAAGCTTTGATTTAAATATTTCCCTGGTCACATCTTTTTTACATCGTGGTGACCAGAACTGGATGCCGTATTCCAGGTGTGGCCTTACCAAGGCGTTGTAAAGTGGTATTAACACTTCACCTGATCTTGATTCTATCCCTCTGTTAATGCAGCCCAGCACTGTGTTGGCTTTTTGGGCAGCTGCAGCACACGGCCGGCTCCTGTTTAAGGGATTGTCCAGTGATACATTTTGAAGTTCAGGATGGTAAATTGATCCCTTTCAGATACAACTTACTCCTGTTGCTTGTGCTTTACATTCCATCTGTACTGACTGGAAGTACGGAATGGGATCCCTCTAATGCGTCCCTAACACACACACACACACCAAAAAAACAAACACAAGAGCAGCAAAAATGTCCCCTCGTTTTGCGTTCCTGCTTGACTTGCCAGTGTCTGGGCCTAGAAGTGGGGTTATGCTTTGAGGGCTGGGATCGTGGAAATTGTTGGGCACTTCCTGGGTAAATGTCCTTGGTAAAAAGACGGGTGAGGAGGATGTAAGTCTCCCAGATACAGTTCAGGCATCTGCATAACAGCCAGTGTAGGGTCTCAATTGCAGGCACATTGTGCACCTTGAATATTAGACACAAATTAAGACATAAACATGGAAATGTGCTTGCAGTCTAACAGGCTAGTCCTCACCAACAGTTAGCAACAGATCCAGAACCTGAAAAAGTCTGCTTGGGTTTTTTTCTTCTTCTCATTTTGAGGTGCTGACCAGGCAATTTAAAGAAGGCCGACTACTAAGGTGGCATTCATACAATGGCTGTGCAAATAGCTCACGTCTTAAAGTCTGTCTCCACTCCCATCGAGACGTGTTTCTTGGGAAACCGGACTTCTTTTCTCTTTTTTTTCTTTTTGGTTTGAAACATTTCGCGGCTTATCCAAGGAGCTTCCAAACTGCGAAACGTTTCAGACCAAAAAGAAAACGAGCCCAGTTTCCATCATTCAGTTTCCAGACGACGCCACCTGGATGACCGAGAATCTCCCTTAAGACGCGTTTCTTGAAAAGATTTACAGCAGCAGAGAGCACCAACTCCGTTTTCAGTCACACCTTTCAATCAAAACTTTAGTACAGGGGTAGGCAACCTGGGCTCTTTTATGACTCGTGGACTTCAACTCCCAGAATTCCTGAGCCAGCATGGCTCAGCTTGGAAACCTCTCCCTTTCCCCTCAGCATGGCTGGCTCAGGAATTCTGGGAGTTGAAGTCCACGAGTCATAAAGTGGCCTAGGCCAGAGGTAGGCAACCTTGGCTCTTTTATGACTCGTGGACTTCAACTCCCAGAATTCCTGAGCCAGCATGGCTCAGCTTGGAAACCTCTCCCTTTCCCCTCAGCATGGCTGGCTCAGGAATTCTGGGAGTTGAAGTCCACCAGTCATAAAAGAGCCAAGGTTGCCTACCCCTGCTTTAGTAGAAACGAACATCCCGTCTGCTTAACAAAGGCTGATTCATTAAAGACAATAAGGATGGGCCACTTTGCCAGCCACTGCTTCGTTGGTTAAGGGAAACTTAGGAGAATAGCTGCATTTTTTATTTTTATTTTTTTCCTTCAGGTGATGAGAACATGCAAGGCAAGAAAAGAGCTGATTGTCCATTTCAAAAATTAAATTTACCATTTAATCTCTCTTGAATACACTCAGGGGCCTGTGTGTGTGCACGCACAAAGCCACGCACGCACGCATGCACAACCGATTTCGTTAATTTCGTCCATACTGAAGCCGAACAGTATTCTGAAATTTCAGATTTACAGGGAATTGTTTTATAGAAAAACGGGGAAAGAAGGAACTGGGGAAAGAAATCGTCGAAGAGAGTCAGGATACTTCAATAATCTCCATGCTGCCTGAAAAGCTCGACTGGCTGCCCATTTTCCCAAGCTCTTCCCGGGACCGGTTCTCTGACATGATACTCTCCCCAAATTCCATCTGGCAACTCCTCCGCTTGAACTGCTTCTCGAAAGAGCTCTCCGCGTGCCAGCTGCGCCGGGAGTCGCCTCGCTCCCCGTGCTTCTCTCTCCTCCGCACGCCGCCGTGCGCCTGCTCGCATCCCGTGGGCAGCTGGCTGCAGCTGAAGGCCGAGTAAGCGGTGCTCCCCCCGTATACGGCGGAAGCGGAATAAATATGGGAGGGGTCGGCGGTGAAATACCAGCTGCTGGTCAGGGAAGCCGCGGAGGTTTGAGGGGATAAGATGTCCGAATGCCAGCCTTTCAGACCCAGCCCAGCGGCAGACTTGGCCAGGTGCTGCTGGCTGGTGGAAAGGCCGAAGAGGAAGTTGGTTCTGTAGTTGTCTTCCATGCTGCCACTCCGATGCAGCGGGTGCAAGGACGACCGCTGAGCGGGACAGGCCGTCCTGCCCAAATGCTGCCGCTTGCCCTGGCTGTCCGGCTGCCAGCCCTGCTGGGGCTTCTCCGGGAGCCTGGCCTGCTCCTTGCCAGGACTGCCCTCGGGCGTCTGTTCTGAAACCTCCTGGACCGGAGAGAACTGGCACAACTTGCTGCCCGCTTCCAAAGTGGCCGAATGCTTGTAGTACTCCAGCACCTCCCCTTCCAGGTAGGGGCACCCTGGTGCCGAAGCGGTCAGGCAGGTGCTGCTGGCGGCGCAAGAGACAGACTTGATATCCAAGGAGAAGGAGCGCTTCAGTCGGTTGCTGTCTTCGACTTGATCGGAGGGGACGTTTAATCCAGTTCTGCCTTGCACCGAGGGGCTGCCCTCCGCAGGGGGCAGAGAGGGGGGAGCTGGTGGGCTTCCTGGCTGCAGGGGGTTCTGCTCCACGTTCTCTGAGGTAGAGGAAGCACCGAGCAGAGAAGAGGCCCGCAGGATGGCGGGGGGCCCACCGCCTGCTCCGTGGTTGCTGCCATTTTCCAAATGCAAAAGCTTGAGCTTGCTAACGAGTCCACTGCTGCCCGCCTGGCTCTGGATCTTCTTTTCAAAGTCCAGAAGTTGACCGAGGAAGTTGAAGTTGGGAGAAATGGTGGGCCTCTTCTCTTTCACAAACCTGAATGGAATTTCAAAATGAAAAGGGAATTCAGCCAATCGACCTGGAGCTCGAGGCTTGGAATTGTGCATACAAAATATTCACTGAGGTTGGCTAGGCTGCCAGCATTTACTTTCCAAGGTTATCTAAGGTCACCCATTGTGCAACTCTTTAAAACACACCCTTGTTTGAAAGCAGAGTCACCTTTGACCGTCCACGTAGGGGTTCTGCTTCCTTAAATAATGATCTGGCAATTGCATGCATGGCTCTTTGCTCTCGTTGCAATTCTTCTTCGAAATCATTCTTTTATGACTCATTTAGCATATACCCAAGTCTGTCGTCTATCGACTATCATCTGCATCCATCTGTCTGTCTGTCTGTCTGTTTGTCTATCTATCTGTCTATCTCTATTGTCTATAGGTCTATCATCTTTATGAATCTATATCTGTCTGACTATATTTATCTCTTCTATCAATCTATCTATTTTCTACATAGCTCTATCATCTCTATGAATCTATATCTGTGACTATATGTCTGTCTATATCTCTACTATCTGTCTGTCTATTGTCTATAGCTCTATGAATCTATCTGATTATGTTTATATCTATCTCTACTATCTATCATTATCTATATATATTTATAGCTCTATCATCTATGAATCTATATCTGTCTGACTATGTTTATATCTATCTCTACTATCTATCTAATCATCTATCTATATATATCTATATTGTCTATAGCTCTATCATCTCTGAATCTATATCTGTCTGACTATATATCTCTTCTATCTCTATATCATCTATCTATCTATCTACATTCATCCATCCTTTTCTACTGGTGTCACATACCATGATGGCATGATAGATCATTGTTTTTACACACTTATTATACTTTTTGTGCATTCCAATCTCACAAGAAGGATGAGGAATTACTGCAGAAAAAGGGTAAGCCTGGCTCCTTGATTCTAAAAATCCAAATATATTACACTATTATCTAATCTGGGCAGAAATACTGCAGGCTTTATGAAAAGCAGAAACAAATTCACAGCTAGTTAAATTCTGTCTCCAATCCGCATGATGCTTTTGTTTTGTTTTCAAAGAGAGGCAGCTCTCTGCCCAGAACCAAGGTGACCTTGAATTTCAAATTGAGATTGTTCTCTCAATTTGCTTCCATTACCATTTTCTTGCAGTATCCAAATCTACCCTAACGTTTGAAAAACGAATTGCTGGAGGGGAAAAAGACAACTCTTCCTGTAATCAGGAGGAGACGTCAAAGACTGAATTGTCCCAGAGAAGATAGAATTTTTTCCCCCTTGGATTTTCCCCATGAATTGTTATTTTTAGTACCATCAAAATCGATGCTACGTTTATAAATTGCGCCATGGATGTTTTCAACAGCTTTCTTTCACGTAAACCATATAAATTCAAGTGGGATATGGGCAATTCTCAATTTAGGAACAAAACTGAGCCCAGAATTTCCGATTGTAAGTTGTGCTGGTTGTTAAGTGAGTGATCTGACGTTTCATGATGTTCTTTTTGCGGCAGTCGTTAAATGATTACCCTGGTTGTTAAAGAGAACCTTTTTTCTGCAATGGCTGCTCGGATGAGTAAACCTCATTTTCAGCACCAAAAAAAAAAAAAAGGTGACCAGGGGATGCTGCAAACAGCCATAGATACAGGCCGGTTGCCAGGTGACCAAAACGTGATCACTGGGGGGGGGGGGGCAACCATTGGAACTTTGAATCTGGGTCAAAAGCATCTTTTTGTGCAGAGGGTCTTCAAACTGGGCCCTTTTATGACTTGTGGACTTCAACTCCCAGAATTCCTCAGCCAGCGTGCCTGGCTGAGGAATTCTGGGAGTTGAAGTCCACAAGTCATAAAAGGGCCCAGTTGGAAGACCCGTGTTTTTGTGGGTCTGTCATAACTGGCTGCTAAGTGACCGGTTGTAAACCAAGGACTATCGGTTCACACACAACAAATAGTGGCACAATAGGGTAGATTACAAATCTGAGCTGTAATCCGCCAGAGGTTCGTAGGAAATCCAGGGATCACGCCACTCTAAGTGAATGAGAAATGGGGATCCCTTTCTGCCATGTCCAGTCCCGGCCTTCTGCAGCTGACCTGCCCTGACCACATGGAAGCCATTTTTCCAACCAAGACGCTGGAAATAGTTAAGTCCCACCTGCCTGGGTGAGTTTCTTCAGGATGAAAAGAGCTCTTCCCCCTTCCTTACCTGTAGGCCTCATCTAAGGACATATCCATCCTTTTCATTATATAGGCAATGGCAATTGTGGCTGAGCGGGATATTCCAGCTAAACAGTGGACTAGGACACAACCGTTGGAAGCTTTTGCTTTTTCTGTGGCAAGCAAAGAGAAACAAAAATCAACCTGGGATACTCCAAAGAGGGGGAAAATCAGAAGCACATAGATAATCAGAATCATCCTTGTTGGTGGGAGAAGTAGAGAGATGGGCTATTTCAGGGCTCTTCAAACTCGGTCCTTTTATGACTCATGGACTTCAACTCCCAGAATTCCTCAGCCAGTGTGCCTGGCTGAGGAATTCTGGGAGTTGAAGTCCATGAGTCATAAAAGGGCCGAGTTTGAAGAGCCCTGGGCTATTTTATCAATAGAAACGCTGCACTTAAAAGCAGCTGTATTTTAATATCGGTGGTTATGGTCAGTTGCACCTTGCATCAAATCACAGGGTTCCCCCCCCCCAATGTGTTTAAAATCTCTATTTTATTATGAATTATTGTCCATTGGGCTGAGCTGCCTATGCACACTTGGGCTCCGGATTCAATTTGCAAGGTCAAATGTATATTTGATATTTCTTCTGCAGCTAATAGCTTTGTAAAACAGAATACAAAATAATAGAGTTGGAAGGGACCTTGGAGGTCTTCTAGTCCAACCTCCTAATTAAGCAGAAGACAAATGGCTGCCCAATTCTTAAAAACTTCCAATGATGGAGCACCCACAACTTCTGAAGACAAGCTATTCCACTGATTAATTGTTCTCAGTTTCAGGAAATTTCTCCTTGGTTCTAGGTTGCTTCTCTCCTTGATTAGTTTCCATCCCATGCTTCTCGTCCTGCCTTCTGGTGCTTTGGAGAATAGCTTGACCGCCTCTTCTTTGTGGCAGCCCCTCAAATATTGAAAGACTACTATGTCACCCCTACCCCTTCTCTTTGTTAGACTAGACATAACCAGTTCCTGCAAACATTGACTATATAAAAACAAAATGATTTCTTTATGTATATAGGGCTATCTGCATACTTTCACTGTAGAAGGAATATAAAGCAACATTCTCATTTTAGACAGAGACCTCATCAAGAGCCTAGCAGACTGGACGTATTATTTGTGTTTCACCCCAAATTTTAACTATCTCATGCCACAAAGTCTCAGCAAATCTGATGGGAACACAGTCTAGACTGAATCTCCCGTTTATCCAGGGGGTATTTGCAAGGTGTGATCCAAAGAGCCAAGATGGTTGACACCCCTATGTTCACTCTTCTGTAACACTTTAACAAATTAGCTATAAAAACATCCCTGAGAAAATAGCAGGAATGGGAGAAGAAGGAACTCATCATGTTCAAAAGGTAATCCAAGGCACTCCTAAAAACCAAGCATGTTTTTCCTGTGATCATGTATCAGCATTTATGGAAAGCAGGCACATGGGAAAGACCCAGCTAATTTCAGGAATTGGCAACCAGGTGCCACTCCAATCCCTAATAATTGTGACAGGCTTCACAGGGGCATCTGCAGGAGGGAATCAGAAAGTCAAGATGGCGGCTACAACTTAAAAAAGAGTGGTGGCTAAAAAAAGCCTTTTGACCTTTCCTTAGTGTCCTTGCTGCTGCTGCTGAGCTGGGAGCCCTTTCTCAATCCCTAGAAACCTACGCCTGAAAACGGGGGACGGAAATGCGTTCTTGGAGTTGCAAAGAGACCCCTGCTTAAACTCAGACCTTTACCTATGAAGTCCACGGACTTGTCCAGCCACGGAAAGATTTTCTCACAGAAGCTGTCGTTCACCGGCACCCTTAAGAAGTGGGATTCTGGGATGAAGTCGGGCTTGGGACACGTGTGGCTGGCGTTTAACACGTAGCCAATCTCATTCTGTTGCATTAGCTCCTGTGTGAAAAGAAGTCTTATTCATAAATAACTTTTATTTTCACACGGCTCACATCCCTGCTCTCCGGAGATGGGAGGTTCCTCATCCAAGCCACGGTGCTTGGGGAAACTGCCCCCCCCCCTCTTAAAGCCTTCCAAAGGCCACCTGCGTTGGGGCCAAATGAACATGGGAAGAATGGGGGGGGGAGGCATCACTTACAGCAGGGATCTTCAAACTTGGCCCTTTTATAACTTGTGGACTTCAACTCCCAGAATTCTGGGAGTTGAAGTCCACAAGTCATAAAAGGGCCAAGTTTGAAGACCCCTGAGTAATAGGAAGGATTGGCAGATCCCACCAGATTACACTGTTACAGGGAAGGGATCCAAAGTGTGTCCACCCTACTCAAGTGAGAGGGGCAACAGAGAGACATCCTACGTGATCCAGTGCTGTGTCTTCTTTGAGCTTGCATTACCTATAACCAAGGATGGCCTCAATTTGCCAAGTGTTTAGGGGGCTGATGAAGCCTTGCCCTGCCCTCTTTGCTAGGGGGCTCGAGGGCACCGTGATCTCTCCCCGTCCCGTTGCCTGCCTACCTTGTTGAGGACGTCTCTTTGGCACCCCAGATACAGGTGGGGGAGGATCCGGGTGGGGCCCGTGTTGGAAACCGGTAAGCAAGGCTGAGAGATGCAGGAAGGCACCAGGATAGATTTTCCTTCGCAAAGGCCAGGGAAACAGTTGGAAAATTCAGCAAATCCACCTGGAAGAAAGAAGTGCACAGTTTTCCAGTTTTCATTTCAAATAGTAACAGCAACATCCAACTCAAATCACTTCCCTAATTTGCTAATGAAGTTCAGTGTGGCCTCAGTATTTCTTCTCCCAACACATTTTTTTGGCTTCATCTTCAGGGCAGCGGAAAAGGCGAAACCACACAGAATACATTCCCCAGGGAAACATTTTTACACCAAGAAAGAGCAAAATCTTCCCAAACACAATGGAAGCCCTTGCCACTTCAACAAGAACTTCTTGAAAAGTCCCTCTAACTACAAAATTCACACAAAATCCACAAAATTCAAGGAGACTTTGGTTCTCTCCTCCTTTTGACAGCTTGTCTCTCAACAACCAGCTCCCCAAATTCTTTACAATTGTGCAACATGTTTTTGATATGCAATGATACGCACATTGCAAGTTCCATTCACCTATAGGAGAACTCGCATTCAGCACTGTCAATTCTATTATGATGTCACCAGGCATATGACACAGATTACGTACATTTTTGGTGCCCACAATGTTGTTATGGCTTATTCCATGCATCTGTGGTATGCATGAATATGTAGTTACTTCTGTGGGTCCCAATTTTCTTACATTTAGAAGTCTATTGCTAACCAGCTCAGACTTCGACGCAAATATTTACAAAACCAGTTCTTGCAAGTACGAGACTGACAGCCTTGAACTGCTATTCAAATTTATGGTGTAGAAAATAAAGAAGGGAAGAATTTTTGAAACAACAGGTTCTTTCTAATATAACAGAATGATCAATCCTCCTCCTCCTCCTCTTCCTCTCCCTCCCCCCAAAATCATATTTTTTAATTCACATTCAGTCACTTGCTGGCTAAAATAGTATACCAGTATGAATGTAAGAAGGTCGTTATTTAATAGAAATTGTAGATGCTCTTCAATAGCTTCCTCCACAGACATGCAGAGAACAAGCAGGAAGAATAACTAAGCGAAGTCTATGCATGCTCAGGGAATCCAACAGCAAAAGATTACTTGTTGATTCTCTTCCACTTCTTTTGTCTCTGCAAATTTCTGCTCTTGGTGAAGGAAAATCAATGACTGTATCAAAAGAATACAAAACCCTCTTCATTCGTGCTTGAAGCCACGGCCACAGAAAAGGCCTCTATGGAAACAAAGTTCCTGCCTCTGGCTTCCTTCGCACCCGTTCAGTCCATTCAGTTCACTTGGGCAAAGTTGTCCATTACAGGAGTCTTTGCTCTTAGAGTATTATGAAACAGCAACGTAGGATGTGATTTGGAGCATGGTTAATATTGCAGAACAGTGAAAAGATGCAACGATGCCCCAGAGATCCCATCTTACGACAAGCAAAGATTTTTGTTGTGAAATGCCTGCTTGCTGCTCTGTGACTCTGGCCTTAAGGAAAGCAGCTGGAAAACCAGGCTGTGGGGAGAGTCAGGGGACCAGTCAAAGGGAGAGGAAACAGAGATATACAAAAGGACAAAGACAGATTATTATAGCAAAATAATTTTGTAGATAAGAATTGGGGAGTAATTTTGCTTACGACTCTTTTAAAGAGAAACAACAATGCGGGAATTGGGCGAGTTAACTACAGTGTTGCTTTAGGACTCCAATCTTGAGTTCAGAATTGTCATCTATCACACTTATCTAGGTTGACTTAGCATTAAAGTAAAGCCTCGTGTAAGCATGAAAGGTCTAATGCAGAATTCTGCTGTTACTACTTAAGTTTCCAACTTGGACAAAGATCTGATTGATTAAATTGGCCCTCTAGGTCCACGAAAGCAGAACGGGACAGGCCTCCCACCAGAACTTCTGAAATACTGGGCCAGCGTGTTTCAAACTTGGCCACTTTAAGATGAGTGGACATCAACTCCCAGAATTCCTTATTTATGCTATCAAAAAAAAAAAAAAGAAATATTTAAAAAAGAACATACCATCAATCTAACAGACTAACGTTATAATTTTTGGATGAGGACAGTGAATAGTTTTAAGGATGTGACTTAAAAGCAATGATGCTAACGATCAAATAAACCCAATTTTCCCCCACTGTTGTGGTGCCCCCTCTGCAATACAGTAACACAACCTAATTTGTCGTGTTATTTCAGGCACATTGGATTATTTATGGACTCTTTATCATATCCACCCTCTGGGTTAACACGAGAACTCAACTCCAATCACAATACCACTGGATTTGCAAATCACTGGAAATACATAACTACATTACAAAAACAGTGAGGGTTAAACCAAGTGTACAAACGTGCATGCATGTGAATGAATGAGTGCGTGAGAGCTGCTACTGGGCAGAAAGTTCAAATTATTGTTCAGCTGTATTCACTTCTCTGTTCATGATCAAATGTTTATAAGAATAATAAGAAAGAGATTCAAAGTCCATTTAAGCCTCGTGGACCAACCTCAGACTCTTACATCACAACCGAAGAGCCAAGTTGGAACTCAACTAGGACCACTGCTCTATTCCCTCTCATCTCTTCATAATTGCAGAAATTACTCTGCCTCTATCTAATTAAATAACCACAGATGGAAGGAGTGACCCAGGATTCTGGGAGTTGACATCCACAAGTCATAAAAGGACCAAGTTTGAAGACCCCTGGACTAGAAGGAAGAGGAATTGGAATTTAAAATATTGCAAGACCTATCAACAACCTCAGCTGTGCAGAGGAGAGCTTCCAACGGCTGGAACTGAGGAAGCCTTCAAGAATTCCTTGTCGAGGGTGAAAAGATACAGTTGGTAAAAGCTGCTCTGCTGCTTAATGCTTATCCCAAACAAACTAAGATTGTATCCGTGGACAATGTCAGTCCATGGTCAATAGAGAGGAAGAATAGAGGCAGCAAACTTTAGCCCAAATTTTTGTAGGGATGGTGAGTGTAGTCATGAAAAAAAAAAGTCTGCTTTTTAGGACAAAGACTTTGGCAGATCTAGACAAAATATTGAAGGGCAGAAAACAGCACACCGATAGCAAAGATCCATTTTATCAAGGCCCTCCGGGCGATAGTGTATGGCCGTGAAAAATGAACCACCGGGAGGGCTGAGTGCAGAACAACTGATTGTTAATTGTGATACTGGGGAATATTACTGAGAACACATCAGACAACAAGAACAAATAATAGACAAAATAAACGTAGACAGCTCGCCAGAAGCACTAAAACAAAACTCAAGCTTACATATTTTGAACATATAAAGTCAAGGCAAAAGATCTTGAAAAACACACCACGCTTGGAAAAATTGAAAACAATTTGGGAATGTACCATTACTGTTGAAACAAACATGACCTTACAACAGGGGTCTTCAAACCTGGCCCTTTTATGACTTGTGGACTTCAACTCCCAGAATTCCTCAGCCACAATTAGTTACAGAATAATAACTAATATTACTGTCGCATTAGTTCCTGCAGTAGTAATTTTTTTACGTAGAAATTAATATTTACTAAACTGCAACCCAGCAAAACCATGCAGTTATGATCACAAAGTTGTCGAGTTTGGAATTTGACTTATAGGAGAGTTGAATTTTGCAGAAGGAAATGCCCAAATTTAAGTGGCAGAGGATGTCCTGGACAATTGCACTTTATTGGAGATATCTGATTTTCCACCACGGAGAGTATGTTAACGAACATCACCAACACAGATGAAAATGTCCATTTTGTCCAGCTATTTCTTACCATTTTGTTTAGGACAACACCCTTACTTGGGAGGTTCAAGAATACTCTCAATTCTCTTTATCAATTTGTAAAAACAGAGATTTTGGGTTTTTTTCTTAATCCGTGGCCCTTTAGTCTGTCACTAACCGACTTCCAGCTGTTTTATTTAGTTGGTGGTTTCTGAATATTTCCCCGTGTTAATACAGCATGCAGCGTTTCCAGCGCTGGCTGGTTGAGTTTATTACTTGTGGCTGCAATTCTCGGAGGGGTGTTTCATGAAACCAACTCAAGGCGCCAAAAGCTTTTTGTGGTGAAGAAAACTCCAACAGCTTTTGTTTTTCAGAAACCCAACACCTCCTGTAACTTTGCACACACAATCTAGGCTTGTGGGCTTTCCAAGTCTTTAATGATCTGGCTGTTGAGCATGGGGAGAAAAACTGGGGAGTGGGTTTCAAAGCCTCACTCTGATTAACGCCCATGTTTTTCCTCTGACTAGGGCAAGATCAAGTTCAAGATCCATTTGTTTTCCTTCAAGGAATTCTCAACAGCGCAGAACTGGCAGGAGTTATCCCTTAGGAACAGCACGGGAGAAAAAGAAGCATACATATTTGTATCTGTTTTCACATTTTCTGCGCCCTAAACTAGTGTGTCTCCACCTTGGCAATTTTAAGATGGGTGGACTTCAACTCCCAGAATTCCCCAGCCAGCTGCATTGGTTGGGGAATTCTGGGAGTTGAAATCCACCCATCTTAAAATTGCCAAGGTTGAGAAACACTGCCCTAAATCAGGGGTCCCCCAACCCCCGGTCCGTGGACTGGTACCGGGCCGCAGCATGCCAGCAACCGGGCCGCGCAAACAAGCAAAGCCCCATCCGTGGGATGCAGGCAGCACACGAAGCCACACACCCTCCGGTCCGTAGAAAAACCTTTCTCCACGGAACCGGTCCCTGGTGCCCAAAAGGTTGGGGGCCTCTGCCCTAAAGCATTCATTGAAACCATTACTTAAGGAAAATCCTTGTTTTTGCCCAACCACAGATAAACAGCCAGAATCTCTACTGACCTTTCTCCAGACCTTGATTGTGTAACTATCCGCCGTTTGGGGATAAAGGAACAAGTCCACCGAAAATCTTGGCGTTTATTGAGATGTTCTTAAGAAGAAATGTTTAAGAAGAGACTGGACAGCCATTTGTCTGAAATGGTATAGTGTTTCCTGGCTGAGCAGGGGGTTGGACTAGATGACCTCCAAGGGCCCTTCCAACTTTTATTATTATTAACCCCAATGTGCATTAAAAATGGTTGGAGCATCAATTCTTATCTATTTAGTTATATTTTTTACAACCACACCCGACAGACTCTCCCAGTGCAAAGTGAGGTCCTTCTAAGAAGATGCTGTTTGGAAAGGAGAAATAAATACACATCCAATAAATGTGCTTCAGAATGAATTTAGGCCCAATACACACACATACTCAGGCATGCACGTACACCGTTATCAGCGTTAAGAATTTATATTTGCATTAATAAATTAAATCAATCCTTACTAACGTGACTCAAATGTTATTTCTACAGCCACCAACTGGCCAATTTTAAAATAGACTTTAATAATACTTTCAGATGAATAAGCACTTGAAAATTTGTGAAACTCGTGTTGCCATCAAATACTCAGTCCAACTATTAGCACAGGGGTCTTCAAACCTGGCCCTTTTATGACTTGTGGACTTCAACTCCCAGAATTCCTCAGCCACGCCTGGCTGAGGAATTCTGGGAGTTGAAGTCCACAAGTTATAAAAGGGCCAAGTTTGAAGACTCCTGTATTAGCAGTTCATTCCCGAAGTGGATCAGGTGGTTAACTTGATTACTACCCTCCACTACTCATGAAAGAAATAAACAAGTCGCAGAGAAGTAGATTAAAAGAGTTCAGTGGTAGAGAATAAATAATCATCATTT